>OY776678.1:35172651-36410051 GCA_963675555.1 Leptura quadrifasciata | reverse complement strand
CACAAGATGAAAAATCTAGTTTTTGGACATTATACAAGAAGCAATTTATATTTTAAGCTGTCATATTTCTGAATGTAATTTCTTTATTAGGTTCTATCGATCTAAATTTTTCTTTAGTACAAATGTCAATAATTTGTGCATAATGGTCCGCTAAAAATGCATTTACAATTTTCGCGCGATACATATCATTTGGCATTTTTGTGGTTAAATAATCTAATGTGCTGATGCTTGTTTGGTCATGACAATTTGTAAAAATTCGAGTAAGATCACAAGTTGTTAGGTTTAATTGAAATGACTGAAAAATGTCATCTAGCGCTTTTCTAAAAACTGTTTCTCTACTATAATCTATGTTAAAATCTCCACAGAAAATCACATATTACTACTATGTATTATTTACTTCAACAATAATAACAAAATGTAACAGTTGTTTAATTTAGTACAAATAATAATTTATAACCGGCCCAATTCAGCCTTGTCTTTATTTAAGTAAATTGACATTATGGTAAGTGGGCTAATAATAAAATGTGAATTGGCTGAATTGCATAAATATACCTCTCTCTAACACATTGTTTTAATTTATGGAACAGAACAACAGTCTGCTTTTTAAGATTTTTTTGTCAAATATTTTAAAAATAAAAATTAAATTTAAACAATAACCAACAAAATTAACCGATAAATAGTATAATATTCAAATAGGTTTTTTTCGAAAAAATGATGTATGTGCGCGATGCCAGGCAATTTATAACGGACATAAAAACGTGTTTACTATTTTTGTTCTCAGTTCAATAAGACTACAAGGTCGCTCAAGTCTAAATGGTAATAAGTGTCAACATCTGGCCGAAAAATGGTTGAAAACACAAGATTAATTCAACAAATGATCATCGCAGGTGTTACAACGGTTGTAATGGGAGCTTATTTATACCACAAATTTGTAAAATCCAAAATTCCCACAAAATGGAAGGCCGTGGGGGTGGTAAAAACATTGTGCATATATCCATTAAAAAGCGCAAGAAGAATTGAAGTCGATGCGGCAGAATGTACTACAAGAGGTTTAATGGAACTGGGAGATATTAACCAATTCATAAGGCTGCGCGACAGGTAAGACAAGATATTTTTGGGCTATATTATTGTAAAGCAAATTATATTCCAAAAATACCCCACCAGTAATACACACCTAAAATGGATTACAGGCAGAGGAAAATCACTTATTTCATATCCATTTTTCAATATGTAACCCCCTTCCGCACAAGCCTCTGGTTTCTGGAATTGGAGGTTATCTGATTTCTGTGATATTATTTATTATAAGTGTAGAGGGACCATCTTAAAATTCATTTTTGTTAATTTCTAAATTTCGACTTTAGTCCCGAAATTTTAACTTTAATGTAGAAACATAAAATTATCCTCATTAACAGTATCCCTAATTGTTGCTTAATTACATGAATTGAATGTGATTTAGATTCTTGTAAAATGACATGACAATAAATTTGGTGAGTAATTTTGTGTAATTTCGACAAAAATTTATACCGCGGACAATAGGATTTTAAAAATTAAATTTGTCTTTCAGAGGGTAGTATTTTAATATTTGTAGACCAAGGTTTATTTTTTCGTCTTATAAATTAAAATATAGTAATAGTTATTTTTACCTAAAAAACTGATCTAGGTACGTGTTACAAATAACATTTTTTTTAAGGTCCCTAAAACATATTCAAATTTTTGATCAGAGCAAATATTTCTCGAAAAGAATTTTAATTACCATGCGACCATAGTAACCAAACCAGATTGTTTAATTGTTGTATTGAACCATTTTGCTTTATTTACCTAAGTAATCCTCAAAAGTTGCCATGCCCACTTTTTAGGATTGGTCCGGAAAAGACTCATTTTACGGACTCAAATAAATCCCTATAATAGTTACTTTAGGGACCAAATACAAGAAAGATATATTACAAGGTAGGTACCTATATATATTGAACTGAAGTTTCGCAAAATTTCGTACAAAGTAAAATTATATGATAATAACCAAAAATAAATAAAATCATGTATTTTAAGTTTCGATTTAAATGTTTAATAGTATTTTGTTTTTCTTCAAACGTCAGAAATCATGACATTTCTTATTCATTCCATGACATTAAAGTTTGACATTTCAGATGGCTGTGCGTTGCCATTAGCAACGGAAGTAAAAGTACTTTTTCTTCCGCTCTTACTTCCGTTGCTAATGGCAACGCACAGCTAAATTTTTTGTCTTCATTTTCTTTATAGCTAATCGACGTTTGAAGAAAAACCGCGGCTCAAGGAACCACTACTTACACATCTAGATTTTGTATCCAAGTCTTATACACACTAAATCTCAATTTAATTTTTTGCTGCCTTTAATAATAGGGTGGGGGCAATGGAGGTGGTAGAGGGGGTACCTAACGCAAAAATAAATTATTGAGACGTTTCGTTCTTGTACACACTAAATCACATTTTAATTTTTTTTACTCTCTTTCAAAATAGTGTGAGGGTGGTACTGGGGATGATAGTGGGGGGTGGTTGATGCCAAAAAAAATTTTGAGACCTTGTTTTTTCGTACATGCCCTAAATTGCAATTTTATGGACTCTTGGCTGATTGCTTTGCCTATTTACCATTATTTACCCCATTTACCCCCAAACCCTTCAACGGAATTAGATCAAAATATAATCTAGTTTCAGATCTCGTTATAATACATAAGTATACCAAATTTTAAGTCAATATTATAAACGGTTTTAGAGTAAACGTGTGTACAAAAAAGTTACAGACCGACAGACAGAAACTTTTTTCCGGTCACATCTAAAATCTTGACGTTTCCTGACATTTTAAGCCTATTTCAATAACAAAGAAAAAGTGTCTTATTAGGAGTAAATGTGACTTTTGTAACTCATCTGTAATTACCGGACGAACGACCTACAGATTCGTCACAAAAGTATCACTTTTACTCCTAATAAAACAATATATTATTATATGAAGTAAAAGTGACATTTTTTTGTGACGGACAGCAAGAACAGTCGAGACAGAAAAATTACTTTATTCCCCATACAACACGCTATTTTCTTTTAAACGTGAAATATGAATTAAATAATTACTATTATTTTTTCTTCAAATACTTTAGTGCTGCTCGTGAGCGGCAGCGAAGGACTTTTACTGCCGCTGAGAGCCCGTGAGAGACAGTAAAAGATATTTCCTCTCGCAGATGATGTGTCAGAAAAATGACACAAAGTTAAGAAATTTGTCATAAAAGTCATGTTTTTTTTTTACTTTTCGTTTGAGAAAAACAATTGTATATATGCCCTCGAAAAGTATGAATTGTTGTAATATCTTGATCAAAAAATTTTGACAAGAATTCCTTAGTTGTTCAAGTCAATAAAACAACAATATATGTTTCTGAATCGCAATAAATTAATAGTAAAAAAACATTTTTAAAAATAAGCTTTTATTTAAATGCTCTAGAAAAAGAAAATAAACTTTGAAGTAAATCAAACTTTCTTTCTGAATGAAATGTGTTTTAATGCCCAGATTATTTTTCAATTTTTATTACTTGCTTTTCTTTAACTCACAATTTAGTATTTTTCTTCATGATTGTCTTCAAATCTTGCATTATTTATTTAACACACTCCCTGACATAATTAATTGATGAAATTCTGCACAGTTACTAAAATATGATGGTAATACAGTATTCCACAGTATTCCACCGTTATCTTTGCAAATATCCGCACGTAGGGGGCGCGGGGGTGAAAATTGAAAAATTTGCAAAACCAAGGAGCGAGAAAGCGAAGGAACGAGAAATCAAAACAAATCGTTAAGAAACGAACTTTTATTGAGCGCTCTCTGGGGGCTAAACCCCCCTGCGAACTCCAGCGCCGCCGCCCTCAGTCTAACCTAAAATCTAAATTATTGACCTACTAATTAAACTTAGGCAATGTATGATAATAATTTAATTAAAGTATGACTAAAAAGTAAAAAATATTTTTTTTTAAAACTTGCTTTTCTGTAAAAAGTCGTACTAAAAAGTAAAAGATAAAAAAAATAATAATGATTGCAAGAAAAGCAAGGCGTGCGCACTTTGTATATAAGTATATGTATCATCTTCATGTACGTATGATTGAAGGCAATATGTGTACAACCATTCCACCCCTTTCATACAATCATGCGTACAATCATTGTTTTCTTGCAGTTGTACATTATTATTATTTTTACTTTTTAGTATGACTTTTTACAGAAAAGCAAGGTTTTTAAAAACAATTCTTAATTTTTTAATTAATGCTCTGTATCTCAGAAATAAAGCGGTTGCAGACCTCCATTGATATGAACTTCTTTCGTAACACCAGTCCAGGATTAAGACTTTTAAGTATTAGCACCTTGTATACTGTTTCTCGTGGTACTTTCTTCTGGCAGTTAAGTTAAAATTAGTTATAGAACTTTAAAACAATTTTTAGGAAATTCAGAAATTTTTAGAATTGTCACCCTTTATATCTCCTTCAACAATGTGACAATGAGCAAAAATTAGCTTTTTACTTTTAATTTACAGTCATTTTAATTTAACATGAATTCCGTTGGAAAAACACATTTCTCAATATTGTCTGAAAGTTATTTGTGGCATTCTACGAATATTCTTTCCATTTATTTGGGTTTTCTACCACATGTATTATCCTATTCAACAACAAATCACCGAATCTACAAAATAATAGAATTATTGGAAAAAAGCCTCTGCGCCTGTGACGTTTACGTCAAAGGAACAGTCAGTGGTTATTTTTTACAAATAATATAAATCGGAATAAACACAGAAATAATGTATTTTGCTGACGTTTCGGAAAATAGTCTCTTTCCGTTTTCAAAGCTTTTTTAGAAGAACTCTTTTTGCTGTGTATGTCAAATACACAGCTTTAACATTCTGTTTATGTTATTTCCATAGATACTTACTACTTACACAGAACTGATGATATTTTAGATAATGTTGAGTTTGTTAAGTTCTTCTTTTAACATTGGTAGCCAGGTTGTACAAATATCTACAGAACAATTCGATACGCACTTATCTTCATTTAATAAGATTATTGCTGATTCTTTAATTTTTCTTTTTTTTTTGTTATCTGCTTATTTTGTTAAAATATTTGCCGAGTCCCATTTATTCTATGTCCCTTTTCCCAAGCATGTTCACAAATCTTTGATTTCTGAATTTCATTCTATCTAATGTAATTCTTGTGATCATCCAATCTCACACTGAAAGGTCTGGATGAGTCATCCACATAACATTTATCACATTCGCACGGGGTATTTTAAATACAGTTTATTGAATTCTGCTCCCTGTTTACCGATTTTGTTAAAGTAGATCTTAAAGTGTTCCCCGTTTGAAATACCGCTCTTAACATCAAACTTGTCACCTATACGGCGTAGCTTCTCCGATAGTCCGTATACATAAGGAATTGTTGCTGTATAATGACGTTCAAACTCAACATTATCTAAAAGAAAATATCATCAGTTCTGTGTAAGTATTAAGTATCTATGGAAATAACATAAACAGAAACTTAAAGCTGTGTATTTGACATACACAGCAAAGAAGAGTTCTAAAAAAGCTTTGAAAACGGAAAGAGACTACTTTCCGAAACGTCAGCAAAATACGTTATTCCGATTTATATTATTTGTAAAAAATAACCTCTTACTGTTTCTTTGGCGTAAACATCACAGGCGCAGTGTGGCTTTTTTCCAATAATTCTATTATTTTGTAGATTCGGTGATTTGTTTTTGAAGAGGATAATACATGTGGTAGAAAACCCAAATAAAAGGAAAGAATAAACACATTTCTCATTTCAACTTCAGTCAAGTTTGATTTCTAAGTATCTGTGTCACTAAACGATGACCATTCACCAGTTCTGAAACCAGATTAAAAGCAAACATGCTCTAGTAGGCCAGTCACCACGGACTTCGATAGTGAAAAGTTAGACGAAAATTGCAAAAGTTTTCAGATTTAGGCTGCATTGGATTGGAGGAGGTAAAAAAATAAATGTGTTGCAAATCGATCCGAAGCTACATAACGACATAATTAATACAATAATAAATTTGTAAGTTTTACCGGATTCTCTTTATACGAATGATATTTTCAAATAACTGGAAAATATCTCGAAAGGGTAGCGAAAACAGATAAAATATATTCCGAATATTTGGTGAGGTTGCAAATTCGCAGGAGTATTTCAATACACTATTTAAATGTTGTATGAAATGTACACCTTTTTCCAATTTTTTTCAGTCAAGCATAACTTTATTATCTAAATAATAGGTAATTTCGTTAAGTTCCGGGATATTTACGAGGTTGCAAATTCAGATTATGTCAGTTATTAATGTCACAATCATTCGCAACCCGATTTTAAGACTTTCGCATTTATTTAGACCACCATTCATTATCTATACCGTCAAAATCGTGACCGAGCCACATAAAAAAAGGATAAAAAAGGTTATATAAAACTACAAGCTGGTTATGTGACATATTCTGTCGTAGAAACAATCATTTGCATAACTTTCGCAATTTTTAATCGACAAAATATATCAAAGTAAAGTAAATAAACAACTATTTGCAATGTTCCGGTCATCGCAGCAAGGTGCAAACTTGATAGAAGATGTCTAACAATTATTAAAATATACTCCAAGGTTTGCATAAATTTCGGATTTTTTTTTCAAAAAGTTATTACAAATTTAAACCGGGTTTGTTATTTTTTTATCTCCTCCAATGTTATCTCAAAATTTAAAAACTTTTGCAATTTTTCATACCTTTCTTTATTTTAATGACTGGCGTATAGTGCTTTGTACAAGCTTTGATGTCAGGTCTTTCGTTTGCATCTATGAGGAGTTTATACAGGTGGTAAGAATAGATTGATCAAGCAGTCAGGTACTGTTTTTGTTCATGGTGGTGATTAATAATTGAAGCGAAGTTAACGAATTTACCTTTTATGAAGGTATTTGTTTAATAAAACCAGAAGGGAGTTTATCACTGACTCCACTCCATCTTTCCTTGTCACATTTTATTACAATTTTTGCGCAGTATAGCTTTCATAATATCTGGATAATAATTAATTTTGTATGTTTTTTATTATTTTAGATCTTTTGTGGTATACCTCGACAAGAATAATGAATATAGAACTGGAAGGCATTATCCAAAAATGTTACAGATTGAAGTTAAGGCTCATGATTTCGACACTATGGTCATCTCCGTATCCGACATGGATGAACCGTTATTTTTAAGGATACCTGATAAAACTAGAAACAAAGAAGTAGCTATAAAGTGAGTAAATTGTGGTTCTTCGGTACATATCTTAAAAAAATCAAGTAAAAATAACACTCGTATTTAAAAATTATAAATGCATGCAATAACATACTAGCGGTGACGTCACAGTATGATCGCCTGAACAAGTGATTTGTAGACAAATACTATCTATGTACATATTTCGATATGCGATGTAATGTCAGCCGCGGTTAGTACTTAGATGGGTGATCGTTTGAAGTGTTGTAGGGTATAAGTTATATAAGTTATACAAGTCATAAACAAAAAACAAAAAATTTTCAAAAATAACCAAAAAATCATATCAATCTATGCACCATGGCAAACTACATAAAAGAAGTCAACCAGACACTATTTACATCCAAAAACCACAGTCAAAGTCAAATAAATCTGGAAAAATTCACAAGCAATCGATAATTCAAAAATAACATAAATTCACTAATATCAAACTTCAAACATTCATTCAAGTCCATTCATAACATATTCACTACGAAAAATGCCACTTCAAAATACAGCCCCCATATATTCATCAACATGACCCAAGTCACTACCTAAACCCAAAATTTCAACGTCTTACTTCAATCCGTAAATTTTCTACAAACCCTTTCATTTTCAAAATTTTAATACTTCTTGACCACCCCGTTCCGTGCCTCGAGTCTTAAAGTTCAAATTTAATTTCATCAATTTCTTGCAACCCGATTGCTATTTTAATTTTCACCATTTTTGATCGCTCCTCGTAATATAGCATACAATATCTAGGTTCAACTTGACTCGTACCCGTTAAGAACATGTACATATCTTATTTCCAGACACTACGCACCTATCGGGAACATTCTCATTTCTTTTGAACTTTTAAACATCGGACTTCCGTTAATACTTTACGGAGTCGTGGAAGATTTTATTAATTAAACGCTAATAACTTCTAAACTAACATAGATCCAAATTTCGTTCTTATCTCAAAAAATTCCTCTTTGCCAATTTTTATATATAATTTTCATTTTAGAAATCTTAAATCTCCAGTATTGCGCAATGTGTTGCAATCAATGACTCATCCTCGCCCGCACGGAGCGATTTCCAGCCTTTCCAGTCGTTTTAAAATGGGATGCGTGACTCGATGGGGCGCGATAAACGAAACTTTCCCGAACGTATAAATACCCGAGCACAGCCTACCCGAGGCAAATTCAGTTTTGACGGTGACTCCAATGTTTAGTATTCGCGAAGTGATTTAGTGGAAAAAGTTATTTAAAAGTGATTTTAAGTTTAATAAGCTAATTTGCTAGTGCTTCCGGTCCGGTTACTATTTAACTTAAGTTGTAGATACCCACCGTTTAGTTAGGCTTTCTTACTCTCTGTTCTAGTATACTTTTCGTGACTAGCTGTTCAGAACTAGCTTCCCAGGCCAAAACCTGGTTAAACAGAGTAGTTTTAGGAAATCGCCTTAAGTGGCCCCATTTTGTTTCGCCTTTACGGCCCACACAGTTTCAAACCAAAGTGAATTTTTTCAGACAAATCAAGACAAATACTTTAATAAACATTTTTGCTAAATCCACAGTCCGAATTTATGCTGTCGAATAGTTACAGCCACTAAAGAAGAAATTTTTGTTAAATTAAATTACCCTTTATTTTCAAACTCTGTTCAGGAAAATCTTAAATAAAATTCGTTTCGTTTTAAACCAAGTGTTGTTTTTTCAAGAATACCATATACAGGGTGTAGCCGTTGACCCTGTCAGAACTCAAAGACTATCCAGTGTTAGATAAAAATAAAATTAAAAACCAAAGTGCTACAAGGGGTCCAGACCACAATATACAGGGTGTAGCATTTGACCCAATCTATCACCACAGAAATCGAACCCAAAGGCTTTTCACATCAAAAATAAGTGCACAAACGCCCTCTAGGGTCTCAGCTCTAAACCCCCACTGCTCCAGATTTTTTATTTCACCAACCGAGGGTCGTTAACGTGTTCACAAGTGTTATAGTACATTTCACGTACTATAAGAATTAACTTTAAAAAATTCCTAAAAGTCACTTTTCAATCTAATCTTTCATCCCATACAGTCAAATTATGGAAAAAAGTAATGTTCAATTAAATTTTTGTAAAAAAATATTTTTCTAAAACAAATTCTGAAAAAATTCAGTCAATTCTCAAATAATCATAATCCGTCATCCGGTCAAAACATTTTTAATTCCTTTCAAAAATATTTTTACTTTCTCATCGCTCCACGTATATGACATTTGCAACCTTATTTTCATGAGCCACATTTTCTCATCGCCCCCCATATACAACATTCGCAACCTTTTAAATTCTTAGTTAATTTCTCATCGCTCCCGTATATAACATTCACAGTTAATGTTTATTATCCTTACTTTCTCATCGCCCCCCGCATACAATATCCGCAGCCTTTTTAAAAGCTTAGCAAATTCTTACGACCCTTACTTTGTCATCGCCCCTCGTATACACCTGTAACCTTCTTAATTCTTAAAACATAGTTTCCGTTCGCTTCGTTCAGCCTGCTGGCACCGCCTCGCAAATTGCATCCACTTTATTAGTACGTGCGTAACTTTAAGATGTTGTATTATGAGGTAATCCGATATGCTCGCAAAATTATCGATACAAAATTATAAATAACTTTGAACCAAAAATGATACGAACATAAATCTTATATCAAAAATTCCCCTTTTTATGCCCAACACGTTCATATAGGTTTCATTTTAAAAATTCAACTTTTTTACAGTATTGCACAATATTGCGCAATATTACGCAACGATGTGTCATCCTCGCCAGCACGGAGCGATATCCATACCAGGCCTAAAACGGGGGTAAAATCGTTTGTGCGAGACTCCCGGGGCGCGAAAAACGCAACAGTTCCTAATCATGTGACGCTTTTTTTCTCGTTCAGTGCAAGAAATAAGACTGTCAGTTTGACACTCGAGCTTTCTTATTTGTTACTCGAGCGCCAGTTCAAGTTTACGGTGATTAAACAACACTACCCAAAAGTCGATAAGCTAGACTAAGCAGCTCTGTGAAGAATCGGTCGGTTCCAGTGGGTCAATAAGGAAAATTAGACTTTCACAAACACAACAGTAAAACGCAGAAATTCAATAGTATTTAAGTATATTACTGTAATCTTATTGGTAACAATCCTAAACAGAAAACAAAATTAACACAAGTTTATATACATATGTATAAGCAGTAGAAGGAGAGTAGCAAACAGTAAAACAATATTAGCTGCAAAAGCGTATTAGCGGTAAAATTAGCGAGTTTATGATAAAACGGTTGTTAAGCAGACAGTGTACTGATACCAGAAAATGCGAAGCAAGCAGAATTATTTACAGTGTTAAAAGCAAGATATAAAACAGATCGGAAACTTGGCTAGTTAAACTGTACAATGAGCTAAGTATTAAGTAATGGGCAATTATTGAGATTTTAGTCGTGAAAGTTCTAGTCCCGGACTTGGTAAAATATACAAGACCAAAAAGTTAACTATTTAGTGTCTGCCCGTAATAAACAGTGTTGTGACGAACGATAAATTAGGTTAAGGTTGAGACACCCGCCGGGTGCAAAAACTATAAGATCAGGTGAGGGAAAGGACACCCGATCTGGTAGTGGTGGTCCGTCCTGACGTATCTGAAACAGATCTGTTAGCGGGAAATAAAGGTTGTCCAGTAGCTGTACCCTCGGTCGCTTGTGCCTCGGAGCGTCGGCAGGGTCTTAATCAATGGCCTGTCTGATCAGCGGGTTCCCATGCTCCTCGGCTTGGGCGTACAGCTTCTTCGCTCGCTCCCAGATGACTTCAGTGACCGTGCTGTACTCCAGGCCTCTGACGATGTCTGCGGTTCTCACGTACCATGGGGCGTCAACTACCGTCCTGAGGGCGATGTTCTCCACTGCCTGGATTATCTTCATGTAGGACTTCGCCTGGTAGCCCCACGCTACCGAGGCGTACGTCAGCTGCGGCCTGATGAGGGTCTTGATAAGCATGAGCTTATTCCTCAAGTTGAATCGGCTCCCATTTCCCGTCATTGGGTAGATGAGGGCTCTCGTACGTCGGGCCTTGGCTGTGATGGCGTCCGTATTTTGTCTCCACGTTAGGCATCTGTCCATGACCACGCCAAGGTATTTGACGGTGTCGTGCCATTGGATGTCCTCGCCGTTCATGGAGACGTGTCCTGTGGGAATTTCTTTCCGCACTCGTCTGAAGAGGATGGCTTGGCTCTTGTCGGCGTTGACTGCGGCTTTCCACTTCGTTCACTATTCTCCCAGGAATGTGGCCGTTTCCTGGAGTTTTCTGGTTGCGTTCCTGGCTTTCCAGGATCTGGCAATCAGCGCGGTGTCGTCTGCATACAGGGCTAGGGCAGTGTGGTCAGTCCGGGGGAGGTCAGAGGTGTAGATGGCGAACAGGTACGGTGACAGCACCGATCCTTGCGGAACTCCCGCCTCCACGGTCCTGTAGGTGGAGAGTTGGTCCGAGATTTTCACCCTTAGCTGTCTGCAGTGTAGGTAGGATCTCACTAGTTTGACGAGTTCGATGGGGTAACCCATACTCATCATTTTAGCTAGGAGACCGTCGTGCCAAACCCTTGACGCTGGTTGAACCCCTTGGTGATCTCCTCGGTGAGGCGAAGAACTTGGAGTTCCGTGGAATGTCCTGTTCGGTACGCGAACTGTTCATCCGGGATGATGTTCAGCTCTTCTGTCTTCTCTGTTAGCCTCTTCAAGATGGCCCGTTCTGCAACCTTGCTCATGGCTGGGAGGAGGCTGATGGGCCTGTAAGAAGCCGTTATGGTAGATTTTATAGCCACGTTCCCTACTACCGAGTACCGAATTGTAAGAATTTGATATGCCTTATAAACGCGCATCGACCTTAGCGCTTGCTAAGAGACAGCGACGCCGGCTGTATTGACTTAATGTGTTACTAGTAAATTATTATTACGTGCGTCAGTTAGTATAAACAAAGTATGAGGACCCTGAATAACTGAGTAAAATGGATTTTCTACTAAAGCGTTTACCAATTGCAAATCTTGTTGTTGAGTTGATATCCGTCATCGCCCTGATCCAGGATTTCTACTGATCGTACCGTTTATTCTCCACTTTCTTAAAATGTTACACACCAAATTTTTGTTAATGTTATAACGCAGTGCAATTTGTCTCATTAACCATCCATCATTTACTATAGCAATAACTACAGCATTAAAATAAAAAATAAATTAAAAGTGATATCTGTTTTATTTTTTATTACATATTCAAATAGAGACAGATTTATATTAGAAAAAAAGTATTTTTTTCTGCTCACGACAGTACCATTACTGATCACTTTGTCGACAGTCTTAAATATTTTATTGCTTTTTTTGCTTTGACAAAATTATAATAGCAAAACTTCCACACTGCTAAGGTTTTACCTAACACTTGTATTTATATCGATGTTCTTTATCTGAAGATATAATATATAAAAATATTAAGTTTAAAGAATTATTATTAACAAACGCAAACTAATAAGAAATTACCCAACTTTTCTGCATTTATATAAACATTCTTTATTCCAAATGTGCATTAAGCCACGGCTAATTGAAAAAAGAAAAAGAAAAATAAATTAATTTAATCAACAATTTGTCACATAAAGAACACATTGAACACTAACTGACATTGGTGACATTGCTACAGTCTGTGCATTGCCCATTGCCACCAACATTATTACCACAATTTCTCTAGACTGCGACATCTCTTAGTTGAAAGAGGAACAACCGTGCCGTGCCTAGGTCGTTGTATATTCGTTAAATATCTATAGAGTGAGTGATTTGTGATTAGACCAATACGGCTAGTTCAGAATATTTTGTTAGGCCAAGACTAGGTGTACTCAATAACTTATGTGCATGTACTGATTTTTCAGAAGACAGATAATTAAATCAGGATGCGTATTATCATCTTTGTCGAGTATATAATTAATAAAAGCAATTTTCATAATAATATAAACTATTTGTGACTATAATTAAATACTGTATTGGAAAGTCTACATCACGTCCACATCTTCAGAGGCGCATTACAAGCCCATGAAACCCGGACTTGGGGCGAGACGGAGGACCAGATGGGTCTAATAAACGTTTTAAATGAAAAAAACCTTGGTTCTAACTAATAATATTACACTTAAATAATTATCGCAACAATGCAACTAGTCCTAAATGTTTTTTCCATAAATAAATTATTATCAGTAGATATTTAACTCTTTTAAAACAACAACGAAGTGGTGACCTAGATTAGAAACTACTCAACTGAAAGGGGCTCAAAATATTGTGGATTTCAGGCAATGCGCCCTTGCATCTTATTCCAGTCAAATTGACTAGCGTCTACGGGCAGAATATGATTTTCTATTTTTGACTCCTAAGTCTTACGCAGACGGTTTATCCGCGATTGACGTATTGATATAGTAAGAAGTACACAAGTTTCTCATCAGCAGTCCGTAGTTTAATGAATAAATAGCATGCCCGGTTTTTTTCACATACGCGGCGCCGGTGTTTTGCAGCATATCGACTGCAACAATGAAAAAACTCAAAGTGTTGGGACACAAATTTATGCATTTCATCTCAAATTCAGGAAGGTACACCTCTCTCAGAGACCTCTACGAACTCTGTAACGACATAACCCCGATAGCGGACTACGTCCAGCAAATCTTTCAGAACATCTACTCGTTCAAACTGGGCGATAGTCCTCTAATAAGACACATAACGCAAATTAGACAACATAATGACACATTTCGGATCAAACACCCCCTACCGTACCAGACATTACCAATTTTCCGGCAGCCATTATAGCCAAGTTTCGCCAACTATACCTTTTTCTAATTCTATCCACCTTTCACTAGTTTTTCATACCTTTGAATCACCTTGAATCCTTTCCTGTCCCCCCTCTTCTTTTCTGTTTGTGTATTTTTGTAGTGTTTTTCCTTCGTTTCTTTTTGTACATTTTTGTCTCTAAATTCATTTTTTCCATCATTAATCTCGTAACCGAACGAAAGCCATTTTTGTATCAAAATTTTGTAAACTCACAGTTTAGGCCAGCCCTGCGCAGCCCCTCGTTGGAACATATAGGGGAAAGCACTTTGTTCAAGTTATGGTGTCAGCGTCCGATGCAAAATTTTAAAAAGTGAAGTGCGCTAGTGATTCTAAAAATTGTGTTCATTGTTCAGTTGTGTTAAGCTTATTTTTTGCATGCTAAATCGTACTACCTATTTTATTTTTAAGTTTTAAGAAAGGAGTCTAGGTTTTTATATTATTTTAATTGTCGTTTTCGCTGAACCGGACCTGTTCCGCCCGATCATGCAATCCGCCACCGCGTCAAAGCGGTGGTTGCACGATCGGTCCCGGTTCAGACCCCGGAGAGGCAACTTTTGTACTTTTTTCAATATTAATAAAGCTCTTTTGAATTGAATTGATGCCCGGTTTTCACACGCGAGGTCGTGGGTTCGAATCGGCTTGTTACAGTTTTTTTAACAACTAAAATTACACTTTTTTTTTTACTACATTTTGTTAACAACTAAAATACTTAATACCAATATTTCTTTAGGTTAGTTCATTAAGTTAAATATGTTAATATTATTAATTTCAAACGACGCAATGATGAACCGACCAGTGAACTCTATTAATAACAGAGTTCACTGGAACCGACTTAGGATAAATAGAAAGTGATACTCTGCCCGTAGGCGTTAGTAAGTACCCATGCTTATAAGCTGCGGACACATTCACTATCAAGCAAATCTCCAATTGACATTGTCTTGAAAAGTTGTAATTAGTAAAGTGTATACCAACTTAATTGAAACCGTATAAAAACTAAAAGCCGGCAAAAACAGTCGGCATCACTTTATTGTACATGGGCGGAGATAAATAGAAATGCTTGTCATAAGAAAATGATAAGATTTTCGGACGTTATTATATTATCCTCTGTCTCAAGCGGTCTCCAGAAAGCAATGGTAAATTAGTAAATAATTAAAATATTCTACCTTTTATATAGTAGTAAATATTCATAAATATGAACAATAACTAACTAAACTCCTGCGCTTGATATTATAATAGGTATTTATGCACTGCACTGGCACATTGACAACACATCTCACAAGTCCACGTTACTTCTGAGAAACGATTTACGAATTTTCTTTATGCTAGTAGGCCTGTTCGTTTTATTATCTTTAAACCAGTGCAGTCGTAGATGGTTCATTCAGACTGATTCAACAACAGAAACTCCTCCTCAGCAAAAAGCCTTCCTACCCTACATCAATGGTGCCACAGACATTAAAGTCCTGAAATCCAATAACATAAAAGCCATATTCACAACACACCAAACAATTTCCAATTTAATCAGAACCCCAAAAGACCAAATACCTAATGATTCCCACGTTATATACGAAATATCTTGCTTAAACTGCCCCCAAACCCACATTGGACAAACCAATAGACGAATTAACAATAGAACATATAAACATTGTCTTGCAGTTAGAAAATCCGATCCCACATCATCACTTGCCCAACACCGCCTCCTAACAGGCCATAATATAGGCTTCGATAACACCAAAACCATGGCACCCTCATTTTTCCAGAAATCGTGAATCATCCGCGAAGCAACTGAGATTGAAAAACGTCCCAATTGTTTAAACAAGAGAGATGACAGTCATCGTCTTCCAGTCGCTTGGAAATCATTGATCTCCAGACTAGCCCCACAATCTTCATCCACACCTCATAATTCTGATAGCAGCCGTTCTGCTCTAATGCCTCCATTAACATACCCTCAGCTTTCGTATAAATAACACTTCGTCAGATAGTGCCAGCGAGTTCGCTCTAAGGAGTAGGCAGATTGAGGCCTCAGAGACGGATCGTGGTGAGATCTGGGGAGTAGGCAGATTGAAATACACATTGGATTCACGAGCAACGAAAACTTAAATTGGTGAGGGCCGCAAAGATTTCCCAAAATTAGTTCGTTGACAAACGTCAAATTCTGCAAGGTTAGGACACTTTAATATGAAAAATTTTTGATTACACAATAAATAAAATAATATTTATTAAAAATAAACGTGCATACAAACCTCATAGTCTTTGCCCGTTTAATTTCTGCACAATGCCGTCATGAATGCATCTACTCTGGGTAAACTGTCCGACTGGATTTGCAAAAATCCCGTGTCCATCATCGCTCAATTAAAACAGTCTTCAAAGTCCACAAAACAGTCAAAATAGTACAATTAATTCTTTTTTGATAAGTAAAAACACATTTTTACGCACTTTTATCATATTAAACTGTGTTTTTCTAATGCCGCTTCTATTGACATGCCCGCATTTTGTGACTTGCGACGACACACGGTACACTTTTGATATATAGAAGCAGCTAACACTGAATTATTTTTTAATGAAAAATCCTGAGCTGAAATAAAATTTATTAAAAAAAAAAAGAGTTTTGACAATAAATCATCGAAACGTAAGTCATAAGTTTTGATCACCCCTCTCTACCATCTCTCCAAAAGGTGTCTCTTTACAATAATTAGACCTAAAATCTGGGTAGAAGGGTGACATCAGAAACCATATAAAAGAAGACCATCTTGTTTACCGAAGGAGATGCCATTTCTATCACTCCCGAGTTACATCGTCGAATGCTATCGTTCGCTGTGCTCCTGAGTAATTGCATTTGAATATCCCTAAGTCACATTGTTGACCCTCCGGGCTCGCTGTTCTTATGGTATTATTGTGTGGATATTGTACCTAAGTCACATCGCAGCACCTCTGGACTAGCTGTTCTTATGGTAGTATTGAGATTAATTATCTAAATTACAAGCCAAACAATCCAAGAAAATCCACATTTAATTTTGCTCAACGGGTACGTTAAACATGAAGAAGCTGGGGAAGAGCATTCACGGGCGATATAACGCTATACAGGGCGCACGGAAATTCTGCAGGCACAAATTTCTAAAGGTGATCGCTTGCTTATTTCGAGACTCTATTTTTTTTATTGGCAATTGCATTTATATTCTGGTTTCGTCGGGGTGTAATGGGGAAAATTGACGCATTTGTGGTAGGTACTAAAAGAATATTAGATTTTTTTAAATGAAATATTAGCTTTGATTTTTAACTATCTTAATATTATATTACCAGTTATTCAGTTATGATTCTATTCACGATTTTAATTCATAAAATTTCATTTTCTGAATATTTTACTAGGGAAGTTTGTGTTTGCAAAATAACAAGTTTATATTCAAGAACTATATATTTTCTGCGTTTATGCAATGACAAGAAACTTTCACTTCCATTATTTTTCATTTGATGTACTTATTAAGGCTAATTTTGGACATGTAAAATGTCGTAGTAATGTTTACCTTTCAAATGATTATATCTGAGATTTCTCACCAGCGATCTATTTGGTTTTCTATGATTGTTTAATAACGATCCATCCATTTAATTACCTTGCGCTCACAAACTGTACAAGCCATCGGTCAGTGCTGGGTTAATTATCCCGTAACCTTGTTCGTATTAAGAAGGGTTTATTTTCGTCGAGTACTGAACCGGGACGTCTCGTCTGTTTGATTTACATCTACTCACCTTGTTTCACGTTGTTGGACAGTCATACAAAATTTGGTAGACTGCTTGTTTTAATTATAATCAAAGGATTTTTCCTCAACATTCTATGATCTTTTACATGAGTATTTAATTCTCATTTATCAACTTAATTTTGATAATGCATAAACACGACATGATTCTTGTCCTCTGTTTTGCATTCGATTCATTATTTGGCTATTGCTAACAACTTTAATTATAAATTATTATTATCTAGCGATTGCTAACAACTTTCTTTAATTATAAACCATTATTACCTAGCGATTGCTAACAGCTCTATTATAGATTATCATTATCAGGCCATTGCCACAACTCTAATTACTATTAAAATAACACAGCATACTTTTGTATCTCAGTTCTTGTTATTGCATCGAAACACTCAGCATATCTATAGTATGGACATTACTATAGCGACACAAATTTTCCTATTATAATATTTAGACAATTGTCTCAAATATTTGCATTACTTTTGATTTCATGTTCGACTATTGTTGCATCAATTTATATAAAATAAAATGTTTTTTTTACTATCTTCTCCCATCAATTATTGTCTTATTCTTTCACTTTTACCTTTTTCGTCATATAAGTAATAACCTAAATAAATGGTTTTGTTTCAAAGCAAAATAGAAAACAAACTTCAACTATAAATGTACAGTGCAATCTTGAGTAATAAAATACTACATAAATAACATATATAATTAACTAGGTCTCTCAATTAATAGACAGGGTGTTCAAGTTTACCAGGTATTTTCTAAGGTATATAGTATCAGACAGAAACAAGTAATATTAAACTTTATATAAAAGAATCTGGGGAAACATAAGAGGGTTACTACACACACAACGAAATTTGGGTCCTACACTAACAAAACTAGAGGATCACGCAAATGGTCAATCTTATTTGTTTATCCTTCAGATAAATAAATAGTAATGAAGTTAACTGGTGACATAATCACCAGGATTTCATTTGTAATTAATTGGGGTGGGCTCCAACCATCTCAATAAATAATGCCAAACGAAATAGTGGGTATCTATTGTTTTGTTTGACAGTTATTCTTTGGTTACGAGGTTAACCTTGAATTGATAAATCTGCCCTTAATGTAGTTAATTTAATTTTTAGACATGACAAAAATGAGATAATTCTTTCTATCGATTGTGGAAATGATGCTGCTGAATGGTTTTCTGAGTTCCTCGTAGGGAAACCTAATGGTGGATTACGCCTGGCATACCACGACGGAACTTATGAAAGAAATATTAATGAAGTGCACAAGGAAGCAATTAAATATTATAAGCGTGGTCTAAGAAACGAATCTGGGGTAATTATGGTTAAATAATGTCTTATAAAACAATAAATTGCAAACATACATTTGTTTTCATCTCACTGATAAATTAAAAGTGGAAATTTATTTTTTGGTTATTTTTGGACTATTTTTCTTTTAGGGCTTAAATTCAGACTTAGCAGCTGTGCATATAATAAACCAGGCCTCAGTCCTTGATGTGAATGAAAGAATGGGTAATTCAGGTGTGTCTGCGTATAATTTCCGACCAAACATAGTGGTAGATGGTCGAAATTTGGAACCATATGAGGAGGACAACTGGGAATGGGTAAAGGTTGGAGATGTTGTTATGAAAAATGTGATGGAGTGTGTAAGATGTGTTTTAAGCACGACCGATCCTGAAACGGGAAGTAGAAGGAACGACAGAGAGCCATTAAAAGTATTGGGGAAGTAAGTATACATTTTTACTCGGAGTGTATATTTGATGTTCGCTAATTGTAACTAAAGTTTTGTTTCCTGTATTATTATTTAATCCATTTTTATAGTTTTGCAAATTATATTAAATTGCCAAAAAAAACATAATATGTTTTTTAGGTTTAATAAGATACACATGAAGCAGATTTTGTCAGAAGTATTTCTTATAAAACTTATTGAATTTCAAAACAGCTTGGTTACACAACGTTAATCGTTAATATACAAATTATCGGAAAAGCTACGCGGTATATGCGATAAGTGTCATGTTAAACTTCCCGGCAGCAGAGCTGTTGAAAGTACCCAATGAAAGTACTTGAAGTACCAAATACCAAGTACCTGACAAAGCACTTGCTGCTCCAATTCCCAAGTACTATGACCTGAAGCAAAGTAATTCAAATACCAAATACTTGTCGGAAGTACTTCCGTTAAATCGCAAGTATCGTATTTCAGATTATTTGAAGTACTTTAAATTAGGTACTTCAAATCTCAAAGTAGTTCAATTACTCTAAAGTATTTCAAGTACCCAAGTATTTCAGGTACTCTAACATATTTCAAATGCTCCACAGTTCTTCCAATGCCCATAAAATTTTGCACTTATTAAGTTTTTTCTTATAATTTATTATTATTATTTATTATCTTCAACTCAGCATCATTCAAAAACAATAATAATTAAAAAAATTATTATTACATAAATATAAAAACAAACAAAAATAAATACTGCTGTAGTCGATTTCCCTTCAAATGTCAGGAAAGTCATAAAGAAAACAAACTTATATTATATATAAAACATAGTAATAACTTTAGGTAAATACAAGTACGTACAAATAAAATAATAAAATTAAGATCTATCTGTTTCCATTGGCTTTCAATAGCACCAAATTTTCGAAATGTCCATTAGTTAATGCATTTCTTCTAGGAGCATTTATAATTTTAGCAAATGAAAACAGGCTTTCTACAGGCACTGATGACACAAGGCATGTATTAAACCGATAAAAAAACTTCTTTACTGTTGTATATTTGTCTAGAGAAACAAGTTGGGTGTCAAAGTCATTTAAGTATTGAAGAATTTTTAATTCAATTCTTTTTTGTCACTGGCTTTTATATATGTTGCATTTGTACCCAGGCTCTCTTCAAATTCAAAAAATGTTTGTTCTCCATCTTCAGTTGCTGTTTTCTGTTGGTATGGTTATTGTTATTTTTTACGAAAGCCATCTGGGTTTAAATTGTGGTAGCGAGAATGAAGCACTACTGGCTTCCGTATCTTCTGTGGTTGATAAATCAAAAAGCACATTAAAAGGCCATCATGCCATGCTTGCATCCAAAATTAGTTTCCTTTTCAAGTTTGTTAATTTTTGTTAACAAGGACCCTAACTAAGCACGGCAACAAATACCCATAGAATATATTAGTTTTCCCCTACAATATGTCTAGAGAAGTCGCAAGCGGCTTTAGAATCATACAATATTCAGTTAGATACTGTACTTCAGATCCTTTAAAGCTTTGATTTTTTGTGCAAAGGCTACCAAGTTTCTCAAATAATGTGGGTAGTTTTTCTTTCTCTTTAATTATTTGAGATATTGCGTCATATAAAGAGTTCCATCTTTTGGCCCCTGACCCCTGGATGGCTTAGTGTATATCCTTGAATGTATGGGCCGCACATCTGATATGTTTGGGTAATTGAAAACAATTTTCCAGATCCAGAAAGACAAGTTCATTATCTTTTTCTGAATCTTCTAATTCTTCATCTTCACATCATTTAATTTATATCCACCGAATTCTTCAAAAACCGATTCGATTCGTTGTCGGTTATGGTTGCCACAATTTTGTCAGTATTCAAGTTAAATTTTGAATGAATGTCTCCTAATATTTCAGAGATTTTATCATATGTATAATTCCTCACAAATTTCTTACAAGCAGGTGCCACAGATTGTCTCTTGTAGTTTTCATCAACCCAATGGCAAGTTGATGCAAAGAAACTGCGTCGTTTAGCAGACCAAATATCTGCTGTTGTACATATTCGGTACATTCAATTTCCATTTATATGGATGCCATGGTTTCTATACAAAGATCACTAATTTTTTTCATAGCTATGAATCTGCTCATTACTTTCAAATTAATCCCAGCGAAAAGAGAAGTAAAAGATGGTTTATCTAAAATAGAAACTGCGGATATTGTGTCAGTAAGTAAGTTTTGCTGGTCTAGTACAACCTCGCCCTCTTTCTTAAATTTCTCTGTAATTTTTGTTTGTAGAAATAAAAAAAAAGAATACCCTATTTATGTACGTTTGCAATTGAAATATCAAAAAACATATTTCAAATACTATAAATTGTTAACCAAACCCAAGTACTTTGGCGGAGTAATTGAAGTACCAAATATCGTGTTTCCAATGCACTTCAAATACACTATTTTCAAATACTTTTACTTTTTTTTTAAACTATTTTCTCCCATCTGACATTGACGGTGATTATTCTTTACCCAATAAGAAGTAGAATAGTTGAAATTCCAAAGAGTCTCGCGTGTATTGTAAAGGTAAATTCAAACAAGAACAAGTAGACGGAAGCTAAACGGATGAAATCCCAGGTAGTACACGCAAATTAGATGTTTTAGATGATATAATTTATAAAGAAATAATATTTAAGATGCGTACTCTCGATAGGGTTAGGAGTAGATACCCGAAAAGTTCCCATCCCATTCAGGTACGGAAAGTCCCTTTTTTTGCAAAAAACCACCCCAGATGGGAACTTAACGGCTGGTTTTCTAATTTCTAAATGTCGCCAAAATCGGACAATGACCCCTTGTCTGCCAAATTAAATTTATGTTGTATTTACGATTGATGACATCAATAAATGAATGGCAGAAAATATCGGTTGTTGTAAATAATCTTTAACAATTTATAAAGTCGTATCGAAATGTTGAGATGTTGAACAGTTTATTAAGTGACCATTTTTTGAAGCAAATAAAAATAAAAAGCAACGGCTCACGAATGTTGAAAGAGCTTTACCTAATGACTGGCACATGACGAAGTCTAATTTGATATCTTCCTCCATTTCTGCGATTGAATTCTTGCTATTTCTTTTCACGTCCTCGGTAAGATATAGACTAATAACAGCCAAAGTGGCAAAACAGAATCGCTTTAGTTCAAAATATTGAACTTGGAGAAGCCTCGATAACGAAATTATAATTCCCCAGGGCCCAGTGGACATGATGAAGCCTTTTTGGTGTAAGTTTGGTCAAGTAGTGACCCCGTTAACAACGGGTGGCAGCGTTTTTATACAATAATAACGGAGAAAATTTTAATACCCACTATGTTATGTTCTTCGAACGTTTTAAAAGAGTCCTATACATTTACCCGTATTAAACATAATTTGTTGGACTGTTATTCTGTAATAAATATATTTACAATTTCTTTTGTGATTTTCTAGATTCAGAATGAGCAAAGGACCGGAAAAGGGACCTGTTATGGGAATCCTTCTTGAAGTATATCAAACTGGTATTATATCTGTTGGTGATACTGTTTATGTTGAAAAAAATTCGGGATACTTTTGAAATATTGTGCTGAAATTTATGAAATAAATTTATTTGAAAATAAAGGCTGTTTTTATAAAAACCACGATGTTGAAAAAACAATTAATCATTTTAAAGCTTTGAAAGTACATTTCGGAAATATTTTTATAATTTAATAATGAATGATATATATACATCAATATGTTTCTACTTCGGATAGCCTACGTTCTGTAATAATTTAAAGAAAAGTCCCATTATTGGCAAAAACTATATTCGCAGAAATAGTAAATAAATGTCTACAGGTTCAACTATTATTAATATAATGATTATAACATGCATCCTGCTTAAGAGCGAGTAACCGAGGGGCTGTCCCCGCATCCAACATCAGATCTCCTCGGCTGTGTTTATATCACCGAACGTGCCTTTTCCTTAAACATCTCCAACTGCACTGGCACCGGACCCGGATAGTCCTGCTGATTTTTAACAATTTCTAACAGTTCTCAGGTTTCTTCATATTTTCAAACTTCTTAATTCAAATTGAAATTTAAAAAAAAACCGGTAAATTTCATTATTTCAAAATAACTAAACTGCTGGCCACTCGAACTTACACATAGAGAATTTTAGGCAAAATTTAAAGTTCAATATTTTCAACAGGAATGCAAATTTTTGAACGCGGCTTGCAAATTTTAAGAGCTACTTTTTTTCGGATTAAGCTGCATGACGTATATTTATCGTAGGAACATAAGTTTATTATATACGGGGTGATCAATGAAGTCATGCAAAAAATCAAAAAGTTTGCATGAGTGAAATTTCCGCAAAAAATTTTTTTGGTCGTTGCAATATGGTTCGTTACTAAGGTAACATCAATATCTCTAGATGGTTTTGTCAGTTTTTGGATTAAGGCCCTTAGGCCTTGTACACACTACTCAACATAAAATTTGGATACCGAAATTTTTAAAATGCTATAACTTGACATTGGATTGACGGTTCTTGATGATTTTTGCGGATTTGGAATCCTTATTTCACGTAGATTTTCTATGGTCTAAGCATTTTATTTGAGGGTTGAAATTTACACATTATGCCGGGTCGATAATAAACAAAAACGTAGGGTACGACGCGCTCTAAGGTTTGGCATTATTTAAGTTTTTGTAAAAATAAATTCTCACCTCAAGTTGTTTTTATTTAATGTTCCTCTCACTGTACTGTCCGAAACTCACACACCAGTTTGTTGTCTTAAAGAGTCATTCAGTTTCACAGAGTTCTTTGTCCACCCCCAAGCCCATAATTATGATCGGGTGTAATTTCTACGCGACGCGTCAATTTCAAAGTAGGCATTGGAAAAACAAATTTGTTGCTATGCAATTAAAAACTGTTTACATTATTTTAGAAATAATCTGACACATTTCAATGTTATAATTTTGTAAAGTTTAATTAATATGAGGCGTTTAACCACGGCAGAAAGGGAAAATTGCATTCGACTTCTCAACGAAGGAATGTCAAAACAGCAAATTGCGCACATTTACAATGTCAGCCGAAAGACAATTTATAATTTGATCCGCCGCGTCGAAACTACTGGTGATCATATTTATGGGCATGGGGGTGGACATACAAAAAAAATAAATGAAAGAACCGAAAGAATTTTAATGAGAGAAACTATGCGGAATAGAACAAAGAACTCTAGAAAACTAAATGACTCTTTAAGACAACAAACGGGGGTGAGAGTTTCGGACAGAACAGTGAGAAGAACATTAAATAAAAACAACTTGAGGTGAGATTTTTTTTTATAAAACATAACATAATGCCAAACATTTTAAATTATAGAGCCCGTCGCAGAGCAAAATGTGTGCGGTTATTACAACACCATAGAGCGAATAGGCGGGCATGGGCAAATCGGCATGCGAATTGGGGTAATGCAGAGTGGAGCCATTGTTTATTTACTGACGAAACAAGATTTAATTTGTTTCACTCCGATGGCCGAATTTTAGTTTGGAGAAGGCCAAATCAGCGATATTTGGAGGAACATATGGACCCTCAAGAAGCATTTGGTGGCGGAGGTGTTACAGTGTGGGGAGGTATCATAAGAAATGGTAAAACCGAGCTATTCATTACCAACCAAACCATTAATGCTACTGTTTATCAGGAGGAAATTTTGGAACCTAATGTTGTTCCTTTTGCTCGACATTACGGCCCAGAACTTCTATTGGTGGATGACAACGCTCGACCTCACAGAGCGCGAAGGATCACAGAGTTTTTGCAGGCACAAAACATCAATAGGATGGACTGGCCTGCAAAGTCTCCGGATGTTAATGTCATCGAACACGTTTGGTCTTATTTAAAACTTAAAGTAAGATCTCTTGATGTACCCCCTGAAACCTTAGAAACGCTCAGTGAGGCCATTCGTGAAGAATGGGAGAATATTCCACAAGATTTTATAAATAATCTTGTGGATGCTCTACCAAATCGATGTCGGGAAATAATATTACGAGCAGGAGGACCAACAAAATATTAGCTTCTCTTTTTTTAAATTAATGTACCTAATTTTAATTAGGTAATTTTAATTTAAGTTTAAATTAAATTCATTTTTAGTTTTTTAGTTAAATTTTTTTTAATTATTAAAAATTACCAGAATTAGAATTATAAATTTTTTAAGAATTGACTTTTGGCCGTTGTTAAGCAATCTTGTACATTGTAGAATATAATGTAATAAACTTGTTCTTGTCGCTACGTTTTTGTTTATTATCGACCCGGTATAATGTGTAAATTTCAACCCTCAAATAAAATGCTTAGACCATAGAAAATCTACGTGAAATAAGGATTCCAAATCCGCAAAAATCATTAAGAACCGTCAATCCAATGTCAAGTTATAGCATTTTAAAAATTTCGGTATCCAAATTTTATGTTGAGTAGTGTGTACAAGGCCCAAGGGCCTTAATCCAAAAACTGACAAAACCGTCTAGAGATATTGATGTTACCTTAGTAACGAACCATATTGCAACGACCAAAAAATTTTTTTTCGGAAATTTCACTCATACAAACTTTTTGATTTTTTGCATGACTTCATTGATCACCCCGTATATAATAAACTTATGGTCCTACGATAAATATACGTCATGCAGCTTAATCCGAAAAAAACTAGCTCTTAAAATTTGCAAGCCGCGTTCAAAAATTTGCATTCCTGTTGAAAATATTGAACTTTTAATTTTGCCTAAAATTCTCTATGTGTAAGTTCGAGTGGCCAGCAGTTTATTTATTTCTGTTAACTGTGTCTATGAAATGGTTATTTTCAATGCAGTGTGTTGGCATTCCCGTATTTTTATTGTTATTTAAAATTGACTTTTTATGTTCTTTTACCCTGTTCTCAATGCTTCTACCACTCTGACCTATATAGACGGCATTAAAATCTTTACATTTGATTTTATATACACTACCTGATTTATTAAGTTTAGTTAATTTTACTTTATTATAAATAAAACATCACAGAAATTAGACAACTGAAGTACTCCGTATATAGCCCATATACAAATTTAACTTTTTCTTATTTATTTCCAAATTCAAGTAATAAGTCATTTTATATTGAACACCGTGAAGTTGCCAGAAATGCTTTTTAATTTACATTCTTTTAAAGCAACATAAACGATACATTTTTACGAAAGAATTGAGCTAAAATAAGCCAAGCCATAATATTTGTTTACAATGGACACGATTAATTTTAAGTACTTCTGTTGCATCCCATTCTATCTTACGAATACAAAGGACGGGGAGTTAAAAGTTTAGAGTCTAGAAACGACGAACAAGCTGGTGTGGAATTTTTGTTAATGTAAAGAATCCAAAGCGTGGGACATGGTACACATGGAATTCGGAATCCTCCGGATAAACTGTGACGTCATTTACAATATAAAAGAAGACGACGCTACATAACAGAGGGATTGGAAGATAGACGGCACCTGAAGACAGAACCCTTTAAGCTACGTCGCGATTCTTTTCGCCGAGCTTTGGAAATAAATTTGGAAACACCTCGAAGTTACGTCGTGACCTCTTGTAGATCGCCGAACTTCAATATTTGCATTTAAAATACATTCTAAGCTACGTCGAGATTTTGTGATTATTTTCACTAAATCAGCCGTCTAAACTACGAGCCAAACGAGATTTCGAACTACATACTATTTTTAACAAATTCATCACAGTCACAGACGCCACTTGCCAAAGGAAAGATCCAAGCTTAAAGAATTCTTTATACAGTGCAATTTTAACGGCTCAATCATACACAATGAGGAAGCTAATCACACTTGAGCTGGGGGAGAGTTGGGTAATGCTGCAGAACTATATGCTGTTCGCCGGACTCACTAGATTATTTTGTGGTTATTTTGCCAAGTAATTCTCAGCGTATTATTGAATCTGCATTCTGGTTACGGGCGGGAAAAAGGGTTTAAATTGCGCATTTGTGGTACTAAAAGAATATTAGTTTTTTTTATGAAATATTAGTTTTGATACTTAACAAGAAAACATGATAAAATTCTATTACTATTTACTCTGTTCATTCAGTTTATTTAATTAAATTTCACTTTTTGAATATTTTACTAGGGAAATCTGCTTTTGCAAAATAACAAATTTATATTTAAAAACTATATATTTTCAGCGTTTATGCAATAACAAGAAACTTCCACTCTCATTATTTTTCATTTGGTGTTCTATTAAGGCTACCGTGTGCCTAAATTTGACATGTAAAATGTCATAGGAATGTTTGCCTGTCAAATGATTTTGTGAGATTTCTCAGCAGCGACTATTTGATTTTCTGATTGTTTAATAACGATCAATCCATTTAATTATCTTGCGCATTACAAATTGTACAGGCCATCGGTCAGTACTGGGTTAATTAGCCCGTAAACTTTTTCGTATTCTGAAGGATTTACTTTTCGTCGAGTACGGAACCGGGACGTCTCGTCTGTTTGAATTACATCTGCCCACCCTGTGTTCCGTTGTTGGACAGTCATACAAAATTCGATAGTTGCCGCTTGTGCAATTTTAATCAAAGGATATTTCCTCAACACTATATATAATATTATATATGAGTATTCTTTCCTATTATTTGGGTTTTCTACCACATGTATTATTATCCTCTTCAAAACAAATCACCGAATCTACAAAATAATAGAATTATTGGAAAAAAGCCTCTGCGCTCGTGACGTTTACGCCAAAGGAAAAATCAGAGGTTCTGTTTTGCAAATAATATAAATCAGTAAGAAATAATGTATTTTGCTGACGTTTCGGAAAGTAATCTCTTTCCGTTTTCAAAGCTTTTTTTTTGGAAGAACTCTTATTTTGCTGTGTATGTCAAATACACAACTTTAAGATTCTGTTTATGTTATTTCCATAGACACTTACTACTTACACAGAACATAGAACTGATGATATTTTCTTTTAGATAATGTTGAGTTTGTTAAGTTCTTCTTTTAACATTGGTAGCCAGGTTGTTGTTGATGTTAGGACGATATTTCAAACGGGGAGCACTTTTTTAAGATCTATTTTAACAAAAACAAAACCGATAAACAGGGAGCAGAATTCAAAAAACTGTATTTACAATATCCCGTGCGAATGTGATAAATGTTATGTGGGTGAGTCATCTAGAACTTTCAGTGTGAGGTTGGATGAGCACAAGAATTACATTAGAAAGAATGAAATTCAGAAATCAAAGATTTGTGAACATGCTTGGGAAAACGGACATAGAATAAACTGGGACTCGGCAAAAATTTTAACAAAAGAAACCAAAAAAATAAAAAATAAAGAATCAGCAATAATCTTATTAAATGAAGATAAGTGCGTTTCGAATTGTTCTGTAGATTATTGTACAACCTGGTCATCAATGTTAAAAGAAGAACTTAACAAACTCAACATTATCTAAAAGAAAATATCATCAGTTCTATGTTCTGTGTAAGTAGTAAGTATCTATGGAAATAACATAAACAGAATCTTAAAGTTGTGTATTTGACATACATAGCAAAATAAGAGTTCTTCCAAAAAAAAAGCCTTGAAAACGGAAAGAGATTACTTTCCGAAACGTCAGCAAAATACATTATTTCTTGCCGATTTATATTATTTGCAAAACATAACCTCTGACTTTTCCTTTGGCGGAAACGTCACGGACGCAGAGGCTTTTTTCCAATAATTCTATTATTTTGTAGATTCGGTGATTTGTATTGAAGAGGATAATAATACATGTGGTAGAAAACCCAAATAATAGGAAAGAATATTCGTAGAATGCCACAAATAACTTTCAGACAATATTATACATAAGTATTTAATTTTCATTTATCACTTATATTCTATGATGCACGAACATGACATGATTCTTGTCCATATATTATTTTTGATTTCATGTACGGCTATTTACCACATCAATTATTATAAAATAAAATGGGTTTTTTACTATTTTTTCCCATCAATTATTGTCTTTTTTTTCACCTTTACCTTTTTCGCCATAAAGGATAAAACTAAATAAATGGTTTCATTTCAAATCAAAATGGAAAACAAACTTCAACTATAAATGTACAGTACAATCTTGACTAATAAAATACCACATAAACAACATATATAATTAACTAGGTATCTCAGTTAATAGACAGTGTGTTGAAGTGTTCAAATTTAACAGGTATTTAAATTAACAGAGTGATTAATTTTCTAAGGTATATGGTATCAGATAGAAACAAGTAATATTAAACTTTATATAAAAGAACCTGGGGTAATTAAATTGAGTTACTACACATACAACGAAATTTGGGTCCTAAATTAATAAAAGCTTGCTGATCACGCAAATGGCCAATTTTATTTATTTATCCTTCAGATAAGTTAGTTTACTGGTGACATAATTACCAGTATTTTATGTGTAATAAAGACACATACCCCGTAAACGTCTCACAACCCTCAATTCCAGAAGCTAGAGGCTTGCGCGGAAGGGGGTTTCACATTGAAAAACGCGGACATACAACCATATCTTTCTACAGTACCAATGCCGGAGCCGGTGCTCGAATCAGATAGCTCGATACCAGTTCAATTAATCGCGATTGCCACCTCGCGCCTTAATGTTTTCTTTTCTTAAATGTTATGTTATTCAATTTCCTAGAAATTTTGTCACTATATTTTGTTGATTTCTTAGGTGCGTTGAAAAACTCCTTTTGAAGCATTTTGCGTTGTTGGTTTTTAACCATATTATCTATTAACGATTCGCTGTATTCGTTATTTCTTGAAATTTGTTTAATTGTATTTAATTCCCTAACAAAATCGTTTTCGCCTAAAGGAAAATTTGTAAGTCTATGTATTAGACTACGAGAAGGTGAGAGCTTAATTTGCTACAATTGTTGTGAATTATAATGGATGACTGTATATGTGGTAGTAGGTTTACGGTAGGTAAATACTGAATTTTAACTGATTATTATGTTTTCTAATATTGGTATCTAATAAGTTTAATTGGTTATTCTGTTCAAATTCCATTGTGATATTAAAGGAATTCAAGAAATTAAGATAATTATTTATGTTTCTTCTTGTGTCGGTCCATATGCAAAAAATATTGTCCACATAATGAGTCCAATAGAAAACATGTATTTAAATTGTTATTACTGTTGAAAATTAAGTTTTCTAAATTCGCCATAAATATCTCAGCTAACAAATCAGAAATAGGTGAACCCATTGCTAAGCCGTCTTTTTGCCTATAAAACTCGCCATTAAATTGAAAATTTTTTCTGCAAATATACACCATAATTTTTTAATAATCTGGTCTACTGTTACATGTTCGTTTCTGTATTTTGTTTGCGCTAGTTAAGCCGCGTGGCCGACTTAACGATTTTTTTCAAACATATATGAGTTTAACAATTATATTTAATAAATGAATAACAATGCTAATGGTTTGAAAGTGTGACACGAAGTGAAGTGGCTGCCGTCTAGAGTTGCGATGCGTACGGGATGAGATGGCTGATGCGGCCCTTTTCCTTATCTAGCCTAGGCTTGCTGTTCCGCTTAACTCGCTTCATTGGTGTCTACCGTTATTATATTATCATTAATTTTTAAAGTCAAATGTACTTCATATAACGTGTCCTCCCTATTATCACATACTTAATTATTGTTCAACTATTCTTATTGATGACTAATAATCTGATATAATCCATTTTGGTATAATATATTTTTTATATTTACGAACAGATTATAGTCGGTTGTATATTTACTGGGCAGTCAAAAAACGCAACAAAAGCTTTACAACCTCATTAAAATACCGTTACTCTCTGTACTATATCGAATGCAAATTAAATCACGTCACTTCGGTTTGTTTGATAGGACCATGCCGAATGGTTCACCGGCATTAATAATTATCTGGTAAAGTTTTTGTTACGTTTTTTGACAGCCCAATAAATATACACCCGACTATATGGATGTTGTTTTTTTTAGATTTCATATCAAATAAGTATATTTTGTAATACATGCAAATTAGAAAAACTTTTTCTTATCTTATCTCTTCTGTATTATAACGTTTTCAATGATTGGTTCTTATTTAGAACAAAAATGTATTCGTGCTGTTAACTAAATTATAAAGGGACTAAAGTGATATAATTTGATTCACCGTTTATACAAGTCAAGGTCAGATTAATTTATTTGTAGTAATTAGATAATGCGTGCGTGTATGAAGTATATTTTGCCGAATATGGTTCAAAATACAATTTTAACTCAACAAGTAACGATTATCGCGGGATTTGTAACTGTTATAACTACTGTAATAGGAATTTACATTTATCAGAATTTCAAAAAAACATGCATTCCGAAAGAATGGAAGGCAGTGGGAGAAGTGAAAAAATTGTGCATATTTCCGTTAAAAAGTGGAAAAAGAATTGAGGTTGACAAGGCAGAATGTACTACTCGAGGTTTAATGGAAATGGAAAAGTTTGATAAATCTTTGAGGCTACATGACAGGTAAGCAGAATATTTGTTACAATCGGATTTTCATTTATAGGATATTTTACCTTTAGTGAATCTACTGTTACCATTCTCTCGGTAATGACATTTAATGACAAATTTAATGAACGTAATATTATAGAATTAGCGCTTTGTTTGAGGAGGTTTTCGGTTTTATGAGATTTATTTAGATACTGGAAATATTTGTTATATTTTTGTAAAGAAAAAATCTGTAATTTATTTACACAAAACTTCTCTCTCTAGTAGGCACCTTTTATTCATTTTCCCTTTTCTCCTTTTGGACAACAGTGCTGCATATTTTTTTCGCCAAAGTTATATCGGGTATCTGTTTCAACAATTTTTTGTTTTTTTAAATTTTATCGCCTTAGATATTAATTTCCTGGTGGAGTTTAGTATTAGCTATTTCACCAGTCATCCAGGACACATGCACACATACAATTTGTTACATGGCCTATGTTCATTTAACAATTTTATATAATAACTGGTATATTACTTATATTTACCACGATCTGTATAACATTTTGATTCAGTTTCTGTAAATGAGACTGTTTCAACTATCAGAATTTTCTTTGTATAATTGGTAAATTATTTCACATTGTTTTATGTACCTATTTTTGTATCTTAGGACTCAGTCATATTTTTAACACTAAATTATGTATCTGTTACAGCACTTTAGAACCCATTGTCGATGTCAAGCTACAAAAACATTTAAATTCATTTTTATACTTTGTTACTATGCACATGTGGTTATTTTAATGTGAAACATTCTCATTCATCTGTTATATAGTGTATCTTATATGATGTAACGTATTTACTGGATTTTACAATATAGTTTGTAAACAATTGTGCAATTTATTACGACAGTTCATATTCTTAGTTATGTATACAAATTGCAAAGTAACTATAATCTGTGGTATGCAACTAATGTTAAACTATTACTGATTAAAGATTCCTTTTATAGATTGTATACCGGTCACTATTTTAATTGTGCGTTTAAGTCGCCCACCAACAGATGGCGTACCTGTATTACTTTACAGCTTTTATTAGTAAAACTATATTTTTCAAGTTTGTATATTGGTATTATATTGTAGGAGGTAATATAAAAAAGTTTACCTTACTAGTTAAAATCACGAAGGGATCATTTGCCTGCCGAATTTGATCTGATTGAGTCTACAAACTTTAACTGTGCAATCTTCAGTAATTTATATATCCACATTTTATGTGTTTAACACAATCAGGTAAATTTTATTTATTAGTAATTAAATTAAAATAATTTTCAATTTCGTCCTTTCGTCCAATTTCAATTTTTTAAAATAAATTAAATTCAAATCTTTTTAATTCTATAGGTAATTAAAATACTACATGTTACCGCATGGTACTAAAATATTCTTTTCTTTCTCATTTTTGGCAATTTATAGTTTTCTAATCAGCTTCTACATTTCTACTTCTAAATTTATATTAATCTGCTTCTATATTTATTCTACGTTAAATTTATATTAAATCTATATTCAGTTCATTGTATGTATTAAACAGATTTATTTAGCAGTTTTTTTGCCATTTACTTTTTATTTTTACGCAATTTTGTATTTACGTTTACGCAATTACCTTTCCGAGCCGCATGGTTGGAGACTATAAATTTCCTTTGAAAGACTCAGTCTTGCAAGAATAAATTGCCAAAGATATTTAGATTGGATGTTGCAAGAGATAATTGGGGTCTGAACTGCAGTACTAGAGCTTTCCACCTTCAACCATACTTAGTTTGGAAATCTAGGCGATTGGTATAATATTCACTATTAATTTTTTTGTATTAATTATTCTTTGTTCGCTAATACAATTTTATACACATAAAATTTCACCTAAATTTATATTTCAATCAACTTCACATTATAAAATTTATTTATGTAATACATTTTATCATTAATTTTATACAATTTTTTTAATTTCCATTACCAATAATTTCAGTCCCGTCTATAGGAAACTGGTTTTACGAGAAAAAGAGACAACTCAACTAATTATCAACTATAGATAGTGCCCAAACAATATCAATTTTTCATTGTCTCCTTTTCTCGAACAAAACAAAAATTTGTTTTTATGTTATACAATCAAAGAGATAGGTTTCATATCTCTTACAAGTACTCCGAATCTACGATTCTTTGCCCCGGCTGGCTTAAACCAGGAGGTTACAAATTATACACAACGACTATTACCTATTGCCATCTGCCGCAGCTGAGATTCGAGCTCAGGACTGCTGTTCCGTATTTAAATAGTAGTTAATTACGATCTTTTAAGTCTAAAAATAGTCTGGCCATAAGTGCCCCCCACCAAAATTTTGCCTAGAGGCCCAATAATAGGTAAAAATTCTGATACACAGTACGAAAATATTATCACTTGAAAGAAGTAACCACCGCACGTGACAAGATTTACAAAACGTAGGAAACAGCGAAATATAAAACCTAAATCTAATTAATGGGCGCATCCTATTACTGATATGATGAGAGTTGTATAAACTTTTATAACACTATATTCAAATTTAAAAGTAAAAGGAGAATAGACTCTCGTATAGCTCAATTATGAATTAAGTGCAAAATTTTCAATATTTTCGGGATTTTGGGTGACTTATGTACCAATGCGACTGATGAAATGAAACAATCTAATAAATACGGAACATCCAAGCCTTTCTTTTCACAACAAACATATAATATAAGAAACGGATTCTTATTATGTTCCTCTGTTTATTTTAGATCCTTTGTCGTATATCATGAAGACAACCACGAATACAGAAATTCAAGACATTATCCCAAAATGGTGTTGATTGAATTTAAAGCCCATGATATGAACTCTATAGTAATCAACGCTCCTAGTATGAAGCTGTTATATTTTACATTACCAGATACAACAAATAATAAAGAAATCGTGATAAAGTGAGTATTTTATCAGTTATATTTAGATAAAAACAGTCTTTAACATCTATACTGACCAACAATTAGTGGCTTACTATAATTATTAAGATGGTACAACTGATGATCAAACTCTCTTTTAATTTTAAACAATTATTCCTTAGTGTAATATAGTTAATTTACAGGCATTTAAAAAATGAGAAGATTCCTTGTATTGACTGTGGAAATGAGGTTGCCGAATGGATCTCTCAGTACATTTTGGAGAAGGAGTCTGGTTTACGTTTGGCATACTGTGATGGAATTTACAAAAGGAATGAATTTGAGGAACTGCACAAAGATCATATTAACTTTTACAAAAGTGGTCTTAGAAACGACTCTGTGGTAATAACTTTTATCTAGCTTCATATGTAATGTCAAACTTTACGAAATTGAATTTAGTCTCATAATGATGTATTTTACCGCACTCTGTATGACAAAGTAATAAAAGCATAGTTATTTACGATGTGAGCATTGTAACTAATCATAATACGAGATGGGAAAATTGTATTATTAAGTTACGATACTTAGATCGTACAAAGTTTTATCTACTTCCATGAAATAATAGAATGAAGGCAAAAAATTGACAAATATCAAAATGTGTTAAATTAAAAATGACAAAACATATTTTTTTCTGCTTACGAACAGTAACTTGTTATAAGGATATTATGAGTTTTCTAAATAACCCTGAATTATTCTATTTCATCCACTTCTGATTTACGAATTGTAAAAAAATTACAATAATTAATGTTTCTAATAATAAAAATTAAATTGAATGAATTTGTTTATTCATTTCTTAAATATATTACCATACTAGTGCGGTAAAGTAGGAAAGTCATTATGACACTAAAGTCAATTAAGCATAAGAATGTTCATTATAACAAATGCTCTCGCGCGCTAACCATGTACAAGCGAGGAAATGCGTTGCAACTGGACATCGATTGGCTGGTGGCCCCTATCGAAGGATACGTCTCATTCAGTTGGCTAAGGCAAATAGCAAACAATACTGGTCATTCCAACTTACAGTACTTTTTCATCACAGTATCTTCAAGGTTAACATTTTTATGCTGAACAATGACGAAATGAAGTATCAACTTCAAAATCGTGCTGGGGTTGATCTAACACCGCTAAAACTGTCTTAAAATAAGTTCACTTTTATTAATAATAAATTAATCAAGGTGATAAGAGGATCTAATTTTTTTCAAAATGATTGCAATGTTTAATTTGCTTAAGAAATGAGCTTCAGATGTTGTTCTTCCGAAGACCAAATTTCAGATGTGCCTTTTGATATTGAGGACGAAGCAGATAACGACTTGTCTTAGGTAAATCTGGATCCAAATACGAACTGGCCTTTAAAAGGTTTGAGCAGTGGTGCCACCATTCAAAGAATAAAAATTATATCACTAACAAAAAGAATTATTGATTGTGTACTTTGAAGAGTTAAGTAAAAGCCAGAAGCCCTAATCTCTTTGGTGTTACTGCACGATGGAGAAGGCGGAAATATCGATCAAGCGGCGCATTGATATAAAAAAATATGTCAATCTATTTCTGAAAAATAAATCCAAAATTTATAAACCTAAAAAAACTATCGAGTTCTGAGCAAAAGAGATACCATTAGATTCTTACAAACAGCAGAGAACGAGAAATATTTATACATGAAGGCTAGTTATATACACAGAGTTTCCTTTTTTTAATTAAAGTATAATTACTTTCAGGTTGTTTTAATTTTTGGTTCGGCGGGTGGATGCAGAAGAGAGGAGTTAACATTTCGGAGTACATACCATCAATGTCATAGATGAAGGCTCAGTTTTAGACTCGTAATTCCGGATACAAAAAATAATTGAAGAGTTGTTGGTGTTTTGTTATGCAAAGTCATTGTTTTCGGCACACCCGCACACTATAATTTTGACAGCAGTAAATCTTCGCAACTTGAAAAACCACTGTGGAGTTCTAATTCCGTTGCGGAGCTAAGAACAAGAATAAAATCGCGGTCCAGATTTTGGGGGTGAATGAAGTAGGTTCATCCAAGTCATTACAGTATTGGTAACCACTTTCAGTTGCACAAGCACACAAGTGAAAAGAGTCAGTGTTAATGAAGATGTTAATTTACAAAACTGTTCAAATTGTGTTGCTACTGTTTATGAACAATAAACAATTATCTTTTTTTGAATTTGAGAGTTGCACTAGCGCGGTAATAACTCATTGGGATAACAAGACTATAGAAAGACATATCTAAAATGAGTGCGATAGGGTATAACTTTTCTCACGGTAATAGATAAAACTTTTTACGATATATGTATCGTAACTTCATATTGCAATCGTCGATGGGTTATCGAACTCAGCCCTCGACCTCAATTGATAATTCCACCATCTTAAAATATAAGATGGTGTAATTCGCGGATTCGTTACGTTACTCACATCGTATTAACTGTTAATTAACTAAGCGATTGCTAAGTTTTAATGTCAGATTATTTTTACCTAAATACGGTGAAACAAAAAATAAGGCTATGTGTTTCGTATGATGATTTATATTTCGTACTGTAGTCGAGATACTTTTGAAACAGTATATCTTATCACGGCTTCTTCGTATTCAGGTTTATGTAATAGTATATTCACTTTACTACATTCTTACTCATATTACCCAAATTTAAAGTGTTTTAAATAAAATTTCTGAACTGAAACTCTTTTATTTTATCATACTCATCTGCTCAACATATTAAAATAATTTCATAGTATTCCTTCGCACAAAAAATGTACAATCGCATTTTCCCCTTAGGGATTAACTTCGGATCTAACAGCTCTGCATATAATAAATCTTCCTTCAGTTACTGATGTAAACAGAAGGATGGGTAATTCAGAAGTGACCGCTGATGATTTTCGACCAAACTTGCTCATAGATGGTCCAAATTTACAACCTTATGCGGAGGACAACTGGGAATGGTTAAGAATTGGAGACGTGATCATGAAAAATGTGATGGAGTGTGTGAGATGTACTGTTCCTTCAGTCGATTCTAAGACAGGAGTCAGAAGAAAGGATAGAGAGCCGCTGAAAACTATGGAAAAGTATGTTCACAAATCAGAATATGTCAGCCGGTTTATTCAATTACAATGGTTAAATCACTTTTTTCGTAAATACACTCACTCTCATAATTTATGCCTAACATTAAGTGTTTTTAAATTTCTTTTCCTTAAAATTAATTAGTTAATCATTTAATGTATCTACAAATTAGGAAAGGACACAAAATGTAACTGCAAAACGTAAGCTTTACCTGTTAAAGTAAATATAAATTAGGAGAGCAAACATAACTTATAAGGAGTAATTTCACCATATATTAGATTCTCTTATCCATATTATTTCACTATTATTGTATATTATCTTCTTTAACTGCTTAAAACAGCACTCATGAAAAGACCCATCTCTTTCAAATAAACATTAGAATATTTAATTCCAAGCAGTGTCTATAGAAACTATGTCCAGGGCATGAAGAAGGTCCGTTGATCAAATTAGCGAATAGATATTTTCAATATAGAACTATTTAGTGGAACGAGGAACAAAAATTAATGATTTCAATTCTTCATGATTCTCCTACAAAAACATCACACAGAGTCTTGTAAAAAAGTATGCTTGACGTCCATGATGACGCCTCGATCTTATATTTGTTGTTGTTATATTATTATATTAGTATTGTTATTGCTTACCAATTCAAATCTGGAACGGAGAAGTCTGTTCATATTTTTTTATTATCGAGGTTAAAAAGGCCATCTAAGTTATTGTAAAAATCTCCGCAATTCCCGAATAATGCCAATTTTAAAAAAGTGATTTTGAAAAATTCATAAAATAAAAGAACTTTTATACCATATTTTATGATTCCGCGTATTAGGGTAAAATTAAGGTTATTATTTCAAATATCGAAAACTTTAGTTCAAAAAATTAAAAACACTTGAATAAGGGAGAGTTTTAAAATTTTCGATGTAAGCACATCGAAAATTTGAATGTATTGTTTTGTTTCTTGAAAAAATGCATATAAAATCTCACTCTAATAATATACAATTAGATTTCCAAGTGCACTTATTAACAAAAATTTTGTTTTATTATCTTCCACTTTGCAGTTTTATATTAGGGAAATTATTTTAGTTAACATGATTTCAGTTACCACTGACCTAGTGATTCCGTTGCATTTTTGTTTGCCTTCTTGTATGACATTTTATAAAACTTTGGTATATTTTAGGTACAGAATGCAAAGTAAAGGTCCAAGTAAAGGACCTGTTATGGGAATACACCTTGAAGTGCTCCAAACTGGAATTATATCTGTTGGTGATAGTGTTTGCATCAGAGGATAATTATGAATTAATTCTTTGTAAAGAAAATAAATGTAAAATACGGAAATTGTTTCTTTAAATGAAATTAGGTGTTAGCAACTACAACAGTTATTAAAATTATTGATTGACTGTTTTATTTTCACTATCCCTAAAAATTCTATTATATAGTTCAGCCCCCTTTTTAGGGGTGATTCGCTTGACGCTCGACCTAGAATAGTTTTTTAGAGGCCAGAGTCGTCTGTGGTTTGGCGCTAGGGTATTCGACTCACTATCCAATAAAAATAGTTTTATATAATTTGGTTAATTTATTACAAACTAGTCAAAAAAGTATTACAAAATGGCAAGACGACATTAAAAAACACTTTACGTACTTACATTACAATTGCCAAGTACTTAGCCTGGGACACGAAGGGGATAGCACTACCACCGTCAATTAATGGCTTCACCCTTTCGGGTCTTTTCTCTTCTTTTGCAAACGCAAAAACCGTGGTTACCCCCTTTCTTTTGGGAACCCCAACTCAACGTCAATTATTATTGCCTTTATGCCTCATTACTAGTAAAAATACTAACGACTCCCTCCGGAGGTTAACTTTCTGCGATCTTGCCTCTTCCGAAGCTGATGGACGAGTGCCCCAATCACGATTCTATTTTTCATACCTTTCTGTCCATATCTGTTAGCCCCGATATCCGAATCAGCAAGATCCTGATGACATTATATATCACGCAACCGGAAATCTCTGCCATCTTCCAGGCTCTCGCTGAAAGCGACCCTCTTTCATCGTCTTTGGTAAGTTTTTATTTTCATAAGTCCTTGTAGGAAGGTGTCCTATTCATTTTTAGGTTTATCGTTATATAATTTGACATTTCTTTTCTTGTACAGCTCGGGGTTTTAATCAATTATATAAATTAGATTATGATGAAACATTCGCAGTAGCACGAATTAATAATTTTCGGTGTCTGTTAGCCTTTGCTAATCAATATAAACTCTTAATTCATCAAATGGATGTCAAGGCAGCTTTTATCAATGGTGATTTAAAAGAAAATAAATTTATGAAAGACGGCATAAACGTTAAACATGAAAACATAGAATGCAAACTCAGCAAATCTTTATACCATATTAAAATATACAAAGCTGCGTATTTTTATTTGTGTTATTTTTTAATTCAAAACTTACCACTGCCCAAGAATATTATTGGGGGTTACTTCTCATCAAAGCCCTGAACCGGGACGTCTGCCTATTTGAATTACATCGACTAACTGCATTTTATATAGTTGAACAATCATACACAATTTAGGAGTTGCCTTTTGTGTAATCGATTAAGGGATATTTTACATGAGTATTTATATCTCATTTACCACTCAAATTCTATAATGCACGAGCATGACATGATTATTATCCTCTGTTTTGCATTACAGTTTTATTTTCAGCATGGCGATTGCTATCACACTAACTGCTAGTCATCATTTAAGCGGCCTTTTGCCGCATCTCTAATTACAACCAAAATGACATGGAAATTCTATTGCATAACAGGTTTCTTGTTATTGGCATAACCAACTTTGAAATATATGGATTGTTTTTAACTTCATGTTTGGCTATTTGCTACAACAATTATTATAAAATAAAATGGTATCTGTGACTATTGTCCCAACGATTACTATATTTTCTTTCAACTTTACAGAAACTACAAGTGATATACTAAATTAATGATTTCAATTTAACCAAATAAAATAGAAAACAAATTTCAACTATGAATCCACATGGCAATCTTAATAAAATAGAAGATAAATAAAGTAAATGATTAACTAGGTTCCTAAATTAATAAACAGTGTGTCCGAATTTACAAGGCATTTAAATTAACAGAGTGATTAATTTTCTCAGGTAAGCAGTATCAGATAGGAAACCGTAATATTAAACTTTGCATAAAAAACTTGGGTAAATGAATATGAAAGGTTACTACAAACACAACGTAATTTGGGTCCTAACTTTGTAAAACTAGACGATCACGTAATTGGCCAATTGGTTTATTTATCTTGATATAAAATTGAGATAAATAATTACTGGGTGGGATTAACTGTGTTCTTGATTGCTTCTCGATCAAGGATTATTATTAATTAACAGAGGGGATGGGAACCTCTTCAATATGTTAATAGGTGCTTGCTTTACAACGATAAAACTGTATACAGGAGCTGTCAGAGCCGATCCAGTCGTACTACTATTAACATTGGCATTTGATTGGCGCAAAGATTATTATTCTTCCGTCTTAGTACATTTCAATAAAAGCTTGTCCCTTTAAAAGTATTTTCTTACTTACAAACTATACACTAAATATCCACTGGAGTAATTTTGCTTGATTACAAATACATAATTTTGACGTCATTATAAACTTTGCAAATGTGAATTAGGAAAGGCAGTATGGTTGACAGCTCTTTGAATAATAACCGAATCAAAATTTTATATTTTATAAATTACTGCTTCTACTGACCGGAATTGATTATATGTTCACTGATTAGATAGAAGGCACCATTCATTATATTATTTATAAATTAAATATTTCATGAGTATTTATTTACAATTAGATGATTGATATTAATCTTAAGAATGCTTATTTCAACTTTAAAGGAAGTCATAGTTCATCATACAATCATACCCTACTTTTGAGACAGCACGTACATCTCAGAATCTGTGTTAACATTGAAATGAAAATTACAAGTGCATTTATTTTATTATCTTTAGTAGCGTGCAGTAATTGTGATGGTGAGTTCATGTATATATGCATTTATATTTATGTTGTTGATATAATTGTTTTGATATTAGAATATAAATATTTTTATCACGTGATTATTGGCTTTATATCTCAGAACTTGATATCTATTTTTATTATTCATAGAAGTATAGAAAGATGTCCATAAGGTTCACAATCGGGTTCCATGATTTTTTTATGTGTTGATAGGATTACTTTTAACATTTATAAAAACAATACTTCTATTCACTTTATTTATACTAAACATTGAAATTAAATGTTGCAAATATTTGCAGCAGTATTATCTAGAAATATATACCCTTATTTTTGAAGTATTAATATTGGTTGTCTCAAGAAAACTATACTTAACATGTACAGTGTGGTCCCGGCTTGTGTGTCGAAGGGAAAAATGTTTTATTTTAATGTTTGAAAAAGGTCAGTGAAAGAAAAAGTTTTATTTACTGAAATAGAAAAATTCACATAATGAAAAGCAAAATTTAATGTTAGTTTGTTGGTTTGTTCGAACGTTTTGTATAAATGTGACCGTATCCTAATAATTTAAGATATTTTGCTCTTAAACAAAAGCCAAGATAGTTTAGTCTTACTTAACATTCCTTATTTTTTTGAATATGGTGTACGTTAAATTTCCCTTTCCATTATGTGAATATTTCTTTATTTCCTTCGGTAAATATTAAAACACTTTTCTCCAGTTATTGTTTCAATCGTTATAATGACGCCAATTTTTCTTCGACAGACCATCCATAACATAAAACAAATATTCCTGTATTACAACTAAATCAAATAGTATACAGGGTGTTCGTTTTCAACCTACCACCTAGACGTATCTCTGGATTGAATTGGAATATCGTTTTGAAATTTTGGTCGAATGGGTTTTAGAAAAAGACAATTCTAAAATATTTTAGAATTTCTGTCACTTCCGATTATACCGGAAGTTAACGCCAACTTCGTTAGTTTAAATAAAACCCCCTATTTTATTTAAATTTCTGGATTCCTCATCAAAATTAAGGGTAAGTTTGATAATACAACCCTACTTTGATTCTTAACAGTTTTTGAGTTATTCCATTTGCTTTATAATTTGTTGCGTTTGCAGCGTCTCCCTTTATTGTGGGTATCTTTAAAACTAATTGATAGTAAATAATGATATTTTGACATCTTCTTAACATTGTAATGAGATATCAAACCACCCAAAAAAATTTGGAAAAAAAAAATTAAAATGTAGTTAAAAAGATATCTTGAATACCATCAATTTAAAATCGAAAAAACTACATTTTTTTAAATAGGACCCCATATATTTTTTTATACCGTTAGATCAACCGCTCAATTTTTAATAAAAAATTATAAAGCAATTAGCGGCTAAAATTTATATCTTGTGAGAGAATTTAAGAAAACTGATTTAATACAACTTTTTTATTTTTACAAATGATTTTATTTAATTAAGTTAACACATAATAAACAATAACGTAAAAACTATTTCAAAAATTGTTCGAATTGTTGTCCATTCACTTCCAAACATTTCAAAACTCTTTTCTTGACAGATAGGACAGCATCAAGGATTTGTTCAGGAGGAATTTATGCTATTGCTGTAGTGATTCGTTCCTGCAAATATTCGATATTTTGTATCTCTGTTTCATAAACTAAGGCTTTTAAAGTAAAGAAAAAAATCTAAGGGTGTTAGATCTGGGGATCGAGCCGGCCAATCCCATGGTCCTAAGCGCCTTAACCAGCGATCTTCAAACAAGTTGTTAAGGACTGTTGTTACCGCTTGGGAGCAATGAGGCGTAGCACCATCCAACTGATACCAAGATGTCACCCGCTGGTTCAAAGGCAAATTATCCGGAAATTCTTTTACGGTACCATTTAAAAGTTCTATATACTTCGCGCCATTTAAATTTTCCCGGTACATCGTAAAACTTAATTTGTTTTCTTTCAGTAAATAGAAAACATTTATGCTAAATTTGTCTTGGAAACTGCGCTCCTGCTTTAGGTAAGGATTACTTGTAGACCAAAAGTGATTATTCCGCGTATTTACTGTCCCTTCTCTGTTAAATTTCGCTTCATTGGTCCAAATAATGTTACGCAAAAAGTTGGGGTTTTCTTGAGTTTTAACCAAAAGAAACTCGCAAAAACGTACTCTGCGTTCAAAATCATTTGGCAATAACTGTTGTACTGAAGTGACTTTGAAATTGTGCATTCAATGTTCTGATAAAATGGTTTGAATGGATGTTTGGCAAATTCCCAATGCTCCAATTGCAGTTCTAATAGAAGCTCGAGGATATGCGTGAAAGTACCCAAGAACATTGATGATGTTAATTTCGGACCCAGTCACCGTTTTCTCACGATTTGTTTTTGATTTCATCGAACCAGTTTGTAGAAAATTGCTATGGATCTTGCGAAATTTTTTTGGTGTCATTTTCGGCAAATTATATTATTATATTTTTCGTTAAAAGCTCGACATGTTCTTTTTATAAAAAAGTGATTATCTTTATGAAGATAAAATAAGTCCATAATAACTTCATGTGAATACATTGTTGCAGCAAATGTTTAAAACTTTCAACTAAAGTCTGGTAAACAAATAATGCCTGCACTACAGACATCGAATGAACGACTAACAAGTAAAAGATGGACTGCGCATGAGCGTATGCAGCCCGAAAAACATGTGATTCGAAACAGACAATAGCATTCGTAGAACGAGTTGAGTTCATTTCGTTTAAACACTTGTAATGGAATGCATTGTTTTGTGGAATTCAAATGCGCGTATGTTTACTTGGAAGTAAATGGTCAATTCGAACAATTTTTTAAATAGTTTTTACGTTATTGTTTATTACGTGTTAACTCAATTGTGCTATTTAAAAAAATGTAGTTTTTTCGATTTTAAATTGATGATATTCAAGATATGTTTTAACTACAATTTTAATTATTTTTTCAAAATATTTTTGGGCGGTTTGATATCTCATTACAATGTTAAGAAGATGTCAAAATATCATTATTTACTATCAATTAGTTTTAAAGATAACCACAATAAAGGGAGACGCTGCAAACGCAACAAATTATAAAGCAAATGGAATAACTCAAAAACTTTTGAGAATCAAGGTAGGGTTGTATTATCAAACTTACCCTTAATTTTGATGAGGAATCCAGAAATTTTGAACAAAATAGGGGGGTTCTATTTAAACTAACGAAGTTGGCGCTAACTTCCGGTATTACCGGAAGTGACAGAAATTCTAAAATATTTTAGAATTGTAGGTCTTTTTCGAAAACCCATTCGACCAAAATTTCAAAACGATATTCCAATTCAATCCAGAGATACGTCTAGGGGGTAGGTTGAAAACGAACACCCTGTATATTTATTAACCAAAAGTAAGCATGATTAGTTGTAACAAATTTAAAGAGTGTTCAGTAAAAGTGATTTTTGTTAAAAAATAAATATTTATTTATTTCGTATGGATTGAAAGGTAAATTCATTTACATGAAATAAACTTTGTTAATTGCGAATAAATCAAAAAACTTTTGTAAGAAGCTTTGCTTATAACAAATAAATCTTTATTTATGCGAGCAATATATTTATTCCTCGTGAGCATTTGTTTTCAATTTCAATGCTTTAAATCCCCAATTGAATGTTTAATCGACCAAATACAAGTAAATCATTTAGCTGGTGGAAATAAAATACAGTATTTTTCAATAAAAAAATCTTATATTGCTGGATAGAGACTTAAAAACAATTTCAAATGACCTATCACACTGAGATGTTTGTGGGGTATGTGCCTTTATAATACCTAAAGTACTGGCCACCAGTTATTAATTAATACTAGTTATTTATCTGAAGGATAAATTGGTCATTTTCGTGATCGTCAAGTTTTACAAGTTAGTTGTGTGTATAGTAACCCTTTTTAATTACCCAGGTTCTTTTATGTAAAGTTTAATATTACTTGTTTCTGTCTGATGCTATATAACTTAGAAAATTAATCACCCTGTTAATTTAAATACCTGGTAAACTTGAACACACTGTCTATTAATTGAGAGATATAGTTAATTTTATATATTATTTATGTTGTTTTTTATTACTCAAGATTGTACTATACCTTTATAGTTGAAGTTTGGTTTCCATTTTATTTGATTTGAAATGAAACCATTTATGTAGTTTATTATTTATATGGCTAGGAAGGTAAAGTTGAAAGAAAACTCAGTAATTGATGGGAAAAAATAGTAAAAAAAACATTTTTATTTTATAAAAATTTATGCGGCAATAGCCGAACATGAAATAAAAATAATTCAAATACTTGAGACAATTGTCTAAATATTACAATAGGAAAATTTACGTCGCTATAGTAATGACCATACTATAGATATGCTGAGTGGTTTGGTGCAATAACAAGAACTAAGCTATACAATAGTATTCCGTGTTATTTCAATAGTAATGAGAGTTGTGGTAACAGCCTGGTAATGACAATTCATAATTAGAGTTGTTAAAATCTCTAGATAATAATGGTTTATAATCAAAGCTGTTAGCAATCGCTAAGTAATAATAATTTGTAATTAGAGTTGTTAGCAATAGATAAATAAATCGAGTGCAATACAGAGGACAAGAATCATGTCATGTTTGTACATTATCAAAATTAAGTTGAGAAATGAGCATTGCATACTCATGTAAAATATCATAGAATGCTGAGGAAATATCCTTTAATTGATTACAAAACGGTAACTACCGAATTTTGTATGACCAACAATGGAACACGGGGTGGGTAGATGTAATTCAAACAGACGAGACGTCCCGGTTCAGTACTCCACGAAAAAGTAAATCCTTCAGAATACGAACAAATTTACGGCCAATTGACCAGTACTAACCGATGGCCTGTACAGTTTATAATGCGCAAGGTAATTAAGTGGATGAATCGTTATTAAACAATCATAGAAAACCAAAGAGTCACCGGTGAGAAATCACACACAATAATTTTCAAGGCAAATATTTCGATATTTTACACGTCAAAATTAGGCACACGGTAGCCCTTAATAGTACAACACTGAAGAATAATAGAAGTGAAAGTTTCTTGTCATTGTATTACTCTGACAGTTGTAAAATATAAACTTGTTATTTCACAAACGCAAATTTCCCTGCTAAAATATTCAGAAAGTGAAGTTTAACTAAACTCATGAATGAAATAATAACTGAGTAAATTGTAATATAATCTTATCATGTTTTCTTGTTAAAAATCAAAACTAATATTTCATAAAAAAAACTAATGTTCTTGAAACATTTTAAGAAAACATTTTTTAGTACCACAAATGCACCAATTTACCCTATTACACACCCTCGAAACCAGAATGCGAATGCAATTGCAAATGATAACATAGAGTAATAAATAGGTTACTTAAACAGTTATATCGGCGAGAGCGTTGTCGTGTAAATTGCAGAGTCGGCGGTGGACACACGAGTGTAGTTACTTCAATGGCTTTAGCATCCCAGATCTTATAGTAGCCAAATTGGATTGATTCATAAAATTAAATTGTCGTGAATATCGCCGGCAAGCGTTCTCCCCCAGCTTCCTCATAGGGTAGGCTGACTTAGCGAAAATATCCACAAAATAATTTATTAAGCTCGGTCGCGACGAAGCTTAGAAGATATTTCAAAGGCAAATATAGAAGTTCGGCGAACTGCAAGAGGTCGTGACATAACTCCGTGGTGTTTTCCATTTTACTTCTAATGCTCGGCGATCTATAAAACGTCGCGACGTAGCTTAGGTGTGATTCCAATGCCTTCAGGTACCGTCTACCTCCCTGTGTGCCGTGGTCTTTCATTTTATAGTGCAGATGACGTCACAGGCTACCCGGAAAGCTCCGGACTCTACACCGTTCCCTTGGTCGCACGCTAGGAGGTGTTTACATTACAAATTCCACACCGGCTTGTTCGTATTTTCTCACATTCTCTAGACTTCGAATTTTTATCTTTCTGTCCTTTGCATTCATAAGACAGAAAAAGGTAGGCGATTTCACCGTATGTGATGCAATAGAAGTACTTGAAGTTTATCGTGTACATTGTAAACAAACACTATTACTAGACTTGATTTTTGGTAAATTCCTTCGTAAAAAGGTAGCATTTACGCTTAAAGATATGTAAATTAAAATGCATTTTTGGGGGCGAGCATAGATGCGTCTTTACTATGTACATACTTCGATATGCGATGTAAAGCAACGTTAGGCGCGGTTAGTACTTAGATGGGCAACCGTTTCAAGGAAGACCGTGTCTTCGCCTCACATATCTTCCAGCGGTATATCAGTGTATGCGCGGAAGCTATACAACCTCAGGCGAGGGTTGTATAGGAGATATACCATCCTTCGGAGGGGATGTAAAGCCGTCGGTCCCTTGTCTATTAAATGTTAGGCAAGTAAAAGATCCCTACTCTTCTTAAGGGAAGAGGTTCGGCAAAATTCCTGATTGGAGGTAGCTCGTCTACAGGCGTCGGTGATAGGCCACAGTAACGGAAATAGACCAACGTTAAATAAATGTTAAAAAAATAAAATGCATTTCTGGTAACCTTACTGTGTTCAATATTAAATGGTTAAATAAATGTAAAATGAAATGACTTATTACTTGAATTTGGAAAATAAATAAGAAAAAATTAAATTTGTATAATGGCTATATACGGGGTACTTCAATATGCATCCCCGTTCTATTTAAAATTTTTAAAGGGGTAGCTGTCACTCCCAGGGGTTGAAGGGGAGGTATAAAATTACGTTCAAAATATGTCATTTTAGAATTAAAAATTGACGTATTTTAGTATTTTACTCATAAATTGCTAATTACATAGATGATGAATTTATCCGTTTCTTATGAACCTCACTGTATATGAAAGCTACATATATGCCAAATTTCATGCTTTCTTTCAGAAGTAACCGTATATGTTATAACCTATGGTTAGAACGGAGCACACTCTATCCTGTTATTGGTTTTTATCAGCTGTACTTTTTAAACAGATTTTCGCTCCCGAATTTAGACTATAACACAGCAAATATATGATTGCGGCGCTCTGTATTAAATTTTCGAACACCTAAACCAGGTTCTAGGCAGAACTCACTATTCTATATGCCGACTCCTAGAAATAACGTTCAGAAATTTTTGCTACTACAAACGGGTGACGGGTGAGAATAATATTAAACTGGTCTTGAAGATTATCAGGACCAGTTTGATATATTCCACTGTAATGTAGCTGCGATAAAAAGATACATAAATTAAAATTTTCATTTGTTGTATATGTTTGTTTCTACCAATTATCTAAGTAAGGCCTTCGACGGTGTGTCGTATGTGGGTGCTATTTTGAACAGCAAATTAAGACTGGAAGATCATACGATCTTTATCTGTAAGAATATACACGCGATATTTTCGCGCTCTGCAATTTATAACACTATACAGCACTTACAGTAAGAATCTGTGTTAACATTGAAATGAAAATTAGAAGTGCATTTATTTTATTATCTTTAGTAGCATGTACTAATTGTGATGGTGAGTTCATGTATATGTACATTTATATTTAATTTATGTCACTGATGTAAGTATTTTGATATTAGAATATAAATATCCGATCCTGAAGAAATACGCAATGCCTTTGTAATTTTTTTTAGCAATCTTATAGCATGCCTTCCAACCACAACCAGCACTTTGTGCAAGATTGTAATAATAATTATCATCAACTTAATTCACCCCTTATATCTGAAAATGATGTTATAACTTGTTAAAGGGCTCTTCCACACAGGGCACGATCTGATCCTCAGATTAAGAAAGAAACATTCTTAGTCTGAGATATGATCGCGCAATCCGAACGCTTGCGATTTCTATCGTTTGATTATCATATTTATACTCAGTATATCCCCTCCAAAATATACGAAACTGATCTTGGCAATCCCAGTGGAACGCGAATGCAGATCGCGCTCTGTATGGACCAGATATACTGAGTACAAATGTGATAATCAAACGATAGAGATCGCAAGCGTTCGGATCGCTTTCTTACTATGTGATTGCGCCTAGATATTCGCAGAACCACTTTCTAAACTGCTCAATTTATCCTTAAAATCCAATACATTTCCCTCTCATTGGAAATTGTCTAAGATAGCTCGTTTTCAAGAAAGGTGACCGGTCCAATATCTGCAATTATTGTCCAATTGTCATAATTTGTAACTTTGTCAGGTGTTTTGAAATGTTATTATTTGATCATGCTTTTATTCATTTGATCACAGATGCGCAACGTGATTTTGTTAAAGGCACTTCCACTGCTAATTATTACTTATTTTGTACGACAGAATTCTTAACTGATACCATTGATGAGGGACTCCAAGCAGATGTGATCTATACAGATTTTTACCAGGCATTTGACAGAATTGACTACGGCATTCTATCGAATAAACTGACTAATTTGGATTTTTCTATAGACCTTTTTTTTAAATTCTGCTTCTCAGATAGGAACCAGTATGTTGTATATCGCGGTTGCAATTCTATCCAAATATCTGCTACGTCGGGTATACCGCAGTAATCAGTTTTGGGACCTCTCTTCTTTATTCTATTCATTAATGATATTGTTGACAGCCTGACAGTACCTTGTATTTTTTATGCTGATGACTTACATTTTTTTTGCAAGGTTGCAAGTATTGACTTTCAACAAAATTTAAATCTCGTTAAGCGTTGGTGCTTAATAGATAACTTACCTTTAAATATACAAAAATGTAACGCAGTGTCTTACTCCACCAAAAAAAATCATTGATCCACTTTGATTACTCTATTGATAGTAACAGGCCTCAAGACCCGGAACATTTTGTGATTTGGATGTTACCTTTGATTAAAAACTGTCCTTTAACAATCACATCACGTACATAGCCATGAAGGTTTACAAAGCTTTAGGATTTATTATCAGAAACAGCCGAAACTTTCAGAATATTGACACTCTGAAGCTTTTATATACCACTTTTGTTCGCCTTAATTTAGAATATGCTTCTATTATTTGGTGTCCTAACCACCTTATATATTGCCGTGTATGCCCCTGTGAAATCTGAAATGCAAATTACACCTGTACAACCCTTTCAAAAAAAAAAACAAACCCCTTTATTAATGTGCTGGAATTAAATTCCCACTCTAAATTATTATTAACAAAAATACTCCTAATGCTCAGAGCATGAATTCTGATCTTCAGATTTGACACTCGACATACACACAAAGAAACAAATTCGAATTCAAATCTAACAATATATTGTATTTTTATAAAAATGTAAAATATAAAAACAACAATATTAACTTAATCTGCTTGATCTAACTTAAAATATAAAGATGACAACAAATGGATAAAAGTTCAGTATTAAAATTAATAAAACTCACGAATGTTTTAAAAGGATATTAAATTTCAAAATAAATTCCAAACGTCTATGTACTCTCTCCTGGCTTTCCAAAATTATTAATAAAAAAAACTCCAACTCTATTTCGTTTCCACTCCAATATTAAATTTCTATGATACCAATTTCAAAATGTTTAGAATTTTTTTCAAAATTATATTTCTGACAACTTTTGTCAAATCTCCAATTTTCAGATTACGTTGTTACATGTTTTCAGATTCGTGGTCTAATTGAAAAAAAACATTTTTTTCAGCTATTGCAGCTCTTTATATAGGGTCGGTTTGACGTTTAATATTGCCATAGCAACGCAAATGTTACAGTTCTAACAATACGTTTTCTGTCTACCCCTTTTAAATTGGGGTTGACATTCCTTAATAAAATGTGTGACCGAGAGTCTTACACATCTTTTGTGCTAATTTTTATCTTATTCTGTGAGTATTTATTTCCTGGTACAGCTTAGATCCTTTTTGTGTCAAAATTCGCACTCACGCACAAATTAATTTACAAATTTAAAAGTAATAGAAAAATAAAAATGCAATAAACAATTAGATATGGTTTAGAAGTAGAATTATGATCACTAACGATGATTTTGAGTAATCTCAGTTTTATGACTGTCTGATACAGATACCCAGATGTATAAAAACTATTCATATCATAATTCAACTCTTCTTAAACAGTTTATATAATCTTTAATTGCTTATATTGGCTAAATTAAGAAATTGTATGGAAAATAAGAAATTATTTGACTTATGTCAAAACCAAATATTAAAATTTGCTTTAAAATAGCAATAAAACCCAATAACTATCCATACAGATTCCCTAATTAAAATGGTTTGCATCACAAACACAATATACTATAGAATTTATTCAAATTCATTCCATTGCTTATAAAATATGAATTTGTCCTTTACTCTTTATCTATACCAGTCCTTCTTGCTATCTACCATAATAAAACCCAGTACAATGTCCCATCAAAGGTAAGTTAAATATAATAGATAACATGCAATAAGTATAAATACTTTAAACTAAAATACTGATAAAGACAAGTTTTTTTTTTAAACTAAAAACCCCCATTGAAAGTATAAACTGAAAACACTTTTCAGTGTATTGCGATCTACAGACTCGAATTCCTACAAAGAATACCAAGAGTACTCAAAGATAATAATAATTTGTGTATAATACAGAGTATTCATCTAATTCCATACACTAGAAAACATATTCCTCATGTTTGTAATTAAGTATAAGTGAATATCATAGCAATATATATTGGTAATCTGGAATACAGCGCAGATTTTTAAAATATGTTCATTTTAGAACGGAAGGGGGATATATTCCTATAGGATTTCCCAAATCTGAACTTCGGACTTCGACTCACTCGAACACAGGCGTATAAAAGCTTATCTGATCTTATTACACAAGATAATTCATAATAACATAAACTGCTCAGAAATTTTATGTAACTATTACTTTCTAGGATTTCAAGAGACTTTAGGCCACATTAAACCCCAAACCGATCCAAGAACACAACGTCAAGCAGTACTTGATTTAATAAATAGAATTATTCCTAATCGAGGTCATGAATTTTCAGTGACAATCGATCCCAGATTGGGTTCAGATGGCAAAGATACTTTTAGCGTAATTACAGGTAATTACTCAATAAATAGTTCTTTCACAAGAGAATTTTAGGTTTACAATCAGAATGGAACTGTGGAAATAACCGGGACGACTGGAGTTGCTGCGGCTACAGGATTTCATTATTACTTGAAGTATTATTGCTTGGTCCATATAGCATGGGAAGCATCTCAGTTAAATTTACCAGCAGTTTTGCCAGAAGTTAATATTACGATTTCCTTAAATGATAGGTAAATTATTCGTATAAAACAGAAAGAATTGTTTTGTAAAACAAATAAACGACTCGAAACGTCTCAAATAAACTGGTCAGTGGAGGAGTCGGAACAATCAATCGCGAATTAATGAGTCACACCTAATTTTTTGTTTTATTCTGTCGTTATCAGAAATTTGAAGTTCAATACTAATCTTATATATAATATTGATATGATATTTCATGAATTTTTCTTTTTCAGATTTCGTTACTATCAAAATGTCTGCACGACAAGTTACAGTTTTGTTTGGTGGGACTGGGTTCAGTGGGAAAAGCATATTGATTGGATGGCACTCAACTCCTTTAACTTAGTTTTAGCATTTAATGGACAAGAAGCCATATGGGAAAGAGTGTACACAAAATTAAAATTGTCAAAGGACGACATTAATGAACACTTTACTGGACCCGCATTCTTATCGTGGTTAGTAATTTACTTATGTGAATATTATAAATATCTAATCAGTAAATATTTAGTATAGTTTTACTAAGAAAGTAGGGGCATTATACCTTTACTAAGAAATTCTGCGTCCTACTGGATTATTATTAATCTAATATCAATGTGTCAAAATATAGTTACATCGCAATTACCCTTAAGAGAATTAAATAAATTTCCTCATTATACTCCAAAAAATGAATCAAGAGCCTTTTAGAAAACATAAATAATTGATGATAATAATAATAATAGTAAATACATTTCAGAAAATATATAATTGTTTTTCAAAGGGGTTAACTCACACATTTAAGTCTTTATATTAGTAATAATTTTTATTAACAATATTATTTAATAATAATTTCATGCGAATAAAATAAATATATAAAGAAAAATATAGTGCACAGAAAAAAATCAGCCATTTTATGTTCAATTCGAAAATACTTTATTAAGTACAAATGGCTACTTCATTAATTTAGAACAAAATTGAAGCAAAAGTAAAAGATTTATTGCAAAATTTTAGCATTCATGTTGAAAATAAAGTATGGGTAATAAAACATGTAAATATTTCCGGCATTTCCCAATTTTTCAGGGCAATGATAATTAGCCAGTTGTTAATATTTCGTCGAGATTTAAAAAAATAAGGTTCTACGTTGTCTAGAAGCCGAGATATTGTAAAATTTTCATGCGCGCTCCAATTTGAAGCTTCGATCTCAAAAAGCCGCCGCCTGAAAACGGAGCTGTCGAGCTTTTCTCCCCACATCCACGGCGCTCTTGCAAGAGTATCTTCATTTCCAACGGCTAGGACTTCATACTTATTCGATAAATTGTATGCTTGTCAATTGAATAATAAAATATAGGTTTTCATTGAAAATCTGTGAAAATTTCAACTTTTAATGTTGGTAAATAATACAGATATGATTTTCTAAAAAAAGTTGCTATCTTGACTGCTGTTAGTCGTAGAGGGTTCATTTCTTTTAGAATACGTGTTTTTCAAACGGCTTTTTAATGCGCCTAATTACAAGCGTTTATCATAAAAAATAACAAAGTTATTCTATTCGTTTATGGGAAAAAGAACACCCCCCTTTTAAACGGACTTTTAACAACAATTTTTTAAACAAATAGTTTATTTTTTCAACTTACCTTGTAGTTCAACCTTTCAAGAATCCACATTATTAAAGATTTCTAGATCCATTGTCTTGTTTATGGCGATTGTTTAAACATTATTATTATTAGCCTTTACTCGAGTCCGAGTATAAAAAAATGTTACAGTCGATAGATTGTGTGTAATAAAAAACAAGTAAAAGGTGTAGTCTATTGTAATTCCCATTCATCTACGGTGCACACGACTATGGCTATAGAGGCCAATTCGGGAGTGCACATGTCGACCACAGTCAGGACAAACATAGACCTGGTTAGATCTTGGATTCGGCCTTCTTGCAGCAACATTTCCTTGATAGCTGGCCACAACCCCTCGCCATTCGGTTCTGTCCGCTGCAAGTTGTTCCCATTGCTCATCTGGAATACCGCAGGATTTTAGATTTTCATGGAGAACGTCTTTGAACCTCTTTCGTTGATCGCCACGCCTTCTTCTACCGCTTAACAATTCACCATAAAGTGTACATTTAGGAAGGCGGTTATCATGCATACGATGAACGTGACCTGCCCACCTTAGGCGTGCTCTTGAAATAAGCACCTCAATTGGAAGGCTATTTGCTCTCCTGAGTACTTCCACGTTTGATATGTGATGGAACCAACGGATTTTCATCATACTTCTGATGTGTCTTTGCTGAAAACGTTCTAATTCTTTCACATGACGACGGTAAGTGACCCAGCTTTCACATCCATATAGCAGTGTTGGAATGACAACTGCTCTGTAGACAGCCATTTTCGTTGACAAAGCAAGGTCGTGGTTGTCAAATACTACTCTAAGTCCCCAGAATGCTCTAGATGCAGCGTTAATTCTATTGCGAATCTCGCTGTCCATGTTTGCTTTGTCATTAACAACGTTGCCTAAGTAATTGAACTGATCCACCACTTCAAGAGAATTTCCGTTAAGTGTAATGTCTATTTGGTTCACTTGATGAGGAGTTGACATAATCTTAGTCTTTCCAATGTTGATTTTAAGTCCCAAGGAATCATAGCTCTGGGCATACACATCAAAAAGTTCTTGAAGCTCTTCCGGCGTAGAGGCTAAAAGTGCACAATCCGCATACTGGAGATCACAAATGAATCGTGTGCGCGTCCTCGTGAAAGCTCTAAAGCGCCCTATGTTAAAGAGACCGCCATCAGAACGGTATTTGAGACCTATTCCTCTGACTGTCAGTTTGTTGTCAACAATAATTGTTAGAGCAGTGGTAAACAAATTAAAAAGTAGGGGTGCCAGGACACATCCCTGCCTAACTCCAGTGAGGGTTTGGAAAGGTTCGGTTGCCTCATTATTATACATAACCTGGGCGTTGTTGTTTGTATGTAGACTGCGACATACTTCCACAAATTCTCTGGGGATACCTAAGCGGAGCATAATTTTCCGGAGCATTTCCCTGTCCACCGACTCAAACGCCTTGGTTAAATCAATGAAGGCCAAGTGAATTTCTCCTTGATGTTCGAGTGCTTTTTCTTGAAGTTGTTTAAGTGTGAAGATTAGATCCGATGTGCCTCGGTTTGGTCTAAAGCCACTCTGTGTTTCAGGAAGTAACTTTTCCATAACAGGTGTTAGCCTATTTGCCATCGCTTTAGTGAGTGTTTTCCCTCCAACAGCCAGGAAAGCTATACCCCTGTAATTTCCACAGTCCGCAGCGCTCCCTTTGTTTTTGAAGAGGCTGATTAAAAGTGTATCACGAAACTCCTGCGGAGCTTGACCACTTTCCCACACGACATCAAACAGTTTTTTGAGGTAGGGTATGAGCTCTGACGACACAGCTTTAAAGATCTCAGCTGCAGCTCAAGTTTAAACATACGCTCTCTGGGATAAACAAATGCAATTATTCATAAACTATCAGCCCGATCTGGCTGAAATTTCGCGCACTTATAAAGACCCATAATGGCGTCGCCACCAAGATGTTACGTGTCACTTACTGCCATTATTGCAAACGTTATTAACATTTATGAAATAGTACAAAAAGAGGGTTTTTCGCCATCATTTCGATAATTTATTTATCGATTTTAACTCACCAAAATTAAATTAAAGATCTTTTTAATACCTACAACTTTTACCAATACAACTTTTCTCTAAAACGTGACTGGAAAATTCTACGCCCTGACTTTGGTCATTGTTTATAAAGAAATAGGGCAAATGGCTGTACGTCTATACGAATTTATCATTTACTACCTGTAATAAATTATATCAACTATTTTTTCATATAGACTGGTGTATAATTACAAGGTGGGATTAAGTGTTTACCTAGTCGCTTAGCGAGCAGGATTTTCACTATAAATCAATATTTATGACTACAGGTTGAGAATGGGCAATATGCGTGGATGGGGTGGTCCACTTTCAAGAGCGTGGCACGACAGATCCATTTATCTTCAAAAGAAAATTCTTCAGAGAATGAGGAGTTTAGGTATTATACCCGTACTACCAGCATTTGCAGGACATTTACCACGGGCATTCAAAAGGTAATAATTTTTTCAAGAAACATAAAATATTATACTGTTCTTATTTTAGGATATATCCACGAGTTAATATGACTCAGATGGAAGTATGGAATGATTTTAATGATACTTATTGCTGTCCTTATTTCTTAGAGCCTACTGAACAATTGTTTCAAATTATCGGAAAATTATTTATAGATGAGGTAACATTGATTATTTATAACAACTTTACGTACGTAGAAGATGGTATGTACTCTACCTACCCCATCAAGTAGCAGGGCTCACAGTAGTAATAGCAATATTTGTTCTAGAATTTTAATAATGATTTATATAAATTTTAGGTACTTTTCAGGAATTATAATTAATATAAATACGAATTCTAAATTCATCAAAACTAAACCAATCACTGTTATAAAAGTTAAACTAAGCGTTGGCAAATAAAATAAATAATAACTATACGAGCAGAATAGATCTTATCCTGGTTCTTGAGAACATCTATTTTTTAAATTTCTTGAGACTATCTCATAGTTTCTCGTATCTATTTTTAACTAAGTGACAACACTTTATGAGGACTGTAAAATTTCTAAACTATAATCAACTTGTGTCTGCGCCTCTTTTCTTTCTTTCTTTCGATTTTTGTCTTTTAGACCATTTTTCCGAATTACCATTGCCCTTCTTCAGTAACCCATTTCCAATATTCATTATTCTTTTTCCTCTTTAGGGTGTGTTCAAATTCGTGTGTTCAAATTATCGTCTTTTTACACATTTTCTCGTTCTTTTCCAAGATTGCAAGGTACAGTCATATAAATAGTAAGAAAAGAGTAAGGAACAAAGAGCAGGTTTCTCTAGTTACACAGTTCATAGCTTCATAGGAACAAGAAAAGAGAACGCATTGATTAAAAAGATAACTAGTACATACTACAAGCAAGATACTCAAAATAATTATCGTGAATGCTTTTAATTGCCATTCGATGGCTGTAACTTCTTGTTGTGGTCGAGAAATAATTTTCTTCTTTCTTTCAGGTTCTTTAACCATCAGCTGATTTTGCGTTTTTCTGAAGCTACCTTCTGCTCCGTCGTGAATAGACTTCTTCGGCAGTCCAGGGCTTGCTTCCATCCAACATTAACATTCAGCATGGAGATAAGCATTTTCTCCGTTTCATCAAGAGCAGAAATGCCATCAGTAGCCATTATTGAATCATAAACAAGACTCTGAGCCAAGATAGAATTATCTTTTAAGTTTTTTACCAAGTACGCCAACGTTGATCGAAAATCCCCTTTGGAGGGTTGCGTTACCGTGAGACAAAGTAAGAAATAACTTGACAACTTTTCTGAGATTGTCAGTTCCTTAATTTCTGCTCAAATGAGACATCCAGAAATCACCAAATTCGTCTTTCTTGGAATGAGCCTTCAGTTCACTTATAACTCTATCTTGAGAAATGAGGTTCTATGCTCCCTATCAACATTCTGAATAAACCCAGGTAGTAAAAAAAATTAGCATTCAATAGAATATCGAAAGCTGTAGTTAATTGCTGCTCTACTGTGCCTTTTGAAAATGCCACCTTGTAAGGATTGAAAAGAGTAAGAACACATCTTTCTAACATTTTAAAAACCAAGAACTCGAAGTAGGTGTGACGATCTTGACGGAACACGAGCGCATCCTTATCCTTGAGTCCTTTACAGTTCCTCGAAGCGTCCCGAATGACATAGTCTTTTGTACAAATATCTGACCAGCTTTCAACTTTGGATGGCGGGATTAACGAGGATGCCAAATTCAATTTCAGTTAAACTAATCAGTTTATCAATTTTTTCAGCATATCTGTTTGAGAAATATTTGCTCCTCATGACATCTTATGGTCCTGGTTATTTAAATTGAATATTGAATCAATCAAATATACACGAAAAAAATCATAGGCTGTTGTAATCAAGTGTTTTATCGATCTGGAACTATTAGCATAATAAATTTATTATATTTTAGCAAACAGCAGAGTTTGGAACGGACCATGTTTATAACTGTGACAGTTTTAATGAAGTTGACCCGTCTACAAGCGACTTAACTTATCTATCAAATGTTGGTCAAAGTATTTATTCCGCAATGACAGCTGCTGATCCGGAAGCTATATGGTAAGTTTGTTTGCCTCTGCCTTGAGCATTTCGACAACATATGTGTATAAAATAATATATTTTTGTTTTGTTTGATAATGACGTAAGGTCTAAACTGCAGTCACAACACTTTGTAAATATAGTGGTAAAAACATAGTAGTATGTTCCCTCATTCCTGTGATAATGTTTATTGCATATCCTTGCACAAACCGGCCCACAACGCGTATGACAGAGCAAAGAGACTGGCAGATGCACGACGTTCCAAAAGAAAGTGGTCTGATATTAAAACAAACAATTTTGCATTGGGGTAATGAGACTCAAATCCTATAAAAAATTTCAACGTGCGGTTAGTTGCTGTGCTGTGATCTTCTTAAAAACTGCTACCAAACAACTTTAATTCTATTGTTCAAGCAGACTATCCCTGACAGTTTGATGGGTGTTTCATTGCACAAACGCGAGCACTGGTTGTAAACGGTGAGAGATTTTCCTGTTGCTTGAACGCTAAGTTAGTTACAATTCTCTATACAAGATGTTGCTGCCTCAAGACAGTTGTTCTTGAGCGTTTTGAGGTTTATTTCAATTTTTATAATACATTACTTGTTATTAAAAAAAAACCAAAAGACATGCCGTTCTATTGCTAACCAACAATTCGCAGAATTGTAGCATTCCCTCTACAACTAGTACACGGATTTTTGGATTCATCCTGCTTGAACATAAGATTAGTCAAAAACAGTTGGAGATTTCTTTCCATGAACGTTATTTCCTGTCTGCGCATGCGCCTGATAGTTTTCAGCATATGATTGTTTGCTTGTACAATAATAATGCCAGCGCTTAAATATTTTTCCCGTACGTAAATCATGTTTAAATTATTTTAATGCAAATTTCTGCAGCTTTAAAGTTATTTATTTTTTCTAGACCCTTAGTTGTGTTTAAAAAATATATAGAACCGTTGAGTAGAAAATTCTGAGATCTACAATTTTCATAATAACACCTCCATTAACGAAACATATATGTTTGTGACCCTTGACCTCAAAAACTTGCGACCTTTCACACGTTTTTTAAAATTGCAGAAAAAAATTGCATACAATAGTCCAGCTTCTTTTTTTTATAAAAATTTGGCTATTCTTTTAAATAAAATTACTGGGTTATCTTAATTTCTGATCGGTGTATAGAATTACTGTGCTTACTATCTTTACTAATTAACTATCTAAAAAAAAACTCTTTAAAGCGAGAAAATGGCGACAGATTCTTAAGCATGTATTTCTTTCAATGCACTTTTGTTAACTAGTTTTATTTCTTAGGGTAATGCAGGGTTGGCTTTTTGTACATTCAATGTTATTTTGGACGCGTCAGAAGGCCAAAGCTCTTTTGACTTCAGTACCAAAAGTAAGTAACATATTTTTTTCTCTAGGGTCATGCAAGGTTGGCTATTTTATTCCAGTCCGTTTTGGTCGAATTCGGATAGAGTTAAATCACTCATTACAAGTATCCCGTTGGTATGTCAAAAATAATTTCTAAAATTTAAGGTGGTGGTTCAATAATTTAATAATTGCTTTATAGTATCCTACATGGTAATAGTCACTGGTCTTTTAATGTAATTTTCTAACGATATAATCAGATATCGTATGCGCACAGTTTGCCGTAGCAGTTTAGTCGGTATAAAAAAATCATGCAAAAAATCGCACAACGTGCGTGGCCCCGCTTATCGTTTTAAATGACAGAGCGAGTGACACAGTCCTTTTTCGCGGTAATTTTCGGGACCGCTGCATACATATATATGGAATTACGAAGGATACGATTACTGTTAATCAGGAAACAAATTGGTAAAAACTAAAGCCTGCCCTATCATTTCTCTATCTTTAAATTACTAGCAAATGGGACATCACAGAAGGTTTTGCGTGATGTTTTATATCGACTAGACTGCTATGGTAAACTGTACTTATATAACACTACATTTAAGTTATTTTTCATAATATCTGTGATTTTAGGGCAAAATGATAATATTAGACCTCCAATCTGAACAATTCCCACAATACAATCGTTTGGAGAATTATTTTGGTCAGCCATATATCTGGTGTATGCTACACGATTTTGGAGGAACTTTGGGAATGTTTGGATCTGTGAATAGAGTAAATGAGGTATATTTTATAATCTGTTCAAAATATGAAATTTTGTAACAAAATTTCGATTTTTTTCTTAATCATGTGTAACTACATTTAAAAAAATATTTTTATAATTCTTTTATTCAACTACCCAAAGACCTATTATAGGACAAATAAATCAAAAGATCATTCACATGAAAACTACTTGAGAGCCATTTTTAAAAATTGACTGTAAAATGGAATGTCTAAAAATGAAGGCGGTGTCAAAAATTATCTAAATCATTTTTTATTATACAAATTGAATTAAAAATATATGGAGATACCAAAATCAAAAACTGAAATTCACAAATTTACAATGGGAAATACAAAAGAAAGTACGGTTTTCAAAAAATAAACATTAGTATTATAATATTAGTCCCTTCAAATTAGTAAAAAAAAATTGCTGTTTTATGGAAAATTTCCTTCATATTCCACAAATCACAATTTAAAATCTTCCCCGAAAGGATCAGAGCTCCACTTACCTCTTGTAAAACAAACAGCTAAAGCACAACATAATTGAAATTCGTTTTAGTATTGGATATCAGTTCGAGTAGGTCTAAGATCGTTTACCAAGTGACAGTGCCAAAAGTTAAAAATAAACAATGATAAAGACACATAAAAAAGCCAGTGAATTAGTGTACATTCTCAAAAAAAAAATTGTTTTAAGGTATGTTATTTTTTATTAATTATATGTAAAACAGACATAAAATTAACACAGAAAATAATTTCAGTATGCAACATTCAAAAAGGTGTAAACCAACATGGAAACGTTTGTTAAAAAATAAATGCAAAAATCATAGCAAATTTTTAATTAATGAACCATAACCCAAGGAATAAAATCCTAAGTATATAATATATATATCGCGCCCTCTAGCGGCGAAAGGAGGAGTTCGAAAAAAAAGTGGAGATAAAATTTGTAGGAAATTTTATGCTCAATTTGCTCTTGATATTTTTCATCAAAATGTACAGTTTTTCCTGAAAATAGAGAAGAATCCATTTCTCAAAAACAACCCCTTTTTTACAGATGTCATAACTGTGGGAAAATTTTCTTTAATTCTTCCTAATTTGAAGGAACTATATCTGGTCGATAGCCGAGTGGGTTAAGGCGTGAGGTAGCAATCGCGATTAATCACGCGGACATCGCACCACCGGGTTCGAATCCTGGCTCCGGCACTGTCGGAGGAAATGGTTGTATGTCCACGTTTTTTCAATGTGTAACCCCTTTCCGCACAAGTCCTGGCTTCTGGAATTGGGGGTTGTCTAATTTCTGTGGTGTTTATTATTATTATATTATACTATTTTTGTGAATAATCAATAATAACCCTTAGATACCGCTACATATATATCGAAGAAACATATAGGTACTACAAGTTTATTTTTTGAAAACTATGTCTCGTTTTGTATTTGCTACTGTTGCCTATAATTTTAGTTGCACAGAAATAAAAGAGAAAAATTCTACTTAATTATACAGCTCTCATGAAGTAGGTTTCATATGAAAAAGCATTTGATTTATTTTTTCAGAAGTTGCTACATTATTTTTTCTTATTCTGCTACGCAACATTTTTTAATTATCTTTTTTCAAATGTCCTAATAGGTGTAACTAAATTGTTTATAGACTATTCAGTATTTTTTAAATTAAATCACTAGAATATTTAAAATGATAAATAGTTATTTTTCCCAACTGTTAAATTGTTTGTACTTATTATGTTATAAATAACAAGCTATTCGCGGTAATGGCTTTCAGGATGTAATAAAAGCTAGAAATGAAGAAGGGAGCACACTGATAGGAACAGGTTTAACACCAGAAGGCATAAATCAAAATTATGTTATATATGATTTTATGACTGAATCGGCATGGAGGACCGAACCCGCAAATTTAACTGAATGGTTTGTAAATTATACAACTAGAAGATATGGAAGGAAGGATCAATATGTAATAGAAGCGTGGCAGCTATTAAAGGTAAATGTTTTTCTAACTCTGTTTTGGGTTTCCAAGCTGTTAATGTGAACGATCCATCTTTTCGCGTCTGAAGGACTTCTATTATATTTTCCAAAAATGAATATTAAACGTTCACAAAGAAGGATTCAAAACGACTGTTTTAGATGGAGAATAATACAAAATCTATACTTACTCTTCGTTTATGCTAAACTTCACTGATGGTACCAATTGGACGTCGTAACACTATAAATCTAACACAGTAAATACTAACACTTTCTTAAATTTAAACCTGAAAGAAATTTTGAAAACACAAGAAAAATACAATATAAAGTTCAAAAAATGTATATTAAATCTCTTTAAAAAATCATGTTTAACAAGAACGTTCAAGAAAAATGTATTGACAAACTATAGTCTGGCCCGTGTACAACACATAGTGAGGAACGGAACGACTCATAATGTACCAGCTACCATCCGATGTGCGGTTTATAGCTAACGATGACACAAAAAGATTCAAGAAAAGTTCAATGTTTAAAAATTTTTGGTGGGCTTTTGCTTGCTTGTCTGTTTACGTATTATCAGTTCAATAGTAATTTGGTTCGCTCCTCGAAGCTTAAAAATGCTTGAATCGTAATCATTTTGAATTATATTGTGGCAATTATATATTTATCCGTTCAGGCAAGGCGGTCCCATGCACATCTGAGTACATGGTAAAGATGATTTTTTGACACCGAATCACTGAGGAACCGGTTTAAGGCAATCCCGTTAAAATCCATTATTTTCCCGTCAAAATCGACTGCTAGAAAATGAATGGTCACCCTCGTCGCTAAAGACTATTCTTGCTAAAACTCTCGAAATACTTTGACTAGAGACTGGATTAACTTGTCCTCATATTTAACACAACGCATGAGTTGCAGTGCTGCACAACGTGGATTCGTAAAAGGGTTTTTAATTTTGAAATTTGATTTTTGTTACACTTTCTAAATTTTGGTGGTCGGGGCGACATTACGTCCCTGTGCAGCGACGTTTACTACACCTTCTAAAATTACACTCCTTGATGAGTTTTCAAGATTTTGGCAAAAAAAACGCTCCGTAGAGCGAAAATGTGATTTAAAATATAAAAACCTATTCCAACGGCATTTTTACGTGAAACACGCTTTTCATGCGAAATTTTGTTACAGTTTCGAAAAGTTTATCGAAGGTTTCGGCGTGTTCTTTAACATTAACAACGATTAATACGCAAAAAATAAGAACTATCAATTTATCACAAAGAATTGACAGGCTAGAAGGTATGTACCTATAGATTTATTTTCTTTTTTTTAAATATTATTAAAACCTATTACGTAAGAAAATCAAAAAGTAAAACCAACCAAGTAGAGGTCTATTCATGAGTTTTATTAACACATATTTATGCTGTAGATTTTGGAAATCCGAAAAATTTAAGAAATCTGAAAATTCTAAATCCGTTATTTATCAAAATTAAGAAAACTATTTGGTACCAAGATAAACAGAGCAATAATCTAGGTTACTATAGATACATTTTTTGAATTTCGGTATCTATAATCTATACGCCTATATATAAAATAAAAAAAGTAAGAAAGAAAATAATTCCATAGAAACCTAGATTATTGATTTGTTTATGTTAGTACTAAAAAACTTTTCTTAATTTTCACAAACGTGGAATGAGAGCTGATTTAGGATTTTCAGATTCCTCAAACCTGCAGCCGTTCAGGAAATTTGTTCTGAAAATTCCATTGGGGCAATTAATTTTTTGTAGAAATATATGTTCTGTCGTTTCTTTAATAACAAATAAGAAGTTACATGCGTACTGTTCCGTCGCCAAAGCAATAAAATAAATTATTTTTATTCGTCATAATTTTATTTTAATAAGGGACTTTTTAAATATTACTTCTTAAACTGACAAACTAAAATACTGTGTAACTCCAACCCAGAACAGAACTGGAACAGGGCAGCACATGTCAAATTGAAAATTCCCTATAATTTCTAGTGAATATTCGTTTTCGCAATTCGTGATTCACGACTATTGAAACACCCCGTATTAGGGTGAGTTCTAGTTAAAAATAATTCCTATTTTTATATCAAATTTATGTAAACATTATTTTTATAACGATTAAACAGTAATTATTATTACATCCTACAAGAAATTAAATTCAACACAAAATCCTACGTTGTATACGAAACACGTCGTGAAAAATACTAAAACAAATTGAATAAAATATAACTAGGAAACACATACAGAACGGAAAAACTTGAATAGTTCATCGTAGCTAAAACGCATATTTCAATAATGTAAAGAGAGGTAGTACCGTGGGCAAAAATAAGTCTGACTAATAGAAATGTACATATAACTAGCGAGTAAAAGGGGGATGATTCCCCCGGGTTAAAGGGATTATCGCGGACTACGAGATAGATGTCTGTTTGATTTGAGCGATTCTCTCCAGACACATTACCAAACTATTTGTTGTACAAGCTATTTTCACGTAACGAATCTCTGCTCCAACTAGAAATAATCTAGCATTTTCGCGTATTAGAGGAGGCATATTATTAACACCAAAATTGCTTGCCATCGCAGCCATCGACAACGAACGAATTTACTTCGATTTCATTTCAATATTCAAGTCGACACTGCGGGCTACTTCAATATAAAATGACAACGTACGCAAGCATAGACGAGGGCGCCGATAGAGTCCCGGAGAACAACGTAGAGATTTATATCGACTCAGATAAATTTGTTTCGGATTCTACGTTATTATTTAAAAAATTGAATTTATATTCTTATTTTGTGGTAGGTACTAAAAGAAATATTAGAGTTTTATGAAATACTAGCTCTGATTTTTAACAAGCAAGTGGGATAAAATTATGTTTGCAAGTTACTAAGTATTAATTTCGATAATAATAATGAGGCTAGGTAACATTTGACCTCCTAAATACTTTATTGGGGAAGTTTACGTTTGTTGAATTACGATTTACTATCACTATCCACCACACTTCACGTAAGGTTTTGCAAGAATACTTTATATACAAAGTACACTAGGAAGATTTTCCTATTGTAACCACAAGGTTGACAATCATACGCGACCTTCTGATTGCTCTTCTATTTAATTACTATAGGGAGATTTCCCCAGCATTCTAAAAGATTTTACGTGAGTATAAACTCTCATCTACAGCACAATTAATATGATCATCTGAGCGATTGCTCCTACTCTAATCTGAAACAATAACAATCATTATTCTGGTAATTGCCCAACTGTAATTTTTATCCACGTAACTCAGAAATTCCATTGCATAATATGGTTCATGTTATTTGCATAACCAACTCTGTAAAATTATAATGGCAGTGTAGACTTTCCTACATAATATTTAGACAATTGTCTTAAATATTTGGATTGTTAGCTTCATGTTTGTGTATTTATTATCAAATAAAATGGGTTTTTGTGACTATTGTCCCAACGGTAATATATGTATTAAAACAATTTCTGCTTTTTCTTTCAATTTTAACTTTCTAGAAATACCAACTAAATAAATGATAATGATTTAATTTCAATCAAATAAAATCTGACAACAAACTTTAACTATATAATTCACAGTGCCATCTTGAGTAACAAAATAAAAGATAAATAAAATAAATGATTAACTAGTTAACTTTCACGAGGCATTTAAAATTAATAAGTAATTAATTTTCTCAGGTAAAAGTATCAGATAGTAAACCGTAACATCAAACTTTACATAAAGAACTTGGGTAAATAAATATAAAAGGTTACTAGAAACACAACGTAATTTGGGTCCTAACTTTGTAAAACCAGACGATCACATAAATGGCCAATTTGTTTATTTATCTGATGGGATGGGAACCTCTTCGCTATAAGAACTATACTTTAGGAGTGTTAGATATAATTTGCAAACTCTAAATTTTAGTTGGTTATCATCCAAGATTTAAATTAAACCCTGGAAATCTCAGAATGATTAAAAATTAAAATTATTACTATACTTTTTTGCAGAGTTCCGTGTACGACTTTAATGGAATACAGAAAATGAGAGGCCGCTATGCCATTACCAATACGCCCAATTTAAGATTAAATATATGGGTAAATAATTTTTCACAATTATTCTTTCTTTTGATTACTTACATTGAAATTAGACTTTGATTTAATAAAAATTTTGATCAGGCTGGATTCTTGTGCACACCTTTATTTTGATTTTGTAATGAAATCCTGAAAATTACCCTTAATTTGACTCGTGTTTTTTTTAATTGGTTAATTTAAGTTGTTGCCATTATCTCGAAAACTATCAATTTCTTCGAGAACTCTAGTTATTATGAAATTGTACCGTTTGTACCAACCGATTCGATGATATTGAGTGAATTAGGCGAATTGGAGAAAATATCAAACCACTTTAGAATTATGTCACTATAAGGTGCAAAATCAATGGGACAATGTCGTTGATATTCACAATTTCATGGATCTACAGATGTTCTGTTTGGTGCGTCTATGAATATCCCTATAAAACAAGATACATTTATCAGCAAAGGAATGAGAAAGCTGAAACAAAAGTAATACTCATTCCAAAATTTCGACAATTTTAAGAATAGTAAAAATCGCATTTTATTGATCCATGGTATCACCGGAGGTTTTCAAAATGGCACAAAGCTCACGAAAAACAATATCTAGAATTGGAATTCGTTTACTTCTGGCCATTGCTGTATGTTACTATACTATACTATTCTCGCAGATATTATTCATTGGTAAAGGCAACCAGACTAAATAAGCCAGTAAAATGATCAAATCTACTAAAATTTACTCGCCCTTCGCCCATAGAAAAAAACACGGGTCAAATTAAAGGCACTTTTCAGGATTTTATGGCAACATCAAAATAAAGACCTCCTGAAAAATTGAGCTTGGTCAGATTTCTTTTATAGGTTTGCCATTTTTAAATTTTAATTTTACTGGAGTATGACTGATGGTCGAGAGGTGAGCGCACTTGCCTCTCACCCAAAAGTTCCGGGTTCGATCCCCGGTCGTGGCAGTGGAAGATACTGTGAGAGGGATTTTTCCACTATGCACGGATATTGGGTGTGTGTCCCTTGCCTCTAAATGTGTAGCCCCCTCCCACACAAGGCTCTTCTAGAGCCTTACGGGATACAGGGGGTCGTCATTACCTGTGGTGTATTTATTTATTATTTATTATAATGTACTGAAAGAGAAATAATTCAATACGTTTTCAGACTTGGTACGATTATACTCAATTATTTCAAGCATGGGACCTTTTTATAGAAGCATCTGATAATTTGAAAGACAATGCTGATTTTCGTCATGATCTTGTGGATATAACAAGACAAGTCCTTCAAGTTAATGGGGATATTTATTACAATAAATTGATATCTTCATTTAAAAATAAAAATTCCGATGATTTTCGGTAAGTAAAGGACACAACAAAACGTTGTCACATGTTGATATTTAAATATAATATAAAGGAAATACTGATAGTCACCCCCAAAAACTACCCCTTAAGCAGAAGAAAGGGTTTGACTGATACCATGTAAACTAGTGTTCGGATGACCTATGATTAAGTTTAAAATATGAATTTGATATTTTAAGGGAGTCGGAAGATATGGAAGAAAAACTGAAATTTATTATCTCCTTTTAAGGGTATATCTTCCCTTATGTGTTCATCTTCGGAAATAAGTTTATATAAAAGATTAACATTATTTTTGGATGTACTATCAGTCGCAGAAATATCGGGAGTCAATTTTGGACCACCTTTTTTGAGTGCGATATATATTAAAATTCACTTAGAACACTTTTAGAATAAACTTTATTATTATTATAACATAAGATTTCATTATATATTTTCAACTGAACTAACAACTAATTTTTGACACATATTCTCTGTTGCTATTTTCACAGACTTTTTGCCAACATGGGAATAAATTCTCTTAGCACACCTTGTAGGTATATTGACATTTTTACTTCTTTTAGAGATGTGGCTACAATATTCAAGGATATCTTCACCGATTTAGAATTAATACTTTCAACAAATAAAGCATTTTTATTATTTATTAGCGAGTTCTCTTATATGTTACAAACTAGACTTCTTATAGGAGCAGCAACTCTATGAATATAATGCTAGAAATCAAATAACATTATGGGGACCTCGTGGAGAGATTATTAATTATGCCAACAAACAGTGGTCAGGTAAGAAGTATTTTAAGAATGTGAAGCAGATATTACGATACAAATTGATTACAATTATATCAATTAATGCGTTTGATATAGGACGAAACTACAAGTAATTATACAACCAATGCTAAGTTATAGATATATTATTGCGATTAAATATAAATAGGTATACGAAATAAATAGTAATACCAATTTTATACAAACAACTTCATAATTTCAATAAAATTATGAGAAAAAGAATTGTTCGCTGTATAATGAAATTATGGTTGCATACCCTCATACACTGTGCTTACGAAGAAATTATGGTTCAGTATAATAAGAAATGATCCAATAATAAGAAACTCAGCGAGTTAAATAAAGAGAATTCTCTGTTAAGAATGTACTTCTCTATTTTTTAAATATACTTACAGTAACAGGTTTGATTTATTGAACATCATGTGTTCAAAATGGCCATATTTACATAAACACATCCCGCTGATCTTTTCATGTTTTCAGAAATATCTTATAAAATATCTGTTATCTATAATATGAACGATTAACCACCTATAACTTTAGCCATAAATAAGTTAACATAATAAGTAACAATTTTGAGGACAGTGAATATAAATTACATGTTCAATTCCTAGATCTGTTCAAGGCTCTTAATTGTGTGTCACATAATATCTTAACAAAAGTAGTATAAAATTCCTTGGAGTGCATCTTGACAGCAAACTAACATGAGCGCAGCACATAAACCACGTTTGTAATAAAGTCTTCACAAATATATCTGCTAAGAAACCTTGTCTCATGTCTCATTCACTCCCATCTATCTTATGCTATTTTGATTTAGGAACACTCATTTCACAGTACCCATGCATTCGCGATACAAGGAAAAGTCATACGGATTCGAAACGACTTGGCTTGCATTTAAAGAACTAAATATATTAGCTTTACCCAGCACGTATATATTGCAATGTCTATTAAATTAATGTAAATAAATCAAAGTACAATCCTTACGGTGAAATTCATGGATACTCAACAAGAAACCGAAATAGTATTTGTCCGGATTCTTTACGACTTCTAAAATCACCCACACAAAATTTTATGCTATAAAATTCTTTAATTGTCTACCTTTGATAATTAGGAAACTGGGACTCATTCCGTTTAAAAATACAATGCAGTCATTTTTAGTAGCCAATACGAATGTTTAAAAAATACATTGTAAAAAATATATTGTACGAATGTACGGTCGTGACAAAAAAAATAGGACGTCTTATAACGGTATTTTGCTAAAATCTAGTTGTGTACATCTAACTTTAATTTTTGTGACATTGTCAGTTAGTTGTCATAATTTATTGCAAGTGTGCAAAAAATATAAGCGATTTAGTTAAATCTGGAGTTATTGCTAAAGCAGAAGATGGATAGTCAATGAGACAAATCGCACTGCATTATAATATTGACAAAAATTCGGTGTGTAATATTTTAAGAAAGTGGAGAATAAACGGTACGATTAGTAGAAATCCTGGATCAGGGCGACGAAGGATATCAACTCAACAACAAGATTTGCAATTGGTAAATGCTTTAGTAGAAAATCTATTTTACTCAGTTATTCAGGCTGCTGAAGAAATGAATTTTCCTGGATCGAGTAGTACTGGTCGCCGGCAAGTAAGAGAATCGGAGCTATGCTGTCATGCATCAGCACAGAAATACTTACTTAAAGCTGAACATAAAGAAGCTCGAGTAGGATTTGCGCATGAATGTTTACCGCATGATGTAAATTTTTGGAACAATGTAATTTTTACAGACGAAAAAACTTTCCAGTCAACACACAGTGGCCGTATTCGTGTTTACCGCCCTACGAATACTCGATTCGATGAGAAATATATATCTAACAAGTAGAAGAAATATGGGGACTAATCGTAAGAAGTATCCAAAAAGGAAATGTGAGACCACGGTATGCCGAAGAATTACTGGAAATAGTAAATAATGCATGGGAAAATATTATTACTAATGATTATTGTATAATATTATTTAATTCTATGCCAAACAGACTTATAGAAGTTATAAATAGAAATGGTGCAATAACGAAATATTAATAGTTAGTTTCTTTGTCCTTTGATCCAGGATTTCTACTAATCGTACTGTTTATTCTCCACTTTCTTAAAATGTTACACACCAAATTTTTGTTAATGTTATAACGCAGTGCAATTTGTCTCATTAACCATCCATCATTTACTATAGCAATAACTACAGCACTAAAATAAAAAATAAATTAAAAGTGATATCTGCTTTATTTCGGCTAGTCATTGCACATTCAAATAGAGACAGATTTATTTCTTTAAACATACACGGTAACTACTGTGTATTCTATTTATTAACTTGTGTGAAATATGCTTGTATTATTGGCACTAATAAATTATTATTATTATTATTATTATTATTCTGGTCGATAGCCGCGTGGGTTAAGGCGCGATTAATCACAGGGCTGTCGCGCCACCGGGTTCGAATCCTGACTCCGACACTGTCGGTAGAAATGGTTGTATGTCCGCGTTTTTTTCAATGTGTAACCCGCTTCCGCACAAGCCTCTGGCGTCTGAAATTGGGGGTTGTCTAATTTCTGTAGTGTTTATTATTATTATTATTATTCCCTAAGAGCATGAATTTTATTTTACAATACCTACTTAATTTTCCAACTGAACAAACAGAGAATAATCATGAGCATCAAAATTTATAGGACCAAAACCAGTTCTTGGCATATCTTCAAGCACTGCCAAAACATATATCCTAGACTGGGCTCAGAGCAAGTCTCTTTACCACTGGCAGGAACTACCAGGATTAGCTCATTGGAAGGAATTCATTACACATCCTTTGAAATCAATAAAGAGCTAAACTGCTAGTGTTGAATTGGTTACACCTAAGCACTCTAATCGGCCTATACACTGGGCACTGCAGATTAAATCATCACCTATACAGACTTGGACTGGTGGAAAACACCGAATGCCGTCTGTGTCTAGAGGAAGATAAAACGGCAAGGCATGTCCTGTGCATTGTCCCGCTACAGAAAGAACCCGGTTCTCATTATTTGGCAAAGGTCAGCTTTTGCCTGAGGACTTGGATAATCTCTCACCCAACAAGGTTATCAGCTTTATTAAAAAGCGGAACCTATTGGGTGAAATATAAATTAGGAGTGAGCCACAATAGACCGATTGGTCGTGGTATAGACCCATTCACATTTCAACCTAACATAACCTACACGGAATTGATCTTATTGTTCAACTCATCCTCATCCTCATCCTTCTTTAATTTATCGGTATATAGATAGATGTATTATTGAAAAATATGATTTAAATATGTCAAGAAAAGTTGTAGAAAAAATTATAGTTGTAAAAGCTATTAATTTATAATAATTACAAACTAAAGAATATGTGGCGCTGGCGACCGTCTTCTGTCACGAATCGAAAAAAATGTTTCAGACAAACTTGACGTAGTTTTTGTCGTAGAATCCGATTCCGCAATAGAAAATAGCTACTGCTAATAGAAAGATAAAGTGTGGTCAATAAGACACTTTACCTTTATATTACCAGCAACTAACTCTATATAAGTCATCAGTAATAACATTTGACATTACCTTTAAAATTCGATTTTCTTTTCTATTTTAAAGATATTATGGGTCTCGTATTTGAGACTAGGACTACACGTCTTCTTTGGGATGCTAATTATATAAATAGTCTATAAACCATAAATATTTCATTTCTGGATTCCTTACAGGTGTCGTTTCCAATTATTTCCAACCAAGGTGGGAACTATTCATCACTTATTTGAATAAAACGTTACAGGACGGAACCAAATTCAATGAAACATTGGTCAGACAAGAAATGTTTAAAAATGTTGAGGAACCCTTCACATTTGATAGAAGTTTATTCCCTACTGAACCTACTGGTAAGAAACTTTGAATAAGGCATTTACACCCACAATGTATATACTAAATGTATGCGAAATATAGCAAATGCGGGATACGCTAGCATTTTTACGAGTTTCTCAATTTTTTTAATAAAAATGTAGCAATAGTACTAGAATCTGACAATTCCTTTTAAAAATCATTTAGCTTAATATTTAATAACAAATTACAAACGTCGTTAGTTGACTATTTAATATATATTTTATTTTCACAATACACAATTTTAGAACAAAAATTGATCAAAACGATCTATGCATGCTACTTTAAAAGATTTTCAATTCTTTTTCGGAATACATGTGTCTAATTTCTGCGTGCAAATTTCTCTTTATCGGCTGAAGGACCACCCTTGTTGGGACGTGAGTAACAGAATAAATCGAGCACTTTAACTATATACTTATTTATTCATGGTGGTGCTCGAGCGTGTACATTTTTCCTATAGACTTAATATTCTGTAACATTTTACTCTGAAGGCGACGAGAACGTTCTTTACTTAGTACAGTTACTTAACTAATGTTCACAAAACAAACACATGTATCATGCTAATGCAGATATTTTGGGTCCCTTCCACCGCACAGGGTAGAATTCTTTCACTTGCCACACTTGAGGGTGCACTAATAGGTCAATGACGCTGAGACCTTTATGAGGCAAATTAAAATAAAAAAATGAACTTCAACATGTTTGATTTAAATATGATATATGTTTATTTCTTCCCTTGTCTTCTATTTTTATAAAGGTTGAATCGAGATAGGTATGATTTTTACCATGCGATTTGGTACTTTCGTGTGTATTCTGCCGTATAACATATGAGATAGAAGACTCCTTCTTCATGTGACATCTTATGAAGCTTTGATCACGCCTTCTCCTTAAAGACGCCACACATTTTACGTACTGCCCTTATGTGAAATTGAACATAAGCCAAAACGATCAGGATTTACAATAGTTGATGCATTGAATACATTTTTCATTTGTTGCACATCGATGGTACAATAACATAAAAATCCTTATGATGTCAGATATGGAGTCCTTAAACGCCAAGGAAGTAGACTTTTCTACACAATACAGAAATGTGGTGTATCCGTAAAAGTTTGCACATTTTAAATATTCGCCAGTTAGTTACATATTGTCGATGATAAACAGTCTTTGTGTTAAAGTGTATACGACCAGAATTGAAACCGTATAAAAACTAAATAAAAGCCGGCAAAAACAGCCGGCATTTCTTTATTGTTTTCTTATGACAAGCATTTCTGTATATTCGCCAGTTAGTTACATATTGTCGATGATAAACAGTCTTTGTGTTAAAGTGTATACGACCAGAATTGAAACCGTATAAAAACTAAATAAAAGCCGGCAAAAACAGCCGGCATTTCTTTATTGTTTTCTTATGACAAGCATTTCTGTTTATCCCCCCCCCCCCAATAGATGCCGACTGCTTTTGCCGGCTTTTAGTTTTTATACGATTTCAGTTCTGGTCGTATACAGTATACTAATATACTTTTATTCTTTCCTGTTATTTGGGTTTTCTACCACATGTATTATTATTCTCTTCAAAAACAAATCACCGAATCTACAAAATAATAGAATTATTGAAAAAAAAGCCTCTACGCCCGTGACGTTTACGCCAAAGGAATAGTCAGAGGTTATGTTTTGCAAATAATATAAATCGGAATAAACACAGAAATAATGTATTTTGCTGGCGTTTCGGAAAGTAATCTCTTTCCGTTTTCAAAGATTTTTTTTGGAACAACTCTTATTTTGCTGTGTATGTCAAATACACAGATTTAAGATTCTGTTTATGTAATTTCCATAGATACTTACTACTTAAACAGAACATAGAACTGATGATATTTTCTTTTAGATAATGTTGAGTTTGTTAAGTTCTTCTTTTATCATTGGTAGCCAGGTTGTACAAATATCTACAGAACAATTCGATACGCACTTATCTTCATTTAATAAGATTATTGCTGATTCTTTAATTTTGCTTTTTTTGTTATCTGCTTCTTTTGTTAAAATTTTTGCCGAGTCCCAGTTTATTCTATGTCCGTTTTCCCAAGCATGTTCACAAATCTTTGTTTTCTGAATTTCATTATTTCTAAGGTAGTTCTTGTTATCATCCAACCTCACACTGAAAGTTCTGGATGATTCACCCACATAACATTTATCACATTCGCACGGGATATTGTAAATACAGTTTTTTGAATTCTGCTCAATGTTTATCGGTTTTGTTTTTGTTAAAATAGATCTTAAAGTGTTCCCCGTTTGAAATATCGTCCTAACATCAAATTTGTCACCTATACGGCTTAGCTTTTCCGATAGTCCATATACATAAGGAATTATTGCTGTATAATGACGTTCAGGTTTTTGTCGTACCTGATTGTCCCTATTTTCAACATTTATGAAAATTCTATCAACAAAGGCTTCAGGGTATTGATTTTGTACTAGAACCTCTTTGATACATTTTTTCCCGTTATTTAATATTTCATTATTAGATGGAATTATTTTGGCCCTATCGTATAAACATTTTACAACACCCCTTTTAACATTTATTGACTGATTTGAGTTAAAATTTAGATATATATTAGTATGTGTTGGTTTTCTATAAACGCTTGTTTCAATTGTATTACTTATCTAACATCTAAAAACGGTAGTTCATTCCTACTTTCTACTTCTAATGTGAATTTAATAGACGGTTCCTTACTATTTATATTTTCTAAGAAACTATCTAGTAAATCGACACCATGAGGCCAAATTGCAAAGATGTCGTCAACATATCTCCACCAGACAACCGTTTGTTTATACAATTTTGAACATGTGTGTTCTCAAAGTTCTCCATAAATATGTTGCTTAAAATTGGCAATAACGGAGACCCCATAGCCATACCAAAATCCTGCTGATAGAACTCATTGTCCAATTGAAAATAGGTTGTTTTTATACACAGTGTTAAGAGTTCCATTATGCTATTTACACTTAATTTAGTTCTAGTTTCCAAATTATTATCATTTAGCAACCTGTCTTTAACTATTTTTAATGTTTCATCTACCGGAACATTGGTAAAGAGGCTAACTACATCAAAACTAACCATCAGGTGTGATTCATGAATATCGGTTTCATAAATTTTTTCTATGAAATGTTTACTATTTTTAATATATGAATCGGTATTTCCAGATAATGGATCAATAATTTTAAGTAAAAATTTTGCCAAATTATGACATGGTGAATTAATAGAACTAACAATTGGTCTTAAAGGAATATTGTGTTTATGTGTCTTTGGTAAGCCATGAAAATGAGGAGGCTTACTATGATGTGGTGTAAGTTTTCTTCGTTCAAAATCATTAAATTCATGTTTGTATTTAAACAAAGTTCTGCAAATTTTGCTCTCTATTGATTTTGTTGGATCTTTGTTTAGTTTTGAGTAGGGTCCCTCATTTACAAGAGTCATGATTTTTGTGTTATATATATCTTTATCTATAATGACTGTGGCATTACCTTTACTAATATACTTTTTCTCTTACATTTATCAGTGCTACAACGAGTCCTCTTTCAGAAAGTGTTTATAATAATGTATTCGTATTAACTCTCTATACCACGGAATTTGGCAAAAATATTGCTATTGTCTCGTAAATGAAAATTTATAAGCGGTGGCAAATCACTTATCCTTATATCACCCTGATTTTGAAAACAGACGTTATTTATAGTTGCGATCCGAGCTCTAAATTATTTAATTGGAATTTAATTTCGAACTGTGTAGTATTTTTTCCGATATGATTACTAGACCCATAGAAAGAAAATTCTCATTATGAAGTAACGCAAATCAAGGCGATAAAATCACTGTGATTAAAAAAATTACCATAGTTCTTAGAATAACTCTCCTAAATAGCCTGTGTACTTTTCATGATTAAATTTTAGTTTTCACCAACTTTTAATGTGTTGATCCCAGGGGAGAAAAAACCTCGTACGCAATGCAATTATATTTGCAAAATAAGGTCACTGGGATAATATAATCAACAAATTATAGGCGTATATCATCTGCCCTACCTTCAGTGACCTGCCTACAGGTGTGTCAATTATTATAATCATGCATAAAAAGTAATTTATATGGTTTGTTAAAACAAAAGGTTAATGTTAAAATTAAACACTTTATTTTAGTCAAACGAAAATAATTTATAAAAATATTGATTAAATATAATTTTCTATCAAGAACTTTTAAGCCTTAAAGTAAATAAATCTGAAAGCAAATTTAGTTACTAATATTTCGCAATTAAATACACGTAATATGATGTCCTTATTGCATAATTCTTTAATTAAAAAAAACAAATCCTAATGAATTATTTTATTTCAGTTCAGAAATTCGAACACGCTTGGACAGCTTATTGTTATGATTTGCATTGTAGGCAATTTCTCTCAACATTTTATTCAATCATAGCAGGAAAAAAGAAAATATTCATAAAATCTTTCACTCAGTAGTCGCGTACTCTGACGTATACGCTATTTCTGCTAAGTTGTGAGCGGTGAGCAGTTGCGAGGAAAATTTAAAATATAAACAAAATGAATGCCGACACAATTTAATATATCTATGTTGGACAGCTTCTGGAAGTTGAGGAGACTGATACTTTTGATGAAATAGCTTCGACTCACATATATCTAACATAAAATACTGAAAGTCGTTTTACCAAAAGAATTATGTTATAAAGTTTGGTAAAAAGGTATAACTTATACTATAAGAGACTTCCTTAAAGTTGTAAAATTTTCAAATATCAAATGATGCAAAATAAACACATATATTTTGACATTTGACTACAGCACAAAAATTCTTATTTCAGAGAACGTTTCAACGGTTCAGTAACAGTAGCGGTAGCAGAGTGTTTTATGCTACGTCCGCTGAATGCGATCAATGAGCGCAGCTTCACAAACTGTGGTACCCTATTAGATGTTAATATGGTAGAGGCAAGAATTCAAGCGATGCGCGCCACAGATCGATTCTATAAATAAGACAATACTGCTAAGAATCATGAAGCCCCATTAAACTGTACCTATTTCTGAAAAAAGCTTAATAACTGGGTGTCAAGAATTACTCTTTTTAACGTAATTAATGATTAAAAATTATGTTAGTATTAAAATGTTTTTACTGATATCACTCGTGACGTGCATCGCTTGAATTCTTGCCTCGACTTTTTAGTAGTCTATTCTAAAGTAAAGAATGTTTTGAACATTTATTTTGGACATTACTTAATAGATGGAGCAACTTACAATTAAATAATGCTTCAACTTATACATATATGGAACTCTATACGGTAACGAGAAGTTGAATAATTACGATTACTTATTAACCTTTAACAAATTTTAATTTCAAACTAGGTTTATGTATCATAGATATTCATAAAAATGTAAAAAAAACACTGGTAATCTACTGCGGGTTTTTCAAATATTTTTGTACTCGGTATTTTATTTTTGATTACCATCGTATTTTTTATTATCATCATATTTTTATTCTAGCAACAATTTTTGATAAATTGATCATGATATTACTTAAATTAAATTCAATATATCGGCCGTTTTATTTGGCGTCCAAATTACAAAATCATTAAAATAGTAATTTGTACACCTATATCACAGGAGTATAAAAAACTGAATGCATCGTACTATAAATCGAAGATGTGGCATTCAATAAACAACTTTGACAATGATCTAAAATGTTCATCAATAAAAACATTTGAATTTATTGTGCTTATTTCTGCAATGCGGTTATGGCCATTTATGGTGATTTTGATCGTAATGTTACCTTTATTGTGTAAGGATTCAATTGTTTTTATTGCGGAGTATGCAGGAGAATTTTTATAGCTTTAAAATGTTCATAACAATAATAATAATATGCCTTTATTTATCAGATGTAAAAGATAATAACAACAGAATAGATAATGTGGGTGGCGATATCCAACAGAACTTCTCATACAACCACCCCATTATGTTTCTTAAAAATGTTTTTTTTTCTTAACCGCCTCTCAAGTTACCGAAGTAACCCCTTGGAAGGTCTCAAGGATCTTGTGCTAGGTAAGGAGAGACGAGGCCCAACAGTTTAATGCGGACTCCGAACCACTCTTGGGGCAATTTTTTAATGAAAAATTGCTTCGCCTTGCGGGGATCGAGCCCACTTCGCTAGGGAACTCAGTTTGCTTGCCAGACACTTTAACACACTGATCTACCGTCCCTGTATGAGTTAATATATGGAACATCTATTGTAACAATAACAAATTCGTCTACTACAATTAATACATAATATTACGTCAGATCTCGATTGTTGAAGGTAAACGTCCTAATTTAGAAATTCTCCAGAAGCAAAAAAATTAGAAGTTACCTTGATGTCATCAGTTACAGAATATAGTCCAACAAAATTAAACATGAATTGTTATTACTCTCACTTGCACGAAACAGATCATCAGTTACTTTAAGTAAAGCAGTAGCTGTACTATGATGAGTCGATGATAAAACTTTATTTTTCTTTAAGAAGTCACTTAACTGGCTCTGTACAATTTTTTCTAGTAACTTAGACATGATTGTAAGAATACTTATAGGCCTAAAGTGAGAAAGAAGGGGATTGTGGTTCTTAGGCACAGGTATAACATTAGCGTTTTTCCAAGAGTTGGGAAATTTCCCCGTAAGTAAGAATTTATTAATAATGAAGGTAATGTGATAAAATTAAGTTGTTCCGATAAATCAGGCCGTAGTCCATTTACATAAATAGTATCAATAAAATTCTCATTGACAACATTAGTTTACGGTATATTATTCACAAAAAAATTATTTAACTCATCAGGTGAACTATCAATAGCAGGAGAAGAAGCATTATCTGCATTTGAAGAAATATTTAAATATTTTAGGGTACTCCAGAATTTTTTCGGGTCCGTTTTAAAAGCATGTTGCAGATACGCCTTATTTTCTGATTTGACAACCATATTGACAAGATTTCCGAGATTTGTATATTCACCCCTTACCTCATTAGTTTTAATTATTTGTATTTTGTTAGAGCTTTATCCCGCAATGTCATCATAAATCTGGGATAAATAGCGTATAGAAATATAGGAATTGAATGATATAAGATGTATTGAAAAAAAACCACTAGCTTGTATATTTTATGTTCCCATTTTAACGTTATTTGCAGGTAATCTGCTATATCTTAAATGAAACGGTCACAGAATTATTGGTTCACATTATTTCCAGTGCCAAATTCTATTCCCTTGTACGGTCGTGAGCAAAAAAAAGTCTTTTTTTTTTTTTTTGATACATTTATTTAACGTCGGCCTATTTCCGCTACTGAGGCCTAACACCGACGCCTGTAGACGAGCTACCCCCAACCAGGAATTTTGCCGAACCTCTTCCCTTAAGAAGAGTAGGGATCTTTTACTTGCCTAACATTTAATAGACAAGGGACCGACGGCTTTACATCCCCTCCGAAGGTTGGTATATCTCCTATACAACCCTCGCCTAAGGTTGTATAGCTTCCGCGCATACACTGATATACAAGCCGCTGGAAGATGTGTGAGGCGAGAACGCGGTTTCCGTTGGAATGGTCACCATCCAAGTACTAACTGCGCCTGTCGTTGCTTTACATCGCATACCGAAGTATGTACATAGTAAAGACGCACCTACGCTCGCCCCCAGGACAAGTCTTATAACGGTATTTTGCTAAAATCTAGTTGTGTACATCTAACTTTAATTTTTGTGACATTGTCAGTTAGTTGTCATAATTTATTGCAAGTGTGCAAAAAACTAATATGGCTCATATAAGCGACTTAGTTAAATCTGGAGTTATTGCTAAAGCAGAAGATGGATGGTCAATGAGACAAATTGCACTGCGTTATAATATTGACAAAAATTCGGTGCGTAACATTTTAAGAAAGTGGAGAATGTACGATTAGTAGAAATCCTGGATCAGGGCGACGAAGGATATCAACTCAACAACAAGATTTGCAATTGGCAAATGCTTTAGTAGAAAATCCATTTTACTCAGTTATTCAGGCTGCTGAAGAAACGAATTTTCCTGGATCAAGTGGTACTGGTCGCCGGCGAGTAAGAGAATAGGAGCTACTATGTCATGCAGCAGCACAGAAATACTTACTTAAAGCTGAACATAAAGAAGCTCGAGTAGGATTTGCGCTTGAATTTTTAGCGCATGATGTAAATTTTTGGAACAATGTAATCTTTCAGACGAAAAAACTTTCCAGTCAACACACAGCGTTCGTATTCGTGTTTACCGCCCTCCGAATACTCGATTCGATGAGAAATATATATCTAACAATGATAAAAGTGGTAGATTTTCCGTCAATATGTGGGCTTGGATATCGGCACGTGGTCCTGGTGTTTTGTGGCATATTGAGGAAGGATTTAATAGTGAAACGTATATTAGGATTCTATACAATATTATGCTCCCTTCTGTGTCACAATAATTTCCTAATAATGAGTTCATGTTTCAACAAGACAATTGTTCCGTTCATACTGCTCATACCGTAACCAACTGGTTTCAAGATAACAACATCAATGTTCTTAACTGGCCCAGTCATAGTCCAGATCACAGAATGCCGAAGAATTACTGGAAATAGTAAATAAGGCATGGAAAAATATTATTACTAATGATTATTGTATAAGGTTATTTAATTCTATGCCAAACAGCAGTTATAAATAGAAATGGTGCAATAACGAAATATTAATAGTTAGTTTCTTGTTAATTAGGATATCCTTTGTCCTTTGATCCAGGATTTCTACTAATCGTACCGTTTATTCTCCACTTTTAAAATGTTACACACCAAATTTTTGTTAATGTTATAACGCAGTGCAATTTGTCTCATTAACCATCCATCATTTACTATAGAAATAACTACAGCATTAAAATGAAAAATAAATTAAAAGTGATGTTTTATTTCGGCTACTTATTACATATTCAAATAGAGACAGATTTACATTAGAAAAAAAAGTTGTCCTATTTTTTTCAGCTCATGACAGTAATATAACCCATTTATTCGAAAAAGAATACACGGATAGAGGTTGTGGGGAGTAAAGTTAGAGTTTAGGTTCAAAAGTGTTTTGAATAACGTCTAGAATTTTTTCATTTTTATCAGAGATTACTCTCAAGGAAGAATTTTTGTTAATGTTATAACGCAGTGTAATTTGTCTCAATAACCATCCATCATTTTAGCAATAACTACAGCATTAAAATAAAAAATAAATTAACAGTGATATCTGTTTTATTTCGGCTACTTATTACATATTCAAATAGAGCCAGATTTACATTAGAAAAAAAAGTTGTTCTATTTTTTTCTGCTCACGACAGTACCACTTCTTCCTTTTTTAGGGAAAGGACAAGAGAAGTGTTGGTAAGTTTGGGATATCTTTTCGGATGTCACCGTCTCTTCGTAGATTAGGTAAAGATCCAAAGTAACCAAATGATGAACGAGAATGTTCTCATAATTTGTTATAACAATTTACGATAAGTAATTAGACACATATAATATCGACTTGTGTCTTTTGTTTTATTTACAGAAAAAATCTGACGATTGAAACCTACTCCCAACAATGAATACTCTGTCAGTTAATCATAGAACTTCCGTCTCTATACAAATTGGAATAGATTTTGGATAACGAAAAATTGGTGTTATTTTCAGAATGGGGCGATAAGTACGGTACGAAATATTGAGTGATAATGCTTGTCGTTTTTGCAAATCGTTTTGGACTTCGTAGCGCAGATGCTCTTACCTTTTCACCATTTTCAAGTCTAGACTAGGAACTGGATCCTGTGTCTTGCTATGTAAATAAAGTATCATATCATATCATATCATATATCATCATATTATATTATATATAAAATATAGTACTACGGATAATACTGAAAAGCTATCTCTCAAATTTATCGCTAACCTCTGTTTATATTCTTCGTAATCCAAAAAAATGTGAATTGATTGACTTTTAAGCCAGTGATATTTTCCATCCACAAATGCAAAGTATAAATCGGTGGAAATTTGCAATGCAGTTAACTCATTTTTTGAGTAGTTTATAACATAAATATAAACATAAAATAAAGCGCAAACATCCAATCGATTTACGATTTATTGAACTATTCACACTGAATACATGTATGATATATATTTTTATTATATTCCAGGAGACGCAGTAGAAGTTGCCAAGGATATCCACAGCCGATGGTACAAGCTGAGATCCGCTAGCCGTACGGAACGATCAAGTGATGAGGATATTGAAGAAATATTTTATTTTGAAAACTATGTAAAGAAAGATCCCAATATTATTCTCATAAAATAAAAACAAATATAATAATTATACTTCAGTATATATCAATAAATATATTTTTTTCAATTATATTTTTATTTATAGTAATAATTATTAACTATATTAACATTATTATTTATATAATAAATAAATAAATTCAGTACATGTTTCAAAAATATCATTCGAAATCAAGTTGATATTGTTGCCTATAAATTTAATTTATTTCCCAATTATTTTTTGTGCCGTTCCGTGCCCCTTTGTGACAGGACGAAATGATTTTTTGTAGTACCGTTTAAGAGCTACATCGTACAGTGATTCAAAATCAGAATTTAGTCGGTCGCAATTCAAAAAATTTGGATGTTCCCCATTTATAGTTGTAATGGGATAAATAGTGTGCAGTTACTTGCTTCTCGATACTTTCAGTTTTGAGCAAAACAAAATCCATTTAACCTAGCCAGGCTATTATTTCGATTGCAACAGACACTGGACCGCTAGATGGCGCCTACTGACTGTTACATTTCGCAATCTTAAGGATTTCGTGATGTACCATATATTCGGCGACGCCTCGTGCACTGCTATGATGCCCAGCGTATTGACCATCTAAAAGGTTTGTTTCACTTACCTCTCACCACTACTTCATTTCCTTAGTCAACCTTAAGACCAGCTGGTCGACCATTATCATTTGTGTGTTCTATGACCTATGTTATACTGATGAGAACATGAACAGTTCGAACCGGTCTGTGCCTGATTAGGAATTGACAAATGATAGTTGGCTACCGATCCATCATGATTTGCAGATGTAATATAATGCAGATCGGGGTATTTCTCGTGGAGTATTTGCTTGCCTGCAAACCCTTTTTATTTCTATAGTTAACATAATGCCTCTAAATCCGGCATTGCTTGGGAAGCGTTAGTAAGGAACTTCAGCTCCCCTTAATTTTAAGTCTAGTTACGCACATGAATTAAGATCACTTGTGGCATTAAAATTTGATGTGAAAGAATGAGTAGGAATTACAATTTTTTCTCCGTTATCGTTAAGAAAGGTAACTACAGTTTATCACGCGAAACGAATATATGCGTGGATACTTTGTTCGTGTTAATGGATATCAACACAGAAGTTAGCGATAAGAAACAGTGGTAGTAATTTTCATAGCTTTATTGATCAATTCTTTTTGTAGACCTTAGCCGAGGAGAATATATAAATATATTTAACTATTTTACACGTATGTGTAGTTCTGAAAACTACTACGTATGAAACGTATCTCTTAAATGTGTCTAAAATCGATTCATTGCAACCAATCAAGATGCACAATGTGCGTCTCCAAATAAATTGAAAATAGTGTCCTATAACTTCCGACATACTACGTCTGTAATCGGAAAACGCAAAATAAAATCTGATTGCAATAAGCCCCCAGCAGGCAGATTTCCAGTGCAGTGCTGTTGTGCATCGCCAGCCGCAGACTAGTTTCGAGCTTGTTAGCTCTTATCAGTGCGACATAGGCAAATGCACAACATGACTTCAATGGGTTTGTATAGTCATCAAATTACAGACACGAGGTGTCCGCAACGTGCGAATAGTTCCATCTGGTGACGACTTATTGCAATCAAGTTGGCGACAAACTTGGACTAAGTATATATTTAACAAAATATATAAGCCAACACAAAGTGGATAAATTATTGCAATAATAATAAAAGTGCAGTAAAGTAAAAATATACCTACTACGACAGTCCAGGATTCCACTATTTCCTATGGAAAGGAATCGATTCATTGCACAATGTGCGCTTCCAAATCAATTGAATATAATGCCCTATAACCTCCGACATGGGGGCTAGCGTAGATGCGTCTTTACTATGTACATACTTCGATATGCGATGTAAAGCAATGTTAGGCGCGGTTAGTACTTGGATGGGCGACCGTTTCAAAGAAGACCGTGTCCTCGCCTCACATATCCTCCAGCGGCTTGTACATCAGCGAATGCGCGGAAGCTATGCAACCTTATGCGAGGGTTGTGTGGTGATTTACCATCCTTCGGAGGGGATCTAAAGCCGTCGGTCCCTTGTCTATTAAATGTTAGGCAAGTAAAAGATCCCTACTCTTCTTAAGGGCAGAGGTTCGAGAAAATTCCTTGTTGGGGGTAGCTCGTCTACAGACGTCGGTGATAGACCTCAGTAGCGGAAACAGATTGACGTTAAATAAATGTTAAAAAAAACATACATCCTCACCTGCACCTTGATTGGTGGCAATGAATCGATTTCCTCTCATAGGAAATAGTGGAATAGTGGACTGTAGTAGTAGGTATATTTTTACTTTACTACACTTTTATTATTTTTGTAATAATTTATCCACTTTGTGTTGGTTTATATATTTTGTTAAATATATACTTAGTCCGAGTTTGTCGCCAACTTGATTGCAATAAGTCATCACCAGATGGAACTTTTCTCAAGTTGCGGACACCTCGTTTCTGTAATTTGATGACTATAGAAGGCCATTGAAGTGATGTTGTGCATTTGCCTATGCCGCACTGATGAGAGCTAACCGACAGCAACCGAGTTAATTTAAAAGATCTCATGTATATACATATTGGTATATAATTTAAATTATCGACCCGGCCGGGGATACACCACGGGTATCCCGGGATCGATAAACCAACGCCCCCTCCCTCTTGATACGCCTCTGATATGTGTTTCTCATCCTCAAAAACATATAATTAGATATTTAAACCATGTTTCTAAGACACAGGGGACGGGAGATACGCCGTTTTTGACGCAATATTGGACACCATCTTGAATATCTCACTTCCGGTTGAGTTTTCAGCTGAGCAGCCCTGATTTTCGGATTCGACGGGGTCGAACTAGAAGACGAAGCATGGTTACTAAATTGTTACATAAAATGCTCCTTGCATGAAAACAGGAGGCTTTTGCTAGAATTTTGCCTAGTCTATTATACTCCACACATTACTCACGCATTTTAAGTCAATAAATTATGTGAGCAGTACTGATCTCGTTAATAATGTGCATATACATCGAAAACATGTTAATACCCTTTCTAACACACAAGAAAACATCTAACGAGTCCATTTCACTCAATTCAAGGTATTTTAATAATGTAAATAACTTATTTTCCCAATAAATTACAAATAATTAGTAGTTTCCGACTATATCTTTTGCTGTCCATTGATTATGAATTATTCCAAAATCCGTTTCAATTAAAATTTGTACACGCTAAAAGAAATATCAACAATTGAAATTAATTAATTGCGGATTAATAAGCAATTAATGTAGTAGTATATACGAAATTCACCGCAATGAAATCGAACTTCTTCACTGCGATGGTGGATTTAAAAGACATTCATAAACAATAGCCAGTAAAAAACAAAAGATCTTAACTCACTAAATTATATTTATTTTTGTTAAGGCCACCGGTTTCGTGAACTACACTACTCAGTATGAACAGCTCACTTGGGATCTACTCTATGGAATAAATAACGGCGCTTTGTAGAAAAAATAATATACTGTGTTATCCATGGCATATATTCCAACTAAACGGAAAGCCGAAGTTATACCCCTTCCAAAGATAAACCAACCTACAGAATTTAGCCATCTTAGATCAATTAGTTTATTGCCAACTCTATCAAAAGTCCTAGAAAAAATTATGGAACTACAGATTAGATCATATTTAAATTTTAACAACATATTACCAATAAAACAATCTGGATTCAGGCAAAGTCACAGTTGTGCAACAGCATTGGCAGATGTAATGGATGATATTATTACAGCATATGATAATGACAAAATATCAATATATTATTGGACTATTCGAAGGCATTCGATACGATTAACCATAAAGTACTATTATCTATATTACACTTCGTAGGTTTCAGTGAAAGTGCCAATACATTCTTATCTTCATTTTTAAATGAGAGATTTTAGCAAGTAAAAATAAATGATCAGGTTTCTACTTTACTTAGAGTTACGACTGGCCTTCTGCAGAGAAGCATATTTGGACCCCTCTTATATACAATCTACACATCAAACTTCACAGAATCTTCAAAATTTTGCAGTTATCATTTCTATGCTGATGACATACAACTTTATTGCTCTTTTAACAGTGAAGAAATGGTACAAGCAAATGTATTAATAAACCGTGATTTAAGCTGCCTTAATACAATTTCGACTGAACATATGTTAAAAATAAACCCTAACAAATCATCAGCTATTCTATTTTGTAAATTAAAAATAGGCTGTGATAATATATTACTGAAAAATTATTTAAAAGTTTGGGTTTGATCATTGACACAAAAATTAGATTTAAAGAACATATCACGTACAAACTGCAGAGAGCATACAGCTCATGAACTCAAAGAATCTTCATGACTAAATATGTACAATCGGCGGAGACTCCATATGTTACGCTTTTTCTTTAAAATAATTAAATCAAACACTTCTTATTTATACAATAAACTAACTTACAGAACAGACGTATATAATGTAAATATTTGTTGAAGAAATTTACTTACCATCCTACGTCATCATAAGGAAGTTTTTAAGAGGTCATATTCTTGCGTTAACGGTTTGATTAGATTAAATTTATTAAATTTCAATTCGCCATTTCTGACATTTAAGCTTAATTACAAAAATTATTTACGAAACTCTCAGTAAAATCGTAACTCTATTCTTTTTTGTCATCATCATATTCTGTTAATTCATTATATTATAATCGCGATTACATTTTTTTTGTCGTCTTTTTTCCATGGCATGTATATAATTAGTTTAAACTATTTAGGTTAGGGTACCATTTCCTTCTTTTTCATTTCATTTTCCGCTGAATTTGCTTGGTGGATGATTTCCATGGAAACATCATACTATTTATTTATTTATTAACAAACTGGATCCAGAATATTGTACGCTAGGTGGATTTGGCGGGGGAGTGAAAGAACGAAGCAGCTGACATGTAATTATTGATTATTGTGATGTTGTCTAGTTATTGTTATATATATTTTGTGAGTTGTTGGTGGAAGAACAGAATCTGGATTTATTCAGAATTCTGAACCATTTAGCCCTTTATTTACCTTGTGTAACTTGTGTTTTTTTTTCATATTACTGTATCTATTTTCTTTGGGTAAATAATAAAATTATTATGACTATTATTATTATTATATGGGTGTCCATAATCCTGGATTTTCAAGAAATTCCCTCAGTAACACGAGAGGCGGTTAAGAAAATAGAAAAATATCGTAAAACGAGATTTTAGTACTTTTAAGGTTTTTCAATAAGATGGCTAATGTACCACATATTCACACTTCAGACTTTTCTTGCACATTTCTCATATCTCATAAATAAAAATATAAGTACAAAATGAACATCCAGAAATACGAAAAACTATGTATAACAGTACTGCTTGCTACCATACTAAAAAAAAAGTGTGTATTTATTTTTCTAACTACAAATGCTCAAATTGTGCACTATGCATTCTAATACACAAACGTGCTCTACGAGACACCTCACGCATTACATTTTGGAGCATTTCAGGAGTAATTGCCTCACATGCGTTATTAATTCTGGTTTTGAAGTCCTCAATATTTTCATTTGGTTTTTAATATAACACCAGGCGAAAAACTCCAATGGAGTAATATCTGGAGATCGAACTGACCATAGAATACGTTCATAGGTGCCTATTCAGCTAACTTGATTTAAACAATTTGTACATATTACATCAGTGTGAGGTAGAGCCCAATCTTGTTGAAAATATGAATAATTTAATCTTTCTGCCACTGTTAATTCATAAACAAAATCTTGAAATTCGTTTTGCAGGAAATTAAGGCATCTATGAGCGGTTAATCAGCCATCATAAAAATAAGGTCCAAATACTTTAGTCCCTAAAAGACCACCCAAACATTCGTAGACAATCTTTCTTGGAAAGCAGTCTCTCTGCACCAATGTGTATTTTCTCGTGTCCAATTAAATGCATATTTCTATTGAAAAATTCATTATTAGAACGTCACCACTTTTATATAAAGATTTTCCCTTCTTAAGTGCGCTATCAGGAAAGTTTGATGAGCAGATCGCTTGAAATCCCCGTTAAATAACGATAATCCCTTCTATTTTAAGATTAATAGGCGAACGGTTTGATAAAACTTTAACTTTACATTATGACAATAATAGATTGTGCGTTGACAGTTTGAAATTTTTCATGCCTAAACTTGTGGGTCCAGCCACTAGCTGGCGTTAGTGGCGTCATTTTAAAAAATCTAATTACCTGATATTTTATTGGTTATTTTTTAGCAGATGGCAGATTAGCTGGTTTGTTTTAATACTTTTAGGTCTAAACATGGCATATTATTCCATTGAAATGAATCAATTTGTCTCTCGACAGTCTATAATATACAAAATTTAAACAATTTTATTTCATTGCGTGACTATAGCCTTGATAATCACCGTTGATAGAGCACACAGCATTAATAGCTTGGTATTTTCTTTTATACTGTCGACCTACATTTGATCAAGCAAGTAAAGAATTTAGGTTAAAGGTTAGAATTATAACTTCTACTATTGTTACAGGGTGATCGCTTTTTCGTTTGAAAATTTACAAAACATGTGCTGATGGACATTAGTTCTTCCTTTAAGGTAAACAACCGTACTGTATGATACAGAAAAAACAACTTGACTTAGTTTTGGTTCAAATAATATGGTCGGGTCAGGACATTTTGAGGTGGATATTTCTGAAGTTGATAATAATTACCATATTGAATTTCTTTCCAGATCAGAAATACTTTCCCTCCATCTTACTTTTATTTCTTGGCCAGTTTTAGTTTGTTAATACTGATTTTATATTATTACCAAATATATTAAATTAGATAGAATATGCATACACAGCAACAAAATAAAAAAATAACCAAAGACAAAAATAAATCTAATAAAATAAATAAAAATAAACGCTCTTTCAGGACCTAAAAAGCAACACAATACTTTATATTATGTAGTAAATAGTAAACAAATATAATTAAACAGAATAGGTGACTAATTTAAAATGCATTGCTATCTAAATAAAATATTACTGAAGAATGTACCATCTAACGACAAAAAAAGTAACAAAAATTTAATTGTGAAATTTTCCACGAAAAACAGTAAAACTTAATTATAAAATAAAGTACATTTTTGTATAAAAAATATAATATATAATAAAAAAAATTATAACAAGATAATAGACTATAAAAACTCGTTGGTTATGATACAAATGAGGATATTTTCCACTCATCTTATGACAAAGCTTCTTAACCTTTTTTGTTTAGGACAAGACAAAAGAAAAGCTAAGATATAGAAAGTAGAAGTGTTGTCCACAGGCAATATTTTTGTTAAATTCGTAATTTAGACAACAATGCCGTTATTCAAGAAAGAGCTGTATTTTACATGTTTCACATTAATAATATTAAGAATAATCCCAAACAGATAACTAACTTATAGTCATAGGGGAGTAGTAAAGGCTAACATTCCATCAAATCTTCCTGAATATCTTTGTAATGCTGATGATATTAACAATTATTTCATGGATTTTATACCAAATATAAAATCTAATGAGGAACATAACGATACATTTTTAGTAACTAAGTTTGTGGACGACATTTTAGTTACTTTCAAACCGGTTACTCTTCAAAAAATTGCAGATATCATGAATATACAAACATCCCACACCATTGGCCCAAATGGACTATCGGCAAGAATCTTACAACTTACATTACAGTCGATAGTGGCACCACTGATCCATATTATTAATATATCATTAGATTTAGGTGTTCATCATCTTCAATGGAAAACGTCCTGTATCAAGCCCATACGTAAGAAAAAAATCCTGAACAACTTACTGATCTATGCCCTATCTGTTCTACTAAAAATTGCAGAGTCAGCTACATATGAACAACTCGATAATTCCTTCTAATCAGTCACCTTTCTGACATTACTTGATATGATTAAAGCTTTTGACTTCTTAGATATTAATTAATATTCAGTTTTTCTCCTTCCGAATTTCAAATGGCAGAACTTTACATCGACAATGACTTAAGTCTTATATATCAATGGACACTCCAAAATATTCTTGTACTTAATGCTAACAAAAATCAAAAATATTGTTTTTAACACTTCCCATCAGTTACTCAATCTTCCAGTGCCGAAGGTTCAGAGAAATAATGAGATCATTACATCAATATCGTACAAAATCTTGGTATTAACTTTGATCATTTACCAAGCTTTTCTGGCCACGTCAGTATTGTTTGTAAAAAAGCTTTCTATTGTTTAAAACAGTTATATACCTTTAAAAAATATCTGGATACAAATACTAAAATACTGCTTTCGAAAACTATGGTTCTATCGCACTCAAATTACACAGATATTACAGTCCCTGTCTTACTCAAGAAGACAAACACCATTTACAAAAAATTGATAACTCTTGTGTAAGATATTTTACAACTGTGACCCAATATGGTCATATTTACGAAATTTCAAACTATTAAATACGTGTGAAAGAAGATTCATCATACATGTATTAGGGTTCATTTTAAATATTTTTAGAACAGGCAAACCTAGTTATTTATTTAATAAAATACAAAGACGAACTAATATTTACTGCAGGGATCTGAGACATGTTGAAAATGCAAATTTTTTTCGATCGTTCTTTTCTTTCATAGTAGCTTACATTAAACATAAATTAAAGAAAGATATAATCCTCTCAAGATTAGAAAATGTTGATGTCTATATGTTCTAAATTAGAATTATATATTTATTCATATTCACTCGTTACTTTTTTTTTATTTTTCTGATACGGCTGTTTCTTTTTTTAACAATTATCTTTCTGCGCGACGCCAACGTGTTGTTTTAAATAATGAGTCTTCAGACTTTGTTAACATTACTAGAGGAGTCCCGCAGGGTAGTATTCTGGGCCGCCTCCTATTTTCTATTTATATGGCTGATTTTAATGAGTATCTTCAAAACTGCGCGGGCCACCAATATGTTGATGACACTCAGTTATATTTCTCTTCTAATTTTCAAACCTTTAACTGCTGTGTCTAGAATCAATGACGAGTTACAAGTAATTTTTGAGGTTTCGTCGGCTCATAGTCTTGTTTTGAATGAGTCAAAAACTGCAGCTGGTATTTGGTAGTAATAAGGAAATCATTTTAAGTAATCCCGAATTTAGAATCATGCTGAATGGAAAAAATTTATCAAATAGTGAGAATTGTAAAAATTTGGGAATTTGGATTGATGTTAATCTCAGATTCTCTAAACATGTATACTATCTTGTACAAAAATCATATGGTAAGTTGAAACTCTTATATTCTCATAAAGGAATTTTAAGTTCAGATGTTAAGTTAAAGTTATGTGACTCTCTTATCCTATCATCCTTGTCTTACTGTGACATCGTGTACTGGCCTGCTTTACTTTATAAAGATAAAGAAAGTTTGCAAAAGTTCAGAACGCATGTTTGAGGTTCAGTTATAATGTGTGCAAGTTTGATCATATTTCGGCTGGTTTTTGGGAATCTAAATGGTTTAACCTCGCAGAAAGATGTAATTTAGATCTATTGTGTTTAATATATAAAATCTTGAAAATGGCAAACCTGCCTTATTTGGCAGTTAAATTAGTTAAAAATACTGATCTGGACTCGTAATTTATTTAGTGTCCCCAAGCATAGAACAGCCCACTTTCAGCTTTCCTTTAGCTATAATGCTGTGAAAATTTTTAATGCTTTACCCAATGATGTCAAGTCGCTCTCCGCAATTCATTCTTTTAAAAAACACACAAAAGATCTGATATTCAGTTTGAGAAATTAGTATATGGGTATGATCTATTATACTCCATTATTACCTGTTTTTCATTTCTTACGATAGTTTTTGTTTGGCATTTATTCTGTAAATTTTAATTTATTATATTTGTGCATGATCAACTAGGTATTATGTGAAGTATATTTCTAAATTATTAATTTTATTTTAATCTTTTCTGTACGCGGGTGGCTGTATGGAAGAGCATAATATATATGAATACCGCCATCCTCTTGCATTTTGCATTTTTTATATGTATTTTTCTGTGTAATAAAGGCATATTATTATTATCATTGTTATTATTATCACTGCATGTGTGTGCTTAATAATTGTATCTACATGTATAGTCCAAGTAAGGACTTCCCTGCAGTAAAAAAAACTCAACAAAAATCTTACGACATAATTATTGTCGCCGCGGGCCATGGTTCCCATGCCTGTTATCAAACTACCCGACGCACATTAAAAACCTATAAAGGTAAGCGAGTAAGAGTACGGAGAGTACCGGTATTTAATGAGGTTGTAAAGTTTTTGTTGCGTTTTTTATGTGCCGAGAACTGATTACGTCAACTATACGTATATTGCTTATATATATATATATATATATATATATATATATATTATAATATGTTGTTTTATATATGCAGATATTATATGCTTTTTATTTCTATATCCAGGAAATATTGAGGAGCAACATTGTTTATACACTTGATTTTGAGAAAAAAATTTTGTACCGCTTATTTATTTCAATAAACGTATTGTATTATTGTATTTTTTCGTTTGGTGGTGGCTTTGAAAACATAGTTTGTGTTCTTACAATTTCTGTTTGAGAGAGATTTTTCCACTATACACGGATATTGGGTATGTGTCCGTTGTCTCTAAATGTGTAGCCCCCTTCTACACAAGGCTCTTCTAGATCCTTCCGGGATAAAGGGGGTCGTCATTACCTGTGGTATATTATTTATTTATTAAAGAAAGCTATGTTATAAAAATATTATATAAAAAGTTCTAATATATGTGTGTGTCCATGACCTGTAGTTACGAATTCAGTTTAATTCTATAGAGGTATACTTAAGTTCACACCTTATTGATCTATCGGACAGTTATTATACTTATTACTTTCCAAAGGGTGGCTGTTCGTGTTTGTAATGAATTTAATATGCGAGGAAACATATAACTAGATCATAGTAATATATCAGAAAACCTCTCGTGGTAAATGAATTTCTATTTTCAGCAATATTAATTTTTATATAGCACATGAAGCAATAAACTTGGGTAACACAATCCAATCAAAGTAATATGGTGAAACACCTTACGTCCCTTCTACATTATTTGCCTCTATCTTTTATAGAAGGATAGCCATTTATCTGATTCTTTAGTTTTGCAAAGATTAGGACCCTTCAGTTGTATTCTACTCCAGTTCTGAAAAATGCGAATGGTTGTATAGAACTAGTCCTAAAACGATTATAAAGAGAAAAAAACATCATGACTGCATTGGTGTTTAACTTATTCCAATTTCATTTTCAGCCGCAACAACCTCAGTAAACCAAAATGACTTTTAGAAACTGTTTGCTGTAGCTGCTTAAACAACAGCAAGTCTGCGGCCTTGGCAAAGTAACATCTAAAATTTCAAGCTCTTTGTATACAAACAAAATTAAGGTGTGACCAGCGGCCAACAAATCAACTATAGAAACTAATTACAAAATTGCGTGATGTAAATAGAAAATATAATTAATATAAATTAGACCGCCAACATGCTTATGTGAGTGTGGAAATAATTGTGTAACAGAAAATAGTTGCGTGGGTATAAAATACTGGGAAGCTGACAATTTTACTCTTAAAAATGTAAGAGAACTCCATTTTTTAATTAAAAACCTGAAGGGCACTATATTATCAAATCTATTTCAAGAATTATACGTAATACTTTTATTGGACTAAATTTTCTTCTGAACCATAGTTTAATTTCAATTAAGACCCTTGATTGATAATTGAGTAAATCTTAACTAAAACAACGATTGTTTTTCAAATGCAAATAAAGAAGAAATTAATATTTAAAAAAAATGATCTACCTGGGTATATTTGTACCACCCGCATCGTCCATTAATAATTAATTATTTATTTACCTCTTTTTCAGGATATGTAAATTTCTCCATCACTCTCCATTTTTGTTAAAAAGCAACAATGTGGTGAAGAATGAATAATTTTCATAGTTTTCAGAAATGTATACTTTAGCAATAGATTTTTTTGTGGAAAGTGTCGTTTAGATTCATTATTTTTGCCTATTGTATTAAAAGGAGGCAATTGGTACGACTACAGGATCTCATTGAGTACAACCGAGCACTGAGAAAGGCCTCGAGGAAACATTGGGAGAATATTGATAGTATTAGGGAATGTGATCTCGATGGACAGTCGATGCATAATGAACTCTTAACTGAGACGGGAAAATAGACTAAGACAGGAGGCTTTCTGGATCCACAGTAATTGAACAAATAAGTGTATTAAAATGATTTTTGTAATTTCTTTTAACTTTTACTTTTCAGGAAGCTAAATAACATTAAATTAAAGTGCAAAATGCAAAACCAACTCAACGACCCAAACAAATCCATACTGCACTGTTTATAAATAAAAGAGAATCAAAAGAGAGCAAGTACCTATTGAAATAAAATTCTCTTAGTAAACAGTTTAAAATGTTAGATAAAAGTGAGATACTTGTGGGATACCCTGTATAATTACTAAAGAAATCCTGGTAATTTTGTCACCAGTAAACTAATTACTATTTATTTATCTGAAGGATAAATAAATAATAATTCAGAATACGAAAAAGTTTACGGGTTAATTAACCTAGTGCTGACCGATGCCCTGTACAGTTTGTGTGCGCAAGGTAATTAAGTGGAAGGATCGTTATTAAACAATCATAGGAAACCAGATAGATCGCTGGTGAGAAATCTCAGACAATGGTTTGAAAGGCAAACATTGCTACGACATTTTACATGTCAAAATTAAGCACACAGTAGCCTTAATAAGTAAACCAAATGAAAAATAATGGAAGTGAAATTTCTCATTATTGCATAAGCTAATATAGTCTAGTGGGGGTGTAATGGGGTAGTGAAGCGCAAGTTATAGCCTCTCCTACTCAATTGTTAACCTCACCTTCGCGATGAGTTCAATTTGAACTTGGTGCACCCTGTTTTCACTAACGAGGCTCTAACGACCGAGTAAGGGCGGAATAACCCTTACCTTTTGCCGTGAGCACATCCACCTTCTCACGAAGAGTGCGGTAAAAATAACCCACCGCACACAAAGGTTGCTTTTGGAATCGTTTGGTTACCCCATCGTCGCAGTCTCCTTCTGTGCCATGGGACCACACCACTCGCCTTCCGCAACCGAGCTGGTCAGTTGCATACCTGCTCCAGCTAAAACTTCAAATGCAGCTTCGTTTTCAGTCGATTAAGGCTTTAAAAAAATGATGGAGCGTTCAAGTGGGACAAAATCATCCGGAGGTAAAATACCCTCCCGATCGGATCTCCGGGGGAGGGTGCCCACAGGGACACCTCATCGAATGTCGAAAAAACACCGACAAGTTAAATCCAACAAAACTAATTCTTTCATCTACGGCGCTTGGAATGTTCGTACTTTGAACGACAGCACTCGCACCAATCGGCCTGAAAGAAGAACTGCTCTAATAGATAGAGAACTTCACCGACTCAATGTTGACGTTGCAGCTCTCAGCGAAACTCGATTTTTGGAGGAAGGCTCTCTCACAGAAAAGTACTACACCTTCTATTGGAAAGGTCTTCCCACCAATTCAAGAAGACAACATGGAGTAGGATTTGCCGTTCGGAATCAACTTGTATCCAACTTAACACAAGTACCACAAGGCCTATCCGAGCGTCTAATGCTGCTACGCTATGAGCTATCAGATGGCAACGCGGTAAATCTAATAAGCGCCTACGCTCCCACTCTGGATGCAAGTCACGAAACCAAGGAAAGCTTCTATCAACAGCTGGAAGAAACCCTCTGTAGGATACCTAAAACGGAACGTCTCGTTATTCTTGGCGATTTTAACGCTAGAGTAGGGAGAGATGCAGACACCTGGCCAGGCATCATAGGCAAGAACGGTTTGGGCAACATGAACGCTAACGGTCAACTACTCCTAACTAAATGCGCCGAACATGATCTAGTTATAACAAACACTATTTTCCGACAAAAGGATAAATTTAAAGGCACCTGGCGTCACCCCAGATCAGGTCACTGGCATCTACTGGACTATGTTATCGTACGTAGGAAGCATCTCAAGGACGTCCAAATTACAAAGGCGCGCATTGATAGCGAATGTTGGACCGATCATCGTCCTGTTGTCTCTAAAATGAAAATTGTTATGAGACCCAAACACCGAAGAACTCAAGTAAAACGTAGACTCCGTCTCTGTATTAGTAAATTGCGTGACCAACAAACCGTCGAACAGCTAAAGCAAAAAGTTCAAGAGAATTTGAGTGCACTAGAAGAAACCAATTGTGTAGATGTCGCTGCTACCTGGACACAAATTAAAGACAGTTTAAAAAGTGCGAGTGAGGAAATTCTTGGCACTGCAGCAAGTAAAAAACAGGAGGACTGGTTCAATGATAATGAAGCTTTTATACAAGAACTTCTTGACCGCAAACATACTGCCTTCCAAAACGCTATCGACCACCCCAACGACTCATCAAAAGCAGAAGCTTTTATCCAATCTAAGTATGAAACGCAACGCGAAATCAGAAGAATAAAGAACGAGTGGTGGGCAAGCAAGGCCAGAGAAATTCAAAGGTACGCCGATTCACACGACTACAGGAATTTCTTTCAAGGAGTAAAAGCAGTGTACGGCCCCAGTCGGAAAAATATGTGCCCTATTAAAGATTTAAATGGAAATCTCCTCAAAGAAGACCAGGAAATAAGAGCCCGATGGAAAGAACACTACTCTAACATTCTTAACCAGCAAAGTCAAGCCGATCACAATATTATAAATCTTATCCCTCAATATGACACCTTCGAAGACTTAGATAAACCACTAACAACGGAAGAGATCTTAACCGCCATTGGGCAGCTAAAAAATAACAAATCTCCCGGCGCCGACTCACTCCCAGCTGAGATCTTTAAAGCTGTGTCGTCAGAGCTCATACCCTACCTCAAAAAACTGTTTGATGTCGTGTGAGAAAGTGGTCGAGCTCCGCAGGAGTTTCGTGATACACTTTTAATCAACCTCTTCAAAAACAAAGGGAGCGCTGCGGACTGTGGAAATTACAGGGGTATAGCTCTCCTGGCTGTTGGAGGGAAGATACTCACTAAAGCGATGGCAAATAGGCTAACACCTGTTATGGAAAAGCTACTTCCTGAAACACAGAGTGGCTTTAGACCAAACCGAGGCACATCGGATTTAATCTTCACACTTAAACAGCTTCAAGAAAAAGCACTCGAACATCAAGGAGAAATTCACATGGCCTTCATTGATTTAACCAAGGCGTTTGACTCGGTGGACAGGGAAGTGCTCTGGAAAATTATGTTCCGCTTAGGTATCCCTAGAAAATTTGTGGAAGTATGTCGCAGTCTACATACAAACAACAACGCCCAGGTTATGTATAATAATGAGGCAACCGAACCTTTCCAAACCCTCACTGGAGTTAGGCAGGGATGTGTCCTGGCACCCCTACTCTTTAATTTGTTTACCACTGCTCTAACAATTATTGTTGACAACAAACTGACAGTCAGAGGAATAGGTCTCAGATACCGTTTTGATGGCGGTCTCTTTAACATAGGGCGCTTTAGAGCTTTCACGAAGACACGCACACGATTCATTTGTGATCTCCAGTATGCGGATGACTGTGCACTTTTAGCCTCTACGCCGGAAGAGCTTCAAGAGCTTTTAGATGTGTATGCCCAGAGCTATGATTCCTTGGGACTTAAAATCAACATTGGAAAGACTAAGATTATGTCAACTCCTCATCAAGTGAACCAAATAGATATTACACTTAACGGAAATTCTCTTGAAGTAGTGGATCAGTTCAATTACTTAGGCAACGTTGTTAATGACAAAGCAAACATGGACAGCGAGATTCGCAATAGAATTAACGCTGCATCTAGAGCACTCTGGGGACTTAGAGAGAGAGTATTTGACAACCACGACCTTGCTTTGTCAACGAAAATGGCTGTCTACAGAGCAGTTGTCATTCCAACACTGCTATATGGATGTGAAAGCTGGGTCACTTACCGTCGTCATGTGAAAGAATTAGAACGTTTTCAGCAAAGACACCTCAGAAGTATGATGAAAATCCTTTGGTTCCATCACATATCAAACGTGGAAGTACTCAGGAGAGCAAACAGCCTTCCAATTGAGGTGCATATTTCAAGAGCACGTCTAAGATGGGCAGGTCACGTTCATCGTATGCATGATAACCGCCTTCCTAAATGTACACTTTATGGTGAATTGCTAAGCGGTAGAAGAAGGCGTGGCGGTCAACGAAAGAGGTTCAAAGACGCTCTCCATGAAAATCTTAAATCCTGCGGTATTGCAGACGAGCAATGGGAACAACTTGCAGCGGACAGAACCGAATGGCGAGGGGTTGTGGCCAGCTATCAAGGAAATGTTGCTGCAAGAAGGCCGAATCCAAGACCTAACCCGGTCTATGTTTGTCCTGACTGCGGTCGACATGTGCTCTCCCGAATTGGCCTCTATAGCCATAGTCGTGTGCACCGTAGATGAATGGGAATTACAATAGACTACACCTTTTACTCGTTTTTTATTGTACATAATTTATCGACTGTAACATTTTTATACTCGGACTCGAGTAACGGCTAATAGTCTAGTATACTTTAACTTGGCGTGTGTATGTATGAGTTAATATTTCCGTACGATTTCGTTTTCTCCCATATTGTACACAAAGTTAAAGCAATAGTCCAGAAACATTGTCTACGTGGACAATATTTCTGGATCTTTGTGTACAAGAGGAAATGAAATCGTACGGAAATATTAACTCATACATACACACGCCAAGTTAAAGTATACTAGACTATATTTCATAAGAAACTAATATTCTTTTAGTACCACAAATGCGCAATTAAAACCCTTTTCCCGCGTGTTACCAGAATGCAGATTCAATAAGCTGAGAATTAATCAAGTAAAAATACTTATCAAATTATGTTGGCGTTGTGCAAATTGCGTATTAAACCGTCAGATAAGTTGGTGTAGACGTAGAGTACATTTTGTGTGACATTACTAGACAAAATGACCACAAAATAATCCAGTGAGTACAGCGAACATTGAAGTTCTGCGATATAACTCAGGTGTATTTACAATTGCAATCTCCAGAAAGCACAGCGAACATTAAAGTTCTGAGATGTAGCTCGGGTGCGATTACAATTGCCTCTACCCCCAGGTGAACAGTCTGATCTTCTTTTTATTTTGTAAATGACGTCACCATCCTACCCGGATTTATACATCCCCTTGTCTCACGCTTGGGATTGTTTGCGTTAATAAAAATTCCAATATTGGATACGTCGTAGTTTTGGGTAGCATTCTGGACTTAAAAATTGAACTCTCCGTCCTTTGTAGGGTTAAGATAGAAAACGACAGGCGATTTCACGCTATGTGAAGTAACAGAAGTACTTGATGCTTATCGTGTCCATTGTAAACAAACTCTGTAGCTAGACTCGATTTTATGTAAATTCTTTCATAAAAATGTATCGTTTATGTTGCTTTAAAATAAGGTAAATTAAAAGGATGTGGCTATTTATACATACTGTATGTATACGCAATTGGCTATTTATACATACAGTATGTATACGCAATTGGCTATTTATACATACAGTATGTATAAGAAATTGGCTATTTATACATACAGTATAGCCGTCGAGGGCAAGGGACATTATCTATCATAAACAACTATACTACATCAAAAAATATTAACATATTTAACCCAACGAACTAACCTAAAGAAATATTCGTATTACGTATTTTAGTTAACAAAATGTGGTAAAAAAAAAACTGTAGCAAGCGGATTCGAACCGTCGACCTCACGTGTGAGAATCGGGAACACTAAGTATTACACCACAGACTGCTGATGGTTAACCTTATAATTCTTACTATATCAATATGTTTGAACGTCATCGCGCATGTGCGGCGTGAATTGCCTGGACAGTATGTATAAATAGCCACATCCAAATTAAAATGCATTTCTGTTAGCTTTACTGCTTTCAGTATTAAAATGGCTAAATAAATGTAAAATGAAATGAATTAAGTGTAATAATTACTTGAATTTGGAAAATAAATAAGAAAAAATTAAATTTGTATATGAGGTATATACAGGGTGCTTCAAAAGAAAGTGGTCAATTTTTTAAATGATCTTCAATTAATAGTAGAACACAAAAGGAAGTCATATCAGACTTTATAAAAAGAACCTAGTCAATAATTTTCTGAAGTGCAGCTTCACTAGATTGGTTTAAATGTAATATATTATTTTTACAACGAACTCATTAATTATTGATGCGCTACTAACTCAAGAATTTTTCCTAAACAGGGCAATTTATTGATGGGCTTGTACTCCTCATTTAACTTAGTCCTTTCTATTTTAATAATGGGAGTAACAGCTGATGTTTTTAAAATGAAACTGGAAACTGTGATTCAGATAAATATGTATTGACTAAATTCAAGAGGATATTTATCGAATAAGCCCTAAATATTTTTTCTAAGTTTAAAATTAATTTCATCTTCTGAATATGTATTCTGTTGTTAAAAGATCCCTCAATTGTGACAATTCAATATTTTCGAAGTAGTACAATCAAATAGAATTTGTCATGCTCAACGTTATCAGGACCACTTAGAAGGTCTAAAATCAAAAAGGTGACCCCCCTCTTTTACTTTAGCCACCATCTAGAAAAATTTTTGAATCGTTTTATCTCGCGTTCCATTCTCCATATTTTTGGCAATTGCCGCGATGCCGAGAAGTTAATATTTCGAGCGGTAGAGAGAACCAAAGTAATTACAAAAAAATAGTTTTTTTCAAAATTTAATTGGAAATCTAAAACCAATGGAATGGGATTTATTTGGATATGTGTGTATGGCTAATATTTGTACATAAACAGCTGGTAAGTTGAATTTCACAACACTGCTTTCAAAAACTGTTTTTTGGCAACTTCTGCGCCCTCTACCGCTCGAAATATTAACTTCTTGGCATCGTGGAAATTACCGAAAATATGTAGAATTTTATTTACAATATTTTTTTGTTCAATAACTTTTTCGCGTGACCAATAGAACACGAGATAAAACGATAAAAGAAAATTTCAAGATGGCGGCTGAAGCAAAAGGGAGGAGGTGACCTTTTTGGTTTTAAACCTTCTGAGTGGTCCTGATAACAATGAGCATGACAAATTCGAGTGCGCAATTTTTTCCAGGTCATGGGAATTTTTGGTATATTTTTACTGTACTAAAGTTAAATAAATTGTTTTCAGAAAATTAGTCAAAAATGATTGTGTTTAATATAAATGTATTAATCTGGAATATACATGTCAAAGATACACTATTTATTATGATGGCGTACTTTCTTAGAACGTCTAAGTTTGCTTGCTATGGTTTTGATGAAATATTTGGCTGTATGGGTGTATATCGCACAATAGGATTACCATATTTCGGACCGCTGAATTATCATACGTCTCTTGCACGCACCAAATACAATCTTTCAGACAAATTTCTTCTAATTCTAAGGTTACGCCCTTAATACGTTATGATGTTGACATGAATGATTGGAGTAAAGTGACAAAAAAAATAAATCTATATTTATACTATAAGTTATATGAAATTAAATGTATCTATTATTATATGTCCAAAAATTCTGGCCACTTCCAAATGACTCAGACACTTGAAATTTGGTACAGTTATAGACCCTATAAAGGTTTAGGCTTTATAGGGAAAACTGAAAATTTTGAAACGTCACCCCTAACACCTCCTAGGAGTGGAGAATTTTATGGAAATATAAACCACCTTGACAATAAGCTTAAAACTTGGAATTTGATACACACATAGATAATACAGGAAAAGTTCAGAATCCTTAAGATTCTCAACTACAATATTAGTACCACATAACATAAATCTCAACCGTGGGCTACTATAATTATATTGTTATTCTGTTGTACCTATACTCCAAGGTTTTCACTTCATGTAATTTCTTAATAGCCCAACGTCGTTCTGTTCATTAACATAATAATACGTACGTAATACATACAGATTCGGTAAAAGTAGTTTTATATATCCTGAAGTAAATTAGTGTGAGAAAGATAACAAAAATCGCCTACGTGAAAGAGAGACAGATGATTATTATATTGGTGAGACACGAATGAAAGTTTATCGCCCTCTCGTTTTACCGCGACCGAATTCTTCTATACCATTTGTCGCGACAATACCGATGCCACCCGATGTCCTGCTTCGATACACAAGGTGATAAAAATAAAATTTCACGAAGTGAGCAGCGTACTGGGAGTAACGTATCCGATTTTCTGTTACTAATTTTTGTTGTTTTCTTTCTCGCACTCGTTTACTTCAGAATATACAATATAAAACTACTTTTGCTGAATCAGTTTATACTTACACCTAATTATTATCTATACTTCTTATTCCATTAATATGCCATATTTATGTTTTTGCCCTATTTTTACTTGCTTTTCTTTAACTCACAATGCGTGCATATTGTTTATGTTCAAATCTTGCGTCCTTTATTTAACACCTTCCTGACATAATCAATTGATGAAATTATGTACAGTTACTAAGATCGGAAGACAATGCAGTATTCCACCCGTACTATTGCAAATATCTGCACATAGGGGGCGCGGGGCTGAAAATTGTCTTCAAACCTTACATCCCTTATTTACCACACTTCCTGATGATATAATCAATTGATGAAATTTTGCGCAGTCACTAAGATCGGATGACAATACAGTATTCTACCGTTACTTTTGCAAATATCCACACATGGGGGGCGCGGGGTAATTTTTTTTTCAAATCTTGCATCCTTTATTTAACACGCTTCCTGGCACAATCAATTGATGAAATTTTGCACTGTTACTAGGATCGGATGACAATACAGTATTCTACCGTTACTTTTGCAAATATCCGCACATAGGGGCGCGGGGGTAAAAATTGAAAAATATGGAAAATGAAGGAGCGATAAAGCGAAGTAGCGAGAAATCAAAATAAATCGTTAAGGGACGAATTTTCATTGAGCGATCTCTGGGGGGTAAACCCCCCAAAAAGTATGACTAAAAAGTGGGAAGTAAAAAATAATAAAAAAAATTTCAAAGCTTGCTTTTCTGTAAAACGTGGTACTAAAAAGTAAAAAATTCGATTCGATTCCACCCTTTTCATGCAATCATGTGTACAATCATACAAAGTGCGCACGCCTTGTTTTTCTTGCATTTGTACATTAGTATTTTTTTATTTTTTACTTTTTGTATGACTTTTTACAGAAAATCAAGTTTTTAAATTTTTTTTATTATTTTTCTCACATGCAATATACAAACATTTTTTCTATTTTTTTAAGTATTTTTTTATTCGGATTCAATTAACATATGCATTTCTAATATTTTTTTCACGAGTATCATCCATTTTACACTCCATTTAAAGCTGTTTAAAGTGAAATGAAATTCTAAACGTGTATACAAACGTAAGTAAACAATCTAGCAGTAATGAAAAATACACATAGGCAATGTTTTTAAAGTTAAGGAAAGAAATCGAAACTCTCAAAATTTTAACCGGGGGTGAAATATAACGGTTCAAAATTTCTTTCATGGGCAACGCAAGAATATTCAGTCTTGTAAACTATTTATAATCCAGGTAGGTAAAATTCATTTATTACATTGATCGGCCGATATAAGAGACAATCCATCAGACATTCTCTATACTTTTATAGAAACATAATGGAGCTATATCAACCATCTTGAGGCATTTTAATGGTTTCCAAGATATAATAAGCTCAGAAATAATTGCAAATCATAAACCATGCATGAAAAAGTTATACATTACTCACTACTATAACAGTTGTTAGGTATTGTTTCAGAACGACATTAAAATTAATTAGTATAGACACGTAAATTCGCACATAATATAAAATATAATTAACTAGCACGTTGCTCTCTCTCTCTCTCTCTTCAAGGTACATTTCATATGAGAGTTTGATGACTGTGATGTGATTTATTTACAGAACTAGCATATGGACATGAAGAAGATCCTGACCACAGAATACAGTACCGTTATTATTATAATCGGAATAGAAAAATTAACTATTGTTTGAACTTATCTAAATTTACCAAATATTTATATAAACTATTGATTGTAAAAATTGTAATTGTAAAAATTAGCGAAATTTTTAATCTGTATTATTTCAATATTTTTGACATGCTACGGTGTCTCAGCTAAACTGTTTGTGTATATACTGTATACAGCGTGTTCTTGAAATACATGCTTATATTTTTTTCTGTGACCCCCGATAGAATATGAATTTATTAAATTTAAAAATTCAAAAAAAAAATAATTTTTGACTCAGCTTTATCTACCCAAGTTCCGACGCGCACAACGTAAATTATTCACTCTTATACAGCCGAGTTTACATTGTTGCTAAATCTACACAAAATGATCAAATTATAAATACTTAAAACTGAAAACTGACACACATACACACAGTTGATATTTAGTTATTGTTGCCATCGAAACTCACCTCCAGGTTGTAGGCCTTGCACTTTTTGCATTGCCCTCCAGAACCGTGTACGACTCCTATCATGAGTAACGGGTTGAAAATGTATATGGTCCCTTAATTATCGAACTGTTGACAAAAACATTATTTCATGGGGAACGTGGATATCGGGATACTGTTCCGTATTATTAGCTTGACGGGCATTTTCGCCTACCGCACCATAACAAAGTAAAATGTTTGTCCACTCAATGTTTGTAAAATTATCCATCATTAAACACAGTAAATCGCTATTAACATGTAGAGGCCTGCACGTAAACTATATCGGCGGCGACGATCGCTACTAAATTTACCTGCTACTTGGTGACGGATCAGTGCGTAACTCGATAATTATTTGCAATATTCAAAATTAATTTGCTTATTTTTTTTCTGTTTTTAAATAAATAAATATTGTTCTACGAATTTTAAAAATAGGACGATTGACGAATCTGAATATGCTTGTGTTTCAAATACACCCTATACATTATTTTTCCTTGAAGCTACCTCCACTTTAGATGATACAGATGCATTAAACTTGATTAAAACTTAAAGTCTATCACGGTTGGGCCACGATGTAAAAGAAAGAAAGAAAGAAAGAAAGAAAGAAAGAAAGAAAGAAAGAAAGAAATGTTCACAAAATAAAGTAATAATCTAAGAAGCATTTGATATGATATAATTATATGTTTATAACATTTTTAACAGGAAAATCGATTTATTGTTGGTGTAGGCAAATAAATTAGCTCAAATATGCAACATAAAAGCAAACAGGACTTTGATTGGCACTCTCGGAAAACGCACCAATTACAATTTTACAATTTAAAATTCTTTATTCACTTTAAAGTACAATTCATTCTCTATTTTATTTATATCGTATAATATCATTGTTTACAATTTGATACTTTCCCGACGCGTTACATTAAGCTATTAGCTTAGAAGCGAGACGGGGGGCCGATCTTATGCCAATATGAACTAGAATAGAGTTAAAATTTATAAATAAAAAACGTACTCCAAAACAGATTAAACTAAATATCAATTAAGAAATACAAAAGTTTTAAAAAAATGAAAATTAAATGAAATTCTTTCTACTATATACAATTGTGAGTTTACTTACAGGAAACTTATTGCTAAGAGAAAACCTGCTTTAAGATAATTTATTTACATATAAAAATACACCGATTATATCGGTAAAAACAAAAATAAATAATCATGAAACAAAACGAAAATTATCAGTATAATAGAACAAGTATTTAATTTTTAAAAATTTTATATACAATATGTTCCAAACACAAGTCACATCATCATGGTTCTGCCTATACCTGCCAAAAAATTTTATGTCTTAAATCTAATGTTATCTATCCGAATAAATCGGAAGATTTTCATGTATGAGCTTATGGGTATGCTCAATATTATGATGTTCCCGTATGTCTACCATATGTGTGGTGAGCGGGGATTTATGTATCTTAAATTTAAAGAACTTTTGTGCAGTGTCTATTATATAATCCCTAATTAAAGGGATGTTATACTCTCTATGGAAAGTTTCTATAGGAGTATACCTGTTTGTTTGTGTAAGTAATCTAAGGATTTTATTCTGTGTCCTTTGCAGTCTATTACATTGCGCATCTGAAATTGTGTTCCAAGACGCGCATGCATAGGTAAGGATCGGTTTTAACATAACTTTATAAAGGGTTAACTTATTATCCTTAGTTAATGTGCTCCTTTTGTTGACTAATGGATATAGTCGATTTAAGGCAGCATACGTACTATTTATTGCTCTGGTTATATGAGGTCCGAAGCGTAGTCTCGTATCCAGAGTCACCCCTAGATACTTGACCGTGCTCCTTTCCTCAATAACCTTGTCATTAATTTTCATTTTATTAAAAGTTTTAATATTTGTAAACTTCCTGTGCATAATTATGATTTCAGTCTTTTCCGCGTTGATTTTAATTTTCCACTTTTGGACCGCCGGCGCCGGTCTACAACGCATTAGACATTGAATTAATGACTATATTAATATAAAAAAGTACATAAACGGAGAAAATTTGGACTGGACGTGAAAGTAATATCTACCATTTTTATCATCTCGACCAAATAAATTTTCTCCGGAGTGTAGTTGCCCAGAGAACTTTAACAAATGAGAGACAATAATTAATCCTGACATCACAGGCTACGTTAGTGATTACATACGTCGAACGTAAGCAACGTTAAATTATCTATGACAAAATAATCGTCAGAAGTGTAGGTGTACATTTATCGATATATCTAATAATAAGAATTTTAATTTCTTGTATAATCCATTCACTTTGAGTTATGAGTAAGCTGGCTTCCGCAGTTTATGGTAAAATTTAAACCGCATATCGTGGGCGTTCTGACAAGGAAATTTAATTAAATCCACCTAGAAATGAAACACATATTTCACTGGAGATAAATATGAAATTATAAAAGAGGTTAATCCAACTTCTTTAGATGTAAAGAAATTCACTATTTAAATAATATATTGTTATACTTACTCTATACACGTATATAGGAAAGTAAAAATGTTACTTTTCATTACTTCACGAATGGTTACTTTATTATTTATTACAACAAATCATCACTACAAGTTTTTAATAGTTATAAGCAAATGCACAATAACTTCTGAAATTTTTCCAAATAACTGATAATCGTCGGTTAATGTACTCTGGTTTTGCAAATAAAATTAGTTACATTTTTTAACAAACTATAATTGCAAATCATTAATTCAATCTTAGAACCAGTTATATTTTAATAGATAATGCAGACAAATACTATTCATGGATAGATTAACAATAATGATGTAATATTAAACTGATAAGCAATTAATTTATTGCAACAGTGAGTAAGCTGAACTAGTAATACGCAGAGAAAATGCTCTAAATTATTTACTAGACAGCAGGCAACTTCGCGGGTGTTTACAAGAATATTTTATTGATATTTAATCTAGAAGTAAAGTTTCCCTGGAGAAGCTAGGAAATTTCAAAGGAAAATTTTACTCATAAAGAAGAAATATAATACGTTTATTTGTGCCATTTTCCAACGAACTTCTATTAGTTCTATTTACCTTTGGCGAAGGAAATGGAGCCATTGAAAACAACGAACGTTGATACTTTTGAAATGAAGTCGCCTACCATAGCGTTTGTACGGATATTGTTACTGATAATTCAAAAATTATATTGGAAGAGGAAAGAGGAAGCGAAAGTTTTAGACAGGGTTTATATTCCTGTCCACTATTTTCATTAATTGGTTCTTAAAAAAAATTAAATATTGAATTATTGTGTCAGCGTTGAGGTCACAGACTGTTGGTCCGGAGTCGCTGTGGCTTGGCCATGTCATCGTAAATATATAATCTATAAACAATTGATGTAACCACTTGATGTGTTAAAATAAACAATTGTCGCACACATTCGATGTGTTAAAATATACTAAGGGTTTTAAAAAGAGGTTTATTTAGGATTTGTAAAAATGAGTAAGTTAGTTAGCTTTTGAGATTGAAAAGAGCCAGTTCAGTTAGTTTACATTTATTAATAAATAGGGAATTAACTTATTGGTGATAATTCTTAATGTTATTTATACGTTAACATGTGAATGTTCTAATCAGTGACCTTAAGCCTTACAATTTGATGTCAGAAGTGTGTTTCCTTTTTAAAAAAGATTATTCAACGATATTTACACAATTTTTGAAACATTTTTTGTTTTTGTTTGACATCCCTTCCCCTTATAACAGAGGTAGCTGCTTTACTTAAAAAAAATGCTGACTAATTTTTCTTTAAAACATAATATCAAAACACAAATATAAGTGGCTACACCTCGAGCAAATGGCCAATGTGAGAGGACGAACCATACTATTGTACAATTGTTCAATCTATGCGTTGCATATCTGTTACTGATGATATTGAGAATTTATGGGATACACATGTTAACTGTAAATAAACAACCACTAAGTCACCATTTATGGTATTGATGGATGGGTCAAGTCATAACTGATGCCAAAAGTCGGTAGCCCGTTTCGAATACTGAAGGCAAAACGGTGACAGGTTAGTAGTTAATACATAGTATTTTAGAAATCAGGATCTCTGCCACGGTGTAGTATATTAGGTGGTCCGATATACGGCACTTGTCATGTTAATCGACGGCTTCATAAATGCTTGGTTTCTATTTAATTCAGTAGATGGCGCCCGGAATATAGCCCTGCGATTACCTAGGCATAGATCATGGTATAGATCATGGCATAGATAGACTAATTTCCTTTGATGCATGTAGTGTTGCATATATACACAACTAAACGGCAAAACTAAGACAAAACTAGCAAACTAAAAGGCTCTTTAAATGTAAATAAAACAAATCTACAGAGCATTAACTATTGTATGTATGTAAACTGTATTTCTAATATTTTTATGCGTAAGTAATGACGAGACTTTATTTGTCCTTCCATCTATTGCATTACACACAACTAAACACTTACGAAGCCATTCGTACCAGTCTTGTCGCATCACCTAATATACTACACCGTGGTTTCTGCTGTTTATGTAACGCATGCAACGCATTATATATGTGTTATGATTTTGAACATAAAAGAGTTTTGTTTGCTTATTTTATCTTTTTCTTTTACTGTGAGATTATTTCATTGCTGGGTAATATTAAAGTTACTACAAATAGGTATACATGTTATATTAGAAATATACCATGATATATAATATCACCGAGACAGGCTTAACCTTCTCAGACATATCACATTACAAATTGCGTAACAGCTCTTCTCTAATAACCGCTCACGCTAGCTGAGCTTAACATTTCATTCTCAGTAATCTGTTATCATGCTGAATTGCAAATCCAATGTTCTTTGTTCTCCAGACATTATAAATATTACCCACTGTCATTGTAAACCTTAGTCTTATACTCACATTTGGTCGAATACATTCTAAATTTATTATTGTTTATTATTATACAAAGAGTCAAGCTTGACTCCAATAAGTGAATAAAGTTTTTAAAAAGCTATTTCAAGAATCCACTATCTAACATTGGCGCAGTCGTGGCGGATCTGAAAAACACACAGTTCGGGAGCCTAACCAGTAGCAAACATATCCGAGGGAACAAGGAGTCCATCTGAAAAAGGTGCCTAACCGGACGAAAAGAGCTTCTGGAACAAGGAGAACTTCTTAGCTGTAGTGGTGGATCCCAATCCTTTGTTCAGAAGAACCTACATTATTCTCAAACGCACAGAAGCGAAACAATAATAATTATCAAGAAATACAAGCAACAAAGCAACATATCAATCAATCAACAAATTAGCAAGTAAGAATTCATCCCAGTCGAGAAGTTGGTGTCTTCGGCAGTGTAGGAGACCTCTGTGGAAGGAATACCTGGTAACGCCCCTGGCAGAGAAGGCCGCATTGTAACAAAGTTCACGGAGCAGCATTCAACTTCAATCCAGACGTGTGGAATGGAAATTTTAATGTAAGTAGATTTTAAGAATCATCTCGATTATTTTGCATATTTTTCTTATAAAAAAAAAACAATTCAATTTAACGAACAGCAGTTCTAATATTCAAATAGTAATTTCATTCAGAAGTAATATAATATTTTTATTTAAAATCTATGTGACCTACATAAATAACTATACCGTTCCTATCTTAACATTATTTTTATCGTAATATCATATACTCTTTAAGTACGAACTTATCTACATTTCCTACATAAATAATTATAATCACATACCATTTTTATCTTAACATTATTTTTATCATAATATTATATATCATATAAAGGTTAAGTTTACACCTTACTTGACTGTGAAATAAAATAAAACCCACATGTTCTATACTGTTTAAATGCACATTAGTATATAAAATTTCAGTGACATTATTCCCAACTAAAAACACTTTTTAAATTAATCCAATTATCCTTGTAATTAAATTTTGAAATATTATAAAATAAACAGCACATTCTTTTACATATAATATAAAATTACCAATTGTCAGTAGCGTACTAGCTCAATTTGAAAAAAGTGTTTTAAGTTATTTAATTATCTAAATAATACAAATAAAATGGCTACCACTACAAACGTAAGCAATTCCAATGTAAACAACTCAATCACTGCAAACGAAACTATAAATATTGAACCTTATAGGTTAAACGAAATATTTTCCATAGTGCCCGAATTTGACGGCAACCCCATATTCTTGCAAACATTTATTTCAGCCTGTATAACCGCTCAGGGTATCGCTGTCGATGATCAGCGCATCTTATTAACGCTTCACATAAAAAATAAATTACGCGGAAAAGCCGCAGAATTGATAAATTCACGAAACCCCGTCACTTGGGCGGAAATAAAAAATTTGCTCGAATCACATTTTGGTGACTCTCGTGACTTGACAGCCTTGATACAAGACTTGCAAACAATTCGTCAATTACCTAACGAAACAGCTTTAATATTTGTGTCCAGGTTACAAACACACAATGCAAAAATGCACGCGGCAATACAAAAACAAAGTTTAACTTTAGAGGAAAAAACCGCGCAATCCACTTTAATAGAAAATATGACGTTAACTACTCTTCTCACTGGACTCGAACCAAAATTAGGTCAAATTATTAGGGCTGGTAACCCCGGCAATATGCTAGATGCAATAAATCGCATCAAACGAGAATTACAATTATCGTATTTCGAATCTCAAAAATTTGGAAATAGAACTTTAAACAAAAATCCCGTTCAAAATCAGCAAAGACGCCCAAATCTCCCACCATTTTGTACATTCTGCAAAAGGAATGGACACAGCTTTAACGAATGCCGCGCGAGGCAAAACCACCAATTTTCACACCCCAATTTCACACCAAACGCCTATTCCAATCAGGCACAAGTTCCTAGACAGCACTTCCAGAGTTTACCTAACCAAACAAATTTTAGACCACAGAATTTCCAAAATTTGCCTAATCAACAACGTAATTATCCACAACAAAACAGGCCCTTAGCTATCAGGCCAAATCCTAACTTCCACCAGCAGAGACCTTCTGCCATACAACCGAACCCGAATTTTAATCGATTCAATCAACAAAAAACACATCACTTAAATCAAGAACCTTATGATAATTACTCAGATTACCCAAACCAATACGAAGATTACTCTGCAAATCAATCCGTAAATCATTCTCCTGATTATCAATCTCAAAATAACGATGACTACGATTTTCAAAATGGACAATATGAGAATTATACTGCTAATTCTCAGCAATACGAGGATTATACTGTTAATCCTCCGGATTTTTGCACAGGCCTGGAGTATTCCACGAATACTCCAACACAAACAGACGAACTAGACCAAATTTCTCGCCAAGTCCAAGCGATGAATCTCAAAGACAATTCCGACCCACATTCGAAACCTCAAGAGCAATGTTTCATGTAAATTCACCATCTAACCCTCCATTTCAAGTAAGTTCGGCAAACCTGTGTTTCATGAAAGACCCAACAAATAAATTTAATATTCTAATCAATTTAGGTGCAGATATTTCCATTTTCAAACCCAAAGCAACAGGAAATTATAATCAAAGACGTCCCGAAAATTTAAATATACAAACAATAGGTCAAAAAATTAATATTACCGAATCTGTTCTCATACCATTCAATTCTAACGATCCATACGAAGTTTATGTACACGATTTAGATACAGACTTTGATGGCTTCGTAGGTAGCGACTTTCTAGAACATTACGAATGCATTATAGATTTCAAAAATAATCAACTAATCACCAATTTTAAAAATATACCATTATTTAAAGTTAACGATTATTTACCTTTTCAACCAGTTACAAATTCAAACAAAAAAATTAATCATCACATTTCAGACAACATCATTAATCAAAATCTTAATTTTTTCGAACCAGACACTGAAGAAATATTTGAATTTTATTGTGACACTGACGCTATACCGCTAGCTCAGGAACAAGAAAAAATACACTCACCTAACACCATTGCAAAGACAAACATACAAAACGAATTTTTCGAGACAACGTCTGACGAAAATTATCATAATTCAGACTCCAGTCAAATAGACAAAGGTTCTAAACTTTTAGACATGTCCTGTGAAAACAAACATCAAAATTCTACTTTTGCCGAATCACCTATCAAAAAAATATTTAAAAGCAAAGTACAAGAAACAGAAAAAACTTCAAATGCAACCCCTAACGTTAACCCACAAAAAACAAACCTTTCGAAAACAAAATCATGCCGTATAGATAAATCTAAAGTGGTAAAGTCAAATTTAAACATTTCAAAAAATAATTCGAAACGAGTAAAACCAAAAGCATTAAACAGAGAAATTTCTATTTCGCAAACATTATTTAAAATTGGTAATAAAATACTCGGGAAATCGAAAATTCGAAAAACAAACAAGGTAAAGAATAATTCAAGAAATACGCATACAATCCTGCGTAATCAAAACAAAAGAAAAATCTATACACCCCACACAATCAGGAAAATGTACCGACAAAACTCATTTCTATCACCTGTAAAAACAATACCAAAAATTGTAGAATTTTCGAACTTAAAATTTGAACCAGTGCAAAAATTCAAATCTATATTTAAACTTAATTGATAACCATAATACCGATTCTCGTCTCAACCATATGCCGACCCTGCGAAATAAAGCATTTACACAAAAACTTGCAACCCAAAATAATTTTCAAAATTATCTCACAAATTTTTAGTCACTTAACCGAAATCGTTTAGAATATTATTACTTAAAATTAACAATTTATATTAAAGATATTCTCCTTTTTTCTCAAACTTTTCTAAATTAATATTACTAGAAAATCTTTAAAAAATAATTGTACGATATATCAATTAACTCCATAGATCTATTATTGATAAAAAAAATACTTCTTATGTAAATAATTTTATCCCTTTCCTCTATTACTAGGAAAATTTCTTCTCCTGTAATAAATTCTACTCTATGAAACAAAACCTTAATTATAAGGAAATACTTTTGTTCATTTAAATAAATGCACATAAAGTATTTACATTTAATTCAAAGAAATTCATAATAGTAGTACTACTTTGATAACAGTGCTTTGAACTTTTGCACAGGAGCACGTCTTGTATGTTTATGAACTTAAACATTTTAACAAGAAATGCCTGATATCCAACACCTCAATATTGCATTGTACTCATTATGATGTTTCATTACACCAACATAAACGCTTTACAAGCACAAGTAATAACAGCTGTTAATTAGATAATAATTAATAGCAAGGGCAGAAATTTAAATAATATACATTAAGAAATTTTCAGACTTTAAATTAGAACCTAAATTCAGAACATACCTTTTCAAATTAAAAAATTGAATTACTCGAAAACCCTGAAAATTTACAAACATACAAAAGAAATTTCAGGAACTGAAAATCAATCGTTCTTCAAAATATTCAAAATTCATTTGAAATTCGAATGAAACTTCAGATAACGAAGACGAGATTAAAAGACGAACAAATTACCCAAGAATTTAACACATTTTCTAGACTTTACAAAACAAAATCCTTAATAGATTAAATTCTAAAATGCAAATTACAAACAAACTCTACACCTTACACCATTTGACAACTTTTATACTTACATGAGACAAAACTTCTAGTAGATTACGAAAACAAAACGTAAAACTACAAATTTCACACAACTACTATATCGAAAAATTGTGAACTCACTTCCATACACTAATTTCACTAAAACATTTCCATCTAAAAGGAAAACTACGAAATTATTCTGTAGTTTAGTAAAACAAAACCAACATTAACTCAAAAACACAGACGGACAGAATTATTTCTCTTTAGGATCAATGTTAAGATATTTATTCTCAACATTATTTTAAAAAATAAAAAATTTAGAGATTTCAAAAGAAAATATATAAAAAAAAATAATACCTCAAAATTTCGAATACTTATACTAGACCAATATACAAGATTTATCATTATATTTTAATTCTTCAACTACTAATCAGAGCCTATCAAGAACCCCTGATAAATAAGGTGCCGTTTATAAAAATAGGTTACATCAAAAACAACTATAATTGGCAAGAACTAACAAACCATGCCAAAAGTTCTATCAAAAAGATGTAAAACTTGTCGAAAAGAGAAAAACCAAATCGCAAGGATCCTAACAATCCTTTGGTAATCACCAAAATCCCAAAAGCACTATTCGACAAATCAATATCGACCTATTCGAATTCTCACACAAAACTACACACCAACACCTACAACAAATTGACAAATTCACACAGCTTACACTGTCCTACACAAGATTGCAAAATCAATCGTAAACATCCTTATGTTATAATTCCAACACTATATTCGTGATACGATAATCATGTAACAGAAACATTTATATTCTTTCATCCCCTGACCAACTTCTTAAAATTAAAGGAATTTATTTTCTCATGACATTTACATAGAATTATTATCCAAAACATACATCACCCTAATTCTGACAAATACTAACTATTTCACGAATTTAATTCCAAACAGTTCTTCCATCAAAAATCTTACTTATGTAATTTTCTGACTAATTCCGTCAGTCAATTTCTTCACTATCCCGGAAATATAATGTGCATAGACTTATGACAATCATTTATGTTCGCATTATAAACTAATAAGCGAATCCTCTTATTCTTATATTGACAACTCCATATCAAATGAACACACGGTAACTACCCATCTTCAACGCTACTCCAGAAATTGAAATTTTGTAAGTTTAATTTTCCCAATCAGAAAAATTTGTCATGCAAGAAAAAATATCCCGAAGTTTTCTAACATTCAGATAGTTCAGTCCACCCTATGAAACTCAATCTTAAAGCCCTATGTAATCAAGAGAAATGAATACTTAATTAAATATGATATTAATGATAATGACAGTAATAAAATCGATAATAATTCATTTTTCTCAACCCACATATTATTCTAGCAATAACCATTCTACGCTGTGTTTTACAACAGCAACCCCTCATGGTTATTTTCCAAGTGTACAACCCTGTTAAAACTATTCCACATATGAATAGCAACTATTGTGACATACATTCGAAATGAAATATTAAAATATTGCGATAATACATTATAAATATGATTATTATCCCAATAAGTTATATACCCGACTACATGACGATCATACAGAAAACTAAATACATGATTGATACACTATTTTACCAAATAGCGTGTATTAATTAGCGTCCGAGACCAAAACAAAAGAAATGATAAAAATCGTTTCGATAACCACGTTTCAAAAATTGACCAAATACCAAACTGACAATAACACCTATTTCTAAAAATAATCTCAGATGACAAAATAAATTGCAAAACAATTTAATGACAACGGTACTTTCAAAAAGTAATGTTCTTTTCAAATTAATCATTTCAATCAACTCGAAAACCTAATTGAAAACCAAATATCTGTCACAACTTCAGTAATCAAAAATTTCAACGCAACAATTCAAAAACTGCAAGTTGATGAAGAAACTTTCAATAAAAATATTAAAGAAATCGAAACTTCAATTCTAGACATGACTAAAGACATAGAAAATATTCACGCAAAATTAAAATTTATAGAAATCTGCGAACAGCTTATGGCAAGCTATCTATTTATCGAAGATAACTTAAACGATATCCTGAATTATATCACTTTCGCGAGACTCAAAATAATTCATACATCGATCATAAACCCAAAAGACTTGGTAAATTCGTTACAGGAAATTTCACAGAACCTACAAAGGAACAATTTGCCACTTCCAATCAAATTATCAAAAGTTGCACAGTATTTAGACATTATAGAACTAAAAGCTTCTCAAACAAATTCAGATTTAATATTCGTATTAGACATACCTTTGGTAGACCTTTAAACCTATTCAGTATTTCAATTATACCCTATCCCTATTTTGGATAATAGAACTGACTTATATCATATCTTGTCAACCTCTCAAAAATATATCGCGAGAGATGATGATTCTTTAATGTACTTAACCATCCCGGACCTCAGAGAATGCAAACCACTCTACTTCAACACTAAATTATGTCTAAATCTATTTTCATACCCCATTGATGATAATGCCATTTGCGAAGCCCGTCTCTTCAAGAACCTCAAAACTCTGCCAGGAAGCTGCCAGACGTCATTCATCATCAGCCAAGGCTACAACGTCCAAAAGATAGACGAAAATACGTGGTTAGTTATCAACGCAGAACCATTACAGGCAACCATCAATTGTCCAGAAAGAAGTTCGAAAACTGAAGTCATCTACAAAAACTCAATAGTGAAATTACAACCTAATTGTTACGCCTTTATAGGCATCACAAAAATCCAAGCCAGTACCAACGAAGTAACCGACGTAAACGACGACACTCATCCCATCCAAATTCCATTCGAATGCTGCAACAAAATTCCAAATAACATTAGAGCACCAAACCTTAAACCATTAAAATTAAACAACCTTAACACAGAAGATCTCGAAATTGCCAAACACAAATTGGACCAATATTCCAGAGATCTAGACGATTTAATCAACGAACCATTCGTAACAAAACACATATCCTGGTTCACCTACTTCATCATTGTGCTAATATTTGGACTGTTATTTCTGTACCTATTTTGTAAGTGCAGAACAAAAAGACGAAGACTAGCCATCGATGTTTCTGCATCACCCCCATCTCCACCTAGGCCTAGCAAACCCCACAGGACATTTGCTAACCTATTCCCTTCACGAAGACGACCTACCTTAAGGAGAGAAGACAACGAAGCCGAAGACATAGAACTTACATAAAGATGAACTGTTTTGTGCCTTTTACTGACTTTTAGTGCTGGACTCTTCATTTCATTATTTTATTTACCCCTTGTTAATTTCAATTGCATTAACATTTTTATACCATTTTCATTTAAATCTATCATGCTTATATTTTAGGCTTTCACGGTAACGCCATATTTTAACCCTGGGAATATTTTTATATTATCCCATTTTACAACAAACTTATTATGTTTGTATTTTACGTTTTCTTGCTAAAGCTATATTTTAACTCTAACATTTTATGTTATATTATTTTATGAATCAAGCTTATTGTGCTTGCATTTCATATTTTAGACGCTAAGGCTATATTCTGTATTTTAAACCTTACGATTTAACATTTTTGTACTCTTTATATTTTTCCAAATTGAACCATTATCTTTTATATACATTTTATACTCATTTCAAAAGTTGCTGCATAAAACACCAACTTTTTTTATAAGGGGGAAGCTGTTATATTAGAAATATACCATGATATATAATATCACCGAGACAGGCTTAACCTTCTCAGACATATCACATTACAAATTGCGTAACAGCTCTTCTCTAATAACCGCTCACGCTAGCTGAGCTTAACATTTCATTCTCAGTAATCTGTTATCATGCTGAATTGCAAATCCAATGTTCTTTGTTCTCCAGACATTATAAATATTACCCACTGTCATTGTAAACCTTAGTCTTATACTCACATTTGGTCGAATACATTCTAAATTTATTATTGTTTATTATTATACAAAGAGTCAAGCTTGACTCCAATAAGTGAATAAAGTTTTTAAAAAGCTATTTCAAGAATCCACTATCTAACATACATACTGGGCTCCGCAGAAATAAAAACGCACACTGCGCTCCCTAGAAAAAATCTTTTTAGGGTCTCGGATGCTCTGATCTTCGCTGTTTCTTTCTGGTTACCAAGTTTGATCCCCGTAATGTTGATTGCAAAAACAGAGAGAAAGAGTAACTGAGAACAAAGTGATCTACGCAAAATAGGTTTGGAAGTAAGGCCCCGAGCTTCGCAAACATGCATGTTTTGAATTAATGAATAGACGAATGTACATTCTGATCTACGTATACCCACTGATCGACGAAACATTCGTGCTCACTGATATACGATACATTATGACCAACATAGTCTTACATTATGATCAACATAGTCTTACACTGTGATCAACGTAGTCTTACATTATGATCAACTTGGTTTTTCATCCTGATCAACGTGGTTTTACATCCTGGTCAACGTGGTATTGCATTCTGATGAACGTGATCGTACATCCTGATCAATGTGGTCTTAAATCCTGATCAGCGTGGTCTTACATTCTGGTCAACGTGGTCCTAAATCCCGATCAACGTAGTCTTGCAACCTGATGAACGTGGCCTTACATCCTGATCAACGTGGTATTCTGATCAACGTACCCCTACCTCAGACCAATTGAATGCTCGACAACGAGCATCTATCAGGATGGACAAGCTGTCAGGGTTGAGATCACAGGCTGTTGGTCCGGGGCCGCTATGGCTTGGCCATGTCATCGTAAATATATAATGTATAAACAATTGATGTAACCACTTGATGTGTTAAAATAAACAGTTGTCGCGAACATTCGATGTGTTAAAATATGCTTAGGATTTGTAAAAATGAGTAAGTTAGTTAGCTTTTGAGATTGAAAAGAGCCAGTTCAGTTAGTTTACATTTGTTCACAAATAGGGAATAAACTTAATTAAAGTGATAATTCTTAGTGTTATTTATACGTTAACCTGTGAATGTTCTAATCAGTAACCTTAAGCCCCACAATTGTTGTTTATGAATAATGAAGTTTAGGACCTTTTATGTCAATGGTTACAAGCCTAAGCTAAAATATTGCCAAATAACTCCGGAAAACTAATCTTTCCTTTAAAAAAACAATACTAAAAGTCCCAATTGGTCCCATTATAGAAAGTGGAAAGAAATGTCCGCCATTTTGAAATTGTTGTTTACCTTTGATTAACTCGCTTAGGATTCATTTTATCAAGGCATAGTAAGAATTGTTTTTTTTTGTAGTTTAGTAGTAATGTAAAAATATACACATATTTTGCTATATTTGTGTTTTATGTATCTTAAAGAACTACGGAGTTATAACCATTTAAATTATTAGAATCAATCACATTCAAATAAAGGGCACCGAATTTGTGTTACAGTTACGTATATTTTTAGAAAAACGTCAAAAGAACATGACGTGGATGAGTTTCTATTTGTATTTTAATTTGCCCCGCTTCGCTTACATCACGACAATAATATCGTTTGGCAAAATCCTCGGCTTTTTTCAACTATGTATTGTCACCCAATCAAGTTTATTTTTTAACAGAAAGCAGTGGATTTACCATTGCCGAAACCAAAAAAGTCATGGAAGAAATACATCAATTAGTTACATCAATTTGTATCGTTGAAAGTTTTGAAATATCTTTCTAAAAGGCTTTCGTTCGTCTACACTGCATGCATGGATTCGTCGTTTTGAATGTGTATTACATACATAACTTCTAGACAATCAAAACAGCAATACTCTTAGTGAGAATGAAATAATTAAAGCTATCAAGAAAATTAAAGGAAATTTTACTATGGGTCTACAATATATTTAATTTTATAATAACATCCTGTGAGTTTCCACAATTGTGGAAAGAAAACAGAATATGCCCTATATACAGAAAGGCTCTAGAAATGAAATTAGCAACCACCGACCAATTTCTGTTATTTGTGAATTTTGCAAAATTTTTGAAATCATCATACATTACAGTATATTTCCGCACAAAAAACTTGATATCCCCATCAGAATGGATTTATGTCTGGATGTTCTACTATCTTGAACTTTATTGATATAACTCAGCATGTTTTTGAGGTACTTGATGAGGAAAGTCAGGTAGATCTTATCTATACTAGTTTCCCTAAAATTTTCACCATCTCGACCGTGAGCTGTTGATATCAAAACTGGATATATTCGGTATTTCTGTTAATTTGCTTAATCTTTTTAGATCGTATTTTAATGATAGGTCACAGTTTGTCCAATATCGTGGTTTCAAATCTGGAAAGTTTTGGCAATCATCAGGAGTTCCACAAGGTTCGATTCCGGGTCCGTTGCTTTTAGTTATATTTATTGATGACATAACACAGTTGTTTATTGTCAACTGTTTACTATATGTGGATAATCTAAAAGTTTACATTGAAATTAAATCTATTTCAGAGTGTTCGAAGTTGCAGAATAATTTCACCAAACTAAATGATTGGTGCGTAAAAAGTCATATATCTTTAAATATAAGTAAATGCAGCATTATGTTCTATTCTCGGCGTAATACCATTGAGTTATTTGATTATCAGATTGACAATGTCGTTCTGACCAGAGTAACTCAATTTAAAGTCATTGGTGTCAGTTTTGACAGCAAGTTGTCATTCGATGAACATATTCGTCTAACCATCGAGTCGGCGCCGGCATAGAAAAGTTTGGGATTTGTTTTGCGTAACGGTAAATAATTTACCGGCGTAAAAACTTTACTAAACTATAAACTATACTCTTTACACTACATTTGTCCGCTTCAAACTGAAATACGCTTCAGCGGTTTGGAGTCAGTCCTCTATATATAAGGTATACGACTCAATTAGAGAAAGTGCATAGATATCTCAAAATCTTTATGCTTTGCTACTGATTGAATTTATCCTCCCCGTGGTCTCAGGATATGCTATTGGCCAGGTTTGAACTAAGCAGCTTTATATCAGAGGCGTATTATGTATTCGATTATATTTCTTCAAAAAATTATAAACAATGCAAAGTAAGTTCCGAGTCGATTACATCATGAATCTTATTTCATGTGCCTAGAGCAAATTTGAGATACAACCCGGCATTTCAATTACCTACAATCCGTACGTACTAACTTACTCACTGCTTCACCTCTTTATCAAGTGATTCAAAATTGCCATATGCACGAAGAAAGACTTGATATATTTGCTTGCTCTATTCACTCAATTAAAACACTATCTGATTTGTTACTTACGTAATGTTATATACTATTATACGTTTTTAATGGTTCAATTAATTAGTGTTTGTGGGTTTGTATATTTTTGTTGTTTGTATAAGTAAATAAGTAAATGAGTAAATGAGTAAATGAGTAAATGAGTAAATGAGTAAATGAGTAAATGAGTAAACGAGTAAATGAGTAAATGAGTAAATGAGTAAATGAGTAAATGAGTAAATGAGTAAATGAGTAAATGAGTAAATGAGTAAATGAGTAAATGAGTAAATGAGTAAATGAGTAAATGAGTAAATGAGTAAATGAGTAAATGAATAAATGAGTAAATGTGTAAATAAGCAAGTAAATAAATAAATAAATATTTGCTATCTTCTCAACGTTAAAAAATTAAAGATGAAGATGATATAGCTAATGTGAAACAACGTATAACTTAAATTAGGAAGAGGATTAAGCATGAAATGAGATTTGTTGTAGACATGCCAAAATCAGGGTATGGTGTATGGTTTAACAAATGATGTAAACACCGCTTTTTTATAACTTAGATAATAAGCATATTAGATGATTCCTATACATAATGTACTGCGTCTGAAAAGAAAATAAACATTCTTATTATTATTATTAGTAGATTTTTTGGAGTGGCTGCAGAAATTACAAAGCTAGATGTTATATTAATAGAAAACTTAAGTATTTTGCAGTGCCGGATATGGGGGGAGAAGGAGGGGAGGGGTTAAAAGTGGGCAAGCTCTTATGGCGACAAAATGAGGAAAAGAATAATAATAAACAATTAATCAATGAAAAAATATTAAATAAAATAAAAGACCAATTTTCATTTTGATGTACTTGTTCTCATATCGTACGTGACATTCTGCATTTGATTTAAAACAGATTATAACACCTCTTAAATTTACGGGAAATAATATATCCGAAATGTTAAAAAAATTTTTCTAATCCTTTGATTTTATTTTCATCGGATTAGGAAATTTGTTCAACGAAGTCGGAAATGATTCATTGTATTTCGGCATTTTTTCTTGCTCTGGAGCGGCACACTTCCGAAGCCGTTCACAAACCACAAACGGCACACTGATGTTTACCACCTGGTCGACTTTAGTAAGGTATATGTATCGTATCCACTTACATAAGCTACTTTCAGTTAGCTTTGCTTTAATGCAGTTTTCAACAGTCATGGGGACGAAGTAATAATTTAGATAATTAATAAATAAAAATATATTGTATTAACCAATTGTAACTTCTATTTGGATATATATTGATGTGATACTCACTTACAGCCCAGACGGTATCTGCTTAAAATCACCTATGTTTGGGTAAATCGGGAACTATGGCAGATTTTCGTCTTAATGGCTCCTAAAAATCATAAGAAATGATAACTTCACTATGCGCTAGTTTGAAAACGTGGGCGTAAATTTTATTATACAAAATGTGAAAGAAGTCATAAAAATTCCGTTTTTTTCTTCCTATTTTTTCATATATCTCGGTAACTATTGCTTTTAGAGAAAAGTTATAGAAATGAAAAAGTTTTGTAATTAAATTTGAGATAAGATGCAGTTGTTTGCGAATCCACAAATTCATTTTTACTATTGCAAAAGTAGTAAAAATAGCAAAAAAATTTTTGAAATAGCAAGTTATTATGGAACTTTTTTCAAGTACTTATATTATACGTAATATAATAAATCTTCCCACCAAAGTTCATCAAGTTCGGATTTGTAGTTTTTGCATAATAATTTTGCAAATTTTCAAAATGTTGCTGAGGCTAAACTAAATAAAGCATTTAGAAAGTTGAAGATTTTTTGACGAATAAAAGAGCACTCAAATTTTCAAATCCATTTTGAGATATTACAATCCGTTAATTAGGAGAGCCTAGGGAATTGTTTGAAAATTTTTAGTAGCGATTAAGCCAAAAATCTGATTCACCCAATCCAAAACAAATACCGCCTGGGCTACTGTATTTAAGGTAAAGAACATATTGAGGTAATATTAAGTGCATACTGCACATCAAGTTAAACGATATGTTGTGTAAATCTTCAATTTCTACTTTTAAGATAATACTAGCCGCCCTCGGCGTCTAGGTCCTCGGATTATGCTCAAAATTCTAAGAAATTGTCTCTATTTTCAAATTTTTATTTTTCATTTTTTCAGTTTTTTGTTTTTCATTTTTTCGTTTATCAGTTTTTCGTTTTTCCAGTTTTTCATTTTTCAGTTTTTAGTTCTTCGTTTTTCAGTATGTCATTTTTCAGTTTTCAGTACTTCATTTTCCAGTATTTCATTTTTCAGTTTTTCATTTTTCAGTTTTTCGTTTTTCAGTTATTCGTTTTTCAGTTTTTCTTTATTCAGTTTTTCATTTTTCTGTATTTCATTTTTCAGTTTTGTGTAAATCTTCAATTTTATTTTTAAGACAATATTTACTGTATAGAATGTAATTAATTACTTACCTTTCATAGACATTGTTATTATGTTCTGTATCTTTAGACAAGCTTAAAGACAACTTAGAGTCAAATTAAACACGGGAAATTCAAAATTTAGGCATTGAATGAATTCAGGTTAATTTGAGCTGTGTAATGTGAATATGTATATTATTCTGAGTAGAGAGTTGCATGCATATTTTAGTCTTTTATTTGTTCTGTTCGATAAAATATCAATGTATTTTACAGAAGACAGATATTTTCAATAACTACATGCAATTTTTGTATTTCAGCCATTAAAGAGAGATAGAAATGTTTATTTTTAATAAATTATTGTTATAGTAATTATTAAAAGGTTCAAAGTATCTCGAACTGTTTACGCAAAAAGGCTCAATATCACGTGATAAATGAATGAAAAGAGAAGAAACTAATTTGTTTCTTTAAGTTTGTGCCCCGGAAGATTCAAGTTGATATTTACGATTTTATATAAAAAATATATAAAGGAGATTGTGAAAAAAATAAAATATTGGGGGCCGCGAGGTGATGAAGAGGAAAGGAGATAAATAAAAGAAAAGAAGGTAAGAGAGAAAATTTAGGAAAGACAATTATTATTATAATAAAATAGAAAATTGACTGCTGTTGATTAATCGGAGAAAAGTAGATTGAAGAAAGAAAAGTATGAAAAGAATTATCATGAAAGACAGAAAAATCGAGTTTAAAGATTTTGACAAGTTGGGTGATGGAAGAGAAGAATTAATTTATTTAAATGCCAAGAAAAACGATTCCTAGTGAAAAACGGTACCTCTGTTGGAAGGTGAAAAGGCGTATGGAATAATAACTAGATAACTCAGATAAGTTACACTGTGCGGTTGGAAATGGCTGGAATTATTACTTCACTGCACGGACTAACAAAGGTTGTAACAAACTATATTTTAAATTTTATGGGAATAATTAAGAATATTTTTAATTGATAATTATTTGACAACTAACTTCATTTTTGTAAAACCAATTTTAGTACCCACTTATTTCCAGATTAATTTAATTTTATTTATTATTATAGTTAGTTTATTTATTTAGATCGGAAAATCTTCATTGAAGTTTTAAGAATACTATGGAATTGGATAAAGTGGGATTTTCCAAATATTTGTTATTTAACCTACTAAGCGTACTATGCGTTGGAAAAAAGAGCTGAATGTATCACACAATCTTGCCCTCCTCCAAGAAAGGTCCTAGATTCAGCATTGGTACTTTAATTTTATTAAAAGCTGTCTTCTGGCTACGAAATAAATTTAATAGAATTTGTTGATACAACTAAAGGACTTTATTTAAATCACTACTCGTGGTACTACATGCCGGTTATTGTCCACAAGATACTGGTTCACAGTACAGAAGTTATTAAGTTAGCTTTCTGAAGAAGCTCAAGAAGCTTGACACAAAGACTGCCATAAGTATCGAGAGTATAATACCGGGAAACGTTGTTCGCGTATTGCCACGAATAGTAATTTATTAACTACATTGTTAATTACTTCTAATTCCTTGACAAACAATCTCAGAGATTTTCCCAGAAAAAAATAAGACAAATTCCCTAAAGAACAGGATTATTTAATAGATGATTCCGCCACTGAATCAATGATCAATGATACTGGTATAAAATGTAATGTCGTCGAGTAAAAAATTAAATTGAAATTTAGTGTGTGTATGAGAACCAAGGGCCTCTAAAACTTATTTTGGCATTAGTCACCTCGTCTACCACCCCCATTGCCACCCCCACCCTATTGTTTAAGAGAATAAAAAAATAAATCTGGATTTAGTGCGTATACGAGAATCAAGGACCTTTAAAATTTACTTTGGCAATAGCCACCCCTCAAACAAATTCCAATTTAAAGTCGAATAATGCTCTAAGTCTTTTATTGATTGGGATTTTGACAACTCCGTGTTATACAAAATATCTACAGAACTTACTTTACGCAAAAAACGGGATAAATCTTGTAATGTATTTTTGCTAAAATCTAGATGTGTACATCTAACTTTAATTTTTGTGACATTGCCATTTTCAGCTACTCATTACATATTCAAATAGAGACAGATTTACATTAGAAAAAAATAGTTGTCCAATTTTTTTTTTGCTTACAACAGTACTGCCTTACATTCATGTAATTCGTTAGACGTACACCAAACTATGTCCTGTTTATTTGTTGTTGTAAAGTTAGACAGTCCTCGATGTTGTTTTTTCACTAAATATTTTTAAAATCATCTGCAAACACAAAGGTCTCCCGCAATCTAATACGTTAACTAAATTATTTATAAATATAATAAACAAAAATTAAAACCAGAAAGTGTATTGTAGTTGCCAACTATTAATTCATTTAATATTTCCTGTTAGAAGTTCTATTTTTCCATTTCATGTATATATTAACCAATACTAATTATCACACCGAAAATTTATTTTCTGTTGGTTCTGCCGACATGTTCAAATTAATAGTTATTTAACTGAATATAAAATATTACATTTATAAAAGCAATTCATTGCGATCGGAACAGGAAGTTATACCGTGCCACCTGACGCCAATTTATATCAAAATGATGAAAATAATCGACTTAGTTTTACCTTACTTTAAATATATTTTATTGCGTACTAAACTTTAAAGCTACTATATGGATTTTTATGCATTGTAAATGTACAATACAAGACGGGAATAAAGAGATGTTTAAATATAAAAGTTTTACGTTAGCTAAAACCGAACTTTTTTCACTTCTGTACCTTCCGGCCCTGGATATACATAACACTTTTATAATAGAACTTATCTGTGATAGAACTAATAGAAGGTGAGCAACACCAAAGAAGTAACTTACCTGGTGAGGTTTTGTGAGCGCCACAACGTACGTCCTCATGACTTGACCGTCCAGCTCTTGATTCAATCAAAACGAAAACGTCGTTTGCACCAATACAAAATCAAATAAAGCTCACTAGATTACGAGCATTGTTTATTCACCTATATCTTCATGGTTTAAGAAGTTTACAAAATCAACAGCGAAATGTTTTAGTTACAATAATATTTCTTAATATATAAATACTTCTGCCTCCTCAATAAAATTTAAAACGAAATTGTATGATAAAAAGGATCTGTTTCTGAAACGTTAAATGAAGGTATATATTTATAAATTCCATAGTAACAATAAAAATATTTTATAGTCCTTGACAAAGCACGGTTACTCGCATATAATGACTCCTTTTCACTGATTCACTGTGATTTACGATACTCGCCTACGGCTAATGTCGTAAACTACACCCTCGTGAATAATAGCCACCATTATATGCTCGTTGAATAATATACTATTACGAATCTTAACACGTTGACTGCCGACATTAAACATCAATCTACATCCCAGAGCTGCCCCAGTTTCTTTATCCTTGTTTTTATTGAGTTACTGAACCCTTAAGTTGCTATTTCTCCATTGGCCATTATAAAGCAACACTCAGATTTTATGCACCAAAAGCATGCTTGTACAGACTAGTTCAATAGACGACGATTGAGCTGTACGAACCTGTTGTGTGCATACAAACATAGTAGAGAGAGTATTGCGTATTATGATACAATACCAATACCATTATACTCTCACCTGAAACACTCTGTATAGGGTGCTATTTAAAAATAATTCCTTATTCTATTTTAAATGTATTTTTATAACAACGATTAAACAGTAATTATTATTACATCTTACAAGACATTAAATTCAACACAAAATTACAACAATTTTTCGAATATTTTAAAACATCCTGTCAGAAATTTAGATAAATACCAAGTTTAAGTAACGTTTAAAGATCGCCTCAGTACATGGTGTTAACTCTTATCTAAAGCATGTTAACATAAATAGGCGAACTCAATTTTGTTAAAATAGGGATGGTCGCTATGTTGTATATGAACCACGCCGTGAGAAAACTAAAACAAAGTGAATAAAACATAATTAGAAAACGCATGTAGGACTGAGAAAGAGGGGTTCGTCGTAGTTAGGTTCGCGTATCTCAATAATGTAACAAGCGTATGCATCGTGGGCAGCGTGGTATAGGAACGACATTCTGACATTCTCTGCATTCTTTCTAGGCCGATCATGATATAAAAGTTCGGGCTAGCGGCATTAACAGGGGAAGCTAATTGTCTGTCAATTCGAGCGGTTCCCTCCGGACAAATTACTTGCTGTACAAGTTATTTCGACATAACGAATCCCTGCACTTACTCTAAATAATCTACCTAGTCCGGGTGTTAGAGGCGGTGTATTATTATCACCGAAACTGTCATCCGAATCATGTACAACCCACGTATTTACTTCGACTTTATTTCGATATTCAAGCCGACGCTGCCGTGCACTGCACAATGACAACGTACGCAAGCATCGACAAAGGCGCCGATAGAGTCTCGGAGAACGACGTAGAGTTTTATATTGCCTCAGGTAAATTTGTTTCGGACTCTGCGTTGTTGTCTAAAAAATTTAATTTATATTCTGGTTCAGGTGGGAAATGAGTATCTATTTCGCATATTGTGGTACTAAAGAAACATTAGATTTTTATGAATTATTAGTTTTGATTTTCAACAAGCAAGTAGGATAAAATTATGTTACAGCTTAGCCAGTCATTAATTTCAATAATAATAATAATAATAATGAGACTAGGTAAAAGTTCACATTCTAAATACTTTATTAGGTAAGTTCACGTTTGCTGAATTACGGTTTACTATCACTAAATGAATATATTTAGGGTTATGCAAAGACAAGACACTTTATTAGAGACCAGTCAAATTTCATGTCAATCATTATTCTGCAGTTTTATAAAACAAATAGTTGGCCCTCGTGTCCACCACATTTCACGTAAGGCTTTGCAAGAATACTTTATATTTAAAGTACACTAGGAAGATTTTTTTACTGTAACCACAAGGTTATTCGATTGTTGCCAATTTAACCAATAAAATTAAACCAATAAACAATAAAATATTATAATTACATGAATTCGACATATCATGCGCTAATATAGGTTTGAAACATTGGCAATGGACTATTGGCAGTTCGGTGCTCAATTGAGGTCCGTTACAACTTGGGATGTTTAAAATTTCAAACTGTTGTCTTTTCACTTGTTCGATTGAAGGGCGATGCAACGATTTTAGACCTTCGCGCATTCACGTCTTCGTATTGTTGACAATCATACGCAACCTTCTGGTTGCTCTTCTATTTAGGCACTATAGGGAAATTTCCCCAACAATTTAAAAGATACGTGAGTGTAAACTCTCATCTACAACACAATTAATATCATCATCTGAGCGATTGCTCATTTCTAATAACATAACATAACTCAGAAAATCCATTGCATAACATGGTTTCTGTTATTTGCATAACCAACTCTGTAACATATAACGGCGTAAACTTTCCTATATAATATTTAGACAATTGTCTTAAATATTTGGATTGTTGTTATAAAATAAAATGGGCTTTGTGTGACTATTGTCCCAACGATAATATATGTATTAAAACAATTTCTGTCTTTTCTTTCAACTTAAACTTTCTGGAAATACCAATTAAACAATTGATAATGATTTAATTTCAATCAAATAAAATCTGACAACAAACAACAACAGTGCAATTTTGAGTAACAAATATCAGATAAATAAAATAAATGATTAACTAGTTTTCTCAATTAGTAAATAGTGTGTAAATATTCACGTGGCATTTAAATTTAAAAAGTGATTAATTCTCTCAGGTAAATAATATCAGATAGTAAATCGTAATATTAAACTTTACATAAAGAACTTGGGTAAATATAAAAGGTTACTAACACAACGTAATTTGGGTCCTAACTTTATAAAATGAAACGATCTCGTAAATTTGTGTATTTATCATAGGTGAGATTAAAAATGTGCTTGATTGCTTCACGATCAAGGATTTTCTTAGTAAACAGTGGGGGTGGGAGTCGTTTCACACCCATATAGTATGTATAACATATAAATCAACAGTCTATATTCCAGAGCTGCCCGAGTTTATCTATCTTTATTTTTATTGACTCACTGAGCCTTGGAGATGCTGTTATTTCATTGGCCATTATAATGCGATACTCAGATTGTATGCACTGACATATGTACTTACTAGGTGCTGAAATCGAAAGCATGCCTGTACAGAGAAGTTCACCGGACGACGATTGAACTGTACGAAAATGTTCAACAAATCACGTCAAAAGACGTCATGCGGGCTGTGGATAATACAGCGATGACGTTTAAAGGCGTCATCAACACTGACATGTTGACGGTCACATTGCAAATAACTATAATACTCGTAGAGTGTTACGATAAAATACCATCATATACTAATGTATTATATAATGTATAATGTATAAAATATTGTATTACACTACGGGGGTGACAGTAGAAAAGTTTCAGGGATGCGTGTGTGATACAGACACGTAAATCATGTGCTACTCGCGGAAAATTCAACATTTATTGAAGTTTTGCTACAAATTATTAAACTTTAAGCGACATCTATGAACTTTGCACCCCTTAACGTCATCTAAAACTAAACGACTGTGTTTGCAATTATTTGTTGATAAAACTTTGGCCGTAATGTCATAAAACCTGTAAAACATATATTAAATGTATTATTTGCAGCTATATTATTATTAAGTCTTCCAATCTACATCGTATTAAACGAAATAGAGCAAGCATATTATATTAATAGCTATATATACATATGACAAAAAAAATGTACAAATTCAAATTCTGTATTATCTCTTATTAACATCGTCATATTTTTCAATCGCAACACTAAATTGAATATGTTACTGGTCCGGCCGCAATTCTTCATTATTGATCTGGCTCTGGACGCGAGTCAACTCTTGTTTACCTTTGGTGCAAACGGCTAAAAAAGCTTCACAACTTTATACGACTTCACGTTTTACACACTAGTTGCTGGCGCAACTTGGCCGAGAAAAGTTCATTTCGAATTTACGTTTGATATAAGTGAAATTATACGTGAAAGGTGTTTGTGTTCAATAATTCTTCGATAACTTTTAGTTGTGCAGTGTTATTTTTTATTTGGATTATTTATTTTAAAGGATCTCCGAAAATTTTAAAAACAAGTAAGTCAACTTGAAGAGCGGCTTTATAAATTATTTATAAAATCCATGTATGGTACAAAGTTTCATTCAGAATGTTTTTGTGTTACTTTATATGGTTAAGCCAATCCCATTTTAATGCTCCTTAGCGGTAGATGGAATTTAAAAATGTTAAACGCTAATCCAATATTTATGTACATATTACGTAAAATAATAATTCATATATGATTACTAAATTAATAAACTTAAAAGTAGGTTTATTTCTGTAAAAAGCAATTTTTTAAATATTTTTATTTATAATCCTAAATATTAAAATCCTAATCAGCTTTACTTAGAATGTTACATACAGCGTAAAATTTGATTAACTCTATTGTAATTTCTTATTTTTGTGAAATTGTACTGCAATAATAAGTAATTCAGTAACTCTGTAGATGTCGTCATAGATACAAAACAAAGTTAAAAATTTTTTAAATAATGGAAGTTTCATCTGCTCTTACTGAAAATACGAAAAACATAATTAAAAACTTATATATTTTATAATGTGGTATAATTCATTGCAAATTCTACAAAAAATCGTCAAAATAATGTAAATAAACATATTAAATTTACTATAGGACAGTTAAATATACCAAGAAAAAAATATTAAATCGAAGACAAATACACTTAAAAATAATATTAATATATTTATAGAACTTTTTGATCATATTATAATACTCGAAGAGAAGAAAAAGAAAACAAATAATAAGAAAAATAAAATATTGCAAAATGATAAGGTATAGGACAGTTTATTTATTCAGGTTACAGATGCTACATTTGTATTTTGGTCCATTAATAATAGTCTAACTGTATCACTTACTCTGAAATTTCTTTGAAATTTGTTAATTATTCTTATGCTAATTTTTTTTTCGTTATACTAGGTGTTCATTAATTTTAATTCATTTACTCATATTTTCACAACTCAAAATTGATATTTTATATTATCTCTAATTTAATGTATATAACTTATACATTATATATTCACAAATGTGGATCAAAACTGTCGATTGAAGGGAGGGGGTGTCACTGGCGTAAATATCACTATTTCGTGAACGTAATTAGGAATCGTAAGCCCATATTTTGATCGATTGTGTTGGGAAAACAATACCAACAATAAATGTGCACAGTTAACCTGTACATATTCTCAGATCTTTCTTGTGTCAACAATATAATGCTACACAATCCATATCTAACCTCAACCTAAATGACCAATAGATCATATATCAACACGAGATCAACACGAGATCAACACGATCATTTATGAGTTCAGTACTAGATAACTTGATAAGTTAGTATTAGTCATATAATTATCTGGTAAACAAATTATTTTATTAAATTTCCATCTGTAACTGGCGCAGCCGGCAAAATAGTGTTTGTGGCTAAAGTCAACTTTCAGGGATCAATTGAAGATTGTAACCCAAGACTGGCACTTCTTTTCGAGGTATTGGTTTCAACTATCGGTTTATAATGAATCCAAAACAAGCCAAAATAAGCAAATCTACTACTCAAATCAATTAAGAAGTTAATTCTTTAGAAAAGGATAATGGGAGGCAGTGGCGTAGCTGAAAATCTCGTTAAATGGAATGCTATGTATATCGGTACATTTTTTGAAGCCTCTTTCTAGGCTCTATTCATTCCTATATTAGGATTGAATATCTCCCAACCACTTGGATATAATGAATTTTTTTGTTCAAATAGTGCAATCTGCAGATGAATATTCAAAAAATCACCACAGTCACAGTTATGGGTTTTAAGAAAAACTTATTTGAATACCAGTTACGAGACATCTAATTATTGTTTTTGAATCATTTTCATTTCCTAAAAATATACAGGGTGGCCAAAAATTATTTTTCAATTAAGAACATTTTAAATTGAATTTTCTCAATTTTTTCTAATGGAACACTGCATATTTTTCGACGATGTGATGTAGAAATGAAAACCGAACATTTCTTGTTAAGTACTTCCCTAGGGCTAATTGCAACTAATTTCGTTTAATTGAGCAGTAATTACAAAATTCAAAAATAAACTTAAAAAAAGAGGTTTCTTCAAATAACTCAGTAAAAAAAATTATAATAAGTGTTCCACATGTTGCCCATTTTGATTAACACACATCTCTATGCGCTTTTGAAATTAGTTTCCCACTATTCCTAAAACTGCCGGTGTGATAGATGTAAAGGCAGTTATTATTCTTTCCTTCATATTTTGTTGTTGTTGATGTGTCTCTATAAAAAATTTCCTTCACGCATCCCCTAAAAAGAAATCAATTTTTGTAGGATTTGGGGATTTAGCAGGCCATTTAGTGGGTTCATTTCTTCCAATCCATTGATTAGGGTAGGTATTATTTAAGTGGTCTCTAACTGCATTTAAATAATGTGGTGGAGCACCATCTTACTGAAACCACATCCTATTTCGAATTATTTCAGGGAGATTTATTAATAATTGTGGCAGATCGTTTTCCTTCCAAAAAATGAAGATAAATAGCTCCAGTCAATGTACCATCAAAGAAATGTGGCCATATTACATGTTATCCAATAATTCCTCCCCGAACGTTTATAGATCATCTGTTTTGGTTATCAACTTGCATAAAAAAGTGAGGATTTTTCGAAGCATAATAATGGAAATTGTGCCTATTAACAAATCCATTTTTATGAAAAGGTGCCTCTTCACATCATGTTGCAATTCACCTCTGGCCCAATTACAAAATTGTAGGCGCTTTTGAAAATCGTCATCACATAATTTCTAATGCATTTGAATATGATATGCATGCAACTTATTTGTTTTTAAGATTCGACCCACAGACCGTCTACTTATTCCTACTAATGAGCTCACTTCTCTTTGACTAACATAGGGATTCTCAACCGTTGCCAGCACCACAGAAAACTCATTTTCTTCATTCACAACGCGTTTTATCCTTTCACTTTTTTTTATATTCGACATTTCCAGCTTACAGAAATTTATCGAGAAGGTTTTGGAAGCTGCTAACATCAGCAATCCTTCTTTTAGAATAACGTTGGTGATAAATTCTATTGGCAAGTAAACAATTTCTGTCTGACTCACCCAAAACAAAAGTCATGCCTACAAGTTCCGCTTTATAAAAAATTCATATTGTAAAATTCCAAATATTTCAAATTCAATACAAACGACCGATAAGTGTGATGAATGCTCATTTGTACACGACAATTTATACCTCTTTAACATGTGTGAATCAAAATGGGCAACACGTCTATAATAAATTTTTGTAATGAATTATTTGAGGGAACCTCTTTTTTTAAGTTTATTCTTGAATTTGACACTTATTTATTTATAAAACGAAAATGGTTGCAATTAGCCATAGGGAATTACTTACAAAAATGTTCGTTTTTGATTTCTACATCACATCGTCTAAAAATATACAGGGTGTTCCATTTGAAAAAATTGATAAAATTCAATTTGAAAATTTCTTAATTGAAAAATAAACATTTATTTATAAAACGAAAATGGTTGCAATTGGCCGTAGGGAAGTACTTAAAAAATGTTCGTTTTTCATTTCTACATCACATCCTTGAAAAATATACAGGGTGTTCCATGTGAAAAAATTGAGAAAATTCAAATTAAAATGTTCTTAATTGAAAAGTAATTTTTGGCCACCCTGTACATTTTTAGGAAATGAACATGATTCAAAAACATTAATTAGATGCCTCGTAATTGGTATTCACATAAGTTTTTTTTTAAACCCATAATTGTGACTGTGGTGATTTTTTTAATAACCATCTGCAGATGGCATTATTTCAACAAAAAAATTCATTACATCCAAGTGGTTGGGAGATACTCAATGTTAACATAGGAATGAATAAAGCCTAGAAAGAGGTTTCAAAAAATTTACTGATATACATAGCATTTCATTAAAAAAAGGCACTTGGTCCTGTAATTTCGTCTTGGCTCGCCCTATATGTTTGAAAATAATTTCCAGTTATTGACGCAATTTTTTAAAACGACGCACTATTGCCCCACCCTGTATACTACGTATATGAAAAAATAAAAATGAATGAACAGAAAGGGTCACGATTACCACGACTCCCTGGATCTGTTAATACCAACAATAAATGTGCACAAGGCTTCAACCTGTACATATCCTCAGACCTTTTTTGTCTCAACAACATAATGCTACACAATCCATATCTAACCTCAACCTAAGTGAACAATAAATCATATATCAACATGAGATCAACACGATCATTTATGAGTTCAGTACTAGATAACTTGATAAGTTAGTATTATAGTCATATAATTATCTTGTAAACAAATTATTTTATTAAGTTTCTATTTGTAACTGGCGCAGCCGCCAAAATAGTGTTTGTGGCTCAGCTTGTGACTAAAGTCAACTTTTAGGAATCAATTGAAGATTGTAATTCAAGGTTGGTACTTCTTTCCGAGGTATTGGTTTCAACCAACTGTAAACTGATAAAACCACGACAAGGAAATATATTACTCAACTCAACTAAGAGGTTAATAATTTGGAAAAGGATAATTTAAGGGAAGGAATCCTTCTCATATCTTTTTCTGAATTTACAATTGGTACCAAACGATCTGGAACTCGAGACTGCCGTTTTCTGAATGATCTTCTAAACGAAATAAGCAAAATAGAATTGGAAATGGCTAACCCAAATTACTAATTGCTGAAAATGTTGACATCATTTCAAATTTTGATGGCACCCCATCTGCTTTAGGCAACTTTATAATAGCCTATCGTATTCTAGTGAGAATAATGAGGTACAGAATAAATTCATTCTAATGACTATTCAAAATAAGTTCTGTGGCCAGACTCAGGTTATTTTTTCAAAATTAAAACTTGAAGACTGGATCGGCATTTGCAATGTTTTGGTGATTGGATGCATTTGATGATCCGCGAGATCTACCAGTCTTACAAGATTTAAAATACTTGAACACAACTGAATACACTATTTGATGCACGTTTCACTAATCATGTTAGCGTCATCAGGAGATGAATAAAGTTGATTGATTATGCGGCGTGCTGATGCCCAAGGCCCAGACAGCGATAATAATTATATAATTTTTCTTTTTCTTTCGTAATTATTGAAGATGAACTATTTGGGTAAGACCGACTTTAACAAAACGATTAAAATATGGGGTAAAGCAATTAATGCACGATTTACGATAAGACGTCGTTGCAAGGACGCGCTGCTCTATTTTTGTTATTTTAATTTCTACGTCGACACCAAAACAAAGAAACAAAAACGTTCCAATATATTTTCTTCTTGTCGCAAATTGAAATAAAATCGCAAAGTTTTTGTTTTGTTTTGATTTTGTCCATTTGGTGTGGACTCACCATAATGGACCCTTTTTCTACTAACTTTAGTTATCTCGAATAAAAAATAAAAAAACTTTTTGGTAATTTAGTCTTACCTTATTCTGTAAGAGAAACTATGTAGAAATTACTGTAAAAAAGTTGTCGTGATCTTACTGGATATGTTACATTTCGCATCTGTTTTGATTTATTTATAAGGGCCCATACATGGTATACGTTTAAGTCAGGTTTATTTTAAGTTATTTATATAATACTAATTAATTTAAAAGTGTAATTCGAAAATCTTTTATAAATAAGTATTTAAAGGTTTTTTTTAAGTTGATTTCGTTCTTGCATTAACTGATCAGACGCCAATTTATAAATCTTCTCTTCTTAAAACTAATCTGGTCGTTTGCTTAAAAATTGCAGTTATTTTCTGGCGAAATACAAAAGATATGATTGTACATCATAATTTCGAAAATCAAATGATAATTTAATACTGCTTTTGCCTGTTATAATTATGCGAATTATTTAACTTACTTAATATATTTTTACCTTGAAAAAATTGATACATATTTTTTTTTTTTCCAAAAATATATGTGAAAAAATCTGGCGTAAAGCAGCACTGTGCGCTTTATAAATTCTTCATAAAAGCACCGCATCTTTAGCAAAATATTTGAAGCAATCTTTTCAAAAATAAAAACTTTATTTAAAGTGTTTTCTCATCGGATACATACGCCATGGCAATAAAATGAAGAAAAAAGTGTTATATTGACTATTTCGCCGGTGACATGTATTATTTCCACGAAAGAATGTAAAGGAAGCTAAAAATATATGTCATTGTAATTTTTTCATTGCAATGCGTTGAAGCTTTATTTTTATACAGATTAGTAATATATCTCAGGTAAATTAACATTTTATGAAGTATTTAACTTATTTGTTATCCCATATAGCAAAAAAAGTGACACTTTGAGCGGCACGCTTCAGTTTAACTTTTTGTGCTAATTATGGAAATGTAAACAGTCTCGTATATATTTCTCCCCAACTATACCCTCTACTACAAAAATCAATCGTAAGAAAATATCATTACATATGGCATTTTTCTGTTTCTACTTTTCCACCTGTAGGTACTATAATAAATAGATTTCACGTCATCGTTTTAAATTGTATTTATTGTGCATTATATTAATAGTCGATTAATGTAAGACATTATACATTATAAATTATACATTTTCAAGTAGCACAGTAACAATTCTTGCTGTAAATCAAATCCACTTAACTATTATTCAGTTCTACATCAAATTTTTCTACTCCTGGTCGGAACTAGACTATTAACTGAAAAAACCACTGCTGATGGGTGGATTACAAATTTCCTGCCGCATGATTGGTCATCCAAGGAAACTGACTGCTTGCGGTTGGAACATTTAGAAACTGCAATGATTCGATTTATAATAACAATTATTGTCAACAAATGAATAATGCAAACCATCTTATTCACCATTTGCTTATTTATGTCTAAAAAAATAGTATTTATTGTTTTTGGGAATTAATGTATTTTAAAGTTGACCAGATAAAAAAATATTTATAACAGAGTACTACTTCTGAGAAGGCTGAAAGCTGATTAAACCATAAACAATTTGATTCTAGGAAAATTCACAGAATTGTGGACGGAAATGAAAGAAAAAACAGGAACTTATAGTTTTGGTTTTCTGAGGCAACCATCTACATTTTCGGTAGTACCGCAACTATCTAGGATTATTGTACTAATATTCCATGTACTTTATGGCATCAATTTCTAGTATCCTCATCCCATCCACTAACTTATACGACACATGGCTGTCTGTCATACAATTTTGGTTATCCGTTACGATCAAAACTCTCATATTTACCCAGGACGACTTATTGCACTTCATTGCATCTTAGATTTCCATTATACACCCTTGTTTTATACAAGTGTCTTTCAAAGCACAATATTCTTTCCATTAGGAGAATGTGATTGTGTCCTGTGATTATGTGTAACTGATACCTGTTTAGTAACAACTGTTCCTCAGTCTTCTTAAGATATGGTCTTTTAATAAAGGTTTTTTCATGTTGACATCAATCATGCTCCACCAGAATTCCTCGTGCTGGTTATCGATCCATTTACTTACTTCACCCCGTATTTGTGTATAACTGAACATGAACTATTCTCCAATCTTTTAGTTTGGGGAAGAAGGATAGGTAGAGGAGGTTTTGCTAGCCGGTGGCATAGTTTTCATTGTTCCCGTTATCCTCAAACAAGCAAATTTTTTATCTTGCTCAGTTCAACAACAGCAGCACACTATAGCATCAGTTTCGATCAGATTAAAGATGAATACACTGACCTACATACCCAGAACATCACGCTCAGTCTTAACCGTCTAACCAACATAAATGTTGCAAAGTTCTCCGTTAGATTGACTACGTTCCTCTAAATACCTACAACTTGTAAATCCTCGTGGCCTTTACAGAAAATGCATATTTTTCGTAAGTACATGCTAATTGTCGTTAGCGAAAAAGCCAAAATCGCGCTTTAAACCGACGCGCTATCCACCGCGCATTTTGACACAATAAAACTAACCCTTGGCAAAAAAATTGAAAGTGAAAAAAAGTTTAATTCATCAATAAATAAAGGAATACGCAAGTTGCCCTGGTTATTAATTATGTCCTTTTTACTATTCTTATTCCATCTGTTCAGTTGTTCGTCTAATATAAGGTTGTGCGAGATATATCCGTGGCGAACGTTCTCGTTCTTCTCAGTCCGTGACTTGATACCTTTCTAGTCCGACTCATGCATTAGACAGTTTTCGCGTAGCTATGGTAATTCGCTTTTTGGCCCAGGGATGGCGCCTCTTTACCGATAGCCACCAGGCCGACCTTCCTTCACTCTGTTACCTGGGATTGATTGAACCACTTATTGTTGTTATGGCAAATAAGCGAAGCACCAAATGCGTGCGACTAGCTGGTTTTAGCCGGAGCAGAGATACGTGGATTCTGGTAACTTTTGAAAGAGGTGAAACGTACCCTTTGTATATGTGTAACACATAAGATGAATTTTATATAAAAAAATTGCATAAGTAAAAGGAATTTAATACAAAAAAAAATAATCGAGGATATTGTCACGCAGTAATTGTTATTTATTTTATTATTCATTTGAAACACCCAGCTGTTACTTTACTCTTGCTAGCCGATTTTCGCGAGTTAGCCAATATCAATTTCCTATGATTCCAAATTAAGTGTAATTGAAGCTGGTACGTCCAGATTTCAAATGTCTCGAATCTGAATATTTTTGGCAATTTATTTTCGCTAGGCAACATTCGATTTTAAAGGAAATCGAATGGAAAGATTGCAGAATACAAAATGAAGGCTTATGCGTCTTAGCAATAAGCTTCATATAAAATCAATGTTTGCTAATGCTCTCAATATACGGTGTTCTATATATAATTTCAATATATAACTCAATATACTTTCAATATATAAATGCTGATTAGAACTAAATTGCCAAAAGAGAATAGAAAAAAATATTTTATTACCTTGTGGTTACATGTGAAATTTTAGTTACATACAATTGAAGAAGATATTAATTTATTAAATAAAAGTGAAAATACATTAATAAAATAATTGAAAGTTATTGAAAATGAACTAATTAATAAACAAAATTTACTTGATGGTGTTCATTAACACAATGAAATGTGGATTTAAATGTAATAGTAATTACTGGAGGATCTCACAATCGAAAAGTTCTATGATGTTAATCAGATCAAATTTAGAAGGCAAATGGCCACTTCGGATGATTAATTAATAAAGCAAACTTTTTATTTTTTTAAATATATTTTTACTAAACAATATGAAAACTAATATTTTACGAAAGTCGCCATCTGTTAGGCGACTAAAGTGCGCAAATGGATTCCTTTTCCAGTTAGATTTCTATTCAAAATTAAATTACTGACAGGTATAGAATCGATTAGAGTAGTTTCTTCCGGGTCTTGCTAGAAACTACTTCATTAGACAACGGCCGTGAAAACCTGCATTCTAATAAGTACGAACTGTCGAAATAAAGTAAATTGTTAGATATATTTTCGAACTGCATTGTGATGATCCAGTAACTACATCATATATGAGATAACATACACTATTTAATAGGTGTGAATTAAAGAAATTTTAGAGGTAAGAAAATAACTATAGGCAGCATAGCAGAAGTCAAAGCCAACACTGTTGTACTATCTAAATGAATATTTGCGTTTTTTTAAAACAATATTACATATTCGACTTTTTATTAAAAAGAAATGCACCGTAACTATGTGAGTAGATAATAGATTTACACATTCTGTAAAATAAACCGTTGGCGATACAAATCCTCTACACGAGAGCTATTTGTCCTGACTTTATAATAACTAATTAACATGTCGTGATATTCACGCACAGTAGAATCCCTCCATTTTTATCTTAGATCTCGCTTATCGAAAAACTGCACTGCTCTACTCATAACATAAAACATCGAGCGCTTACTGCGAGCGATGACAAATGTAACGTGCAACGTTGCCGGATTGTGTCAATTTCCCATACACCTTAGAAATTAACTAATTTCCATAGTAGACTAAATTGTTAAATAGAAAAATTGTTCCATTTTATGAGCATAACTATTCTTTAAAATGACTACCACCAATTAGCGAACACCCTGTATAACAAATATTTCAATACACTCATATTTCCAACGAATCCAATGATTTACTTTATTTGGTTTAACAATAATACAGTTTACAGGCTGCATTTGCTGCAAATCCACATAAAAAACTCGTTATGTATACACAAGCACACATTTATTGTAAACACACTTAGCGTTCATGACCTAAATGTAAACATTTAAACAGTAGATTCTTTTTTACACTGTTTCTTACGCTGAGTCTTAATATTTCATTATGTGTCAGTACCTACTGAATGCAAATGCATTTATTTACCGACATGCCGCCTGTGTTTATTTTTCCAAAGAAAAACAATTATATTTTCCAGTATTTATTATAACAGTTGTTTGCTTTTCGAAAGTAATATTTACAAATGTATACGAGAATCTATTCTAAACAATAATATAAAACCTCGTGAAATAGTAACGTTGTGATTAGAAAGCTTCAAAGTGAGGCATTAAATAATGCTCAATCCAATGATGATAACAATAAATGAAAGTTTATAAAATCATTTAAAGTATACACTTGTGTGTATATAAAACATCAAATACAAATAAAATATTCATTTCGTAAATATCAGAATGCAATGGCACACATTTCCCCAAATAATATTACAATGTAAAGGTTCCTTTGGGGTTGAACTACGCCTGAGGGTATGACAACAGAAATACATTTCGTTATTAAAGTTGACAGTCCCAACGTACATTCATGTACTACAATATATATATTACGTATTTTGATCCTTAAAATTTATATACATCTACAAACTTGTTTTTATTTCTAATTTTCTGTGTTAAAGAATGAGTCTTCCTCCTCTTGGGCCTGATAATTTAGCAACATTAAAATAACTATCTTTCAAGATATATTTATTTTGACTATTCAACAAATTAAACTACTGCTAGTTATGAGCATGAAAAATAACAAAAATAATCAGAACAGGGCTCTTGTAACTTGATTAAGTACGTGGCCAGTAAATTTCACTAAACAGTATTCTTATTTTGTTATATAAAATCTTCTGTTCCAAGTTATATCAGATATAAGTCAACTTTCAGATCCATAGTACATAATTTAAACATCACTATATTCTAATAATGCCGCAACATCGATCACACTGCTCCGTTACAATATAGTTTTTCTTATACATCCGTGATCTTATACAACTCTACTGATCTCATATATAGGAATTTGTTGTATTTTATTATCTTCTGTGTATAATTTCTTTTACAATTTTATATCAGGTATATTATGTTTCTTTATGTTTCATAATTTAGTGTAAGAATAAACATGTGGCTAAATTTCGTGATGTATATCGCTTATGTAATGTGCTTGTATATACAGGGTGATTCACATAAAACTCCCCAGGCAGTTTTGATAATAACGAAAAGAGGTATTTAATTTCTGTAAACGCCAGTCGTTACATATTTTTGGTGGCTATTCTGTGTAGTCACAAGCTCATTACTATGGAAGCAGCTCTCATCGCTGCAGTTTTCAAATAATTCGGATTTTCTTTATGTAATACTGACAATTCGGCAATAAAATGTATGCGACGCTGAAAATCAGCAGGTCTTAATTGATGAACGTAATGTACTTTATATGGATGGTACTTATTTTTCTTTAAAATTCTTTGACAGGAACAGTAGGAAATATTTGCTTCAGACGATAAATTCCGTAAAGACATATTTGGATTATTTACAATATTGTTAATTACTAAAGCAGTATTTGCATCATTTGTAGCCGTAACTGTTTATTATGCTTTAACTTTTCAAAACTTCCGTAATTTTTCAAATTATTGGTTGAAGAAATAAAGGTCTTATGATCTGGCTTAGGCAAATTGGGTAAACATAAATGGAATAACCTTTCGGCCTCATGGGAATATTTTCTACATTCTCCGTAAATCAAAATCATGTTTTATTTGTCTTCGTTGGTGTTGAACACGAACAGGACCTCTGTGATTGAAAAAATAATATTTTTTCGGCTGGAGAGTTTTAGGTGAGATACTGAAGGCCTGCTGTGTACTTTATTTTGTAAGATTTAAAGTTGGAGTGGTTTGTAATTAAATTGCTGGAACGGGCCAATAGCTTCGCCCTGTATATATTTCAGAGCTAATATTCACTTTTACTGACTTTTTCTAAATCGTGAGGGTCTAATGCTACACCTTGTATAGATTTTTTTGTGCTTAATTTGTTCTCTAATTTGGTTGGCAGGGTCAAGGATTGCACCCTGTATATTATCTTCGTGAAATAATAACACTATATTTTAAGCGAGAGAGAATTAAACAATATTTATTTCAGCGAAAAAACACAGAGTTGATTATTTATCTTGTTGAAATAAAACTTATTTACACGATTATATTTATGAGGTAACTTATCGACACTTGAAATTTTTGCCTAAGCTAGGTTGGATTCGTTTTTTAATCAAAATTAAGTTCTGAGAAAATTCACTTTAAAAACTGGAGCCGCGAAGGCGATTTGAATTGGAGCACTGCGGCTGATTATTAAACAAAAATAATTAGGGCCGCAAAGGTGAATTGAATTGAAGCTCTGGGGCTGAATACTAATGATTAAATTTTACTAGGGTTTGCCTAGGACGATGGCAAGGGCACTAGTTTGACTTGTCACTGAATACACCGAAAACACAACTTGCAGGGGGCTTAGCTTGCTCCCTTATTTATACTCGTGATGGAGCACGACGCTCGCCAAGAGCTGGAGAAGCTGGATAGGGCGCCAGATCATCATATGGGGCTAAAATGATGAAATATTGTGCAATACTTGCTGAAATTTTGGAATTTTGGGTTGAAAATTATATCACTAAATCGGCTGTGAAAAATGAAATATAAAAAATATGAAAACGTCAGTGGAATCTAATTTGGTTTTAGAAATATGAACGACAACTGTCTGAATAATATGGCAAATTGAATTGGTCCCGTGAAGTATTGTTGCTAGTCTTACTTTAATCCATATTGATGTTATATTAAGTCATGTTAATCCATATTGAGGGTAATGTGTTTCGATATTGAACGGAGCGAAAGTCAGTTTTAGGGTAAAAGCGCAAAATTAGTTGCAAGAAGCCAGCATGCGATAGGGAACATATAAATTGGACTTATGGGGTTTTTAACGGAGTGAAACCAATTGCAGGGTATTTGAAATGAAGATAGTGACGAGTTGCCAGTAACTCGTAGGGTACATGCAAACTGGACTTATTTTGGGACGCACATTTTATGGGCTGGCTGGAGAGGTAAGTGAAAGATGTTTTGACATATTATTGAAAAGTTGAATTGGAAGTTGAATTGAAGAGAATGGGGCTTGTAGTAATATTTGGAGAGTGAAATAAAATATTTTGAATCGATGTTTGGGGAGTGAATTGTAGATTGAGGTGTATTTTGGTGAATGATTTTGTTGATAGTTTCAGATTATTCGTGAATTACCGATGCTACTGGATTTTTCTCAGATTTATTTATTGAAAATTGTGGTTTTTGAGTTCCACGGGTGTCTTAAGGACTTTTTTATGGGGTTTGCCAAATTAATCTTGACAATTGAATTATTTAATGAATTTTAGTAATTTTTTCGTCGGCCATCTTGTTTAAATGGGGAATATACGATAACAGTGTGCACAATCATTTTTGAATTATCTTGTAATAACAAACGCACTTCAAAATTTAAAAATTGATTATATGTCAACAAACATCAAAATAAATTACTACACAACAGACTTGACTTTATATTATTAAAATAGACTTAGGACCGCTAGTATATATAATTAACAAAACAATAGAGGGGTTAAAGAAAATTATACTTTAAAAGTAGGAAATATTAATTTGAGAGACATTGGCCTTTTTAAAAAATAATGTATCATTACAAAATTATATGTATATTATTTGGTTCCTTATCGTGTATGCTATGTTTCAATGTTCCAGCTATCAAAAAATAATTTTGTACTTCAACGCCATCTTTGTACAACCATTTGAAACTTTAGTAATATTATACTTTCAAAATTCCAGTCATCCAAAATTTTCTTTCCGTTGTCGCGACTTTGCGGACGCTACTGTCATTGACAACATTTGAACGACAAAATAAAGCCACCAAAAATATGTTGTAACGACCGGTCTTTACAGAAATTGAATACCTCTTTTCGTTAATACGAAAACTGCCTGAGGAGTTTTATGTGAATCACCCTGCATACATTTCTCCAACAAAGCCGTTTTGTTATTATTACATATTTATATTAGTTCCCAGATTTACTAGATTTGCTGTGGTAATACAAAATGAACGATTGAACGCTTCACCTTTTAAAATGCTTTTGTTCTTGTCATCGGTAATCTTTTTCTAGAGAATTACTAAAGCAGTAAAAGTTATACAGCAATATTGCTCACTGCAAACTTATTTGATACTTTACTCTGATAAAACTTGCCCTCGAGAAACCTTATATATTGCACAGTATTTTAACAAACTCCAACATGGTTTACCCAAACATAAAAGTCTGCATTGCACTACTGAACACAATGTATGTAAGGCATATAAGCGGATCAACTGTTAGTCACACTAGAAGAATTTTAACTGTAGAGCTTTCTGCATGTTGGTTGTAATTAAAATACTTAACAGCTGAAGCTAAGTTGCCGCTTAAAACTAATAAGAGTTACCAGTCCTTAAAAGAGAATATTTAGTTTGTATTAAATACTGGTGTACAATTGAGTCTAGAAATTCAAGAAGCAATAATATAAACTGTAAAGAGAAACATGTGATATAACGGATCAGATAAAATTTGGTTTGTATCTCTTGGTAGGCAAAAATCATAATTATCTTATTCATACAAGGTCGTTCTTAAGTACATTGAGAAAATTCAGATGATTTCTCAATGTTTCAAAAAAAGGAAAGAACTGAATATCCCTTAAATGAGCAAAAATATTCTATGAGACTCGCTGTACATAATGAGCAGTATGAGTATACAATGGCTCTAAAATGTTGTTTTCGACGAGTCTACCGGGGGCGTATCAGTAAGTTTCTTTGACATTTTCCTCCAAAAAAGTGATACGCAACTAAGTTTTCCAATTTTTAATATTTCTTTATGAACCACTGTTTGAAACTGCACAAACTCAAGTATGCAGTTGTTTATATTGAAAATAACTGCCCTCAAAAGAATGGCGAAGTGAATGAAGAATGACCTGTGGTATTGTTGTACCACAATAAAACGCACTGTTTGTTTCAACATTTATTCACCCCTTAAGAAATTTTTGGTAACCTCTTAACTGCTTGTTATGTCAGTTATTGCTTATTAAAAGGTCTCTCTTCTTCTTTAAACAACTATTAAGTATACTGTTATACTACCAATAAAAAATAATTATCATTTCTGGTCCCAAAGTGGTACATCTGTAACCTTCGGTGATAAAGAATCTTCAGAAATTTGCTCATCGCCTTTTTCTGTTTCCCAAATGGATGAGGTTGCTGATTCTTTCTCTTTAGTCACTGCTGCTGACTTTTCTGAGGAGTCAGTAGTTCACAAAGGCAACTAAGTAATATCTGTTTTTTTGTGTCTTAAATTCCATAGCAGCTGGGTGCTGCGGTCTTAATTGATTTATTTTATTTGTACTATTCACTTCTACTAAGCTCCTCTCTAGGCGATGATTTTTTCTGGTAGTGAGATTTTTCCCAATGTTTTATTTACCTAGACAGGTTTTTCATTAGAAAATTGAGCTACTTTTGTTTTTCATAATTCAGTTCTTGGTTTATTTGTGCTTTGTTTATCTCATGAAACAAATTGGGTTTTGATTAACCAAATGGTGATGTTAAAGGTCTTTCAAGCAGATCACTCGGTGCTCTACCTATTGATCAGTGGATTGTGCTACGATAGCAGAATAAGAAACCTCCTTGTAAACGATAGTTCTGATCAAGAGTATGATCGCTGGCAGACGTTTTTTTTTAAAAGTCTTCGCCGCAAGTTCTGCAATACCATTTGTATGAGGATATAAGGCAGTTGGGATGCTTTATAAAATGTTTCGAGCTCCTCCGATGTTATTTGCGGACCGTTGTCCGACTTAATAATTTTCGGTAATTCCATTCTATCAATTACTTCCTGAAATACATTCACAACCGCGCACGAAGTTGTATTATTGCTAATGGGAATAACTCATTTTTGATAAAACAAAAAAAAATAACGTGGAACGCTCACATCCAAAAAGTCACATAGAAAGCGAAGTTGCCCTGGAAAATGTGTGGGGAGGACTGGGGATTAAGCCCCAAAATAACCCTATGATTATACACTGTGGTATACCTATGGATCAGTGATATGGTAGACTGAGACACTGTAGTCGGGAGCAATAAGGCTGTTAAGTGGTGTACAAGGACTTGCTTCCCTGTGTGCCATGCGTGCCATACAAACTGCTCCCACGGCTACACTAGAGGCTCTCTTAGACCTACCACCACTACATATATTTATACAAGGAGAACCTCGGCCAAACTAATTGTCTCCCATCCAGATAATCCCTAGTTTGTCCCAAGTTTCTTTCAAAGAAAATCCAGGGCCATCTTACCCCTCCATACCTCTGGAGGTGGTGTAGCTCAAACCGACGGGAAAAAAGTCAAGCCCTTCTTCGATTACCTATCCACGGTTTTCCTTCCAAATCCTATCCCTCAAACCACTACTAACCTCGTTCACCCGTTCCTTACCACCCTTAACGACACCATCCTTAAGGTTGACAGGAACCTGATATTTTTTAGCCCCTCGGAAACAAGGAAAGCCATAATGAAATAGCATCCCAAAAAAGCGTCGAAGGCCGTAGGAGCGGATTTCATCTGATAATCCGCTTCTATGCCCTCCCCTTCCCAATACTCCTATAAATTACCAAGTTATTTAATGTTTAAGATACATATCCAATTCCAAAATATGGAGAACAGCTAAAACCATTATTATTCCTAAACCTAATAAACCAAAAAACCTCCCAGCCAATTATCGCCCCATTAGTTTAATATTCTGCCTAGCTAAAATCCTTGATACCCTCCTGCTCAGTCGAATACAGGCGCAGATTGACGAACATGATATTCTCAATAATTATCAATTCGGATTTTGATTAAAGAGCAATCAGTTCCACACAAGTCAATTCGAGACTATACTATTTGATGGACCATATTGAACTAGGAAATCAGAATAAAGTGATCCTAGCGTTAGCGAGGGTACCAGGAGATGAAAGAGGCAGATAAATTGCGCAGCCCAGCAACGAGTGGGTGCAAAATAAATCTCTTAATTGGTGGAGGAAGTTCCCAAGACAGAGACAGGCCAAAGAGTAGCTCGTCTAACTAGACATTGCCGGCTTAATAGACATACGCCGTGGCGGATTTACCGTGAAGTTGGTGGAAAAATTTTTTAGAGCGTATTTTCCATCGGTTTTTTTTTAAATACCTTGAGATCCTACGGGGCAAATGAAAAAAATGAAAAATATGTGTCATGAATTATAAAATAAATCTACATAAACTAGAATTTGCTCCGATTGTTATTACTTATGTTATATTATTTTGAAGCAAATTTGCAAATTGACTGAGTATGAAGTAGTGACGCAAATGAACGAAAAAGGATGAAGATATTTTCAGATGGGGGAATGGTGAGATCAATCAATCAATCAAAACAACTTTATTCATATTAATATATAACAAATATCTAACCATATATCTACCTCGCATTTGACCCCGTGACCAACGTATATCCTTTGTCACGTTGGTGGTAACAGGGCCCAGCGGAGCAATGTTCAATTTATAATCTTGTTGATTGGATCTTGAATACATCTAGTGATGCATTCAACACACAATCAACACACTCATTCTCCTATTTAAAAATAAAATTTAAAATTAGTAATGCAATTGTACATTTCTAAATAGCTAAAAATAATTAATAATAAAATTTGATGGTATATCACTTATTTAATTTTTTGCTACTGGTGCAGGTACCCAAGTCTATAATGACGAATCCCGTTGCAAGATTTCCAGCGGCGAGCAGACGATGTTACTGCTGAATCTTTGTACTCCATAATTTCTGGTCTAAATATAATTTTAATTTTATGATGTACTAGAGATAAATTTATATAACAACCAAAACAAACAAGAACAAATAAAACATAAATGTACAAACATAAACGAAGAGTGATAGGAAAGATTTAAAGATTAAAAAGTTATGAAATAACAGTACAGGTAGGTAGGGGAAGAGGAAGTTATAGTTGGTGAAGGTTTGGCTATATATGTTGCCGGAAGATGGGCAGCGTCTGGTAAGGTAAGGTGTGTTTTATTCGAAATGGGGAATTATGCTGTCTAATTTGTGTTATATTTTGGGTTAGCGGACTATCACTCAGTTTGAAGGTGTAGGTAATTTTTGAGATATATACTGGATATAGTCCGCTATTGACATTATGTCGTGGCAGTGTGGGTAGAGATCTCTGAGGAAGGTGTACCTGTCAGAATTCGAAATGAGGCGCATAAATTTGTGTTCTAACACTTTCAGTTCGTTCATTACTGTGACCTGTATGCTGCACCATACCGGCGCCGCGTATGTGATTGCCGGCCTGATCACCATTGTGTACAATAATTTTTTATTGTCTGTTAAGGCTACTACCCCTGACCATGTGCGGATACAGACTCCTGGACAAGGAGTAGACCGTCCGTATTGTCTCATTTATATGCGTCTTAAACAGTATTTGGTTCAGTATTGCCCCCAAATACTTCACGCACCGTTTGGTTGGAATTTGGTGTCCCCTGATCAAAATTGGCGTCAGAATTTTGTTTCAGTGAAACGGCGCGCGAAAACTATCGCATTTATCCGAATCTTCCACTGACCGTAATAAGCCGTGGCACAAGCTATATGCGCCTTGAGCAGCATATTGGCCGTCTGTGCGTTGTGTGAATGCGCGTATATGGCTGTGTCGTCGGCGTACTTGGCTAGCTTAGTAGTATGATTCTTTAATTACCCAAATCACTAAGAGTGCAGGGGCATATGCGGAGATTATAAAACGGTTTGAATTTCTCATCAATTTGAGAAATGACGTCGTTGAAAAGTGAGACAAAAAACAATTTAAGGAACATTTGAAAATTAAGGTAAAGAAAAGGCTAAAGCAAAGAAAAGAAAACGCAAAGCGACAAAATTAAGTGAACCAGAATCAGAAGATTAAACATAAAATGTTCCACAACGTTCGAAATGACAAAAGACAGTTGTTTGCTCTAACAGATCCTATCACAAGCTCTGAGGATGGAAAGGTATTTTCTAACTTAACTATAATCAAAAGTATGTATAGAACGATCATGTGCGAGAGGATAAGGATTAGTCGATTAAAAAAAAGAATATGATTAAGGCAAGGCCCGCTAAAATAAATAGCTTCAGGGCCACAAAATGGTAAATTCGCCACTGGACATACGAGTTTAATGGGCCTGGGAGAGAAAGTAATAAGCAGCCAATCTCTTATACTGTACCACTGTGAGGGTCTAGTGAGACTGAGATTTTAATTATTTGGAAAGTGTTTTTTGCAGTACAAATACATAGAAAAAACTTGGAGCAGATTACAAATTAGAGCCACTAGGTACTTCTATTGGGCTAGAGCGTTTCTCAAACTGGAAAAAGAACCTTATTTAAACAACTACTGGCTGAGCTACAGATGTACTTTTTAACTTAAATCCTCTTTTATTATCTTGGCCGTGGTTAAGTGCCAAATATTGCCTTTTATATGTATTGCAAATGGTACAAACATTGATCAGTCAGTCAGTGTGTCAGCGAGGGTGTTCACGTTTATATGTATAGATTATAATATTATGAAATCTCATTTATATTAAAAACATATGCTTGAAAAATAACCATTTGTATTCTGTAGACGAACAGTTTACTAATGTTAATAAGAATGTCAGGGACTTGACCTGAAAATATAGTAAATATGTTTATAACAATTAAAATAAAAGGTTAAAAGCAGCTGTCTTTATAGCACAAGTAAATGATATTTTAAGCATTTTCAATATCACGGTTTTCTAATTTTTAGTAGTCAATATAACAGAAAGAAGCACCACTGACTTAGATCTATTGTATAAATCTGTGTATAAAATATATTTGAAGTATGAGGTACTAAAATAGACACTTAAGTTCATCGAAATGTTTATATATTTTTAAAAGTTGAGAGAGAGAATAAGTTAGGTATCTAACGGGTCTGGCAGAACGATGTATTCATTTTCCAACATTTCAATTGGGATCGCGTTAATTTCTGTCCGAATATTATATTTTTTTCCAAAACTTTCAGTCGATAAGAGACTTGAGTTTAAGTAGCCCCATAAAAATGAATCACAAGCTAAGAGATCCGTTGGCCGTGCCGGCCAATTGATGTCCCTAAATTTCGAAACGACATGACCAGAAAACATTCTTTTCTTAAAATTGTCATAGAATCTCTGGCAGAGTGGGCAGTGACTCTGTTCTGCTGAAACCATATTCTTCGAATATTCACACCAAAATTACAAAGTTGTTGTTCAAAGTTACGCAATATCTATTGATAACGTTTTGTGATGTAACAATAACTGCCAAATCATTTTCATCTAAGAAAAACGTAGGCGAGGAAATATAGCATAAAAATAGCCCCAACCTTCAATTTTTTTTGCAGCAAGTCGGATTGAGATGGGGTTTTTTGCATTCGCTTCGTTAATTCGTCTATAAACTTTGTGCTATATTTTGGTTTTGTACTTTTTAACCTCTCCACAATAAAATTGTGAGAGGTTACTAAAATTGGTTCAAAAACGAAAATTGAGATAACATCAAAACTTTACGTTTTGAGGTCCTAGGAACCGAAAAAGTGGTTTTTGAAAAATGTCTGTGTGTGTGTATGTATGTGTGTATGTGTGTTAGCACGATAGCGCCGAAACTACTGAACGGATTTGAATGAAACTTTGCATGTGCGTTTCTTTAGTGCCCCAGAAGATCTGAAAAGGTTTTGGTTGAGATCGGATTACGTTTAGTGCCATTTTGACGCAACAAGTCGTTTATTTTATAATTACTTTCAATTTGTAATGGAGCCATTGAAAAGCAGTTAAAATTCTGATTTCAACGATATATCACACTTCCACCCTTTCGATTTGGTTTCCGTGAAAAAAATTAAAAACACAGCAAATATGAAGCGTAGATCGCATTTCGCATGACATGAGCGATCGGATTGCAATGAGCAAATTTTGACGGTTGTCATTGTCATCGTTTGTCATCCGATAACGTTGGTGTCATGTCATGTTAATAAGATTTTTGGCATATTTGTAACTTTTAGTGGATTGTCACAAACTTTAAAGGTAGATGTAACAATATCAATATCATATGCTTTCTGTAACTTCGTTGGTGAATTTATTATAGATTATCACTTTACCAATTTTCAGTTTGTTGCTTTACAAATCTGTAGTATTTAGGATAACTAGACTTTCTTAGTCGTGCAAGTGATGTTAAAGTTGTTAATATCCTAATAGTATATTAATCAACGGGCGATAATGTAGGTAATAACTCGCATAGATGATTGTGAATTCATTAAGCTGAGGGTTTTTTTAGTGCCCCAGAAGAGCTGAAAAGGTTTTGGATGAGATCGGATTACGTTTAGTGCCGTTTTGTCACACATTTTAATGCTCTTTTCGGCTTCAAAGATCCACCGAGTGGGGAGGTTCCAGCCGCTTCCAGTAGCTGCCGATTTTTTAAAATTGCATTGCCGATGTTATTCGAGACGAGCGACCGGAAAAACCCCCAAATAACGATTGATTTGATAATAGTGGATTTTGTGAGTTGGACGAACATGTAAGCATTTTCTGACGCCGCCAGACCACCTCCCCTCTCAGTTTTCGAGGATGCTGAAAACGAAAGTGGTGAGCAAAATTCTTTTTAAGCATGCACACCCCCCCAAACGGCCAAAAAACACCCCCAAATTGGAGTGAAATAGACGCGCTTCCATCGGACAAACACCGGTTTATCCCCATTTTCGAGGATGCTGAGACCGACGCCAGCCTTGAAAATCATCCCTGATGCAAACCCATCCTCCAAACAGCCAAAAACACCCCGGAAGGGGGTGAACCGCGAAGGAGCGGACTTCCGTCCGACAAACATAGATGATTATTGATTAATTTTATTCTGTCACTGCTTTCCGACATATTTCGGTTTCGGTCTGAAAAGTATCATCATCAGGTGTTTTTTTTTTTCCTAATTTCATGTTTTTTGGCTGCCGATTGGTGATTATCGCTTGATTTTATTGTGTAATTGTTTTCCTACATTCCGGTTTCGATCTGAAAAGTATTATTCATTTTGCCGGACCCGTTATGTAACTATGCTGATATAAACTGCACCTTTGCAACTTAAATTTTTATTGGTTAATACTCGTTTGTTGTATCGTCTATGTTGATTTAATGTCAACGTCTTTCTTCCTGCAAAAATATACCCGTTACATATTTTGAACAAAATATCACACTGTCCATTATTCGTTTCATTATTTTCGTTTAAATCAACATTAATTGGTCGGATATAATCGCAGTATTAACATTAATAGACGTGATAACGCTTACAGTAAATAAATCAAGCTATTAACACATTCACATTACAGCCATTATTTCTTTAACATAGAATTACATAAAATATACTCGTAACAATTTAACGGATACCGATAGTTCTAAAAATATGCGGTGACAAATGCGAAGTGTCAAATGTCACGGAATTCAGCATTAGGCAAGAGACTATAAACAGTTATAGAACAAAGAGGTCGAGGAGGGGCTGTTGAAACTGATTATAACATATATTTCAAGACAACTGTATCCGAAATCACTTTGTTTCTGTTTATTTTTCAATTATAAATAAAAACATTATCATTAAGAAAATTTAAGTAACCATGAAATCCCAAAGAGATGCGAATTATAAGAAAACATTAGTGAACCAAAATATTTTAGCAGGTTATTTAAAATAATTGGCACTCAGATGACACTTATGCTATTTTTACTTAATTATCTAATTTGTTATATTGAGGCAATACCAATGTGAGTGCACCAGTACTTACTCGATTTAATGAAATATTTCACTAGTGCCTTAGTGATTCAATGCTTGGCTTCGTGACAAATGAAGCAACTGCTCGGGAAATTATACAGTGTCTAGACAGAATTTATGAAAGAAAAAGTTTAGCAACACAGTTAACAGTTCAGAAAAAATTATTAAGTTTGAAATTCACTGATATACTGTTAATTAACCATTTCCTGATATTCGACGATATGATGATTGAACTATAAGCTGCAGGAGGAAACCAAACAGAAATGTCAAAAATTGCACATATTCTTCTTACTTTGTCACCATCCTTTGATGGTATAGTAATTGCAATCCATACACTTATTGATGAAAATATCTACTGTCTCATATAATGAAAATGAAGAAGATGTAACTAATTATATATCTCGTTTGACAACAGAATTCCTGAAACTTATTATGAAAATAAATACAGGAAAGGAATGATAGAAACCTATGATGAAATAAAATAAGTTTAAGTTAGTTGACTCGTATTGTAACCAGAGCAAAGTAAACGAATAAATATCATCCAACAGTCGTAAGACCAATTACAGGATGAGAACAATACATATTTGCAATAGAATGAAAATGTAAGATAATAACAATAGTACAATACAATAGTACAGCACAGTTTTTCGGTTATTTCAGGGCAACTGATTTTATTATTTATTAATTTATGTAAAAATATGATGGGCCTGCTTTTTCCTCCGTGTGTTCAGACTGTCGGTTGAGAATCTACCTAATAGTGTATCATGGGGATATCCAAGAAATCTACCTTGTAGGACAGAAATTTCAAGAAGCGTCTTTGGATATCCGGGTGCCATATTAATGATACATATTCTAATATAGACTTAACAAATGAATGAAATAATAAGATTAACAATTGAGTGTCCGTACGAATTTCTGATAACAAAACCGAGACTTTTGTTTGCAAACAGAACTGTGTCTTCAACGTGTCTATTAAATGTCAGTTTGCTGTCAAACAGGATGCCCCTAGGTCTTTGAAAACTTCGAATCTTTTTATTGATGTGTAGTTAAGTTTATAGTCATAGAGATGAGTTTCTTTTTTCCTGGAAAAAGATATCACGTTGCATTTGTCGAATTGAGAGGCAGATCATTATGATCGCACCAAGTTTGTATTTTCAGAAGATTATCTTGAGGTTTTTTATAGTCAGCTGGAGTATTTATAGCAGAAAAACGTTTGATATCATCGGCATATAGTTATTATTAGCCGTTACTCGAGTCCGAGTATAAAAATGTTACAGTCGATAGATTGTGTACAATAAAAAACAAGTAAAAGGTGTAGTCTATTGTAATTCCCATTCATCTACGGTGCACACGACTATGGCTATAGAGGCCAATTCGGGAGAGCACATGTCGACCGCAGTCAGGACAAACATAGACCTGGTTAGGTCTTGGATTCGGCCTTCTTGCAGCAACATTTCCTTGATAGCTGGCCACAACCCCTCGCCATTCAGTTCTGTCCGCTGCAAGTTGTTCCCATTGCTCGTCTGCAATACCGCAGGATTTTAGATTTTCATGGAGAGCGTCTTTGAACCTCTTTCGTTGACCGCCACGCCTTCTTCTACCGCTTAGCAATTCACCATAAAGTGTACATTTAGGAAGGCGGTTATCATGCATACGATGAACGTGACCTGCCCATCTTAGGCGTGCTCTTGAAATAAGCATCTCAATTGGAAGGCTGTTTGCTCTCCTGAGTACTTCCACGTTTGATATGTGATGGAACCAACGGATTTTCATCATACTTCTGAGGTGTCTTTGCTGAAAACGTTCTAATTCTTTCACATGACGACGGTAAGTGACCCAGCTTTCACATCCATATAGCAGTTTTGGAATGACAACTGCTCTGTAGACAGCCATTTTCGTTGACAAAGCAAGGTCGTGGTTGTCAAATACTCTCTCTTTAAGTCCCCAGAGTGCTCTAGATGCAGCGTTAATTCTATTGCGAATCTCGCTGTCCATGTTTGCTTTGTCATTAACAACGTTGCCTAAGTAATTGAACTGATCCACCACTTCAAGAGAATTTCCGTTAAGTGTAATGTCTATTTGGTTCACTTGATGAGGAGTTGACATAATCTTAGTCTTTCCAATGTTGATTTTAAGTCCCAAGGAATCATAGCTCTGGGCATACACATCTAAAAGTTCTTGAAGCCCTTCCGGCGTAGAGGCTAAAAGTGCACAGTCATCCGCATACTGGAGATCACAAATGAATCGTGTGCGTGTCTTCGTGAAAGCTCTAAAGCGCCCTATGTTAAAGAGACCGCCATCAAAACGGTATCTGAGACCTATTCCTCTGACTGTCTCAGTTTGTTGTTAACAATAATTGTTAGAGCAGTGGTAAACAAATTAAAGAGTAGGGGTGCCAGGACACATCCCTGCCTAACTCCATTGAGGGTTTGAAAAGGTTCGGTTGCCTCATTATTATACATAACCTGGGCGTTGTTGTTTGTATGTAGACTGCGACATACTTCCACAAATTTTCTAGGGATACCTAAGCGGAACATAATTTTCCAGAGCACTTCCCTGTCCACCGAGTCAAACGCATTGGTTAAATCAATGAAGGCCATGTGAATTTCTCCTTGATGTTCGAGTGCTTTTTCTTGAAGCTGTTTAAGTGTGAAGATTAAATCCGATGTGCCTCGGTTTGGTCTAAAGCCACTCTGTGTTTCAGGAAGTAACTTTTCCATAATACGTGTTAGCCTATTTGCCACCGCTTTAGTGAGTTTCTTCCCTCCAACAGCCAGGAGAGCTATACCCCTGTAATTTCCACAGTCCGCAGCGCTCCCTTTGTTTTTGAAGAGGTTGATTAAAAGTGTATCACGAAACTCCTGCGGAGCTTGACCACTTTCCCACACGACATCAAACTGTTTTTTGAGGTAGGGTATGAGCTCTGACGACACAGCTTTAAAGATCTCAGCTGGGAGTGAGTCGGCGCCGGGAGATTTGTTATTTTTTAGCTGTCCGATGGCGGTTAAGATCTCTTCCGTTGTTAGTGTTTTATCTAAGCCTTCGAAGGTGTCATGTTGTGGGATAAGATTTATAATATCGTGATCGGCTTGACTTTGCTGGTTAAGAATGTTAGAGTAGTGTTCTTTCCATCGGGCTCTTATTTCCTGGTCTTCTTTGAGGAGATTTCCATTTAAATCTTTAATAGGGCACATATTTTTCCGACTGGGGCCGTACACTGCTTTTACTCCTTGAAAGAAATTCCTGTAGTCGTGTGAATCGGCGTACCTTTGAATTTCTCTGGCCTTGCTTGCCCACCACTCGTTCTTTATTCTTCTGATTTCGTGTTGCGTTTCATACTTAGATTGGGTAAAAGCTTCTGCTTTTGATGAGTCGTTGGGGTGGTTGATAGCGTTTTGGAAGGCAATATGTTTGCGGTCAAGAAGTTCTTGTATAAAAGCTGCATTATCATTGAACCAGTCCTCCTGTTTTTTACTTGCTGCAGTGCCAAGAATTTCCTCACTCGCGCTTTTTAATCTGTCTGTAATTTGTGTCCAGGTAGCAGCGACATCTACAGAATTGGTTTCTTCTAGTGCACTCAAATTCTCTTGAACTTTTTGCTTTAGCTGTTCGACGGTTTGTTGGTCACGCAATTTACTAATACAGAGACGGAGTCTACGTTTTACTATTTACTTACTTTACTTTACGCATATAGTAAGGCATCGACAATCAGGTCCACCACGATGTTATTAATAAATAGTACAAATAACAGAGGTCCCAAGATAGAGCCCTGCGGCACTTCTGAGGTGGCAATAATTTCAACTGACCTATGACCGCGGTATTCCACACATTGTGTTCTACTGTTGAGATATGATTTAAAGAAGTTAATAAGTAACTGAGACAAGCCCATATGAAGTTTATTTATTAATAAACCATGATCAAGCCTGTCAAAGGCCTTTGAAGAATCTGTATATAATACGTCAACTTGAATGCCGGTGTCGAGATATTGTGAGATATACTGCATCATGCATATTAATTTTTTTTTTACTACATTTATTTAACGTCGGCCTATTTCCGCTACTGAGGCCTATCACCGACGCCTGTAGACGAGCTACCCCCAACCAGGAATTTTGCCTAACCTCTTCCCTTAAGAAGAGTAGGGATCTTTTACTTGCCTAACTTTTAATAGACAAAGGACCGACGGCTTTACATCCCTTCCGAAGGATGGTATTTCCCCTATACAACCTTCGCCTAAGGTTGTATAGCTTCCGCGCATACACTGATATACAAGCCGCTGGAAGATGTGTGAGGCGAGGACGCGGTCTTCGTTGGAACGGTCACCCATCCAACTACTAACTGCGCCTGACGTTGCTTTATATGGCATATCAAATTATGTACATAGTAAAGACGCACCTACGCTCGCCCCACCATTAAATTAGTAACGGTGGTTTTATTTTTTACAAAACCATGTTGACTGGATATGATCTGTCCTTCAACGTGGGGTATATAACTTCATATATAGCAATCTCCAGGACTTTAACAAAATTACATATAATTGAAATTGGGCGATGATTTTCAATTACCTGTCTATCACCTTTTTTGTGAACGGGATAAATTCGAAATGTCTTCAGATTTTAGGAAATTTAGTTGTTTCTATGCATAAATTATAGGTTATTTTAAGAGGTTTAACAAAAATAGCAGCACAGTCTCTAATAAGAAAGCTGGTATCTCGACCTTTTGTGCATTTAAGTTGTCTGCCGAATATCGTTAGCGGAGTATTCCTTGAAGTTGAGATAAGGGGTAATTATACAAAAAGTGTGTTGCTAATGTTTTGGGAGGTGGTTTATAAGAGGATTTAAAAAATTCAGCAAAGCCATTTGCAATATCTTTTGGGTCATCGAGGTATCGATCATCATAGGTTAGCGCATCCGGTATTGCTGTTGTCCCTTTTTTCGAATTGATATATGACCAGACGCAATCTAAGAACTTAAAATTCGCGGAGAGCATCAATATCCCCTATTTGCTTATATTTCTTCAACTGTCTAGATTTCTCTTTAATATTTCGAAATATCTCGTTGTTCTACCAGGGCGGGTACTTACTGGGGCGACGTATAGTTTTCGGTACACACGAATCCAAAATGCCATACAAGTAGTAGTAGTAGTAATTATTGGGGGAGGCCTGGTGCCTGGCAAGTAGGCCACAAATGGGCCCTTTTTACCTACCCCCTGTCGTCCCCTCAACCGTTCATTCCTACTAAACCTTATTTTGTTCTGTTATTTTGGGGGGGACGGAACGTGTGTTTAAATGTGTGTGTGAGTGTGTGTAATGGTGTGTGTGGATGTGTAACTTGGTATGTGCCCGAACTGTCGGAGCCCTCAATCCTCCTTCTTCTCCCAGCAGCGCTCCGTGGCTTGACTTTTCCCGGCAGAAAAGGTTGGCAATCGCTAGTGAAGTCCCCCGAGTCAAACAGCAGGGCCCTATCCACTGCCATCAGGCACTACTTTATGACCCGAGATTCTCACTGCTACCTCTCCAAACACGATCCCAATCCAGGGTCCTGCCTCGAAGCTCTGCCTAGATAAGTACAGAGGGTATCGGACTCCCGCCCAGACACATGTGTTGTATTTTATGTTAACGTGTGTACGTGTATGTCTGTGTGAGAGTGTGTGCTTCGATCTTTCTTAGTCTCGCTTCTCTCCTCGATCTGATGACCCTACTGGTAGCTGAGCTACCGCCGGCATAGCTCTCGGTTCATCGAAGCACTCAAGCCCCCTCACCACGACAAGGTGAAGATCGAGCGAGGGGGAATGCCATACAATATTATTTAGGTAACAAACTGTCTTAATAACTTTATATGATTTTTTACATTTTCTAACCTAGTTCCGGGACATATATCGAGGCCTAAATTATATCATGTAAAAAAAATTAGGTATTAAATATGACATCGCAACCCCTTTCAAATATATATATTTTCTGAAACATTCAGCATCTTCAGTCACATAGGAAACAATACTTATAGGTATCCTATTATTAACAAAGCTATAATAAATGCAAAAATCAATATGTATGAAAAATATGTTTATCAGTATTACTGACAACATGAAGAGTAATTAATCTATAAATAAATGTACGGTCATAAAAATTACTACAAACAACCAATAATGACCTTATATCTATGCAACCACTTATCAGTAAAAGAAACATACTTATTACTAATGCATATTTCGGAAATTGTATTAAAATAGAATTATCAAGAAGTTGGTTTAATGCATATTTTTATATACCTGACTCATAATAAATTACAAATTACATTTTTAATATAGAGGCTATGTAATCAAGAAAGCGATATTGATACCTGCTTAGAAACACGCGAAAAAATATTGTTTAAAAAAATATAAACGGTTTGAATATTTATTACACCCTGCGGCTTGTTAATCTAGAAGTGTATATTTAACCACTTTCCCCAAACTGCTTGCCCATGATTTCGTAAACTGGTTTCTGATGAATATTCTAACCTTCAGACTCATCCCAATATAATTTGGTAGTGTTGTTGGACATTTATTCATGTCCGATGTCTGTTCAACACTTTCAGGACAAATTAGATATGACATATTGGAAAATGTCTGATTTTCTTTTCAATTTGTCCAATTTTTAAATATCCCGCGAAATATTTGTAAACTTCTTTCATCACAACACTTTCAAGTAGCAAACTGCCCAAAAAGGATCTAGTTGGGATTGCTACTAGATTAAATCTCCCACAGACGACATAAATTTAAAAAATGCAGTTTGTACTTTTTGTAAGAATTTGGAAATAATGAAAATTAATAAATTGTTCTTTACTGAAAATAATAGTCATTAAAAGGAATTTGATTCTAAAATTTAAAGAAACTTTTGAAATCTTTTGGAAAAATGTTCAGCTGTCGAAAGTTTTATAAATTTTATTTTGTTTCGTTTTGTTTCTATAAAATATTCATTGCTTATAATAGTTTTAATTGAAATATATTAGTTATTAGTTTGTCAGATGAATTTATTATAATGAACAGAGTACTTCGACAAGGCTACTGTATTTCCACTACGTTGTTTAAAATATACATTGATAAAGCATTAAAAGAATGGAAGAAGAAGTGCGAAGTATTAGGAGTTAAAATGGAAGATGTAAGTCTATACAGTCTATTATTCGCAGACGACCAGATTATTCTAGCAGAAGACGAAGACGATGTAAATTACATGTTTAGGGAATTGATTGAGGAACTGGAGAAATGGGGTTTGGAAATTAATAGTGAGAAGACGCAGCATATGGTAATAGGAGCATAGGGACGAGACTTACAGACAGATAAAGGAATAGTGAAACACACGAAAGAATACATATACCTGAGTACAGCATTTACTGATAGAGGAATAGACGATCAAGACATTCAAAATAAAATTAAAAGAGGAAAGACCAATATCAGGCAATTACATCTGGTACTATGGAATAACAACATAACTAGCTATATAAGAAGGTGAATGTTTAGCGCGTTCAAAGAAAGTACGGTTCCATGTGGAGCGGAAGCCGGGACCATGAACAAAGGTTAAAGAAACAAAATCAACGCTACGGAAATGAGGTACTAGAGAAGATGCTACAAGACCACAATTAGATAGAGTAAGAAATGATGAAATTAGAAACAGAAAGAGTGTCGATACTACACTTACGTACAGCATCGAAGAAAGAACAGTTAATGTGATATGGGCATGTGAGAAGACTAGGACAAGAAAGATTACCACAGATATTTGGAGGTGGAAACTTGAGAACAGGAGGAAAAGAGGAAAGCCTAGAAGGACCTGGAAACAGGAAATTAAAGAAGTCATGGAGAAGAGACAGTTAGAAGAAAAAATGTATTTAGATAGAGAGGCGTGAAGACAGGGATGCGGTAGACGGCCAAGAAGGCTGTAGATAAGCCGTTTATATATATATAATCAACAATTTTTTGTTAGTTATATTCAGTAATAGATTTTAATTGCAACTATTTGAAATGTTCTTGCAAAAAATATATTTTTTGATTTTTTGGTATTTTTTTCTGTACTGGTTTTGTTTCTTAAATTCTCGATGTCATATTATATACCATTTTCAAGTTCTTTGACATATCCAATCGATTGCAGATGTTTTTTTCAAATTCTATTATAAATCCTATAAATAACTGTCACGACATTTTAAACACTATTATCTGGCAATATAAATGTTCGGCTGCTATGTTTGGATCTAACTAAACACCTATATAACAAAATTTTATATATACAAATTTTATTTTCTACAAAAGAAGCCTCTTACTTATGTCTCTAAACCATATTTATAATCTTTGAGGAGAAAAAGCAAAAAAATGCATATAAGGTGTAGCTTTATAGTCTTGGTATAGATTGGGTCTACACCCTGGCTTTGTCAGGAAGAAGACGAACATACGAGGGAGGTTACTGTTTCATGTTTAATTAACAATATCTTATTTAAATCATGTCTAATTACATCTACTGTCTGAACGTTAATTGTAGTATTCTATCCATTTTCTTTTCGACTTTTTTCTACGCTTTTGTATGTCAAAGGAACAGTTAGAGGTTATTTTTGCCAAACAATAGAAATTACAACAAATGTAAGGATAATGTAATTCGTCGATGTTTTGGAAATAGAATTTGTTTCCTATTTTAAAGTATAAGATAATTCTTATTTGCTGTGTATATTTAATACACATCTTTGAGATTGTGTTTATGTCGTATCCACAGACTACTTATATAGAACTGTTGATATTCGTGTGTGTCGTGTAAACATCTGCCAAACAAATCGATACGCATTTATAATATTATTGCGGATTCTTTATTTTTTCTTTTTTTTGTTATCTGCCACTTTACTCGGTGGATATCGATTCTTTACTAGAACCTCTTTGATAAATTGTTTCTCATTGTTTACTATTTGATTATTAGATGAAATTATTTTGGCTCCATCATATAAATTATTCTATGACGCCCCATTTAACATTTGTTGACTAATTTAAGTTTAAATTTAAATATCTAGTCGTGTGGGTTGGTTTTCTATAAACGCTTGTTTAAATAACACCACAGTAAAACTTCTAAAAACGGTAGTTTCCTCATATCTTCTACTAGTAAATATAAGATTCTTTGCTATTTATATTTTCTAAAACACTATCTAGTATGTCAACCCATAAGTCTAAACTGCAAAAATGTCAACATATCTCAACCAAACAAGAGTTTGTGCATACAATTTTGAACATAAACTAATTTGGTTCCATTTTCCAAAATGTTATCATTCAGCAATGCTATCATTAATTGTTTCCAAGATTTTATATACCAGAACATCGGTAAAAAGATTAACCACATCAAAATAACATCAACTACATCAAAACATCAAATATTAGGTGTGATTCATGAATACCGTTTTCATAAATGTTTTCTATTTAGAAAAATCCATAAAAAGAAGACAAGAATATAAAATTCCGTTGTTATTCAAGAAGCTATATTGGCTGCAATTTTTTTGACACAGAAATTTAAAAAAAGCAAATGGTAGCTAATTACTAAAGCTTCATTTTCGACATCTTATCAAAGTATTCGAAATATTTGCAACCATCTTTTTTAAATTGGAAGATCTAGCAAGCGAGCTACTAAGCATGCATTTTGAAACAGTAAAAACAATCCTCTTTTAAGTAGATCTCCTCTAAAAAACCTTTTGTTAAATTAATTCAGCAGCTAGAATACATATTTTTCCTCGAGTTACATAGTTCCGTTTAATTTCTTTTATTGTTAATTTATGTGTACTTCGATCCGCGGTCAGCCTAGAAGCCGCATGAACAAACTTGATATATTAATTATTATTACTAAAAGATTGACACAGTTAATCTAAAATGGCGTGTTAGTGTACTATTAAATATAAATAAGCGTTTATATAGCCATGTGTGAGCTAATTAAAGTACAATTTGGTTAATTAAAGGTGTACCGTACATAACTGAAAGCATGATAAATCACGGGGTGTATTTTTACGCAGAATTCAGTCTAGTCTTTAAATAAAAGAAGGTTAATCATGACTAGCCCAACTGACCTAATTAGAATGTTCATTTTTAATGAACTAATTCTTTTTAATTAAATAAGTACTTAAAAGCATGCGTATGTAGGATGAAGAACATCAATTACTTGTTGAAGCAGTATTAATTCATATATTTAATGATATAATTATACCCTATAGGTTGTAACAAAAATTACTTTAACATAGCTAAGTGTACAGTGCCGTCCAAAGTATGTGGTACTAAGTAGTTCGTATAAAGTTTCCAGTGTGAGACGTAAACTTACGAGAATTAAACTTAATTCGGACTAGCCAGACATAGATCAGGTTTCAGAGTACTAGTTTAATGTTGCAACTGGCAATATCTTCATGTTAAAATATTTTAACTCACATACTAAAGTATAAGGTGTCCTCGTAAAATTTCTCTTTTTAAACCCATTTGCATACCTGAATAATGGCTCAGAAAAAAATTAAAAATGAGTATAATACCTAAATAGTATATTTCATTAGGAGCCTGGAAATAAGGATTTTTTCCGTGCGCGTGTAACGGGAAGTCATGCAAGCACGGAAAAAATTATTTTTGGACATATAATGAACGATAATTTTTATTATACTTCTTTGAAAATGAAGACGTAAAAACAAAATATAACGAAAAAAGACAAACGAAAGAAACTTGGAACATTTTTATTTTCATAAGTTATAGGAATAAAAAAACATCTAACTACTAGAGTAACAATGTTGAAAATTAACTAACTAACTAACTACTGGAGGAATACTCCAGGCCAAAGACAAGCGAAAAAGTTTATATCTTATTCGACAAAGAATGCCACAAGGTTTCTCGAACTTGAATAGTTCGAATTAAGGCTAATTACAGGCCTTCTAACTGGCCACTGCCCCTTGAGATATAATCTCAAGAACATGGGCAAGGCGGTAGACAAAAAATGCAGATATTGCGATACTGCAATTGAAAGTACGGAACACATGCTTTGCGAATGCAAGGTGTTAGTCCGCACTAGGCTAAAGTTCGTAGAACAGGCGGAATTAACTCCTGAATTAGCTCCCAAGAAAATCACAAGCTGTGTAAAAAGTCTGGGAATCCTGGGTAACCAATAGATGTAGGGTAAATCACAAAACATCTTTTAGGTCGAAGTGAAGTAAGGCTGTTCGAAGAGCCAAACGACCCCGTTAAACAATCTACAACTAACTAACTATTAATAATAATATCTCCAACTAATAATGTTTTTAGTTTGAATTGTTATTATTAATGGTTGTTTATTGTGCAATTGATATTATTGCACAGGTTAAGTCCTTCTGGGGTTTCATTTTGTGAAACTGCAATTATTGAAGCAAACTCATCGCAAAAGTTTTGATTTTCTTGAACGAATGATACACTTGTATTTTGCTAGTGAGAAGGGTCAAACAGTTTTCGTGATACCTAAATTTTTCTTTGTATGGATTCTTCTATGTATACTTCAGCTACATTGAAAGAACGCCAACCTCCGTGCCTTTTCAGAGTGAGCAAATCACAGCCTTAGTTCATGCCCGGTATATTCTCTGGGATTTTCTAGTTTTAGGTATTCTGCAATAATTTTCGGGACACCACTGATGGTATGGAATCCAACATGCCGGTTCGATATTCAACAAATAATCTTCTACTGTTTATATTTTTGGGTCATAGAGCTGCATATTTACGATAAGGTGTGCAGGGTTCAAATGTAATTCATTGGTAATGGTGAAACTTCTTGATGTATGAGTTTTTCCGTCTCGTAAAAACGCGACAAGAAAGCGCTCATTATCTATCAATCGTCTAAGTTTAAACGTATTAAATCATCTCTTCGACACGCATCAAAAATCTCAAACATTAAAACTGTTTTTGCTATAGTAGATATTTCTATCTATAGAGCTTCACATAAAAATTTGGTTACTAGTTGTTAAAACTCTGGACTTTTTCGGTATAAATCCTATAGCTTGACGCTTTAAGAAAGCAATAGCCTTTGGATATTTGTTAATGTTACCTAGTTGAAGTTCCCGACGCCGACGAGACGAAGAATTAAAAAAAACAAAAATTTTGTTATTGAGATCGTAATGACGTCGGACGCGTTTTATTGGTCTTACCGACACCCCTTAGTTCTACCCTCTTGCATACGTTATTTTCAAAAATTTATAAAGAATGAATTGGGCGAAACACCAAAATTGTGCAATGATTTTAAAAAAATAATTTTTGGTAAAAAACTTGTTTTTCTTAAAGTCGTACTAAAAAGTAATTGCAGGAAAAGCAAGCCGTGCGCACTTCATATGATTGTTCGCCTGATGTGCAAGCCTTGCTTTCCTTGCAATTATTTTTTACTTTTTGTACGACTTTAAAAAAAGCAAGTTTTTTAAAAAAAATCTTTTATTTTCTACTCTTTAGTCATACTATTATTATGTATAACGTATAGAACCAATTTACATAAATTCATTCATTGGAGCTGCGTTCTGCGGTATAAACCTAACGGCATTTCTTTATGTCACCGGAACTAATATTGTACCATTTGTACGAGAAAAAAATGGTCGTAGAATCCTCCGATCAGGCGAAAACCCTTTTATATTCTACGTTTTGCCGGATAGGAGGTGCCGGTTGGATAGTGCATTTAATCAATTTTCATCAATTGGTTATGCCAGGAAGTGTGTTAAATAGAGGATGCAAAATTTAAAGACAAACATTGTGCATGAACACTACATTGGAGGCCATCCATAAATTACGTCACACGAATTTTATGATTTTTAGACCCTCCCCGTCCTTGTCACAGGTGGTCACATTGGTGTGACCTCCCCCTCTCCTCGGGTGACGTCATATATTTTGCAATTTTAAATTTAGAAATTATTAAATTAAAACAGCACTTCCAAAATTATTTATATATTTATATTCTTCTTAATCTTTTTTCATAAAATCAACAATAAATCAAACATTTTAGAAATTTTACAAAACTAATCATCTTGTATCCATGGACTTTGAACCCATTTCTTTATATTAATTATGACTGGCATAGCAGTCACTTCGTTCTCGATTTGGATAATGTTAAGAACATTCGATGTGTGATTTTCATCCAACCATATAGCATCGTCATCGTTTAATATCAAACAAATAATTTCCCAGGCACGTCTTAGCTGCAATTCTTTGAGGACTTATCTTCGGATGGATAAAACCTCTTATTATCCTCTGTAGTAGCTTGTGTTGGTTAGTGGCTAGTTTTAACACTTTACATTTATACATGTGACGTCACGAAGTTTATGACTCGTCCCTCCCCTTGTCACACGATGTCACACTTTGTTGATCCCCTACCTCCCCCTTAACGTGTGATGTAACATATGGATGGCCCCTTGTGAGTTAAAGAAAAGCAAGTAAAAACGAGCGATTTGTTGTAATTCAAGCTGAGGAGGGTGCATACTTTGTAATAGTAAGCATCATAAACTATGAACACATAATTATAGTTCGTAAGGATATTGAACTGTTGGCACTGGTAACAGTATTAACGCCACGTCATCCAATATTTAATAAATAAATAAACACCACAGAAATTAGACAACCCCCAATCTAGAAGCCAGGACTTGTGCGGAAGGGGGTTACACATTGAAAAAACGCGGACATACAACCATTTCCTCCGACAATGCCAGTGCCGGAGCCAGGATTCGAACCTGGTGGTGCGATCAGGCTATCGACCAGACAAATTTATTTTATGAAACCAAGTAGAGGTAAAATTAATACCCAATAGTATGGTTTCAACAGCTTCAGCTGTCCAAATTCAGTAAAATACATTTTATTTCTGTATGCATTTAATGGATCCGACACAACATCTGCGTTATTTAGACAAGGCATGAAATTTGTGATGCTTTTACATAAGGATGAAAAATGAAAAAAAAAGTTATTTTCAAAAATTCACACCCCGATTATATTGACAGAGCAAGGATAGCTATTTATTGCAGTAATCTTTTCAGAGGCATAGCTTCAAGAATTACGTTGGATGAATTGCGGTTCATTCTGGTTGCTACATCTAATGAAACATTGTATTAATCTTATCTCATTACCTCCCCCAAAAGCTGCAGCACGTCAGCAATGTTTTCGAACCTACCATCAGGTTCAAAACTGATACGGAAACTATAAAATTTCGGCAAGTCTGGGGTTGCAGAGGCACACACGATGGTCTGGGTTCATAACTACACTTAAAGATCCACAACTCAGCCAGAGTTGTTAGAAAATTTACGATAAAGGGTTGTTCAAGAATATCAACACTTAACGCTAGAAATTTTCAGTAATGATAGGCAGGCGTTTAAAAAATGACTATATCATTGCAAGGAGACCAATGATGGAAGTCAGTTTGAACATCTCGTAAAGTAATTTTTGTTTGTTCTTGAATTGCTTATTCTTTCCTATTATTTGGGTTTTCTACCACATGTATTATCCTCTTTAAAAACAAATCACCGAATCTACAAAATTATAGAATCATTGGAAAAAAGCCTCTGAGGCCCATGACGTTTACGTCAAAGGAAGAGTTAGAGGTTATGTTTTACAAATAATATAAGTCGGAATAAACACAGAAATAATGTATTTTGCTGACGTTTCGGAAAGTAGTCTCTTTCCGATTTCAAAGCTTTTTTTGGAAGAACTCTTATTTTGCTGTGTATGTCAAATACATAGCTTTAAGATTATGTTTATGTTATTTCCATAGATACTTACTACTTACACAGAACTGATGATATTTTTTTTAGATAATGTTGGGTTTGTTAAGTTTTTCTTTTAACATTGGTAGCCAGGTTGTACAAATATCTACAGAACAATTCGATACGCACTTATCTTCATTTAATAAGATTATTTCTGATTCTCTAATTTTTCTTTTTTTGTTATCTGCTTCTTTTGTTAAAATTTTATCCCCAGTTTATTCTGTGTCCGTTTTCCCAAGCATGTTCACAAATCTTTGATTTCTGTATTTCATTCTTTCTAATATAATTCTTGTGTTCATCCAACCTCACACTGAGAGATCTGGATGACTCACCCACATAACATTTATCACATTCGCACGGGAATACAGTTTTTAGAATTCTGCTCCCTGTTTATCGGTTTTGTTTTTGTTAAAATAAATCTTAAAGTGTTCTCCGTTTGAAATATCGTCCTAACATCAAATTTGTCATGTATACGGATAGTTCGTACACATAAGGAATTATTGCTGAATAATGACGTTCAGGTTTTTGTCGTATCTGATTGTCCCTATTTTGAATATTTATGAAAACTATATCAACAAAGGCTTCAGGCTATTGATTTTGTACGAAAGCTCTGAAGGGTCACAATTTCAACTTTTTTCTTGAAATTTCAACTTTATATGTCTGCTAGGGTCACAACCGATTAGTCTGTATAAAGTTGTGAAGAGTATAAGTAGTTCTAAATACTTATCAGTAGTTAATTTAATAAACTGTTAAATTATGTCTAATTTATTATTGTATTAAACTATGTTACGTCCCACTGCATGGCCGCCTAAATCACCCGACCTGACTTCAATGGATTTTTCCTTTGGGAATTTGTGAAGTCAGACGTTTATAAAGTAAAACCAACGACTAAAGGAGATATGACGGAAAGTATTGGTCAGTGTTTTAATCGTATAAATGTTAATATGTTATACAATGTAAGGCATTCACTTATCGAGAGACTTCAGTATTGTGTGCATCAAAATGGTGGACATTTTTAGCAATTGTTAGGGTAGTTTCAATATCGTGAAAAAAAATTATTTCTCAAAAACCGTTCATAATTATTATTAAAAGAAAGTATATGATATCAAAATGTGAAATAATCATATCTCAAAAACCGTTTGAAATAAAAATAAAGTGTATGATATTAAAATGTGGAGAATTGTATGATTTATTTATCCATGTAAACAAATTATAGGTATTCCATTTAAGAGAATTGAGAAAAATATTAATTAAATATCAAGAAATGTAAACAGATATTTTAGACTCCCGGTATAACAATAATTTATTTCTAAAATGTTGGCTCTCGTCAAACAGCTCGAAACTGCAGTCTGCAAGTGGTGTGTGACGACTGGCAAGAGAGCTCCTTTAAGTAGGATCACTCTTTCGGCTGGTGTTCGTTGCAATCGAAGCATTAGCGTTTTGATGGTAATATGCAATTATTACACTTAACGCGCCAGATTTGTAACTTGTAATTCAGCGCTCGGCGGGGCACATAGCCCGGAGAGTAGCTGTTGGTTGCAGTCTGGTTACGGTCCTTATAGTAAAATAAGGATTTTATAGAGGAGTTTACGACTAAAAATATTATGTTTAATATTAAGTTGAAATTTCAAGAAAAAAGTTGAAATTTCAACTTTTAAAAAAATATAATGTGACCCTTCAGAGCTTTCGTAATTTTGTACTAGAACCTATTTGATACATTTTTTCTCGTTATTTAATATTTCATTATTAGATGAAATCATCTTGGCCCTATCGTATAAACATTTTACAACATCCCTTTTAACATTTATTGACTGATTTGAGTTAAAATTTAGATATCTATTAATATTTGTTGGTTTTCTATAAACGCTTGTTTCAATTGTATTATTTACCCTTTTAATTAAAATATCTAAAAACGGTAGCTCATTCCTACTTTCTACTTCTAATGTGAATTTAATAGACGGTTCCTTACTATTTATATTTTCTAAAAAATTATCTAGTAAATCGACATATCTCCACCAAACAACCGGTTTGTTTATACAATTTTGAACATGTGTGTTCTCAAAGTTCTCCATAAATGGCCTCCCCATAGCCATACCAAAATCCTGCTGATAGAACTCATTGTCCAATTGAAAATAAGTTGTTTTTATACACATTGTTAAGAGTTCCATTATGCTATTTGCACTTAATTTAGTTCAAGTTTCTAGTTTAAGAATTCTATAATTTTGTAGATTCGGTGATTTGCTTTTGAAGAGGATAATAATATATGTAATAGAAAACCCAAATAATAGGAAAGAATATTAGTAGAATGCCATAAAAACTTTCAGACAATATTTTGAATTGTTTATTGTTATAAACGTTTCTTTAATTTAAAATAATGTGTAGCTTTCAAACTACTTACTTTAGACCCCTACATTTATACATTTTTGTTATAAGCTTTTCGAGGAGAAAATAGTGACATAGAATATGGGACGATCCATTTTAAAAAATTGTAGTGGTGGCTTTGAGGGTGAGCGGGTAAACTTATCCTACGTCTAATAAAGGGAAATATTTTATTATCAATTTTCATGCTTATATGTGGTTTTTGTTTCAGAGGTTTCCTGACTATCGTTGCATGTGGATTACCAAAGTTCTAACTAATGGTAAGTTTTCTTATTTTAGTTTAATGAATTTCCTTATCCGTATGAAACAAACTTACATACAGATTAGGCCAAGTCAAGTGTAACGCTTGTATGCGGTTGGGAAGATGTATCGGAACATCTGATTTTTTGCTGAAAATACGTATAGATAAAAAATAACCTTAGTACAAGTTTTTGGACTTTTTAATTTACTCTGTAACGTGCTTTGACTCTCAGCGGCTGCCATATTTTTGAGATAAAACTTCATCGGCTGTTTCAATCATACGTAATATACATTTACACTTTTAAGTCCCATGAACGCGAAAAGTGGCTTTTTGAAATATCGGTATGCCATGTGTAGCTGCACCTAGTGCCTAAGTGTTCGATTTTACTTACTCAAGAAGGTTCCACTTCCAGGCGAAACCGTAAAATAGGTCCTAGTTCAAACGCAAGGGGAGTAAAAATTCGTAAAAATAGAAAATATCTCTTCTCTATAATGGTTTTGATCTAATAATCAATTTTCCACGTTTGTATCTGGAACTTGCTTCGAAAAATTGGAGGGAAAGAGGCTGCTGGGGTAGGGTTTAAAGAATTAAACATAAAAATAAACATAAACATATTCCATATAGTAGAGAACCCCCAAATCCAAAGCCAAGGCTCTCCGGAAGGGGGTTACATATTTGAAAAAACGCAGACAACATCCATTACCCATAGATATTGCCCATGTCGGTGCCATGGATCGAACCCAGAACACAGCAGAGTTTGTTTAAGCGAATTCGCCATACAACGTGGTGCTCTGGCCGACTAAGCTGCCGTACCTGTAAAAATTATTTTACCTTTTCTCTCAAATAGCTATAACAGATTCGACTGAATCTAACACATGTATATACTACATATCATACATACCGATATGATATGAGCTGGAATAGCTTGCTACTAGTTATTCCAAGGAAGGATGCTGTGGGGGTAGATTCCAAAAATTATGTTTTTTTCCTAAGACGGCTTTAACAATTTTAATTAAATTTAGCGCTTGAATGTTGCTTTAATATCGGTGTGAGGTATTGTAGATACCAGCATAGTCTAATTATAGACTAACAAAAGTATTAAACAGAAAACAGGGTCGCAATGTTCTTAAAATGTGTTGTGTTTCTACCAATAAAGCCTTTGTTGGCATTCGCAGTAACATAATCTACATGGGCAACAAATATTGAAAATGTTATAAATAACAGTGGCCCTAAAATGCAACCCGGTGGAACTTCAGACATTGTTGATACTGTACATTTCGTGTTCTTCTACCAATATAGAATTGAAAAAAGCACAGGGAATTTCTGAAGGAAATCCAAATTTTTGTTATTTTTGCAATAGAAGCCCGTTTAATAGATCAAATGCTTTTAACAGATCTGTATAAATTACATTTCTTTGCTCACAGCGATCCACTGTATCCGCAATAAAATAGGTAACACTTTCTAAATTAGTGAATGTAGATGTATCCACTATAAACTCATGCTGACAATAAGAAATATTTAACGTGAATATTGTTTTATATGAAGTCAAAGTGACATTTCTTGTGTCACAAGAATAGCCGAAACAGAAAAGTTCTCCTTACTCCACGTTATTTTTTCTTCAAACTCACGAAACTGTGAATTAAATAAATGCTATTTTTTCGTCAAACATCAGAAAAACATGATATTTTTTAACTCATTTCATGACATTAAAGATTGACATTTCAGATGGCTGCGTGTTGCCATTAGCAGCGGAGGTAAAAGTACTTTTTCCTCCGTTGCAAATGACAACGCACAGCTATATTTTTTTCTTTAAACATCAGAAAATCACATTTCTTACCCATTTCATGACATTAAAGTTTGACATTTCAGACGGCTGTGCGTTGCCATTAACAATGGAAGTAAAAGTACTTTTTCCTCCGCTCGAGCGGACTTTTACTTCCGCAACATTTTTTATCTTTATTTTTTTATAGCCAATCGACGTTTTCACTTCGCTCGTCCGACAAACCTACAGACTCGTCACAAAAGTATCACTTTTACTCCTACTAAAACAATGTACTATATCTTAATTTTTTTATAGCTAATCGACGTTTGAAGAAAAAATAGCATGTTTTATTTGGAGTAAAAGCCACTTGTGACTCGTCTGTCCGGTAAACCTACAGACTCGTCACAAAAGTATCACTTTTACCCCTAATAAAAGAATATACCATATTCTGTCTTCAAATACTTTTAGTTCCGTTCGTGAGAGGCAGCAAAAAAACTTTTACTCTCATGACAGACGTGACATTTTGTGTGTCGAGGATGTATTTGAATAGCCGACACTCAAAAGATAACTTTACTTTATATATAACATGCTATTTTTTTTCAAACGTTTAATGTGAATTAAATAAATACTGTAATTTTTTCTTCGGATACTTTTTGTGCCGCTAGCGAGCGGCAGTAAAGGACTTTTACTGTACACTGTGTACAAGAAAGTTTTCGACGACACAGGTACCGGCCATGACATGGCCATGTACGCGCATTCACACAACGCACAGGCGGCAAACATGCTGCTGAAGGCGCACATGGCTCGTGCTACGGCTTATTACGACCAGTGGAAGATTCGGGTCAACGCTGAGAAGTCCGAGACGATATGCTTCACGCGTCGGTTCACAGAGAACCGCATAATTACACCAATCTCGATCAGGGGCAACCAAATTCCTATCAGGGGATGCGTGAAGTATTTGGGGGTTCGACTGGACAGAAGACTGACGTTCAACACCCACATAAACGAAACCATACGGACGGTCTACTCCCTGTCCAGGAGTCTGTATCCGCTCATGGTCAGGGGTAGCAGACTAAACAGACAAAATAAGAAATTGTTGTATACGATGGCGGTTAGGCCGTCCATCACATACGCGGCGCCGGTGTGGTGCAGCATATCGGCCAAGACAATGAAAAAACTAAAAGTGTTAGAACACAAATATATGCGCCTCATATCAAATTCTGGAAGATACACCTCCCTCAGAGACCTCTACGAACGCTGCAACGACATAACCCCGATAGCCGACTACGTCCAGCACATCTCTCAAAACTTCTATTCGTACAAGCTGGGCGATAGTCCGCTAACAAGACACATTACACAAATTAGACAGCATAATGCCCCATTTCGGATTAAACACCCCTTACCTCACCAGACGTTGCCAATCTTCCGGCAGCCTCTCTAGCCAAACTTTCACCTACTATACCTTCTCTAATACTATCCACCTTCCACTGATATTTCATACCTTTCATCGACTTTAATTCTTTCCTGTCCTCCCTCTTCTTTTGTTTTTGTGTATTTTTGTGTGTGTCGCGTTTATTGTCTCTTCGTTTCTGTTTGTACATTTTTGTCTGTAAATTCATTGTTCCTTCATTAAACTTGTAACAGAATCCAAATTTTATATCAGAACAACCAAAAATTTTTAGAATCCCAGTTTAGGCCTGCCTTGCGCAACCCGTAGTTGGAGCAATTCGCGGATGGCACCCCGTGCAAGTTACGGAGTTAGCGTCAGTGCCCAAATTAAAAATCAGTGTAGTGCACAAACGGTGAAAGCCAAGTGATCGTTTTAATCAGTGTTTAGTTAGGCTTTCTTTTTTAAGCATTTCTTGTCATACCACTTAATTTTATTTACATATGTAAAAGGAGTTTAAGTTTTTTTGTCATTTTCATTTTTACCTAGCCAAACCAGTCCCGCCTCGGCCCGACTTTGCGATACACCACCGCGTTAACGCGGTGGTTGCAGGGTCGGTCCCTTGATGGGCTCTGGGGAGGCACATTTACTGTATACATTAATACTAATAAAGTTGTTTTGAATTGAATTGGTACCGGCCATATCAAAATATATTATCAGAGGCAAAAATCACGAACATTTTGTAGGTAGACATAATGATCAAATTTTGGAATATTTTCGTAATATTCCTAATTCCAGCTTAAGAAGTGCCAGTCTAGATTTAAATATTGGTCAGTAGAAAATCCAAATTGGATTATCAATTGTAAAAAACAATATTCACTAAAAGTAAATGTTTGGTGCGGGATACATCCATAATAAAATGATTGGTCCGTTCTCCTTTGAAGGAAATTCAAATAGATTCCAATTTTTAGATTTTTTGAAGCATGAATTTTCGGAAGCACTAGACAGTTTACCCATTCGTGACTGAGTTCATTTAAAATTTCAGTTAGATGGGTGTCTTGTACATAATGCAGTGATAGTGAGACTGTGGTTAAATAACCATTTTCGAAATCAGTGGATAAGTCCCAACAGTCCTCTAATTAAATTTCCATAAAAAAATCCTAATACGATTTTAGCTCCTAGAAAAATCACGGTGGGCAATGATTTAAAAAAATAAAATATAACGCTTTGTCCAAAAGTGCAGTGTTTTTTTGGTCTTTTAAAAAAACCCGGTCAAAGTCGACTAATAAATACAACTTTAAACATACAACATAAAAAATATAAAATGGACATAACTACACTAAATTGCCATGTTCCAACACTCCTGAAATTTTTGCGAAACAAGCCTTTTTTACATCTTCATTGAACTATTTCTAAGATATCTGTCTGGTCGATAGCCGAGTGGGTTAAGGCGCGAGGTGGCAATCGCGATTAATCACACGTACATCGCACCACCGGGTTCGAATCCTGGCTCCAGCACTGGCACTGTCGGAGGAAATGGTTGTATGTCCGCGTTTTTTTCAATGTGTAACCCCCTTCCGCACAAGCCCTGACTTCTGGAATTGGGGATTGTCTAATTTCTGTGGTGTTTATTTATTTATATTTATTTATATTCAAAATATAAACTAAAAATTTAATCAAGGTATTTCTCTGGTTGAGTTTTGTGATTCACAATCAGATTTCATTTCCTTTACTAATTGAGTATTATTGGAGGGTCAAGGTGCAAATAACTAATTTATTCTTGTCACAAAATCGTCACAATTCATTCTCAAGTGGTACAAGAGTTGCCAATTATCACTCATAATTTTAGCATGTTTACATATGAGATTTTGACATGAACATTTTATTCAAACAAGTTGCTATTTGTTTCAGCGATGAAAAAGAAAATTCAAGTCATTTGCATATGTGTTAATCGTGATGTATTTCTATTATAGTTTCACACCACGCATTAAATTTTACAAGCGTGTTTATAAATAAATATACAATAAATAATAATGCACGAATAAATGCATAAAATAGACTTCACTGCTAACCTACATCTGCACACATTTGTAGCTTTATTTATTGCAAACATGAATAACATTTTTATTGCACGACCCACAAAGGTAACGACCAGTGAAGTTTTAAAATTTATCATCAATTCAATTGGACGCTTACGTCATCCCATTTAAAGGACAAAAAATTGGAAGAGGCAAGAAAGCGAACCTGTGTGCTCATCAAACCTGTTCAGATTCGAGTTCAAATATCCAATACACTATTTCATGGGTTAACGGTTTAACTTCAGAAACAAAGTAAAAGTTGTTAGATGAATAAGCAAGCAAAGTGTGGGTTTTTATGTGAATTTTTATTTATATCTTGATAATAATAACACCCAGCTATATCGATATGCAAGAGGTGATCGTACTAGGAAAAGTGCGAAATATGTTACTCATATTAAAAATTATATTATGGCAGGCAAAAAATTTATCTAATCGATTATATTTCATTCTATTTGGTAGCTCTTTCCACAAAATTTAATGTTCTTTAAACACGTAATAATAGCAACGATTTGAAATGATGAAATATCAAGGCGGGTGTAACAATGAGATGATGCACAGCTCAATCAATTGCATAAAGTCCTAAAAAGGAACGTGACTTGACTAACAGTATAAAAAGTTTTAAAAAAAATTACTTAAAAAATTATTGAAAATTCATAAAATAAATCGAAAACTATATGGAATATTGTAAATAAGTAAACGGTAAACAAAAAATGGTCAATTGAATATGAAATAACTCATAACAGCGACATCATAACTAATCTAAATGATCGTAGTAGACTTATTTGAAAATTTCTTATCACGACGGTCGATGAAAAAATTATCTCTCATTTTGGCCAAGATATATATAATCAATGTACCGTAGGCTCGAATAATAATGCGGCCATGTTTTTTAGCCCTGTGTGTGAAGAAGAGATTAACGAAATTATTATGAATTTACCAAACAAAAAAATCCACTGGTTTTGACAACAAAAATGCAGTAAAGAAATATCTCCTATTATAGCGAAGCGAAACTAATTAATCGAAACTAATTAATAAATCGGTTGTCAATGGTACTTTTCTCGCGTATCTAACAATAGCAGCCATTCTACCAATCTTAAAAAAAAAGGAGACGCCTCCAATATCTTACTTAGTATTTTTTCGAAAATCATACAAATAACTATTGCAAAAAAATTCACTTCCTTCTAAATAAGCATAATGCCTTAACACTGCCACCATTGCTCCCGATCTGGGTTTTCTACGGAGACTAGGATAACAGAACTTATCATATTCCATAAGATGGCTGAAAGTGAAAATCCAATTTCAGTAGCTCCTAATAAAAATTGCAATTACTGTAAAAGTAAAGTGATAAATGGTCTACAATATAGAAAATGTAATTCTGTTTTTCATAATAGTTGTGCTAAACGTGCTAAAAATGTGTTATTAACCGATTCGGACTTAATATGTTGTGATACCCAAACCAAGAATTTGGTAGATAAAGAATGTGACCTAACTTTGAACGATGTTTTAATAAACAGTGATAAAAACAATGAAATGTATTATCCAAACTGCATAATACGACAAAAGGAAAAAATAAGTTTGTTGTATGATGATATAAATCTTTGAAATCAAATTAATGAACCTAAAAAAGGTGATAAACAGAAAAAGCAATTTGCTGAGGAGGATAGAAACTCAATAAAAATACAAACAGTAAGGTAAATAAATAATAAATATATAAATAAATAAATAAATAAACACCACAGAAATTAGACAACCCCCAATTCCAGAAGCCCGAGGCTTGCGCGGAAGGGGTTACACATGGAAAAAACGCAGACATACAACCATTTACTCCGACAGTGCCAGTGCCGGAGCCAGGATTCGAACCCGGTGGCACAATACCCGTGTGATTAATCACGATTGCCACCTCGCGCCTTAACCCACGCGGCTACCGGCCAGACAAATGATTCTAGACATTCAAAAGCAAGATAACAAAAAAGGACCATTTCAAAGGACAGCTGTTGTAGCAAACAAACATTATCATTCAAGGAACTGGAATCTTATACATAAAACAAATTTAGTGAAATCCTAAAATTATGGGACTATCCAGCAGACTTATCACCTCAAACAACATCTAACACCAAGATAGAAGTAAATAACCAAGAAACTTAACCAACCCAGAATGAAGAATATACAGAAGTTAAATATAGAAAAAAACGCAAACAAAACAAACCAATTGTTGGGCAATTGGATCTTCTGAACGGATTTATCGTAAGGAGTGCTTCGAGATTTGTCTTTCTGCATGCTTTCAAAATGCACCCAGACACGTCTTCTGAGGAACTTGTGAAATTTTTACAACCAACCTTTCGAGTGGTTCAATGTGAACAGTTAAAATCAATATATCCTCATTTGTATGCCTCCTTCAAGGTAACTATTGATGAAAGTAACCTAAATAAGGCCATGGACCACTCTGTTTGGCCTCGTGGAACTTGGGTAAACAGGTCTTTTCACAAGCGGTCCTCTACAGGAAATTGATTGAACAGATTTCTTAGTGTATACCTATCAACATTTGGTAAGTACTTGTTTTCCTTTAAAAAAATCGAATACAAATACCAAGAATTATCCTGTAAACTGGTACGCTAATTGATTACGTAATTTAAGAAATATATTAGCATCTGTAAAGCATGTTTATAATGTTAGTAAAAGCCCAAAAGCTTTAGCTTCCTATAATACCTTATGCAAGGAGTATAAGGCCGCCATTAAGAATGCTAAAAAAGTGCCTATGATAATTATATTTTTAACTCTCAAAATAAAGCCAAGGACAGTTGGAAGCAGCTGGTAAATTTTGAAAGAAATAAATCAAATTCTCAGAAAATCAATACAAACTTATCACCAGAAATTTCCAATGAACATTTCTCAACCATTGCAGAAAATAAAATTCTGTCATTGCCTAATAGTAATTGTAATGCTTCTGACGTTCTAAAAAATGTTTCAGTTGTATCCATTAACAGTTATCTCAGGGTGTATTTCCGGACGCATTAAAAATCTCGAAAGTTAAAAAGGGAGATACACAACTTGTTGATAATTATAGACCGATATCTATTATTCCTATATTTGCTAAAGTAATTACTTACCCAGTACTTTGAATCAAATTCACACTTATGCTCCTGCCAATATCGCTTTAGGAGAAATTGTTCAACAATCAAAGCCGTAATGCAGATAGTGTCAGAAATAGTTCGTAGTCTCGAGGAAGGTAAACATTCAGCTATCACAATGTGTGACCTCACCAAGGCATTTGACTGTATCGCACATGATTTGTTAATAGACAAATTATATGTCTATGGTATTAGAGGTTTACCTCTTGAATTTATTAAATCTTATCTTAACAACAGATCACAGTATGTAGAAATCGACAATAAGCAGTCAAAACTAAATAAGATAAATCATGGTTTTCCCCATGGTTCTGTTCTGGGGTCATTATAATTCATTATTTATGTTAATGACTTATGTTACTTCATGCTGCCTAAAAATTGTGTGCTGTTTGCAAATGACACAACATTAATAAATTCTGGAAAAGATATAAATCGTCTAATAGACTCATCAAATGACGAGCTGACGTCTCTCGAGCTGAAGAATGGTTCAACGCTAATAGGCTAAAACTAAATCCGCAAAAAAACTCAAAAACTTATAGTTTCTTCACACACGGATATTACGCAAGGTTTGAGTGCGAAATTACTGGGTATCGTCCTGGATGACAAACTAAACCGGTCCAGTCATGTAGAACAGTTAAACCACAAACTCGCCAATGTGATCTTCCTCATTCGTCAGTTGAAGAATTTATTGAATTTTGATATTCTTAAATCTATATACTTTTCCTTATTCCACAGCCTAACTTATGGTACTGTACTTTGAGGAATTCATACAGTGCACAAACAATTTTTCGTTTGCAAAAAAAGTGGTGAGAATAATGGTAGGTGCTGAGATAAGGGATCGTTGTCATTCCTTTTTGGCAGTTTTAGCATAATGCCTCTTCCATCTGCTTTTATTTACTCCACTTTATTAGATATCCATAAAAACATTAATGACTATGACTTACAGTCAAGTTCTCATAATTACTGGACAAGATCTGGTTTTCTATTAAAAAAGCCTCGATTTAGATTAGAAACTCCATTAAATTAGATTTATACAATAAACTGTCTTTTAAAATGAGATTCTTGAATTTCCACTGTTTTCAACGTACACTGAAATCGTATATGTTAAGAAACTGCTTCTACTCTGTGAGCGAATATTTAAATTCAAACAATTTTATTGAATTAATGTGAAGTTCACCTCTTCTGTATTTTTTTTATACATTTATTTAACGTCGGCCTATATCCGCTACTGAGGCCTAACACCGACGCCTGTAGACGAGCTACCCCCAACCAGGAATTTTTGCCGAACCTCTTCCCTTAAGAAGAGTAGGGATCTTTTACTTGCCTAACATTTAATAGACAAGGGACCGACGGCTTTACATCCCCTCCGAAGGATGGTATATCACCTATACAACCCTCGCCTAAGGTTGTATAGCTTCCGCGCATATACTGATATACAAGCCGCTGGAAGATGTGTAAGGCGAGTACACGGTCTACATCGCATATCGAAGTATGTACATATTAAAGACGCACCCACGCTCGCCCCTCTTCTGTATTTAACACTTATGTTATTTTATATGCCTATTTTTAACGTATTTGTTCTATTTTAATTGTTTCTGCTTGCATATTTTTTACTAATATTTTAATCTCAAAAAAATTGTTTTCTTCTTTTTTATCTGGAGGTCGTTGGAAAGGTAACTTTACGCTGAATTCATAAATCTAAAAATATATAGGGTGTTTCCTTATACCACTTCCATAAAAAAAAAAATCCAAAGCCTTCCAATAAGGCGGATATTGGACTTTGAAGCATTGGGACACCCTGTATGTTCCGGATATCATTTAGTCCTTGGCCACGTATATTTTAATCTGTAACTTGTATGACCTTTTTAATAATTTTTCATTTATAATAGCATTCTTCTTTGTTCGTATAATTTCATGTTGGAAAATGTTTAACCTACAGTTTTTATTAACCTCGTAATACATTTATTTAATTTTTTAACATATAATTTGTATAGTAAATATTAAATTTAATTAATTTTTATCTCTTAAAAATATAATATAATTTTTTCATAATTTCTTGTGTATCCGTCATATTATGTTGGCGAAACAAGTTTTAACACCATTTAGACTATCAAGCCCTGAAGAACTTTACGTAGAATAAACGAAACGTAGGCATGATATCGTTTTATTAGCTTTCGACAATTCAAATTACATAATTATATTTTTTCCACGCAGCCTGTTGTATTAACTAAAATTTCTCAAATCTTTTCATATTTATTTATGAGGTTTTAGTGAAATCCTCATGAAGGATGATACGATATAATAATTTGTATAATAAAATTAATAATGATTTAACTAATTTAAGATTCACGGACGAAAATAAATAAAAATTATAGTTTTATGTTAATGAGTATTCGTTTATATAATATACAGCATTTTAAACACCTGCAGATTAATTATAATACACAATTTATCACAAGTATAATCTGAGCTATATTTAAATACATTATTTCTTATTTTGTCAGGATGTACTAAATTAATGGATGCAATTTTTATTTGTGCATGCTTTTATACCATTTAGTAGGTGTAGAAGCAACATTGCTTTGTAATTAATTCTCTGTTTAAATAAACCAATCCTTAACATTTCTTTCGTTATTATCTATCAAAGATATTCTAAAAATACTGAGTGCAGTAGAATTCTATATGATTGCATTTATTCCCCTATTACCTACTTTCGTACCTACGATTTTTGCTCCATAGTACGTAGCATAGCAGACTAAATAGAAATAACTTAGGGTCGTATCCGAGAACAACGATAATGTCAATACCAAGACACCCTTAACTAAGGGAGGATTTCTTGCGAATCCTTACATGCCAATCAGAATTAAGGTATATTGTGAGTCAACTATCATATGCACCCCATTTATTCTGTTAATCCAAATTAAAGTTTGATAAAACATTGCGAAGCACTTTCTCTATATTTAGATTCTAATAGAACTAAGACAGTTTTTATGTCGACAGACGTTTCATGATACTTCAAACTCACTTGAAGTAATATGTAACTATATTTTCCACAACTATATTCATATAATAAGCGCAGCACGTAACAGAACAGATGTTCAAAAGATCCTTCTTTTTATTTTCTTGAATGCATGAAGGCATCCACCTGTGGGAATCTCATGATCGTTGAAAAATGCAGGTCAATATCCCAAGTATTATTGTGTAGATTATTATTATTCTGTAGTTTATAAATACAATTTTTAAATGTTTCAAATTAAATAAAAGAGGAATTTAACGATCAACGTCTAGAAATACCATTTAATACACTAGATGTCTCAAAATACCAGCATTCTTCTTTAGATGCTGTTTTTACGTGCAAAACTATTAAGAATATTCTGTATAAAATTTTTCCGAAAATGCTTCCTAAGGGAGTTAAGGTCCTCTGAAGATGGTCAATAAAGGTTCTTAATATTTGTTGCTCTTTATGCTATTTTCGGAGTGATTCTTTTGCCGGAGCTATGTCCACTCTAATGATATCATTGAAGTGTACCAAATCTTTTACACGAAATAGTCCATCGGATTTAAATCCAGTGATCGGGGAGGCCAACTTATTGGGCCATTTCTTTATACGCTCAAATCGTAAAACGCATTATCAAACGAATCCCGCTTAACCTCGAAAACGGTTTGTCGTAATTATAAAGATTGCATTTTTATGAAATATTACCCAGGGTATCTTAAACTACAAATGTTAAGATAAAAAAATTAAAATTGAAAAAAATGGCAACTATGTAATCCCTCGTTTCTCCGCTTATGGTTGAAATGAATTTTGCTTAGTACGGTATAAAAATAAGCCTTAATAATGCCCAATTGCTTATCCAGCACGTAGTAGTTTTTAGAGGAGGCAGTGTTATGGTATGGGGAATATGTGTTGGAGAATACACTTATCTGTACATCTCCATGAAGATCATGAGTGGACAAAAACATGCCACTTATCGACAATATTGGGACGACTTTTTAAGCTGCTTTTGGCGAAAATTCTATTTTTATTTATGATAATGCTCGCCCACATCGTACTCAGTAAATATTCAACATTCTCTTGTTTAGTTCCATTGAACTTGTGCGAGGTTTATTGGGTAGGGTACTTCAAAACAATCAACCATCTTTAGATGGCAACAGTCAGATCTTCCCATTTTATGATGTAATCGACCTCATCATTAGACACATGGCCAGATGTATACTTGAAGTAATTAGTGTGAGATATATGACGATCTGGAACAGTGTTGGTTCTCCACGGTGAAGAGCTTAAATTAAATTGTTTATCCTCATCTTCTCATAACCAACTTAATGCAAAACAGCTAATAAAGAAGTAGTCAATTTCCCCATGACAAATTTTCAGTTTTATCCTTTAATGAAAATATGAAATGTAACTTTTTCTGCACAGTGTAGATATTATAAATATATGAGTATCAGTATCACCATACTATCAACACAAATTATATTGGTAGGCTTAAGTACTGATGGAATAAGAAACTAAAAATTGTAGTAAAAGGGGAACACCATCAGATTTCATGGTTATTGTACTAAACATCGAAATACATACTAGAAATCTAGAAAATCTTTATTCTAAACGGGTAAATGCGTTCAGCAATTTATATTCGATACAATTTTCCATTCTAGATTATAATGTATGTGTGCAATTATAATGAACTAACAAAAAAACATATATAATTTATATTAATATTTCGATCTGGAACTTTACCTGAGTGTGAGACGTATGTGATGTCATTATTAGCTATTTTTAGCAGTAAAGTATGCTAAATAAATATTACACATTTGAAAGGTAGACTTGAAAGGCAATTAAAAATACAGGGTGTTGCATCATGAGAGGGACATAGCTTAATAGGAGGTAGAGAACATCAGTGGTAACCGGAACCTCCCATAGAAATGTCTCATTGGGCCTTCATTACGAAGTTACAGGGTGTTAAATAATTTTTGGCCAAACCTGTTTTTTGTCATAACTTTGACAGGGAATGAAATAACGGATTCATATTTGGTACGGCTAATGTACTAACGAGCCCCAAGAGGTACATGTATAAAAAAAAATATATCCAGGTCCGGACTCACTATAATTTATGTTTCTTCTTTGCATCAATAAAACATCACCCTGTATATATTTTTTTGAAATTTCGATACGATATTCGAAAAGAGCAAGAAAAAACAAACAAAATGGCCTATTTCATTTTTTTGTTACACCTTCGTGGTTATTTAAATACGTTGTTAAATGTGCAAGAAAATGGATTACAGAACCCTATTAAATGAGAGGCACGTGAAATAAATAGTTTTATAACTAAAATTTGCAAAAATTCTATTAAGTCTAGGTGGTCTGGGTGAATCCTAATTCCGGCACGTTTTAAAGGTCCATTTTGGTAAAAATCTATGGTCCTAATAAGTAATCGGGTATGAAATAACAAAATTTTTAATCAATCACAGTTGGCTTGTTCAAAGTGACAGATAATAAAAAGAAATCTCCTAAACAGTTGAATAATTGTTTGTTAGTAATTTAATGTGTCAATAATCCGCATTTAGTTAGTGAAAACTTGTGAAAATATTTTAACTATGCCAGTAAAATTTACAAACGTGGAATATGCTGACATAATATTCATCTATGGTTTCTGTAATGGAAATGGTAGGTCGGCGGAAAGAGAATATCGGCTGCGTTTTCCTGGTCGTCGATGCCCTAATCATAAAACCTTTAGTACGGTGTTCCAGTATGCAAGACAACACGGAAAGTTTCCTACTTCTGCAGTTGTGGAGCGTGTTTTACAACAAGGTGTGCAGGAACAAAACAATATTATAAACGTAGTTCAAGAAAACCCAAATATGGGCACTAGACGAATCAGTTTGGCAACTGGTATTCCTCATTGGCGAGTATGGAGAACCCTAAAAAGAGAACGTTACCATCCATATCATATCCAGCAGGTACAGCGTCTTCAACAAGGCGACGATATCCCCCGCCTGGCATTTTGTCATTGGTTGTCTAACCATCGCCCAGTCATTTACAGAACCTTATTTACGGATGAGGCACAATTTACAAGGGATGGAGTAAACAATTCACGAAATAATCATAAATGGGCACAGGAAAACCCACATGCGGTACGCCAACGCCGTTCGCAACACAGGTTTTCTGTAAATGTTTGGGTCGGACTTGTGAATAGACATTTGATAGGGCCACATTTTTTTGAAGAAAGATTGAATGGTGAAATTTACTTTGATTTTCTTCAAAACATTTTACCGAATATGTTAGAAAATATCGGTATAAGAGGCATGTTGTTTCAGCATGATGGGGCCTCACCACATTTTAACCTTCAAGTAAGAGAACACTTAAACAATCTGTATCCTAATAGATGGATTGGACGCGTGGGTCCACATGAATGGCCACCAAGATCTCCTGATTGTAACCCTTGTGATTACTTTTTATGGGGCCACTTAAAAAACGAGGTTTATAGCATTGAAATTGAAAGTAGACAACATTTAATCCAGCGCATCGTTACAACCTGCGACGAAATACGGAATAATCCAGAGATGATACGTCGAGCAATTGGTGATCTTTCTAAACGCGCAAGAAAATGCACAGAATGTGGGGGAGGACATTTTGAAAATTTACTTTAGTGTCAATTACGTTTTATTTTTAAACACATTTAGTTATTGTTTTGTTATTTATTGTTAATTGAATGGAACATATTTTATTTATTTAGATTTTAGTTTGTTCTCTTTTCCAATTTTTATTAAGTATAAAATGTTGATGATTTTCTTGTTCAAAGTCACTGGTTGCTTAGGCCTAAATGGTTTAAATTATCTGTCACTTTTATTCTTTGAACAAGCCTACTGTGATTGATTAAAAATTTTGTTATTTCATACCCGATTACTTATTAGGACCACAGTTTTTTACCAAAATGGACCTTTAAAACGTGCCGGAATTAGGATTCACCCAGAACACCTAGGCTCAATAGAATTTTTGCAAATTTTAGTTATAAAACTATTTATTTCACGTGCCTCTCATTTAATAGGGTTCCGTAATCCATTTTCTTGCACTTTTAACAACGTATTTAAATAACCACGAAGGTGTAACAAAAAAATGAAATAGGCCATTTTGTTTGTTTTTTCTTGCTCTTTTCGAATATCGTATCGAAAATATATACAGGGTGATGTTTTATTGATGCAAACAAGAAACATAAATTATAGCGAGTCCGGACCTGGATATATATTTTTTTATACATGTACCTCTTGGGGCTCGTTAGTACATTAGCCGTACCAAATATGAATCCGTTATTTCATTCCCTGTCAAAGTTATGACAAAAAACAGGTTTGGCCAAAAATTATTTAACACCCTGTAACTTCGTAATGAAGGCCCAATGAGACATTTCTATGGGAGGTTCCGGTTACCACTGATGTTCCCTACCTCCTATTAAGCTATGTCCCTCTCATGATGCAACACCCTGTATACTTGTCTTATATGGTAAGAAGTTCTCAGTTTTGTTCTCAATTAAAATTAATTTTATAAACTTAAAACAACCGTAGATTTGACCGCAGATTTGAACAAACTTAAGCAGTGATATTGCTGTAAATAAGTCATTGACTACAGATATAATAAATACTTCTGTAGTTCATGAAACTGTATTTAGTATCGACATTATTAGAGTTAAGATATTGTGTTCACAAACGCTTATAATTTTTGTCATTTACATTCCTTTAAACACTAACGATGAGATGTACAAATAATTTTACGAGCGTCTAACGAGTCAACATAATATTCAGGAAAGTATTACCCTTATTAAAGGCAAATATAATAAAGGGGATATTGTGTTAGTCTTTTACCTCACGCATATACAATACCTTATTAACTAGGTTAGAGTAGGTACTTTGAACGATTTTTATCTGAACATGTTTCAAAGATAATTCCATCAAATAGATTATACTCATCAATTATACTTATAATTTGGAAATTTAACTATTTATGAGAATTACAAAGTAGGAATGCGCCAAAGCATCGATTCGGCTTTGGTATTCGATCCGCGATCGATTTGATCTTAGTCTTCGGTGCTGCTTCGGCAGAAGCTTGCAAAAAAAAATCTTATTAAAACTCTCAAATTAGTTCCACGCAGTTAGGATATTTAAGTTACTTCGTATTTAGAACTAAAGGATAGGTAAACTGACTTATTACATGTGATACATATTACAATAGTTATTTCGCGTGTCTGTTTCTAATAGACATTTATTTTCTTATGTACGGCTATGTTAGAAAAGACAGTTTAGGGCATTGCATAGCTTTGCTGCCTTTATGGTACTAGTAAAATGAAATTTTCTTTATTTTACTGTAGTTTGGAGTTAATGCTATGAAACTCACGTTGTCAATATTAAAAGCATACAAAGAAAATGTCTAAAATACTTAGGTAGCATGTATCCACTGATCACATTTACTCGCCTGTCGACCTTTTTTTACAATTAATAAATCGCTTTAATTTGACAACCTTGTAAGAATGAGGAGATCTTCACGGTGCAACATTTCTTTTCAAGAAGAATCAATATCAACTTGATCCACATTGTGTTTCACTCCAATACGAATTGATAAAAACTTTAATAGAATTTAATATAGACATTTTTTGTTTCAATGTCAATGAAATAAGTTAACATTAGTTTTATATACATTCTATGTCAATTCCATATATTCCCACACTGTAAATGGAATAAATTCTGCTAGGTTTGCAAAACAAAATAAGTTATATATCTACATGTTACATACCTATATGTTTAATATGATAATATAATAATGTTTATTTATAAAAAATGATGCACATATTATAAATAATAAGTTACAGTAAATATGTATACGAGTAAATGAACTAGGAGTTCGATAGGCGAGAGAACACTTGTTTCGAAATGCAAAGTAATAATATATCATCAGATATCTATAAAAATAACGAGAAAAAAAGAATTAACATGTAATCAATATACCATGTCTGGAGGTTCTGGATATAGTACATAAGTGGGTGTAAGAATTCATGAATAGACGTGCAGTTAATTATAAGCTTAAACTTAATACCGATACTTATATAATATTTAATAATTTATTAAATTATTTTTCCCTTTATTTAATTATTTAATTTTTAAATCGATATAACCAGTGAAAATTTTCCAGTTTTGTCCTAAAATATACATTCTTAGCTTTCTTTTAAATAGCGAAATTGATTTTATTTATGTCTTTAATAGTGTCCGGGACTGAGTTATATAATTTTGGAGTTGGAAAGTGATACGATCTTTGACTTGTAGCTTTTAACATTAAAGGATATAGACATTTACTTTTTGCCTTGTATCATACGTGTATGTCGAATATCTAATCGTATCTCTTTTTTGATGTCGCTTCACATTTGTGATAAAGTAAAAAATATGTCTCATGTTGCAAACCTTAGATTCTAAAAATAGATCAGTGGGATATCTGTTATCTTTATGCAGCATTATTCAGAGAAATCGTTTCTGAAACGTTACTAGTGCATGTAAGTGAGTTTCAGTTGTACCTCCCCATCTTAATATAGCATAATTTAAACGGGTTTCTACCGAACAGAGGTAAATGGTTCTCATTTGCTGAATATTTAGCGTATTCTGTAGATATTTAAACTTATATAAAATGAACTCTATAAAAATTGCCTATTTTGCCTATGTTTTGCAAGAAAAATATTCCATTTACATAAACTGAAAATAGTAGCGGCCTTAACACCGTGCCTTGTGGTACTCCATACTCCATATAGAGTGACTCGCTCAGTGTATCGTTTACTCTCACAGACTGAATTTTATTGGTTAAATAACTTTTGAAAAATGTTAGGCAGGTGCCTCTGACTCCAATATCTTCAAGCGTTTGTAAGAGTAATTAATTAATGGCTGACTGTGTCAAATGCCTTACTAAGATCAATAAATGTATATAGACAAGGTTTTCCTTCATCTAACGCTAAGTGAATATTAGTTGTGAGATCTTTTATTGCATCTTGTGTGCAGACTCTTTCTTTGAAACCGTGGTTATCAGACAGAAGGTTAAATTTATTCAGGTATGAGTTTAGCCTCGCTTTAATTACCTTTTCAAATATTTTAGACATGTTTGTTATTAGGAATATTGGTCTATAATTTTATCTCCAGTTTTATAGATGGTATTATATAAACATTTATTTATTGTATGCACTATGGGGTCGGTAATATAAAGAGAGTTTCCGTCTTTATATGATCTACTCCAGTAGATTTATTATTTTTTAATTCGCAAAGTTGTTGATTTCACTTTTATCTGTTGGGAGCCAATATAATGACTGGTTGCTTTGAGACCTTTGAAGTGAAAAGGTTGGGTTTTTAAAATATTATTTGCTAATATTTTCTCCATTTTTGAAAAAGTCTACAAATTCGTTTCTTATCTGTTTAGTTTCAGTTAGTATTTGCCCATCTCTATTTGTTGATTCGATAGGTGTTTTTTTGTTTTACTTTTTGTTATATTCTGTACTACTTTATAAAGGTTTCTAGAATCAGAGGCATTTTTATGTACTTCATTTCATAATAATGATTTTTTTTGTGTATTAGAGCATTTAATTTATTTTTATAATCAATCTTTAGTGCAAGCTAAAGTATGGAACAATTTTTCTCGGAAAAATTCTCGGACAGAGCCAATTTATTTCAATCAATGACTATAAAGTATGACGTTAGAGAAAATTTGAAATATAGCTATCGTCGGTGCAATACATATGAGAGAATTCATATTATTAAGTATAAAGGCACCGACACCGTCGATAAAGTAATAAACCGCTGCATAAAAATGCTAATGACTACAATTACGCTATCTAAGGTCGCAGTTCTAAATATAGGTATACTAATACAAAAGAAAATTGTACAGTAATAACTTCATATTTTTATAATATATTCCATACATATTACAAGTTAAATAAGGGTTAGCTGTTTCGATGCTAAGAAGAAGTCAAAAGAGAATGTATCACCTATACATGCAGCACAAACATTCACCCGCCTGAAATATGTTAAACGCTTGTAAACAGAAACGAATCATACATATTAAAATGGCATTGACCTTATTCATTCTTGATGGCTAAATTCGCTTTAAATAATAAAGGCGTTATTTATTTATATATGATAATGTTATGGAGGTAATCCAAAAGGAACGCAGTACCTTTACCTTTCATAGAAAACTGCGGAATCAGCGATTCCTCTAAGTAGTATTTTGAAGTCATTTTTTTTTTGGTTTTCTGCAATTCAAATATTATTGTTTCACTACAAAATATTGGCAAATTCATCGATTTATATTCAAAATGAAAAAGCCATCGCCAACACTAATTTTTTTTTGGTAAACATTGGATGTGTATTAGTAAGACTCCACAAGCGTACCGACAACATTAATTTCGGTAGGAATCAAACGTCATGTGTCGGCGTGTTTAATGACGTGTGCAGGTATAGTATATCCAATGTCAATTGCAACTCTAAACTGAAGAAGTGTTTCGACAAGGGAAGCTCTTTACCAACTCCGTCGATAATTGAGTAACACGCAAATTTTGTTTCACATTTTCATTTTCTTATATATATATATATAACGTCTTGAAGTAGAAAAATATCTGAGATAGAAATTGAAAAACTCATTGAAAAACTTTCACGCTGAAATTAGAAGTTAAATCTTCAACAAGAAAATCCAAAATTCTGACTAGAAGTTTTCATTCTGTTTGGGAATCTTCAAGGGACTATGCGATTTACGATGATTAATCTTATTTTTAGTTAAAAAATGGAGACAATTTTCTACTCGCATCAAAATATTATACTGTGAGGTTGAAATTTGAAATATATTTCTTTAATACCTATCTATCAAGCAGTGAAATGTAAAGAAAATTTCTATAAAAGGATAAGCTTATAAACAGTATGATGTTTAGTTACTGTATATCTATTTGAGCAAAATAATGAAGCACAAAAAATTTCATTCAAATTAACTACTTCATTCAATTCAGGAAAAACCTTTGAAACATCTCTCACTCCCGTCTAGTGAAAAACCTTGATCGTGAAGCAATCAAGAACATATTTCATTGCACCCAGTAATTATTTATCTCAATTTTATGTCAAGATAAATAAATAAATTGGCCATTTACATGATGGTCTAATTTTACAAAATTAGGACCCAAATTACATTATGTGTGTAGTAACGTTTTATATTTACTCAAGTTCTTTATGCAAAGTTTGACATTACGGTTTCTTTATCTAATATTATCTACCTGAAAAAATTAAGCACTCTGTTACTTTAAATACTTTGTAAGCTTGAACACATGTTTATTAATTGAGAAACCTAGTTACTCAGTTATGTTATTTGTTTCTCATTTTATTACTCAAGATTGCACTGTGAATTTATGGTTGAAGTCTGTTTCCTATTTTAGTTGATTGCAACGAAACCATTTATTTAATTTATTACTTGAATGATTAGAAAGATAAAATTGAATGAAACGACAGTAATTGTTGGAACAATAGTCACAGAAACCATTTATTTTTTAATAATTGTTGCGACAAGTAGCCGAATACGAAGTTAAAAACAATCCAAATATTTAAAATAATTGTTTAAATATTACATAGGAAAGCTTACATTGCTATAGTAATGATGATACTATAGATACATGTTTCGGGGTTGGTTATACAATAACAAGAACTAGATAATACAATCGCACTGCCGTGTTATTTTGTAGTTGTAATTAAAGATGCAGCCAATAGGTCGATTAAATGATATTTTGAAATTATGGTGTTAACAATCACTATGATGAAAATAAAACTTAATGTAAAATAGAGGACAATAATCATATAATGTTCGTGCATTATAGAATTTATATAAATGAGAATTAATACTCATGTAAAATATTATAGAATGTTGAGAAAATACCCTTTAATTGATTACACAAACTGCAACTACCAAATCGTATATGACTGTTCAACAACGTAAAACGCGGTTGGTCGATGTAATTCAAAGAGACAGACGTTCCGGTTTAGAGCTTCATCGAAAAGGTGACCCCCTAAAAAATAAGCAAGGTCTCGGACCAATCACTAACCGCTGGCCTGTACAGTTTGTAGTTCGTAAAGCAATTAGAGTGACGGATCGTCGTTCAACAATCATATAAATCTAGGTAGTCGCCCGTGAAAAATCTCACAATGATTTGAAAGGCAAACATTCCTGTGATATCTTACATGTCAATGTAGGCGCACGGTAGGCTTTTGATAGTACATCAAGTGAAGTATAATTGAAGTTAAAGTTGCTTGTCATTGCATAAATTCTGAAAATATATAGTTCTAGAATATGAATGTGTTATTTAACAAACGTAAATCTCCCTAAGAAAATATTCAGCAGCTGAATTTTCCCTAACCTCATTATTAAAAATAATAATTGAGCAAATTGTAATATAATTTTATCATATTTTCTTGTTAAATATTGAAACTAATATTTCATAAAAATTTAACGTTTTTTTTAGTACCACAAATAAGCAAATTACACATATTCTCCCGAAACCAGAATGTAAACTGAATTTTAAATAATAACGCAGAGAAATAAACAGGTTATGATACGTATGACCCCCTAAAAATTAATTTTCAAGGAAACTGAAAAATACGTCTTTATTTTCATTGCTTCATCTGCAGTATCATTTTGACAGTCTCGTTTTGAATCACTTTGTATTAAGTGAAAATGCATAACACTAGATTTGTTTAGGTAGTCTTATGTCTATTTGCAATATATGTAATAAGAAAAGTTACGGGTAATAATAAATTTTACCTAACGGATCTCACTTTTAGATATGACCAATTTAAGCTGTTGGTAATTATTAGAGAACACCAAGAGTAAGTAAAGGAAAATTATAGCAAGAAAACACAAAAATAAGTAGTAGTTAACTACATTAATATAATTTTCCGTTTACATTTTTGCTTTTATGAGATAATTAAATTTGCTCGTAAATAAAAAATAGGTTAATTACTTTTAAAATGTTAGTCAGAAACGAATTATGCGTTCATCATTATATACAGAAAAACTTATGTCATTAATCATTGTATCCAATACAAATGTTACAAATCAAAACTTTAAACATCTCCATATCATAGATTTCGATATTAAAGCGAATAAAATTAATGTGCACAGTGTACAAAGATCAGTTAACAAAATGAACAGTAAAACACATTAATTATGGTGTAAGTGCATTTTGTTACAACTAAATTAAAAATTAAAATATTTTTACTAGTTATGTATTTGGAGCAATATAAAAGACTTAGGAGATTCGGTTGTTCATCAGAAGATGACGGGCGTAGAAATCATTTCCTTTGTGAGCTTGACGACTTCAGAAGAAGAGTTAGAATGAACAAAACGGTGCCTTGCGACTACAATGTTGGATGCTGCTTTGGAACCTATCTCCAATCGAAATTAACCAAAATGAACAGAATTTTAATTGTCCTGAGGTACTATGCGACAGTCATTTCAACTAACTATAGCAGATGTATTTAACGTGTCACAACCAACTGTTTCAAGGATAGCAACAAAAAATCCAGACAAATTACCAAGTTAAGAGCATCCTTCATTCAAATGCCCCAAAGATCTGCTGAAATGAGACTAGCAGCTCAACATTTCCATGGATTAATAGAATTTCCTTTAGTAATAGAAGCACTTCATTATACCCATGTAAATATGTTGTCTGCAGGAGATACACCTGCTGAAATTGTCCGTAGCCTTAAGAGTTACTTTAGTATAAAGTGCAACAGATCACAAATTGGAGCTTGGTAAAGACGTTTTCCTTGTTTAGCCAAAGGCATGGCATTGTGTCCGAGGAAAGTGTGTGAAGTAATAATAGCCACAGCTGCTTTACATAATCCATATGTGTTAGATGGTCATAAATATTTGGAGGATAAAGATGAAAAAGAATGGTCAGATGATGTTAATGACGAAAATGGTCAGGAAAATAAAATTGTGCGTCAAGCACTTATTAATACAGTTTTTGAATAGTAAATATATATACAAAATACAAAAAAGATACGAAAGTGACAAGTGTTTTAATTTTTTGCAGCATTGAGCTATTTGGCTTTACTGAAAACGCCATTTGTTTTCCTATTTTCCACAATGTGAAAAAAACTGTCTACATCATTTACCAAATTTTCTTTCTCACGTTCGGTAAAATTGTCGGATCAGTTTTGTTTTCTGTAATCATATTTTCAATACGATTACGATTGTTTCAATTCGGTATAATTTTGAGGACGAAAGAATATAAAAAACACCAAAAATGGGGATAGAATAGAACACTTTATTTCAAAAACATGTTTACATGTATGGAAATATATTGAATACAATAGATGATAATCAACTTATATGGTTTTGCACGCAATTTACTAAACAGTTTTTATATTTTACATTCTAATGCATAAAATTTTAATAAGATTTATGCTAAAGGTATAGTACCTGTATCTTATATTAATTTTGCGAGTTTCTTTATAACTTATTTTCATTGTGTATACCCTACGTGATTTACTGTCTAATTGTACTATATTCAATCATTTACTGCACATAATAGTTATAGTCCAAGTCAGCACTTCCCGACACTCAAAAAACGTAACAAAAACTTTACGACATAATTATTATCGCCGCGGGCCATGCGGCATGCCTGTTATCAAACAACCCGACGCACATTAAAAACCTATAAAGGTAAGCGAGTCAATTTGCGGTCGAGACAACACAAAGAGTGATAGTATTTTAATGAGGTCGTAAAAATTTTGTTGCGTTTGTTATGTGCCGGGAACTGCTAATATGTTTGAATTTTGTTAGGATGGAACTAAGATTAAATTGACTCTGGACTATTTTATGTAAGGAAAAATTATCCCTTTCATAAATAAATTCATTACTATTTTTATTTTTATAGGTCTTCTAAGGTTCAGTCCCCGTTATTTGAATGGTCCCATATTATATTATCATTGATAAAGTCGTCTACAGAATAATTGGCTTTTTTAATAACATGTTTTTTATTTGATTTTCAATTTTTTTTTGCGGGTAGAATTTTAATTTCTTTTGGCAATTTATTGTACAGTACAGCACCTTTATAATAACAGTGTTTTTCATATAGAGGGGTTTTATGACGTGGTAATATTATTAAGCTACTGTTTTGCTGGGTATCTGAGCTACTAAAGGTGTCAGCTGACTTATTTTTATTTACAATTATTAATGTTTTCAATATATACAAGGAGGATACTATTAAAATGTTTTAATTTGTAAATGTGAGTTACAGGAATCACGGTGATTTCTCAATCCGGAAATAATTCTGATGGCACTTTTTTGAGTAGTATATATAGTTGCCCAGCCAGTAGAGATACTCCAAAAGATTATTCCATATGAAATAAAACCACCGAAAACTGCGTAGTAAAGTATTTTCAGCATGTTCTTGTTTAGATCCTTTTTTGCCATAGCTCTCAAACATGTAATACTTAATTTCTTATTCAGTACTAAAATGTGCTCCAGTTCATTTGACTCTCCAGCATAATAACAAGAGAATTTATTTCGTCCATAAATTTGATATTATAGTTTGCAATTGTAAATTAAAAGTATATACAATATGTTTTCTCGAAATTCATTTCAGTTTTATTTGCCCCAGACCAATTATATATGTGATCTAAGCTTTCATTTACATATAAGGTAGAATATTAGTTGATCTATTTTACCAAAAAAAGTAAATCGTCAGGGAAAAGCGTTGCCGATGACTTCGGTACACCAGATGGCAGATCGTTTATGTTGAGTAGAAATAGAAGTGGACCTAGGACTGATCCCTGAGGTACCCCACTTTCTATTCTACCCCATTCCGAATGTGAATACTCTGATGGTTCAGAAGGATTCTTTAGAATTATTCGCTGTTATCTATCCACTAAGTACATTGTAGATTGTTTTACGGAGTGCTTTGCTTTGAACATCCTTGACCTAAAAAATCGTTTGTGATTTACCATACATCTAGTAGTTATCTAGGATTCCCAGACTTTTTACAAAGCTTGTGATTTTCCTGGGAGCTAATTTCCCTATGTCTTCAGGCGTTAATTCCGCCTGTTCTAGGAATTTTAGCCTAGTGCGGACTAACACCTTGCATTCACAAAGTATTTGTTCCGCAGTTTCAATTGCAGTATCGTAATATCTGCATTTATGATCTACCGCCTTGCCCATATTCTTGAGATGGTATCTCAAGGGGCAGTGGCCAGTTAGAAGGCCTCTGATTAGCCTTAATTTGGACTTTTCAAGTTCGAGAAGTCTTGTGGCATTCTTTGTCGAATAAGTTATAAACTTTTTCGCTTGTCTTTGGCCTGGAGTATTCCTCCAGTAGAACTTTTTCTGATCCTTTTCCCATTCTTGGATCTCCTCCGCTATATGTCCCTTGGCTAGGCCACAAAATGGTTCGGGTCCAATGAACGGTGCTTCAGCTCCTTTTTTGCAAGGCTATCAGCAAGTTCATTTCCTTGTACTCCCTCATGCCCTGGCACCCACATCAAGGTAACCTTGTTGTTATTAGCCAGTTGCTTCAGGGATTGTCTACATTCCCAGGCAATTTTAGATTCAAAGGTATAGGACCTTAGAGCCTTTAGTGCTGCCTGGCTATCTGATAGTATATAGATCTTTGCCCTTCGGATGCCTTTATTTAGGCATACCTGGGCACACAGATCTATGGCATAAATTTCTGCCTGAAATATGGTTGGGGTTTACCGAGGGCTTTGGATAGCCTACAATTCGGCCCTGCTACTCCCACTCCTACCCCTTCAGCCATCTTGAATCCATCTGTATACCAGATAAGTGACCCCTGTTCCAATCATAGTGACTCCATCTTCCTCGTCTGGCGGCTTTCAATTAGCATTAGCAGTCAAAGTCTTGTTTGACTGGCATTGAGTCAGTGGGTTTGGTCATGGACTTCAAATGGATTAACGCCAAAATCCTTAAGTGACCAACCAGATCGTTTTGTTCTAAATTTATGTGCCTGGTGCAGTCGTAAGGCAAGGCAAGGGAGGTAGGTCAAGCATTGCCTCCATAGCTGCTGTGGGACACGAGTGCATTGCTCCTGTAGTTTCTAAACAGGCAAGGCGTTTCAGTTTCTGCAACTTTCCCTGTGCTGTTTTTTCCTCTATCCACTAAGTAACTCTCAAACCATTTTAGTGCTACACCACGTATGCTATAGAAGTCTAGTTTTAGCAGAATTATTTCTATACCAACTGTTTGATAATTTGGATCCAAATTTTTCACAATGGTTTTAGTTATATCATATGCTGTAGTAGTGGTTGATTTGCCACTTAGAAATCCATGCTGGCTTGGATTTATTATATTAGAGCTATTTAAGAATTCCAATAATCTTTTATTCATAACCTTCTCGAAAATTTTTGATATTGTAATTAATAGGGAAATTGTGGCACAAAAGCAAAGCAAAAACTAAATATAAAAAAACAAAAAATCCTGTGGACCTCGCTCACTATAAAAATTTACGTAATCGCACGTTTTCTGCAGTTAGAAACGAAAAAAGGGCATACATTAATAGAATATGTGAATTAAATGATAAGAAAAGTACATGGCACACGTTGCAATCAATGAATATAAAAAAAGCAAAAATTCAAACGTCCCCTCTGAAATTGCTGATGTTGAAGAAATTAATAATTATTTTCTATCGTCATTCCAGACTAGGAATTCTTATGTCGACTTCAGTTATTATGAAAACAATAAATTCAATGACAAATCTTTTAAGTTCAGTTTTGTCTCAATAGATGACGTAAATAACATTATTTCTGATTTAAAATCGAATGCAAGTGGATATGATCAGTTATCGCTAAATATGGTTAAACTTTGTGGAAAACATATTGTCCCCTATATTACTCATATAATTAACTGTTGCCTTGACCAGGGTTGCTTTCCCGACATTTGGAAAAATGCTTTAATTTTACCGATACCAAAAATTGCAAACGTTTCTTCGGTAGCTGATTTACGACCTATAAGTATTTTACCTATTTTATTTAAGGTTTTGGAGAAAGTTGTATACGCACAAATTTACGACTATGCTACTACCAACAATATAATTACCTCTTTCCAATCAGGTTTCAGGAAAGGTCAGAGTACAGCAACAGCTCTTGCTAGAGTCACCGATGATATTTTAAAAAATACTGATAATAAGAAAGTTACAGCATTAGTTTTACTCGACTTCTCTAAGGCCTTTGATACTTTAGACCATGACTTAATATCACTAAAGTTAAATTTTTACGGCCTGGATGATACCTCAGTGTTATTTTTCAAGTCCTACTTATCCAATCGTAAGCAGATGGTTGATTTGGATAATAATAGATCATCTGCGGTATCTGTTACTTCAGGTGTGCCTCAGAGGTCAGTGCTGAGACCTCTCCTGTTTACTATCTATACATCTGATTTATTAAGCTCAGTCAAATATTGTCAGTTACAAGCATACGCAGATGATACACAATTGTACCATAGTTTCTCTGTTGAAATAGCACCTGAAGCAATTGATAGAATAAACAGTGATCTAGAAATAATTAGGCAAAAATCTTTTGATCACAATTTACGACTTAATCCCAATAAATGTAAGTTACCCTTATTTGGACAAAAAAAGCATGTTCAGTTATTAACGCCTAATTTTACTGTAAAAATTGACAATAGCTTGTTGTCCCCAGTAAGTTCAGCAAAGAACCTTGGTCTTATTCTTGATAGTAACTTGAAATTTTCGTCCCACATTAGCTCTTTATTAACTAAGGCCTACAGCTCATTAAAATTGTTATATGTGAACAAAGACATCTTAAACTTAAATCTTAAAAAAGTTTTATGTGAAACGCTAGTCTTAAGCCATTTTAATTATTGTGATTCGATTTATGGGCACTGCATAGACTCTTTGGAACAAAATCGCATTCAAAAAGTACAGAATACTTGTTGCCGCTTAATCTACAATCTGAGAAAATACGATCATATTTCTCATAAGTTTAAAGAACTTAACTGGTTATCTATGTCAAATCGCCGTAAACTACATAGTCTTGTATTTATTCATAAAATAGTTAAAACCTCAATACCTCCTTATCTTCACAATAGGTTAATCAGACGATCAACTATTCACTCTCTTAATGTGAGATTAGCTCATTTATACACTATACCACGTCATTCAACAACCAATTTTAAGAAAAGTTTTTCATACTGGTCGGTCCATATGTATAATAATATACCTAGTCATCTTAAAGGATTGTCTGTAGAAATGTTCAAATTAAAAATTAAGAAGCTACTTTTAGATGAGCAGATTAATTAATTTAACTTCAAGAAATTAAATTATAAACTAATTTTTTACGTATTACTCGAATATTGTGCGTGTTTGGAAATTTGTATGTGTGTTATATATATTTCAATTTGAATTTTATATATAGTTCACGTTCATAATATATGCTGTCTAGGGTTAAGTGTAAGAATAGATTATATGATCTAAACTTCGCCCTACATTGTTGATATTTAGTATCGCAATAAAGTCGTTAATTATATAACCTTTTCAAGGCTTTCGGGAAAACACCCTGTATAAAAGATTTACTGAATAGATTTTCAAGTTCATCAGCTAATGTGTTTATAATTTTCTTAAATAAAATTGGCGAAATATTGTCACATACTGATGACTTCTTATTAAATAATTTTTTAGTGATGGACAATATTTCGTCTCTGTCAGTTGGTTTTATGAAAAACGTCCTGTTATTCATTTCAGTGTAATTGTGTAGATAGCTGTTTACCTCGTTTGCCTCATTGTTTTGTAGTATTGACACATCAATAACATTCAAAAAATAATCATTGAACATTTCTACGAAGATGCCAGTATTTGATTGAATTTGATCGTCATTATCTTCTATTTTTAACTCACTTGATACATGTTGTTTGTTTTTTCTTTATTGATAATTTCTCAATTTTTTTTGATTTTGTTGTGCTCAAAACAAACAAGAACCAACTGAAATGTGCTAAGTGAGGCGGTACATGCGGTGCATATACGATCTTCTAGTTCGCAATCCTCTTCTGCTTAATATTCTTCTCACGGGGAAGTGTAAATTGCAAAAAGTTGTTATAATCATTAATGGCGTAGAAACGATATAACCTCGGTTTTGTTTAACATCCGCAAAATACATTTCTGAATTATTCTTTTCCTTAAAAGAAATCTCACAGATTGTTTCAGTTTCAGTAATCTAATCATATAAAACCCAAAATGTCAAGTACCAAGGTTATTGTGACATACATAACATTAAGAATCTCAAATATGGAAATATCGTCTGAAAGGTATTTGTGACATTCTACGAATATTCTTCCCTTTTATTTGGGTTTTCTACCACATGTATTATCTTCTTCAAAAACAAATTACCGAATCCACAGAATAATAGAATTAGAACAGTCAGAGGTTATGTTTTACAAATAATATAAATCGGAATAAACACAGAAATAATGTATTTTGCTGACGTTTCGGATAGTAGTCTCTTTCCGTTTTCAAAGCTTTCTTCGAAGAACTCTTACTTGCTGTGTATGTCAAACACACAGCTTTAAGATTCTCTTTATGTTATTTAAATAGATACTTACTACTTACACAGGACTGGTGATATTTTCTTTTAGATAATGTTGAGTTTGTTAAGTTCTTCTTTTAACATTGGTAGCCAGGTTGTACAAATATTTACAACTAGAGCAATTCATTACGCATTTATCTTCATTTAATAAGATTATTGCTGATTATTTAATTTTTCTTTTTAAAAGAAGCAGTGGCTTTTTCCAATAATTATATTATTTTGTAGATTCAGTGATTTGTTTTTGAAGAGGATAATACATGTGGTAGGAAACTCAAATAAAAGGAAAGGATATTCAAATATGAAATTTGATAAATTTCCATTTCGATTTATTTATACACGCAGAGTGGCAGACGGACACACGGATAGACTAGGCATCACGGTGAAATGAATACAGTAACAGAGTAAATTCAGGGATGCAAGAGATAGAAGAAAAAATGTGATCACTGTACTCTCTTTCATCGGTATACAAAAGAGTAGTTGTTTTACATTAGAATTAAAAATGTAACAATTATTATTCCACACCATGCACACGAGCGACGTAAATATACCATACGTTACAAATAATTAGATATTCATCGTGAATATATGTTAATTAGTATATCGGCACCTCTAATATTCTTCTATACCAACTATACGGCTTTACCAGTGCAAAATTTAAACACGTTTGCACTACACTGTCACACTACGCTACGGCGATCATATGACGGAAAACGTTATTGTCAGATATAATCTATTTTTTACGTAAATTATTACCTCAGGAATCACGGTACACAGAACACAAGAAGAACACTGCATTAAATTACTATCATTTCTTCAATGTCTCGCACTGGAAGTTTAGCAAAAATAAACACATTAATATAAATAAAATCGTATACTTTTTGTTGAGCTGCTACTTGCAGAGGTAATAATTAAAACTGTAAGTTACTGAACCTACAGAAATTTGTAAGCGTCTGACACATAACAATATATAATAGAACATAACAGAAAAATGTTTATTGTGAATACATTGTAAAGACAGTGTACATCACAACAGGTGTTATTCGTCTAAACGTTCTTTCAGACGACGAATACAATGTACCATATGATCTGTAACATATAATATTTCTAGTCTATCTATAATCAAATATATATGTATAGGTATCAGTACAAATAAAATATTCAAAATTATTATATAATACTTATAAAGTTACCTATTGTAAAAATACATATTATGTCACATTGTCACATATTTTGCTCATTCAGCAGGTATTTACATTTTTGCTTGGAAGAATCTATAGACCACCTGCTTTAATGAGGTACTCCAGTAAAATTGTAAATTTTCCTCGGAATTTAAGTTTAAAGAAGATTATATATAACATCTTTTATTCTTGAATCACAGAATACACACGCATTCGTCGAATGTTGATGATGCTGAAACTACTTCTCTAACGGTGGGTGATTCATGCATAAATGACGGCATTTCAGTTTCTACCAAATATGGCATAGAGTTGCTAACATTACTCATAATCTTATCCTACACATAAGTACAAATTTTTCAATATTAGGAGTTGATAAAATTAAACAGATATATTGCAAGAAATAAATTACTATGTGGTTAAAGCCACTTAAAGTGAGAGAAATAATGGACGATGCAATTCAATTTTAATTGGATGATATAGTTTGCTCTCATATAACTTAAGAAAAATTACTGTAAGTTGCCAGCCGTAACTAATAGCATCTTTGACGTAATTTATATAATAACATAATTTATAGGAGAGTGTTTTAATTCCTACTTTTCTCGTTTCTCACTTGCTTAATTATCAAAGGGGAGTGCTACAATGGCAAAGGAAGTAGTATTCGAGATTTCTTTGAATGTTCATGTTTCACATGATGTAAATTACGAAATTTATGGTTTTGTTTTATAAGCTTGTCTGCTTGTCTGTTTGCTGGTCCTACACACTTTTCTGTTCTTTTTTCGATTTCATGAAGCCAACCAAACAGTCTTCTCGCAATCTTCTAGATAAATACCCACATAACCACAGTCACTACCCACATTTAGATTTGTTGATAAAGCTAACGATTCTACGTTCACACTCTAAAGGTTCATCGGTATGCTGCCTAAATAGACTCCTTTATTCGAGAGCTTCGATTTGGACAATTAGGCGATGTAGTGGAAGGATGAATGCTTCTATGTATACGCACCATTTTGTGTCTATCTATGTCATCATCTACTGTTCATTTATCTACTCCGAATGAATAGAATAGAATTGGGATAACAAATATGTTAGTTGCAGACGCCTTGTTTTCACCAGAAAGTTCCGAAGACTAAATCTTTTGGAGCCGACTCTTGTGCTTGTTTCGCACAGTATAGTATATTTGATTTACATAATGGATCTATTATTTTTGTTAAACAGATAAGTAAGTATAGGTCTCTCCGGCATCCAAATGTCTCAAGATGCTTCCCTCTACGAGTTGCGCATCCTTAGGTTAAGTACATGCCAAAGATGCCTCGATAAGCGATGAAATTTTGCAGTTGTATTATCACCTATTTTTTTTTTTTAGAATTAACAATTCATAATGGTCTATACTTTCACACATACCTCATATTTTTGACACGTTAGGATTGTTAAGTAAAAATTATGTTACAACAGTTATTGTGGACATATAACTTATCGTAGGATGAGTCTTTGCCGTCATAATTGCATAACCAGTGGCATTGGCAGCTAGCAGTATAAACGGAAAGAGACTACTTTCCGAAACGTCAGCAAAATACATTATTTCTGTGTTTATTCCGATTTATATTATTCGTAAAAAAATAACCTCTGACTGTTCCTTTGATGCAAATGTCACAGACGCAGAGGTCTTTTTCCAATAAATTTATCATTTTGTAAATTCGGTGATTTGTTTTTTCTACGTGTAGTAGAAAACCCAAATAAAAGGAGAGAATAGTTAGATAACTCAAATTACATATATAGCATATACATTATACACCTATAAAATTAGCGCATTTTCATGATCAATAATTATATAAAAACCTCAGTAACTCAGCGAAGATATATTTACATCTAGTGCTAATTTGATGGAAACTTGAGGACTAAATTCTGTGCAATATAAACATCCGCCACTTAGCAGTCCTCTTGTGAATGTCAGAGTGGAATTATCGGGTAAAATAAAGCAGATTTTTCTATAGAGGGATGTGAAAAATATCTCGCCATCGAAGTCATTAGGGCCTGTCACTCACAATAGCAATAGAACAAACAATTCGTGGATTTATCGATTCGTACCCCATTTTCATCATTAGTGTGTACTACCGCCCACAATTTCCCCAAACGCTTTTACTATATATACTAGTATATTTTGTAATTCCATTTACTGTATTGTTGAATTACTTCAAGTTAATGGTGAATAAATAATTTATAATGCGAGCATTGTTCCGAAATCTATATAAAATGTTGTTTTAGGTCGAACTAAAAATGAACGATAAGTATTTTTAGAATTATCGATTACTGAGCTAGAAATCAACATCTGCGTGAAACGTGATTCAGATATATTTTTTAAATATGTCGAATAAATAGGGTTGGAATTTTTAAAAATATGCAAACACTGGAAATTGAAATTTTTTAAATTTTATGCCTCAACCTAAATTATTTACAATATTCTGCTGAAAAACAGCTTGTTTCTTTATTTCTTTTAACGATGTAACAATAAGTGCACCAATATTATATTTATGTATTGAATAATAAATGTATTATACAGTTACTCAGCCGGCTTAATGCTTACCTGTTAGGCTACCTAAATAAAAAATGACTCACATACTGGCTTACCAGTTTGGCTTTAGAGGGAGTCGCAGCACATCCATTAGCCTTGTGCTAGGTGGTGCAGGATATATTAACCAATTACAATAAGAAGCGATCGACAATAATGCTCTTACTAGACATTCAAAAAGCTTATGACACTGTGTGGAAAAATGGCCTAATTTATAGACTGCACAAATTACCAGAGTATTTAACTGCGTTAGTCCAAAAGGCAATGCACTCACCGATATCTTTTAACCTCTATACCTCAGACATCCCTTCCCATTCGACCGCCAACCTCCTCCTGTACGCAGATGATGCCCTTATCGATGCGCAGTTTTTCTTCACACAGACTACTGCCAAGAAGATATGGTGTCATCTGTCGAGACTCCCTGACTACTACGCTGACTGGAAGGTACAAATAAACGAGAACAAGACAGAGACTATAACTTTACGAAATTTATAAACATTAAAACAATTTCGAAACTAAAAATCAACAATAAAGAAATCAAGGAACGGAATTGGGCTCTAAATAAATTGAGTTTCGGACCACATATAACAAGTACACTAAGGGCTGGTTATCAATACAAGTTTAACACTTAACTATAGGATACATGTCAAACGGAACAATGGGTATCTATTGTTTTGCTTGACATTTATCCTTTGGTTACGAGTTAACCTTGCATTGATAAATCGAGGTTAAATAGGACGTACGCGTCGATGAATAGTTTGTATTCATTGATAAACAGGCATAGCAAACTAACTACTGACAATAAATTAACTTTATTCAAAGTAATGTTCCGACCAATACTGACATATGCCTGCAGGTCTAGGAATTTTATTTCAGACACGCAATACAAAAGACTACAGACGACACAAAACATAGTATTCAGACTTTTAACAAACTCCAACAGATATATTTCGATTGCTGAACTGCATCGAAAGGCCGGGGTCCCCATGATGAAAGATTTTATCATGGTGGCCTCCGAAAAATTCTTCCGGAGTAAAATTCAGCGGTCGGAATTAACAAGATATATGACAGACGTACGTATACACGACAATCCCTCTCACATCCACAGACTTATCCACCAAAGAATATCCATTTTCGTTGAACATCGGTAATGATAAATTACCGACCTACGACATTCCTTCTCGCTCCTAACCATCATTTCATCATCATCCCCTACATCCCATTCCCTCCTATCCCCACCCCTAGAAAACTATACTATACTATACTATATGACACTATAATCCCTTTGTTTTATAAGTTGTCTGATTGTAGTAGGTTTTAGTAATGTTTCTCACAATTGAGACTAGAAAAACCCGAACCTAAAGAGTAGATATTAGAAATTTGCAAAATTAATTAAAAATTATAACTGAATGTAATAGGAAATTGTAATAAATTAAGTAACAAAAATTTTGCCGATACTACGACCTCCATCTGTCCCCCGCCGCGCTTCTATACAATGTGTATACTGTAACGCGATGGGACATAAATGATTGTCACATAAAATGCATAAAGTATCATGACGCCACGGGGGCCATAAAAACTACTCCTACGGTTACACTTGAGGTTCTTTTGGACCACCATTACACATATCCATGCAAAGCGAAGCTCGATCAGTGGTACACAGGTTAATGCAAGGCCAAACGCCAATTAGCCAGCAATACGGGACGGATTGCCAGAAGTTATACTCAGAGATAAAGGTAGATCCTATTCTAGGCATGCCCACGGACGTAATTATCCCAAGGTATAACTTCAATAAGAACTTTCAGGCTGTCATACCTGATAGGGAGGACTAGAAAAACAGCCCCCTCCATAACAGCACAAACAGCCTGGTACGCTGACGGCTCCGAGACAGAGCACGGTGTCCGAGCCGGGATATATGGGACAAGGTCAAAAGCCAGTATCCCAATAAGTCTAGGAAATACGCAACGGTATTTCAGGCTGAAGTGATAGCCATACACTGTTGCGTATGAGAGATAATAGGACAAGACACTGTCAACCAGTCGATTGCCATTTTCTCTGACAGCCAAGCAATCAGTTCCATGCAAATCAATTCAATATTAGTGTGGGACTGTTATAATATATGATTTGCAGGAAACAACTACTCAGCGGGCAAATACCCCGACCTGCATTGAATTACACCTTACAAATCATTAAAGAATGGTAACCAATATCATTTGTCAACTCCCTGACCAGACATAGACCGGTTTCGAACTTATTAGTTCTCATCAGTATGCCATAGGTCATGGAGCAGACAAATGATAGTGGCCCGCTGAGTAGTTGTTTCCTGCAAATCATATATTATAACAGTAGGTTAAGTCCGCCTAGGACTGAAAGGTCGCCGCTCTCAGGTACTTGCAGAATCGCAAGTCGCTATACGCCCATAGAGACATCTATGGTGTATAGTAGCAATTGACCATTTGAGAGGTTTCACTTACCTCTCACCACTACTCAATTTACTATAGTTTGTATAAAACTAGCAGGTTGGCCACTATCATTTGTCTGCTCCATGACCTATGGCATAATGATGAGAACTAATAAGTTCGAAACCGGTCTATGTCTGGTCAGGGAGTTGACAAATGATATTGGTTACCATTCTTTAATGATTTGTAAGGTGTAATTCAATGCAGGTCGGGGTATTTGCCCGCTGAGTAGTTGTTTCCTGCAAATCATATATTATAACAGTAGGTTAAGTCCGCCTAGGACTGAAAGGTCGCCGCTCTCAGGTACTTGCAGAATCGCAAGTCGCTATACGCCCATAGAGACATCTATGGTGTATAGTAGCAATTGACCATTTGAGAGGTTTCACTTACCTCTCACCACTACTAGTGTGGGACTGTTTGACGGCCATTATAGAGCTGGGAAGTCAGAACAAAGTGACCCTAGCATGGATACCAGGACACAAGGGACACAGAGGAGACGAAAAGGCAGATGAATTGGCCAAAGAAGGCGCACTGAAAGCCCAATAGGACTGGAGTCCTTCTATAGCGTGGCAAAGCCATGCATTAGAGCAGGCACTAAGGATTGGGTGCAAAATAAATCTCTGGAATGGTGGAGGAACCTCGCAAGACAGAGATAAGCCAAAGTGTTCATTAAAGAATGATCGGCTAAATTTACGGAAGATCTACTAAGTCAGAATAGGAAGGCCACCAGAATAATAGTGGGCCTTCTAACCAGGCACTGCCAGCTCAGTAGACACATGAGTCTAATGGGCCTGGCAGAGGACGCAACATGCAGGTTCTGTCAAGAGGAAGAGGAAACCCCAGTTCATGTATTGTGCCACTGTGAAGGCCTAACTAAACTGAGATTCCATGTACTCGGAGAAGAAAAAACCAAAGCGGACAGCTACACAAAAAGACCCTTATCAAAGCTGTGGAGTCTGGTACAAAGCTGGATGACGTACTATAAGGAATGTATTCTAGTTACACCACAATAGACCTGAAAAGGTCGCAGTGGTAAAGGCCAAGCAACTAGCTATTTATCTATCTATTATGAAATATATTAAGGCAAAATAAAATGTAATATTGAGAAGGTACTAAATAACCGGTTTTAATGGTAATGGTAATAGCCTAGTTTAGACGTGCAGTCCAAACCAACAGTATTAGACCAAATCTCCGGCCGTTATTGCAGTTCTGGCGCATCCGCTCCTGTCCTTTGCTACAAAATATTACATTATTCTAGAGACGCAGATCGGGTCTCTCGTGCAGATTGAAATCGTCAAAATCGTTCGTGTAAACAAAAAAATCGACTTTCCTGTCCGGGCTTCTGATCCGTTGGACAATTTGAAAGTATTGGCATGGCAGGACAATCCACAGCCGACTCCATTTTAGTTTCCTATATTTCTTTAGTACTGAACTGGTCTGCGCGTGAAAATGCTTATACACGCCTGGCCTGAACGTTCCTGAAATTGACAAGTTAGAAGCGGTTCCAATCTGTACAGTCAGGACTGTCCGAATTCAGTTTACACAAGCGGGCCTAGCCTGCAAGCGTGGTGCGTGCACTTCGCAACCGTCAAAAATCCCGTACGTCTAAACTAGGCTGTTAGGAATCCTGGCTAGGATATGGATGTTTCGTGGCGTTTTTAATGTGTTACCGAGGTGGTATAGTGTACCGAATAGTAAAGAGCCTACAAAAATAACAATAAAAGTAGATATCATTACACAGATGTGGCGACACAACACTATTACCTACTACTTTTTTATGACTTCCTAACCAAAAAACCATGACTTTTTATCGGCAAATGAAAAATAGGAAAATTTACAAGAGTGCGGTACCACATCGGGGGACGACACGCTGTATAGAAGAACCCAGCAAATTTTAAAATATAAACAAGCTCTGTAGTGAGCTCTAAAGCAAAAATAAATATGTCATAATGTGTTGTTTTATTTATGTTTTTATACTAATAAATTCAGAATTCGTTTGATCGTCCCCTTCTGAGACATCCTATATAAAACAGTCTTGGAATAACAAATAAAACAAATTACCCTTATAGTTTACGACGCTTTACTCCTTATACTAGCGCATTCTGAAGTGTGTTGTGGGCGTATTTAAGTCTAAAAGGCATTACAAAATAATTTAGCATTTTTGTCTGAACTCGTCCCCCATGTCATTAGCTCCCACCTGATTATAGAATATGCATAGAGGTCACCGTGGGTGTCAATGTGTAAAAGAAACACATTGCAGATTGTAAACCCTTTTAAGAATTTCTTAGAATACTTGCATGATGCATACATGTTACCGTAGGATCAGCAAATAAACTTTAAAATTCCATGTACATACATACAGAAACTTAGATGAGTGTTCACAGTTTCTTTGAAAATAGGCTTTTAGTCATGTGAACGTAAATCCATTCATGCTTCTTTGATATACATTTTCACTTCAAGGTTGTTTACAATTAAAAACTTTGTGATGTTTGTCACAGCGCCAAATACGGTTTACTCTTCCGTTAAAATAAAAATAATGCTTTAATCAATAATACGTACATGATTAACCACCATTAATTATGTGGAGGACCTTAATAATATTAAACATCTATAAACATGATCATATCCTGTTATTGAGTTTTATACCATAATGAAAAGATATAATTAAATATGGCAGTGGATTGTTTTAAGGGCGCTCTACTCTGTGGAATAATAACTAGATAGTTAGTAGTCATCAACAGTGAAATCATAAAGTCGAGTTCATCTTATATTGACACTTAAATAACTCTACCCCTCCCCCCAGTTAATTACTAACAAAAATCCTTGATCGTGAAGCAATCAAGAACCTATTAAATCCCACACAGTAATTATTATCTCATTTTTTATTGTAGAGATAAATAAACAAATTGGCCATTTACGTGATCGTCTAATTTTACTAATTTAGGGCTCAAATTTCGTTGCGTGTCTAGTATTTGTATTTGAGTTCTTTATGCAAAGTTCAATATTACGATTTCTTTGTCTGATATTATCTACCTGAGAAAATTAACCACTCTGTTAATTTAAATACCTTGTAAGTTTGCATACACTGTTTATCAATTGAGAATCCTAGCAATTCATTTCTTTTATCTAATTCATATTTTATTACTCAAGCTTGTACTGTAAATTTATAGTTGAAGTTTGTTTTCTATATATTTGATTGAGACGAAACCATTTATTTAGTTTATTACTTGTAGCACTAGAAAGGTAAATTTGAAAGAAAAGACACTATCCGTTGGACAATAGCCATAAAAGCCATTTTATTTTATAATAATTGATGAAGCAAATAGCCGGACATGGAGTCAAATTAAGACAATTGTCTAAATATTTTATAGAAAAATCCACGTCGCTATATATGTTTCAAGGTTGGCTATGCAATAACAAGAACTACGTAATATAATAGTATTCCGTGTTATTTTGTGGTTGTAATTAAAGATACGGCAAATATGCCGATTAAATGATGATTTGAAATTATGGGGTTAGCAATCACTATAATAAAATAAACTTAGTGCAAAACAGAGGACAACAATCATGTCATGTTGGTGCATTATAGAATAGCTGAGAATTAAATACTCATGTAAAATATCACAGAATGTTGGGGGAAATCTCCCTTAATTGATTACACACACTGCAACTACCAAATTGTGTATGACTGTTCAACAACGTAAAACGGGGTGGGTTGATGTAATTCAAACAAACAAGACGTCCCGGTTCAGCACTCGACGAGAAGTGACCCCCTAGAATATAAGAAAGGTCACGGGCCAATTGACCCAGCACTGACCACTGGACTGTACAGTTTGTAGTGCGTAAAGGAATCATAGTGGCGGATCGTTATTAAACAATCATAGAGAAGCCTTTGATAGTATATCAACTGAAGTATAATTGAAGTTAAAGTTGCTTGTCATTGCATAAAGTCTGAAAATATATAATTCTAGAATATAAACTTGTTATTTAACAAACGATCTCCCTAGTAAAATATTCAGCATGTGTGAACTTTTACCTAATCTCTCTATTGAAAATAATAACTAAGCAAAGTGTAATATGATTTTATCATATTTTCTTGTTGAAAATCGAAGCTAATATTTCATAAGAAATCAGACTTACTTTTAAATAATAAAGCAGGGAAATAAACAGGTTATGATACTTAGACAGTTATGTCGGTGAGAGTGGCGTTGTGTAAATAGCGGGGTCGGCGGTGGACACGCGAGGGTAGTTACTTCTATGGTTCTACTCTCAAAATTCTAAGGTCCCAACTGGATTTATTCGTAGGAATAGTTAATATTTTTAGAGAACTAATAGGGCTCGAATATTGGATCGTCGACAAGCGTCTTGCAATTAGTATCTCTTAGCAAATTCAGAGGGTTTGAAAATTGACGACAAACATCCTCGATGAATTTTGCTCTTACTGGATTTAGAGGGCTCGTAGTCGTAGGCGAGCGTTCTCAATAAATATTCTTCCTGGCGAACTTAGAAGACTTGTAAACGTCGGCAAGCGTCCTCAATAAGTTCTGCCCCTCTGCAAAATGTCACCTGGCTTTTATTCCGTTCTTCTAGTACCGCGGTTCCCAAATCACAGGTTCAATTCTCCCTATCCTGAACGTTCTCTTTAGATAGTTTAATAAAACATCCAAAAAATACAGTCTACCGATGGTCTCATGTTGCAAAACCTCGGCAATGATATACAAGCGTATGGCGGTTCGCTCCGAGCCATTGTAGTTCGCGGAGGTTTTGTATTTTCCGTCGCGGAATATTAATCTCGAATTAATTTATAGAGCTGATTTTTTTTCTACAAGCAGTTTATGCACTATTTCGATTAAAAATTACATTCTATCTCCACTGAAAGGTGGCTAAATCTTTGATAGACGTTGCCAAAATGGAAATACACACTCAAATCATGATAATTATATTCTTCATGAATATTAACGAACAGACAGTTTTCTTATAGATGTGTTAATAATCAATTTTATATCTTTCAGATTATATATTTTTTAATGTCAAAGAAAATATAGTAACATAATAGACAATAAATTCACGATCCTATATAAATCTCAGTGTAAGAAATTATTGTTTGTTATAATGTGATAATCGTTTTTGATGTTTATCCCTCTCCTTCTATCAAAAATCACGAGCACGGTTTAAGAGGAACCCATCGAAAAATTGAGGTCCATCGACACGCCCTTCTGACTTTTTAGCTCAATTGAATAATATCACTTTCAAAGAAGACTCGGTGGAATGTCTTTTGACAAGCTGGGATTGAAATGAGATGGCACCGCTTGTTGAAAATAAAATTGTTTACGTGAACTACTATGAATGTTACAGATATCAAGTTGTCATAATTGAACATAATCAATCGTGCTCAAATCAAGAGGAAGCTGACACCAAAATGATCTCTCATGTCTGCAATTTCGAAGAGCTTCAGTCACCATTTAACGTTCTCATGCGATGCTCTGACACGGATATATTGATAACAATATAAAACAATATGAAATCTGTGCATCCTGAAGTAAAGGTGTAGATGGAAGTTGGCGTTGGCACTTCATTAAGGTGTATAAACCTTAGTAAATTGTACGGGACGTTGGGATCAAATATATGTGACGCTCTATCTGCCTTCCATGCTTTAACTGGTTGTGATTTCAATCCGGCATTTTTTCCGAAAGGGAAAATATCAGTCATTTGGTGACACAAAATTTGATACATTATAGGAGTTTGAATGGATGTACGCTCGAAAAAAACTAATAAAAGTAATAAAGTAAGAGGATTAATGTTTTTCAAAGTTTACAAAAATTCTAAGGATGAAAAATTATTTTCCGAAAATGTTAAGAGTTTGGATTTCTCTTTTTTGCCGCCTTGTCATTCAGAGCTTCGGGAACACCTTCTCAGATCAGCTTACATTTCACAAATCTGGACTAATGTTCATTTGAAGAACCCGGCAACTGTACTCCCTCTTGATTGCGGTTGGAAACTTGAAGCAAATAAATATGTTTCCAATTGGTTTAGTGAAGATCAAGTACCACAATCTATTGATGATGTAGCACTTGAAGAATATTACAGCGATGGCTCTGCAGATACACATAAGAGCTGCAAGAAATTCCAACTTGCAGTGCTGCATATTCTGATAGTCCAACTAATATGTCGGAAGGAAATTATGGTGTTTCAAGTACAAAATGTTACGTTCGATTCGCTGAAAATAAGCTTGCTTTATCTCTCACATTTCTATCCACAACGTTTCTATATCATCTCAAATTTTTATACATGCGTTGTGCTATTGCAAATTAAATAAAAAGAGGGGAAAATGATGGGAACTGTAGCATATTTATGTACTCGTTAAAGAAACTCAGAACATTACAAATCGTTTAACTTTTCTATGCCCTGTAATTCCAGCAACGTCTACCACCTCTCAGTGGAGGTGGAATGTGATTTTTAATCAAAATAGTGCATAAACTGCTTGTGGACAAAAAATCAACTTTGTAGATTAATATTCCGCGGAGTAAAATGCAAAACTTCTCCTCGAACTTCAATGGCCCGGTGGTCAGCGGCCACGGTCATGCGCTTGCATTTCATTGCGTCTACCAAGGCTTTAACAACATGAGACAATCGGTAGACTATATTTTTTGAATGTCTTATACAATAAACTATTCCAGAAACAGATTTCAATCTTATAGATATAAGTCAAAAATGTTCGTTTTTTCCACACTTGGCGTGGGTGGTAGACCTGACATGGCAACGCTTCCGATCCGGTAGAACATTATTTTCCGGTATGTTTTTATGTCATCTATTTGTAAAAATTCAATCATGTAGATATAATACATTTATGTAACTTTTTGCACCATGTTTAATTTTTTGCTCTTTTTGCAACACCTATAAATTGGTAGAATTGCACCTTCGTCATAGATACTATCTAAACTTTTTGGAAAAAATCTAGCTTTATAGAAATGATTTCACGAAAACTGTCGCTACCTCCCTGGCTATTATATATATTTCACTAGGTGTAATGAATGCATATCAGTATAATTTTAGATTTATTGTATTATTATCAATAAGTGAACCATATCTCACGTATATTATACATTGTTAAAATCATAAACGTGCATTTTAGATATACTTCTGCACCGAAACCGTTTGTTTGAGTGAATCATAACGTAAATAATACTAAGGAATTAAGGAAACAATAAATTAATTATATATAGAATGCTCTTGGCTAACATAGCGGTTAAGAAATTGCTAGATGACACACACTTAATTTAGGGTAAAACTGGCAATAGTCCAAATAATATTAAATGACCACATAATTAATTATATTAATAAAAAACGTTTAAAATCTAAACACAAACATATAAACCGTTTTAAGGCAGTTTAATGACTGACAAGTTTTCTTAACATCTGTCTCTCAGCGTGGTGTATATAATTAAAACATTAAATAAGAGTAATTACTTGTCCTTATTACAGTGGGTATAAAAGAACGAGTAGCAGTTGTAATCGAGCGTGGCCGAATATCTACTATACTTCTATCTACTTCATATTTAAAAAAAAATATTCACATTCAACAAAGTTCGACTATAACTTTCATTCGTTTCATAACAACCTGTGACGCGTTTTTCTCTACCTCAGTAGGTGAAAAAGGGCCACTCTTTGACACTCGAGCCCCAGAAAAGAGTTTTCGATTTAAGCTCGGACGCCACTCCTAGTTTAAGTGATAAAACACACTACCCACAAGCCGGATACGCGAGGCTGAGTAGCTCAAGTGGAGAAACGGTACTTCAGTGGGTCACTCTGGGACATTAGACGTTCACACACAAACAGTAAAACTCAGAACTTTTCAATAATATCAGTATATTCAATTAAACCTACCATATACAAATCTATGGGTTTACTAATTGATTAACTCTCGACCAAACTTTACATGTTCTAAATACCGGGATGAGGGGAAGCAACGCCGACGCAACGAAAAGAATAGCACCAGATGACTCAGAAGCTAGGGATAGCAAACTGCAAAATAGTAACACAAAAATACGCGGTAAAGCTTAGCACATAATAAGCGATGACGCAGTGCAAAATTATATACAGTACATAGCTAGTACATCAGTTTACTTACACCTCCGTGAACTTATTTACTTCTAGAGCGATCGGAATGGAATCCAACTGCACGGCTTCTCAGATCCTTTTCTGAAAATGAATCAACTTACGATGATGGCGTACGGGCTTGGCCATAATCCTGCTACTCTAATATGATATATGTCACCTGGGTTCAGATCTCGGTATGGACACGTCTGCTGCCTATGAGTCGCTCTAGCTGACTACCAACACGGGACGAATTCAATTATTTCCTTCAAATACTTATAAGCGGGTGTAGGCGCAAGATGTATGCGCAGCTGATCGATAACGTAGTACGGACATTGCAAAAATTCCGCGGCTTGGAATCATTGTATGATAATAACGGTACCTTAGGTTCGAATCTCGGAGTGGACACGTCTGTTTTCGACGAGTCGCTCTGGCTGGCCGCCAACATGAAATGAATTTAATTATTTCCTTCCAATAGTTACAAGTGGGAGAAATGTTGATAACAGATGCACGATGAATCGACGTGACGTCAACCGAACTTGGAAAATATTTCGGAATGTTTTCGACTTAGTAAAAATAATTCAATCGCCTGAATTTTGGGACTGGGACTGGGCCTCGAACAGCACCTCGTGAACTAATAATATTTTAAAATAAAATTGATTGTTATATCACTTCGATTTGTAAAAACAGACATTTATTTTAAGTTTCGAGACATATAAACTTTCAAAAGATTTCACTTTTCATAAGATATACTCTGGTAACGTAGTCCTCTCATAATATTTTAGTATTATCATAAAGATAAATTTTGCCTATAAGACTGGTTTTCAGTTTCAATCATCTCATGGTTAGCGAAACGCGCCTCGAGAAGAGTATTCGCGTGTAGTGTTCAAATGTTTTGATATTTTGTAAAAGTAGTTTCTAGACACCAAAGATACAGATTTCTCTCAGGTTCTCAGACACACCTTCAATAAATCAGTAGGGCTTAGCCTACAAATAATCTTAACAGCTGAATAAATGATTTTCTACTTTTTAGTACATTTCTATTAATAGCGAAAATGATAGTATATTGTTTTATATGGAGTAAAAGTTACATTTTTGTGTCGAGGATATACTTCGCGGACGAGCAAGCGAGTGCGGCCAGAACAGCCGAGACAGAAAAAATTTTCTTTAAACGTCGAATGTGAATTAAATAAGTACTGTTATTATTTATTCAAATTCTTTTATTTCGTAGAGTAAATGACTTTTGCCTCAAAATCGACCGTACTGAACAAAGTACCAAATCAGTAAAGCTGAATATACCGAGTGTCCTTAAAGAGGCAAAATTTAGCGTTACAATGGCCAAAAGTGTTAAAAATAATTTTTTTTTTTCATTTTATTTTTATATTATAATTAACAATTATCAATTAAGACAATTAAAAATACGCCATTTTGAATTATTTTATAAAATTGGTTTTTCGCCCATAACTTTTTATTTGATGCTCAATTGTACAAATCGGATCCTAAAATGTTCTGGTGTACTTTGAAATTATTTAATGTTAATAAAAATAACGACATTTCGTATGACTGTACCGATCCTAATTTAATCAACATTTTTTTTTATTAACAACTTACAGCAAGTACAAGGTAATGATGACTTAATCTCTGAAAGATATAATAATTCAAAATTCCCAAATTTGTTGAGCGAGTTTTATTTTTCACCTGTCAGGGTAGAAACGATTAATAAATTAATATAATCTATTAAATTTCAAGCCATGGGTTCTGATGGTATCGACATTAAAATGTTATCTTTAGTTTTCCCTAAACTTAGTGAATATTTTAAATTTATCAATAATTTCTATTTATCAAAAGGTGTCTTTCCTAATGCTTGGAAATATGTCATTCCTGTCTCCAAAAGTGCCAACTCCATAGATTTCTCGAGTTTTCGTCATAGTATACATATTGAAGGTGTGTCTGAGAACCTGAGAGAAGTCAGTATTTTTGGTGTCTAGAAACTACTTTTACAAAATATCAAGACATTTGAACACTACACTCGAATTCACTTATCGAGGCGCGTCTCGCTAACCATGTTAACATCATCATGAGATGATTAAAACTGAAAACCAGTCTTATAGGCAAAATTCATCTTTATAATAATACTAAAATATTATGAGAGGATTACGTTACCAGAGTATATCTTAATGAAAAGTGAAATCTTTTGAAAGTTTATATGTCTCAAAACTTAAAATAAATGTCTGTTTTTACAAACCGCAGTGATATAGCAATCAATTTTATTTTAAAATATTATTAGGGAATTATTAACGAGGTTTTTAACGAAGCGTTTTTCGTTACCGAAATGTGCACAGGATATTTATATTTTATATATGATTATCCTTTTATTTTTATTGTATATACATTGTACCGCCGCAAGCGAATTAGTTAAGAAATTAATAAAAGTATTAATTTGTAGAAGCATCGAATAATCATACAAGTTGTAAAGTACAAGTGCACTCAGGTAAAGGGAGAGCGACGTGAGGAGCTTGTATAGCCGTGCGAACCCAGCAGCACATATTTTAGTAGACGGTCAACAGTCCCGCGAGCTAGATATTAGTGCCTACCGTCCTGAATAAACCAACCGCGAAATAGTCTAAGTATTAAAATAAGGTAATGAAAATATTTTTAAATCAATCTGATGTCACCCGTACAATGTCATCCTTTTTTTTTATATATATATATAAATTTATTTAACGTCGGCCTATTTCCGCTACTGAGGCCTAACACCGACGCCTGTAGACGAGCTACCCCCAACCAAGAATTTTGCCGAACCTCTTCCCTTAAGTAGAGTAGGGATCTTTTACTTGCCTAACATTTAATAGACAAGGGACCGACGGCTTTACATCCCCTCCGAAGGATGGTATATCTCATATACAACCCTCGCCTAAGGTTGTATAGCTTCCGCGCATACACTGATATACAAGCCGCTTGAAGATGTGTGAGGCGAGGACGCGGTTTCCGTTGGAATGGTCACCCATCCAAGTACTAACTGTAATGTCATCCTTAATATATAATAAATAATTGAATATATCCGACAGTCAGTTTACTAGGTGCTGTTCGAGACATTAGACGTACCTGCTCTGGCTCCGATCTGTCCCAAAATTCAGGTGATTGAATTATTTCTACTAAGTCGAAATCATTCCGAAATATTTTCCAAGTTCGTTTGACGTCACGTCGATTCATGGTGCATCTGTTACCACCATTTCTCCCACTTGTAACTATTGGAAGTAAATAATTGAATTCATCCCATGTTGGCAGCCAGTCAGAGCAACTCATCGAAAGCAGACGCGTCCACTCCGAGATTCGAACCTAAGGTACCGTTATTGTCATACAATGATTCCAAGTCGCGGAGTTTTTGCAAAGTCCCTACTACGTCGTAGTATACTACCCATACTGTCTAAAGTCTTGGAAAAAATCGTAGCTGAGCAATTAAATACTTAGTTTTCTAGTATAGTATACTACCAACAAATCAGAGCGGGTTTCGTGCTCGTCGTAGTACTAGTACGGCCCTACTCCATTTCATACAAGAAACTAAAATACTTTAGGTTGGGTAATATTGCGTTAACGTTTTCTCTGAACTATTTAAGTAACCGTCGTCAAAGAGTTTGTGTTAATAATTTTTCTGAATTTGTGTCCATTACTACACAAGGTATAAGTATCCTTGGACCTTGCTCAATTCATCAATATGCGGACGACATCCAATTATATTTTTCTTTCAGTTTTAATGATTATTTACTAGCAAAGGATAAGATTAAATCTGACCTGGCAACAATTGTTATCAAAGAGTATTTAAGACTCTTTGATAATAGTCGCAAAGCCGAAACATATGTCAGAGAAATCTGAATAAAACTAATGGAACAATGAACCAAGTGCGTATTGTAACTATTGTTTTGAATATTTATAATTATTCTAGTGAATACGTTTCACCAAGAACCTACCGCAGATTCCATCCAATTAATTTTAAGTGCCAGTGAAGCAAAACTTGCGGTGATGTATAAAAAAACTCTACTAAAAGGGAAAAAGTGCAACAATCATTTGTGGTTCAACAAACAGTGTATCAGAGAAAAATTGATCCCTAAATTTATGAAAATCGTGTGTCGGCTTAACTCACGAGAGGCAAAGAAAGCAGTAGATAGTGCTTATATAACTTGGTTGAAAGAAGAAATGAAAAAATGATACAAAATACGCGACAACTTATGCTTGCATTTGAAACTCATACATACCGAACTCTCTCACGTTTTGCATCCCATTGTTTTTGACATCGTTGATGCAGAAATTCGACAAGAAGTACATGAAAATTCACACGGTCAATACGTTAGACAGATGAGAAAACTTGAAAATCTCCGTAGAAATTCACCACCGAAAAACTGCTCGAATACGAACCTGCCAGCTGGGGATTCAGATAAGTTTTATCCTAGATTAATTAATTTAATCGATGTACAACTTAACGCTAATGAAACCAAGTTGCTCGAAAAAGGCATAAAATATTGTCCTAACATAACCAATAAAAAAGACTTAGACTTATTAGCTGTAAACACTGAATTGGCACTTAACCCGTTAGATAACAATGGCGAAAAATACCTTGTGTCAAAGGTTATAAGAAATTCACAAAAGAATATAACCTCTAACAAATTAGAACAAAAAACAGTCAACGATATCCGTAGTAAATTGTCTTCTAACGAGTTAATTTTATGTAAAGCAGATAAAGGTAATACTGTGACAGTTTTATCTAGATCTGATTATAATAATAAAATGAACGAATTATTAAATACTGATAATTTTAAAGAACTAAAACATGACCCTACGAAAAAATTTCAGTCAGAAATCCAGGTACTACTAAAGAAAAATACACCCAATATAACAAATTTTCAAACAAACAACCTTCTATTAATGAATGCTACAGCCCCCATACTTTATGGTTTACCAAAAATTCCTAAGGAGGGTTTTCCTATGAGACCGGTAGTGTCTTATATTAATGCATCGGCTTATAGACTATGTAATAAATTCAATTCGACTTTACCACAGTTGATCAAGTTTCAATTCCCTTACATTATAAAAAATTCTTTAGAAATGGTGACCAAATTGGAAAACATAACCTTACCCGAAAATGCCAAATTAGTTTCCTTTGATGTTATCTTATCTCAAATAGTGAATTGAGCCAAATGAACAAAAAGATTTACAAACATTAATTAATATATGTATCTAACAAAATTATTTTAAATTCGATAAAATGTATACACAAGTAAACGGTTTACCTATGGGTAGTCCGTTAAGCCCATTATTAGCTGAAATATTCATGGCAAATTTTGAAAACAATCTTTTTACCACAAATAATAATCTCCTTAAATACATACATTTTTGGGTAAGATATGTTGACAATGTGTTTTGTAATGGATCGGTACTGGGAGACAATTGTCACATTTCATCCATTTTATTAATTCCCTAAACAGCAAAACTCAGTTTACAGTTGAAGTGGAAAAAGAACGGTCAATAAACTTTAGATATTACGCTGACACGTAAAGAACCTGGGCTAGAACTTAATATTTACAGAAAGCCAACTTTTACTGACACCCGTACACATGCAAATTGTAATCAATCTTGGAAGGTAAAAATGTCTATGTACACAGACTTATTATCTCTAAATTTAAATAAGGTTAACTTTGAAAAAGAAATTAGAATTCTTAAAACGTTAGTAAAAAACAATGGCTATGATGAGTTACTTATTAACAAATTAATAAAAAATAAACAGAAAAAATTATTACAAAAACATTTTTATAACGTGCCAAATATAGAAAACAAAAAGTGGCATAGTATAAATTATGTAAATAAGGTTAGCAGCTCAGTATGTAATAGATTAAATAAATTAGGTATTAATACAACATCAACGAATACAAATAATTTAGGTCGCTTGTTGGTTAATAATAAAGAAAAGACAGAAGATATTAAAAAATCGGGTATACGAAATAAAGTGTGACGACTGGTGATGCCGTATATATAGGTCAGAGTGGCCGTAGCATAGAAGTGGGGTTAAGAGAACACAAACAGTCTATTTTATATAATAAAAAATCGATTGATTTCGCCGAACATTACATTGAGCAAAGTCACGTTTTTAGCGGTAGTTATGTTAAACTTTTGCATAATGCAAACAAAGGAAAAATCCTAGACATGCTTGAAATTTTAGAAATAAGAATGCCCTAAGAAACCATAAAAACGTTACAAATACACAAACAGAATTTATGAACAATCCTGTACTAAACACAGTAATAAAATTAAAATTAAGTTCGTAGTTCCGACCTGTATTGTTAAATTTTAAGAAATAGCAAATCAAGTTTTTATCCCCCTCTAGGTCGATAGAAGATTTATATACTGTAAACCACCACTTTCAGGTCAGTTTTTAAGACTCTTTGATAATGGTCGCAAGGCCGAAACATATGTCAGAGCAATCTGAACAAAACTAATGAAAAAATAAACCAAGTGGTATTGTAACTATTCTTTTGAATATTTATAATTATTCTATTATATTATTTCTCTCAGTTGGTTGTATGGAAGAGCGACCTGAAGTCGAATACCGTCAACCCATTTAATATGTATAATTTAGAAAATATTCCCAAATATGATTCGAACCCAGAATCCCAAAAAACTAATAACTGTCTAAAAGTTTTATAGTTACAGACATTCTCCACTGAATCATTAACACCAAGTCGTTGTATTATTATTATCATCGGGAATAGGTACGTTATTGTGTCAAAGGTGTCAAGTGCACGGGAAGTGGGTGAAATATCGATTGCAAGATTTTACCCAAACAAATAGAGAAAGTGATATAAATAAAAAATAAAAAAAGTGTGTAAAACAATGTCAAAGACAATAGCAGGCTACGATACCACGACCGGAACGGATCTGTTTCGGTCGGGGAATCATAGCCAGCTAATTGTTCATTGTTTTTACATACTTCCTTCCTTATATCTTGGGTTTTGTTTGTTGAATATGTTGTTTTATTTAGAAGATATAGAATGCCCGAGATTGTCAAAATCAAACTCACTTTGTTCTGGAGGCGTCTATCAATAACAAATAAAACCAGTACAGAACTCATCAAATAAAAACAAGGCTAAATTTATTTACGAATTGCAGGTGTTCATTTATTTCACTGAAAATTGGTATAAATTCATTGCAGATATTTAACAGTGTAGGCATTTTTAAATAATGATCACGCGAATGTGCAATAATCGTAAGTAATAACAGAAAGTGTAGCTATATTACACACCTGCCTTCTTAATTAGGTAATTGTTTCTCTACATTGAATACTAACATACTGATAGATATATACGTTATACGCATTTTAAACGCGGTGGTTTACCAGTGTCGACTCGTAGGCAATAGATGTGTAATTTAGCCCCTACGTCATATTCTACACTCTGAAAAAGATCAAAATATTTCTTGGTATAAAAAAAATCATGTACTTACGCAAAAATAAAAATTAATATATTTGTTTTTACATAGTTTATTGACTGGTACATCACCTCAGCAATTTGTTTTGTGCGTGTTGTGTGACGAGCAAATTTGATAAACTCCCTAACATGTACTGAGTTCGATCCCTCACTTCGATATTGGCAAAGTCGGCGGGGAGTGCAATCACCCTCCTTGTAGCACATGCTTTAAATTTAACCCTATTAGAGTGGCTCTTTATATTTGTTTATTAACTAATGGAAAAATCGAAAATTAATGTAAATATCGAAAGGTACAGGAATATGCTTGAACATACTTTTAAAATTAAGTTCATAAACAGTAATATTTTTGCTGAGTCCATCTGCGGAGAGCGCAAAGCGCAATTTGTTACCCCTCTCCTGTGGTTCACGATATTTGTACTTTTTTGAAGTACAACTCGTGATATAGCAAAAAATGAAGATGCTACAAGATACATTTTTTTGAACATTGGATTGACGTTAAAAAAGTGATTTGTTTATCTTCAGTATTCCAAGGAAAAACGAAGAAAACAGAGCTATTGCAAATTCTTGTACGGTCGTGAGCAAAAAAAAAATAGAACAAGTCATATAACGGTATTTTGCTAAAATCTAGTAGTGTACACCTAACTTTAATTTTTGTGACATTGTCAGTTAGTTGTCATAATTTATTGCAAGTGTGCAAAAAACTAATACGCCTCATATAAGCGATTTAGTTAAATCTGGAGTTACTGCTAAAGCAGAAGATGGATGGTCAATGAGACAAATTGCACTGCGTTATAATACTGACAAAAATTCGGTGTGTAACATTTTAAGACAAACAAATACGCTTACTTATTTTTTTTCCATACCGTACCCAACTTCAATTATAAACACTGCAACTATGAGCTGTAGCGAAATGTCTAAAGCCACTTGAGACGTGCTTAACAGTTCGTAAACTTTGAATTACAAGAATTCTACTTCCGCTGTTTTAAATAAAGGACACGTTAATTGTTGTTTAAATTATATGAAACAGTATGCAGTATGTACTTGAGGTTAGTTAAGGCAAGAATATAATAATTGAGAACACTACTTTAAATGGCAAACTTTGTAAGGCGTATGGTGGGTTCATTTGATGACTTGAAACGTTTCAAAAATACTTAATGAATGATGTATTTTTAGTACGGTACTTAAGATTGTAACATCATGGTTTTTCTAATATTATGTGGATATTAAACTTTTATTAAACAAATATTTTTACGCATAAATCTATCCCGAAAGACTCGAAAAATACGCTGTACACTGCATAATTGGACCTTTTTTGAAATTTTGGAAAATCAAACGAAGTGAACTCTGCAATACTTGAACATTGTAAAAAAGCATTTCTGAACACACTTCTCATCAGTTAAATCAGATTTCTAATTGATCAGAAAATCTATTAGCTTGTGGAGCGTGACCACACCAGATCTCCCACACACATTAAATTCATATCTGCGTATTCATTAAAAGTATGCTGTGCCATAACCTTAAAAATTCAATGCAAAGGGGAAATTTGAAAGAAAAACATATTTCAATGTCCAAAGTGACTATTTAACTGATAGCATCGTATTCAGTAAGCTACATTTTTAGTTGTATCTAATAAAGATCCACTTTTTCATTTTGTTTTTCATTACCATTTTTTTAAATCAACCACAAAAACATCATATAAGTATTCGGTTTTTATAGCTTTAGACAGTCTAAACATAAAGAACTTTTGTAAGCATTTTTTGTTTTGAGTTATTTTTGAGTAAGTTTCATAAAGTTTTCATTTTCTTTTTCTCTTTTGTTGTCTGGTTTTTGAACTCTTAAAGTTTTCACTGCTTGAATTTAAAACATTCCTAAACTTCACAGTTTTATTTAGTAGCAATTGTCAAAGAAAGCTGTCGTTAACAATGACTTGATTTTAAATTATGATGAAGGCGTCTCGTTTCTCTGAATCTGCTAATTTTATGGAGTAGAAACAAGAGTAGCTTTTCTTAGACAAACTGCACAGTCTTATTCACTAGCAATTGTCAAAGAAAATCGTCGTTAATGTGAACGGTCCATTTTACACGTCTGAAGGATTTTTATTATATTTTCCAAAGTGGATATTATACGTTCACAAAGAAGGGTTTAAATCGACTGTTTCAGACGGAGAATAAAACAAAATCTATACTTACTGTTCGCTTTTGCTTAACTGTTTCACTGATAGTACCAATTGGACATCGTAACACTATAAATCTAACACAGTAAATACTAACACTTTCTTAAATTTAAACCTGAACAGGAATTTTGAAGCACAAGAAAAAGACAATATAAAGTTCAAAAATATATATTAAATCTTTTAAAAAATTATGTTTTTACAAAACGTCCAAGAAAAATGTATTGACAAACTATAGTCTGGCCCGTGTACAACACATAGTGAGGAACGGAAAGACTCATAATGTACCAACTACCATCCAATGTTTAGTTTTTAGCTAACGATTACACAAAAAGATTCAGTAAAAAGTTCAATGTTTATAATTTTTTGGTGGGCTTTTGCTTGCCTGTCTATTGACGTATTTTCAGTTCAATATCAATTTTGGTCGCTCCTCGGAGCTTAAAAATGCTTGAATCGCAACGACTTTGAATTATATTGTGCATTATAATTTCATACGTTCAGGCAAGGCGATCCCATGAACGTTCTGAGTACATGGTGACTATACTTTTTTAACACCGAATCACTAAGGAACTGGTTTAGGGCAAATACCGTTAAAACCCATCATTTTCCCGTCAAAATCGACTGCTAGAAAATGATAGGGCACCCTTGACGCTAAGAGCTATTTTCGCTAAAACTCTCGAAATACTTTGACTAGAGACTGGATTAACTTGTCCTCATATTTAACACAATGCATGAGTTGCAGTGCTTAACAACGTGGATTCGTCGTCGGTTTTCGTTATACTTTCTAAATTTTTTGGTCGGGGTGATATTACGTCCTCGTGCCGCAACATTTAGTATACTCTAAAATTACACTCCTTGATGAGTTTCTGACATTTTTGCAGAAAAAAGGCTCCGTAGAGCGAAAATGTGATTGAATATATAAAAACCTCTTCCATGCGAAATGTTTCCGATTCCGATTTTGTTACAGTTTAGAAAAGTTCATCGAGGGTTTTGGCGTATTCTTTAACATTAACAATGACTTTTAAATAATCGTGGAGACGCCGGTCCACTTTACCAAATAAGCGAACGTTTCTCTGAAGAGTGCCTTTTCCTAGGCAAACTGCACAGTTTTATTCACTAGTAATTGTCAAAGAAAGACGTCGTTAACAATGACTTACTTTTAAATAATGGTGGAGGCGCCGGTTCGCCTTATTGAATAAAGGCACATGTTTCTCTGAATCTGCTAATTTTATCAAATACAAACAAGAGTACCTTTTCTTGGACAATCATTTGAGGAACCTACCTATGATATTTGCAGTTCTAAAATGTCATTTCTGTAAACAATTTCGGATGTCAGCCCTTGGGTATAGTCCGTTCCTGATTTTCTAGAGGGTACGTAGACTTACTTCAAAAGCCAAATTATATACATGCATCTGTTTTGTATGCCACGAAAATTTACGATACGATAGTATAAAAGAACTGTGCCCCGCTTATAGGTGGTTTTGGACCATGGGCGTGCAGAGTTGAATTATATGCTGATATAATGTACTGAGCCAGTACAGTATCAATCTGACATTTTTATGCCTTTGCGTTGAATGCGCGAGTGTTTAAAAGAGGACAAATTGTATGATTCTGGGATACTCTAAATTCTGTTTTATCAAAAAGGTTTCTTTTCTATACCTATGTTTAAAGCACCTCAAATCTTCTTGCGCCCAGGGCACCTCCCCATAATAATACATATCGAATTATATGCTAGAATTATCTCGAACATTGACGATAATCAAGTCATATCTTAGTTGATGTTGTCTAAAGTAAATCAAAAGAATGTCTTAGACGAAATCTTAAAAGAAAATAATCTCAATCGCAGATTGAGACATTTTCGCTCGATAACTGATGATGAAATGAAATGAAATGAAGTAGGTCATGCCTAATATACACAATACATAGTAGTATCAAATTACATAATAGAATATAGTTATACATACATATATACACATAGTACGAGTGTAATACAAATTATAGGGCCTACATAGGCGTATATTAATGTAAGTATGCAAGTTCTAATACACCCATATCATCTTAAAAAGTAAAAAAAGTATGAAGAGGAACAAAGATTATAAAAATTCAAAATATAATTTAATACAATACATTTTCTATACATTAAAAATTATGCGCTTGATTTACCTTATTTAATAAAAAAGATTCATGGATTTCTTGAAATTAGTTCTTTGTATGTGGAAATTGTTATTGTTTCTTGTTTGATAATTATGGATTTCTCTATTTATTGTTATAAATCGGTTGAGATAAGCAGGAAGTAAGTTGTGATTTATTTTATAAATAAATATCATCGAGAAATAAACTAGTCTAGTAGAAACTGTCATCCACTGAAGAGCATCTAACATTAAACTAATTGGAGTATAATTACTGCATTTCAGAATTATCCTCATGCCACGATTTTGTAATTTTTGTAGAGCGTTCATTGAATTGTTGTCTGAAAGGTATAAAACACTTGCACAATAATCGAAGCGCGGTTGAATAATAGTCTTATACACAGTAATATTTGTAGAGAAAGAAAGCTGACTAGATATTCTTGAAAAAAAGTATAGTTTTTTGTTATTTTCTTTTGTATGTATAAGAAATGATTTTTAAATGTTAGAGTATTATCAATAATTACTCCTAGATATTTAAATTCTTTAACCAGTTCCAATTTATTATTTTCTAGCAGTATATTTATATTATTTACGTTAATGTAATTATATTTAAATTTCGTAATCAAAATCATTGCCTTTGTTTTGTTGACATTTAGTTTGAGTTTGTTTATCGCTAAATACTCTTCAATTTTGGCTAGTTCATTATTCATCGTCATTACGGCATTATCTAAATTATTATCAACTACAGCAATTAAGGTATCGTCTGCAAATAGATTTAAAAAGCCACAAGATGTACATTTAACAATATCATTTAAATAAATAAAAATAATAGAGGTCCGAAGACACTACCCTGTGGCACTCCAAATTTATCTTGACGAGGATTAGAAAATTTATTGTTAATTTTTGTATTTCGATATCTGTTACTTAGGTAGTCCTCAAACCAGTTTAATACTATGCCATCTATACCATAATATTTTAATTTTTTTAAAAGAATCAGTCTGTCGATAGTTTCAAAAGCTCTTTTGAAGTCTAAAAATACAGCTAGGATATATCGATTATTATCAATCTGGTTAATCCAATTAGAGATAGTTAATTGTAATGCTGACTCACACGAGTGATTCTCTCTAAAACCAGACTGATTACTAATTAATAAATTACTCTTATTAAAATATTCAGAAAGTTGTATATGTACTGCTATTTCTATGATTTTTTCTATAGCTGGCAAAGTATTAAGTTAGAAGCTTCGTTTAATATATTATTTTTGGTATAGGTGTTATTGTACTAGTTTTCAAATTATCTGGAAATTTACCTGTTCATAATGAGGTGTTTACTAATTGTAAGACAATGACAATGTCCAATGACATCGAAAGAACTCTTAATAATTTTAGCATATAATACATCATATACATTTGTCTTATTACATAAATCTGATATAATTTCCTGTAGATCGTTCATTGTTAATAATCTAAGGTTAGAAAAATTACTATCTGTGTTTATAAGTTCTGCATCAGTCCATTCAGTGGTATGATTGATAGAACTAATTATATCACCTACACTGTCAATAAGTATCTATTAAAGTTTTCTACCAAAGTGTTGACTGATTTCCCTCTTTTATCAGAGAAAGATGTTTATTTAATAGCTTTGGGCCGCTATCAAATCAAACAAGCCAAGTCATATTACGGCGAACACATAGCTACTGGTAGATTTAAAATCGAATTATGTATTGACACGTGTAGTTGATTTTGCTTCTTATGGGTTATTAGGAGAACCATTACTTATTAAAGCAAGAATATAATCTCGACATATCAATAAAATGAAATAATATATTATGTGTTAGCAGATAAAAACATAGAGGGTAAAGATTCAATTAAAGGTTACTACTGCAGTTGTAAAGACGGTGCACAAACCATCGGTACTTGCGTTCACGTAATAACTATAATCTGGTTTTTAGGGTATGCTAAACATCACAATGTGCAAATAACTCCACTTTCATCAGGCTTAGAGAACATATTCATACGATTTGATAGTTCAGATGAAGATGATACTGAAAACTGATTTTCATGTTTCAACACCCTGTATACCAACGCGCAATCAACGAAGGGCCCTAAAATATTTTTGGTAATTCTCCAGGATATCCACTTCTCGTTTTTTGGCGATTTTTTTCGCAATCTTGTAGTAAAGTGTCTTATGGATCATTTGGTGACAATGAAATGTTGTGCAAATGAATAATAATAATAAGCAACTAGCATACGGGATGGTGGAGTGAATAGGGGTGCTGGGTGGGTAAAATATGGTCGCGAATTTAGTGTAAGTATGACGATAGTCGCATCCGACAAAACAGTCATTCGCGACTTACAGTCGCAAGTAAATTTAGTTTTTAGCCGAATGCAGGAAAAATCGCTTCTGGCAAAAATCGCATGGTACAAAAAGTCGCATGCGACCACGAGCATGCGATGAAAACGGGTGCGAATGTAGTGTAACTATGACGAGAGTCGCATCCGACAAAATAGTCTTTCCCGACAGTAAGTGATGTGTAGAAAGTCGTAAGTAAAATTTGTTTTTAGCTGAATAGTGAAGAGAATCGCATGCGACCAAAAATCGCATGGGACCACGAAACTTTGATGAAAGTCGCATGCGAAAGGGAAATTGCAATGAAGTTAAATTTGTGCCGAAATTGTAGGGGAGGGAAAATTTTTGGTGAATGTGATTGTCGCATGAGGCAAAAAATAAGCGTTATAGAAAATGCGTAACTCGAATGTATTAACTTGCTGGGTTGCACTCTAATAATCTCATGCGACAAAAAATTGCATGAGATCACAAATCTTTGAAGAAAGTCGTCGTTGAAATAAAAGAAAGTCGCATGCGAAAGGAAAATTGCAATGGAGCTAAATTTGTCTCGAAATTGTAGGGCAAGGAAAATCTTTGGTGAATGTGATTGTCGCATTAGGCGAAAAAGAAGCGTTATAGGAAATTTATGCCAAACGGCACCTTTCATATGTATTTTAGGCAACCTGTGAGCAGTAGTGCCACTAACGGGTGACAAGACGATTACCGTGAACGCAGCCCATTGTTGACACATGAGCATTTTAAATAATTAATTTGTAGTATTTAACTTCGTTTGCACAACATAACAATATGTGGACTGTAATCCTGGAATAACGTAGAATCCTACAGTATTTTTAGTTTTTATATAAGTGAGAAGTGGATATCCTGGAGAATGACCATATTTTTCTCTTAATACAGTCCCTTAGAGTATAATACTGATATATTAATTATTAGTGCGCACCACATGGCCCAAATCGGGGCACGGTTCTTTATAATATAAAATAATTTTCATCTCTCTACTTTAGACAGGCCGCAATTACATTACATTACATGAACTATTGGCATTACTTTGACCCCATCTACCCTTTTCTAAATTCTTGCCCTTAAGTCCTGAGGCACTCAGTATAATATATAACATACCGTATACGACATAACGCAATATATATATATATATATATATATATATCACCCTGGCGCATTCGCCAAATTTGCGAATTTGCTTCAAACCGAGAACATTTTTTTTTAAGTCGACGATAGCTTTAATAGAAATATTAAATATATTTTACATATGTTATGCAATTTGGAACACATGTAATTTACTATATGTCCTTTTACTTTTTAATGCGATAATTAATGGCTCCGGTAGTAATCGCAAACTGATAATTGACAATATCTCTAATTTCTTCCTTTAATAACCATGTATGAAATTGAGGAAGTGCAAATAACGGTACAATTTTTACTCTGGAAATTTGAAATAATGAGGTCGGTACCATTACGCATTAAAGTGTATTATTATTGTTTACATTTAATCAACCTAAGTGGGCTTTTTGTTCCGTAAAGCCGCCATGTCATATTATGCAATTACATACATCGAAGAGAACTAATATAAATTTTTACATGAATGCGTATTACGAACGTACTGGATGACAAATGCGAGAGGAAATATACGATAGAACTAGTGAATGTGTAAGCATGCAGAACTGCGTATGAAATACAAATTCTCCATCTTAACTGAAACAGTATAACTTACTTCCTTTTATTAGTTTAACAACTAATTACCTAATCAAAATTGTAATACAAACATTAATTCTATATGGTCACCAACTTTTTGATAAAAAATGTTGGGGACTAAGTGCAGTTTTAAGAACACATTATATTATGGAAAAATATGACAGCCGCTGGCTGTCAGCAGGAGGTAGCTTTCTCAATATGTCGACCATTTAAAAATGGCGCGTCACTCATGTATAAAAATTATGAATTCTATCAAGTATGTTTTATTAATTCCTCTAACAAAGCTGATAAACTGGTGTATATGAAATAATGTTTTCCAGATGTACTCAAATTAGCACGTATTGTATCCGTTCATAAAAAAGATGCTACTGACAATCCCTCTAATTATAGACCTGTTTCTATTATACCAATTTTGGGAAAATATTTGAGGTTATGCGGAATTTACAAATTTCACATTATTTTGAAGTCAATATTCCCTTTAGTAAACACCAAATAGGCTTTAGAAGTAATATGTCAATAATGCATGCTATAAATAACTTCATTGAAATTACTAACACTGGTTTTGAGGAAGAAGACTTTATTTATACACAATATCTTGATTTAACTAAAGCTTCTGATTGTGTGTCACATAAAATCTTAATAGAAAAGTTAGTTTTTTATAAATTTAATAACAGCAGTATAGAGCTTATTAAATCTTACCTCACACACCGTCTTCAGTTTGTGTCTATAGGTAGTAATAAATCGGAGCCACGCGTTATTACGGATGGTGTCCCTCAAGGTTCGGTACTGGGACCACTACTTTTCCTTATTTATGTAAACGACTTACCCAGTATCACCCTTAGTGCTGATTTTGTCCTATTTGCTGATGATACAAAATCAAAGAATATCAAAGAATAAGCATATAAATAACTTGTTACCAAATGTTCACGATATACAGTCGTTAGTTCAAGAGTGGTTTTTGGCAAATAAGTTGACCATAAATACATCTAAATCTGAGAATATGGTTAGCACGCAAAATGATACAGCTGATTATGTAAAGTTCCTAGGAGTTTACTTGGATAATAAATTAACATGGGAAACTACACAAACTTCGTTTGCAAGAATGGTGCGTAATATGGCAAATCAGGTATCACAAACAATTTTAATTACAGCCCATTTTGGACCTATACATTCCAGCATTTCTTATGCTATCTTAGTCTGGGGTCACTCTACTCACACTGCATCTGTCTCCGTTATACAAAGGAGAGCAGTAAGTATTGTAGTACGGCTAAATTACAGAGATGGCTGTAAAGCTTTGAAAAAATTAGTACCAACACTGCCTTGCATTTATATACTTCAGTGTCTCCTTCATATAAAAACTAATATTAATCTCTACACCTCACACTAACAAATGCATACCTATTCCACTAGAAACAATGAAAATATTAATCTTGGCTCTTTACGACCTTGTAAAACTCGCAATGGAACTAGCTAGGTGTTACGCTATCAAATTTTATAATACGTTACCTGCAGAAGTTAGAAATCGAGACTATAATAGCTTTAAGGCAAGCCTTACGACATTTTTATTAGACAATGCATTTTATAGTTTAAATGATATTTTAAACGCGGGTCTTAACTTTTAAATTATAATTTTGTGTTTTTCTGTATTCTGTTTGTCATTTTGTATATTGTAATTGTAAATAATTTTACTGACTATTAGCACTAATAAATATCATTATTCTTGTTATTAAATAGTCAAACTACGACCGTTAGACACACTATGCTATCAGATGTCAGTATGAAATACATTGAAATCAATGATCGAATAGTATAAATATATGTATATATTTTTTTGTTTAGTTACGCCATATACACACATTGAAATTCCATTTCAGTTATGCGATAAATATATTTTGGCGATACGCTCTTCGAACCCAATGGGAGATCAATTTTTTATATAAGTCTATAAAATGACAATATATTGTAGTAGTTTGTTCCATCGTTCTGAGCGTTAGTATTTTCATTAATGGAGCTCCTGCTGAAAAGCAGTTTGTTTGGTAAGTTCGAAAGGGACCCACTCATTTTAAATAATTTAAAATGATTTTTAGATTTTGTATTTGTAATAAATAATGAGTTTTCTCAGCTCTATTTTCATACCTAATATTATGTTAATTTCTTGACAATGCTGATGAGACGATTAATAATGTAAGAATTTTTCTAAAGCTCCTGGTCTTGCATACCACAAGATAATAATGGTGTTGTCGGGTTGTCTGATCAGTTCAGTGTCTAAAAATGTACACTATGATGTTCGTCTCTATGATAAACTTTAAAACTAGTCATAATTGTTAAAGATATCTAACAGCTCGTCTTTACCCTCTTGCGGTATACTGAGAATTAAATCATCATCATATTTTCGAAGGATATTTCTAAATCCAACTTATTTAATCAACAGTTTGACCAACCCTCTCGGTGGCCTCGTATCAAAAATTACTTTTACCGGAAAAATTCCGCACAAAACCTCCGCCTTCGCGTGCTACACCACGAGAAACCCGTTTTGGGGTTGGTTTTTGGCCAATAGGGGATGAAGGCAGGTTTTTTTCACCCTTGGACCTATCGCAATCGATTGCCCGCCCCGAAAAACCGGGGGATGTGTTTTTTAGCCCTGGTCCAGAAGTGTTCAACTTTTCCGCTTATTTGCTTGGAGTATTGTCTTCAATGACATTGAACCGGAGTGGCATACTTGATGTTAAGAAAATTCTAATACTCAAAGTTAATGGTGCTTATTTTTTATGCATAAAGTGGTTAGAAAGTTTTAAAGTAATAACAAATAACCTACATCTATGCATATGCAAACTTTTATAGCAAAATAAATATTTATGTCGCTTCATAAAAATGACCTTGGATTGTACAGTAATAATTTGAAATGTAAATTATACAAATTAATATTATCTTCAGTGACATGTTAAGTGTAGGGGTTATCATAACTTAAGTACACTGTAGAATTTCTTGTAGTACGTATACATTAAAAAAGTTAGTTTATTTTATGAAATCAAAATGTGTTTATAGTTGTCAAATTATCTCTACATTCCAAGGAAATTATCACATATTGAAAAATCTATTAACCATTTATTATATATGGCAAACCAATTTTAGCATTAGAAACAATTAGTTAATCAAAATAAAGCTGAGAAAGGGAAACATTTATTCTCCAACCATCTACCACTTCCGGGAGGTACTTTTGGATCTGACATAACTATATTTTTTAACTGTAGTTACAAGGCAATATACTTATTGCAATGAATAGAGTTTGTCGACCATAGCTATGAACAACGTACATACAAGCAATATGCATAAAAACAACGAATATAACGGCTAAAAATGTCGAACAAAAACGCTATATAATATACATAATTGGTCCGTAGATTCTTTAACTACATACTCTTGTAAGATAAAAATTGAGTTTCAGTCAATGGCTTTAAAATGAGACTAAAACATTTGATGGTGGAGAAAGAAAGATGAGAAATTCATGTATTAATTGAGTCTAAATAAGAAAATGCGAATAAAATTAATAAATAAACCTTAATTTTCTTACATTGCGTGTACTACGAAAAAAATTATAGTAAAAATTTGGTAAAGCAGAATAAAAACATATCAATATTAATAAATCTCGCGTTTACAACAAATATTTTACCCTACCAATGGAAAGATCTATATTAGTTATAAACAATTTCACAAACATATTTGAACAGTACCTTAAAGATAGATTAATTAGTTTTCTCTATAGGTACCATGTGATTACGAACAGGCCATTTGGTTTCAGAAAAAACAAGAGCACTGAGCATGCTGTTCTAGATTTAATCTATGAAACAGTTTCTAATTTAGATGCAAATAAGAAATATCTGGTATTTTTTCTGGATTTGATACCGTATCACATTGTACCTTTAATAAATTATGATCTTCTAAAACACTATCTCACAAACGGAACTCAGAGAATAAAAATTGACAATTCTCTAAGTGAAGCACAGACTATTATCATGGGCGTACCACAGGGAACAGTATTGGGTCCAATTATATTTCTTGTATACGTCAACAACATAGCTAGTATAAAAAAAAAATTCGGGGTCACATAACACCTTATGCTGTTGGCATGACTATGGTTTTTGTGGATGTATCTTGGGAAAATGTTTATTCTGTGCCTGGAAGTAGCCTAAATATAATATATCAATATTTAAATATTAGCATTCTCAGCCTAATTGTAGATAAAAGTTTAACTTTTACTCTCTCAGCTGATGACCTGATGAAAAATAATCCAATGGGGTTAGGTACGGAGATCTAACTGGATATTCTACTGATCCGCGTCTACCAATCCACCTGTTTGGGAAAATTTCGTTTAAATAATTACGCACTATTACCGAATAATGCAGTGGAATTTTCCGGTACATAATAGTTTTCTGCAATTGAATACAGTACGGCAAGTCCTGGAATTATGTAATGTAATGTAATGTAATGTAATTTACGATGAAACAAAAAACTTCCAATCAAAATTGTTTGGGGAGAAAAATTACATCGAACAGATTTTTTGCAAATTACTTGTCGAGGCATCAGGGAAAAAGTCTATGGAGTGCCCAAGAACAACTTGTCATCGAATTAAAAATTGTTCTATACAAATTGCTACAAAAAGATTTTTTTCGAATTTCTCCCCGGATTATCAGGGACAGCTCCAGGGAGATCTAATTAAAAAATATAGAAATAAACTTGTTTATAGTGAAAAATTGTAATGGCAAAGTTTACTGCAAATTCGTCTGAGCATCAGGGGCGTCCAAAACAGTCCAAAGTCTTCGAATCAGCAAAGTTTTCAAACAAAATTGTTTGTAGACGGCTGTAGAAAAGGTTCAAACCAATTTCTTGTCGAATGAAAAAATATTTCAAATGAACTGTTCAGGATGGCAACTTGTATAAAAAAGATGCTATTCAAGTTTCGTATCAGAATATAAAAAAATTTCTTGTTCAGATACCAGCCCAAAAATTAATTACTGTATTTTCGGGGAAAAATGTACGGGTTGTAGTTCTTGCGCACAGAATGCTCTATCTCTTACAAAAATACAAATATAGAAGTGGAGTGAGTACATTGGAAGGCAACGCTGAGTGTAAAGGGTTAGTCAGTATATTTAGACAACCCTTTATTATCGTTATTATTGGAGATTGAAAAAAAAAATCGGATAAATATGTAAAAAAATATATTGGTAGCTGCCGACGACAGAAATTATTATTAGTAGTATATTATTTATCCCCTTTTTTTAATATGCGTTACCTATGAACAAATCAAAGACATAAACATTTCTTCCTTTATAGGATAATAGACCAACTTTAATTACCTACACTGTGTATAATAAAATGGTCATCGAAGACATATTTTTAGAATTTCCAGTATTAAAAATTAAATATTACGTGTATTGTTTACAAGTTTGTTTAGCCGTAAGAAATATGCAGTTTTATGTGATGATCTAAATTTAACCTTCGTTTTAACAAGGTTTCATCAGAGAATAATTAAATAAAATCCAAAATAAAATAAAACGTTGGATATAGGAGTAGGAAACAACACAAGGAATGATGTCACTGGGTCCAAATGGTTATATTAGTATTCAGGGATATGAATGTGGGCAAGAATAGCTCGTGGATGACTGCATTTAGTGGCGTAGGAGAATTGTTTTTATAAAGGGATTAATCACTTTTATAACCAAAGTATGGATCTGGTGATTGATTTCATTAAAAATTTTTAGCTTTTATATACAATGATTACAAATCACTAGACCGTTTAGTTGCTTTTAACCGACCTGTTGAAACGTGCCATCACGTCGTCAACAAGGAATACTAAATACAGTAACTTCAACTTCATGAACTCAAACGTCATTTCGAAATAAACGCATTAAATTCTTTGGAATTTTCACTTTAAGTTTAAATAAATAGAAAGAGATACCGGAAATATCAGAATAACTACATACATATCATTATTCGTCTAACAAAATGTTGGTGCAGTTTTATGCTCCATCCAAAACTCCCACTGTGCTAAAATTCTTAGCAGGTACTTATTTTATTTGTACCTCTGCAACTGATGTTGTCAGCAAGTTGCAACTGATAACGCTTATTCTGAAGTTGCCCATATTAATCGTTATATCCGGGTGCATACGATATTACTAGTCAGCCCATCACTTTTTTCGGAAAAGTTATCGATTTAAAATTTTGGGAAGCTGTGTGAAGAAAACGTACAAACATTTTTAGTAAAAACAAAATCAAAATATATTAAGTAATATAACTTTTAAAGAGAAATATTAATTTACATGCTTTTCATTGGCCAATATATTTCAATATCTGAATGAACAAGTTCATATGAATAAAACATGTTATCCACGTCTGCAGAGGAAGCAACGGCACACAGAAAGGGAATTATCAGATCCAATACTTTCTTAATGTCTGTAATATACTTTCAAGAGTTCCACCACGACACTACGTTAACATGTTCTATTATTTTTGTTGAAAACATTGTTTTTTGGAACGGATCGGATTTCGTTTCCAACTTAGATATTAACTGTAATAACTCTGCGTTAAAAAAATATTGGGAAACTATATGTAAAGCAGTTTTCTTTTTCTTCTTTCGACGGACTAAATAAGCTATAGGCGTTCTGCGCCAAAATCTTATGTTATTTCTTATGGAGGTTCATTCTGGTTTTCAAGGTCACTTTCCCTGTCTAATATTCGTACAGACTCTGTTTGAAAAGCGTATAGACCTGTTTAATATACGTACAGACCTGTCTGAAAATCCTACAGACCTGTTCGAAAACTGTACAGGCCCGTTTATTATTCGTACAGACCTGTTTAATAGGGGGCGCAACGTTTGAATTTCTAGCCTCGCAAATAATGACCTTGACAACGCAGAATGAACCTCCATAAGAAATAACATGGTATTTTGGCGCAGAACGCCCATAGCTTAGCTACTGGTGTGTAATCGTTTTTATTTCTGATAGGATCCAGCAAATATTCCAAAAAGTGAAATGGCGTTAAAGCTTTATCATATCTCCTATCAAATATCTGGTATTGCTTTAAATTTCTGGCCTCTTCAAAACTATAAAAAACGGCACTCAATTTTTATCTATTCCTCAACTGGTACATTTCTGCTGAATTCTGTGAAGTGTAACAGAAATTGGTTGTAGCAATTTTAAAAGTCCATTCTTTTAATTTCAATATTCGATACTTCTTGAAATATCAATGGACCAGTGTCATATTTGTGCTCTTCACAGGCTTGCAACGACTTGGACCATTTAGTAACATTTATCTTTGTACCAAATATTTGGCAAGAGTATAATGCAAAAATATTTTGAAATTTGAACTATGTGCGATTTTGCTTTTGTAACTTCTAAATCTTTGGAAGGCAAATTCAGTATATGGGCACAACACCCGTCTGTTATAACGGGGTAATCAGGGCCACGGCAATTTTATCCCTTATATTGTCATGTTTGCCGCATTATCTGTGATTACTTCACTCATCAACCTGGTAGCCAAAAAAATATCATTTTTTCAAATCCTTGCACCAATCATTAGTCATTATCAATAGTAAACGATTAGATTGGCTTTTGACAGTACCACTAACTACTACTACCAAAACTACTACTAAAACACTATATAATATACAATTATATCGCTGAAACCTACCCTGGTCTTAAAGTGTCAATCGCTTTCCGAACTTCCCTATGGTCAATGGACTTAAAAAATACAATTTGTTGCAAAAATGATTCCGGCTACCTGTTTATCTAATTCTTTCTTTTTGTCTTGACATGTTCTTATAACAAAGGAACTTAAACTAGTGTTACTACAACTCAAATTCCCGCTTGCTGTTCGATGGGAATATTCACTTTGGCTTGTACTAGCTTGGCACATATTGTCACTTTCACTCGACCTAGGCTTCCCAGTGGTTTCTAAAGCTGTCGACAAGCCCTTGAATTTCTTTATTACATTTTTTGCATATTGGACGGCACCCAAACACTATCTTCTTTCCTGCCTCGACTAAACATTTATTTTTAATATACACACTGTGAATACAGTGCAGGTTTTTCTTTTCTTGAAAACTAAGTGTTAGGTATGTTGCGCTATTTCTTCTCTAATCTTTACTAGACATTCTATCAGTATATTCAGGATCTTAGAGTTTTATGATCTTTCCGACGAACAAATAAAAACAGTACTAAATGTGTGTGTGAATTTAGTGGTTATGTATGGTTACAATTAAATAGAGTAGCTTCAGCTAAACTTCGCCAATGAAAAAATTCTGAGGTAATTTTTTTATAGTTTCCAGATAGACGAAACGAAGCACAGAGAAATTACAACTGATGACGTTTGTAAGCTTCTATATTTTATTTACATTTTTTCTCTTCATTTTGCGCATGTCGAACGGCCTTTTTCGAAATTTTCGGCAGAAACATTTCCAATGGCTTACTGAAATAATGGGTGATCTTTTATTTTAAACGTGGTATTGTTCCTAGTGACTTCTCCTTTTGTGTGACCCCATATTAATTCAATAGGATTGAATTCACAATAATATGGAGGCATTCGCAAAACTGTATGACCTTGTTCTTTTGCCATTTCATCTGTATGATAAGATGCAGGAGTTCGGCTCTCGCCATATCTGCTTCGACGTATTTGTCAACCAGGCTTGTATATGTCTGCTTTTTTTCGTGCCAGAATTCGGAATATTCTCCGTTATTCTACTGTAATAGGAAACGTTGTCCATCACAACCACAGAATGTTCGGCCAAGCGTCCCAGAATTTGAGCAAACTAATTTTAGAAAACACCATTGGTTTCTTCATTGTAGTCTCCTGTTTTCTTTGATTGGAAGCAAATCATCCTCAATGAAAGCGTCCTCAGATCCTTTATGAAGCACTATAAGGCGACCTCCTTGGCCTGATGAATCTTTTAACTCTATCGTTAATCCCGGGGAAATCCTGTCTCGGATTCAAGATTATTGTATCCTTCCACACTTTAGTTACAGTACGGCCAGTTTTCATCCAAGTCTCATCTAAGAAGTACAATTTCTTGCCTTCTTTGCAATAATTTCGGATCTCTCGCAGGAAACGCCACCTCTCGTTATTTTTTGGACCACTTTTAGTTGAGACTGTAGACTATCTATATCACGAAAATGATTTGTCATATCAGTAACATGATTTTTAGTGGAAGCTTCTCTGATAATATCACGGTACTGATCGGGTACATAAATCGTTTCTTTTTTTTTCCGAATTTGAATTGGCCTTGGGTATATCCCATTAGCCAGCTGGACAGGTTAGCGTTATTTAAAAATATTAGAAAAAAAAAACAGACCAAACTATGCACACACGTTAAGGGAAATTTACAATGGTCACACTTTTCACGCCAAGGGGCCGATCATGGCAACTTTAATAACAACATAATAAGTTGGTAGGCCGTGGTTACAAGGATGAAGGAAAGACAGGGAAACTACAAAGGCTTACTGGCAAGGGCATTGAAAATCGTTTCTTGTTTTCTTAAAAGTTTTTCTATCCTCCCGAAGTCACGATCTGAATCTAAGTAGGAATGTCCTACTTCTGGAAATTTGTGGTCTATAGTAGAAAATATTCCTTTGAGGACTAAATATTGATATAGACATATTGTTTGAAAATTCTTGTTTTGCCCGGCACATGAATCTGATCAAACGATTAAATGCTGTTTGTGTCTGCAGAATTCCTCATTAAATTCCATGAAAGTGCGTAACGCACTTGTAACTTCCCGGGAACCTCTGCTTGCCACATCTTCTGTCCATGTAAAAAAATAGTCTTTTTCGCCACTTGTTGAAACTGAATGAATCCCCAGATTATAAAACCACATCTGTCTAAGATAAAAAGCCTTCGATGTGATTAACCTTGGTAACGGCATAGTCTGTAGTAAGTCAATTGTTATGTAGAGTACATCAGGATTCTTAGCGGCGTTTTTTCTATCAAGTTGTTGAAGCTGAAATGCTGCTTCGTAATTTTCTTTATGTTTGATGTTTCCTTTACTAGAGTCACATATGCTACAGGTATCACTGCGTGGCAATCCAAATGAAGAATTAAAAAAAGTAGAAAAAGTCTTGATGTACGAACATTTTTTTACTTTATACTTATGCAATTTATCTTCTTCGCATTTTTCAAGATATAGTCTATATATTTATGAAATACTTAGTGTTGGCGATAAGAACTTCTTGTGCGGATTTTTATGGCGGGAGTAATGAGATTCTTCCCCTGGAAATGATTGAATATGCGCTTTCACAAAGTGTACCACTTCTTCTTCAATTTTGTGAGGTCGACTAGCATGTTTACCTCGCGAATCAGGAGACGGTGCTGAATTTCCCATCTCAATTTGTTTTTGGATTAAATCTATTTTCTTTCTACCAACACCATATAGAGAACAAAATGCAGTTTTACAGACCTAGTAGGAATTAGTGTTGCAGGTAATTTTAAATTTGTACGAAGCAGTTTTATGAGATCTTGCATTAGTACGTTGGCGCTGTACTGTGCATAATTCAATACTTTTAAATAATAGTGAATTTTTAGCATCAACATCTAACCTATAGAACCTGGAATGTATTTCATTACGACTGTTTGTATCACACTTCTCTCCGCATTTCAATCTGCAGTTTTCAGTACACAGTAGGCCAAGCTTGACTTCTTTTGCTGCAACTACCTTTCCATTGTATGAAATATATTCCTTACCTCTTTCACGTGCCAAAGCAGCTTTCCTTTTTTGCCAACTCTTTTCATCTCTTTTTCTTTTTCTCGATTTCTTTTCATACGCCAAATTTTTTGTCTTCATTTGTGTGATTTTGTACTGCCTATTTGTTCATTATCCAAATTCAAATAATTTTCTGCGGTAACATGAGTTGAAACCATGCTGCCGGCTTCTTTAATTTTCATTTTTCTTTTGGGTCGTCTGTGCTTCCCACTGTCTTTTTAAGTTTCCAGTTCATCCTCTTCACTGGAGCTTGAAAAATCATCGTTTGAGGGAATGTATTCATCGCTGTTATCGTCTGAAATGAGAATAGGTATCTAAGCATCACATAACGAACAAATTGATTAAAATATTATTCTTAAATCTATTTGTATTTACATAGCACTAGCTCGAATTACTTACTTTTTAAAAAGAAAGCTTGTAGAGGTTTAAGAATAATTATTTACTTTAAACAGTAAAAAATATTTACCTCTATACTGCTAACGTTCCGATTCACTGTCTGAAAAATTGCAAATGACTCTGTTTCTGGGTACTACTGCCTTGATCGCCACTCTACAATACTAAGTGTATTGCAGAGTGGTGATTGACCATTTGATGAACCATTTTTTGGCCTCTGGATAACATTTTATTTATTTAACTTAGTAAAAACACTTTTTAAAGCACTGCAATTACAACAAGAGTATGCTTTTGCTCATTGACTTTAAAGGTTATGTTGTGGTTATTTCTATGGCATTTCAATGAATGAAGGTGTTATGTGCACATAGTGCTTTCATCCATTATGAATAAGATCTAACAATATGTACATAACTCCTTCATCTACAGTTTTTTTTTTTTTTGGAAATATTGATAGATAAGGATTGAATGAAACATAATAGGTTAAAACAGAGTCTTGCCAACTTCTTACGTGAAAAATCTCAAAAATACCAAAAATGCTACATAATAGCTTCATCCACTCACCTCTTCAATTTTCATCCACCTCCGCTAACATTTTATCTAGAGTTCGTGGTTCATTTCTTTTGAAAAAAGAATGAATTGAACATCGAACATCACTTTTAGTTTTAACATCGATGTTATCCAAAATTGCTGGCTGTCGGTGAGATACTTTCGGTGCCTGAAATATTTGTGTTTCTTGATATTCACGAAGAATTTTGAAAATACTGTGGACACTCACACCTGAATTAAAATTTGTAATAAACATAGATAATAATAATAAACTCAAACGTAAACTATAATAAATATACATAGTAAAACTAAAAATGCCTTAGAGAAAAAGTATTTTGACAAAAATGAAAATTACTTGCCGCATTTATAGTAAACTCGACGTTTTGTGTCTTAGGGTTATCCGGATTGTCTCCAACACAAGTCATTAGATATTTAAAATGCGTTGCTTATCTTCAACCAACTGAAAAATGATTGGCTTTCCGTTTTTTTTTTTTTTTCGGTGGAGAAAGAGCCGCTTGGTGCATAATTAATATGAATCGAAAGAATTTCTAACCTCAAAGAGAAGAAGTTGTTCTGACATTTAATTAATATTAATTATTTTCATTACGTATGTTAATAAACACACATCTTCCCTGCAAAGACAAGAGAACCTAATCCAAAAATTGTCCATCTTTATATTTTAACATAAATGTAATGCGCAGAACCTGCTCTATTTTTGGTACAGAAACGGTATTCCTAGGATAAAGGGTTATAAAGTTAGGAATTCGAAAAAAGGTTTATTGTTATAGCCCTTGGCGGCTATCGCAAGGCAAAAGAGTCTAATGAACATATTTTATAAGAAATTTGAAAAGCAAAAAACAGTTTAATGTACCTTAGATTCTTAATGCTATGCATATAAACAAACCATGGCAGAAAAAACTAATGTATATTAGACGGTTTTGTCTTTGATTGTGTGAAATGCACACCGGAGTATTTAAAAAAAATTGTTTTATTAGATGAATGGAAATAACAGCAAATAAAGATAACGAATAACTTACCAGCAATTTTTAACAAACGTCAAAACTAAACAACATCAAAAACATAAAATAGTTGGTTGTATTATGGGATTTAAAAATCAACCCACAGCTATTTAAATATGGCGCACTTTTTTGGGGATTGGCTTAATTTAACTATTTCTACTCAGTAAATGAAATATATCTCCAAATATTTCCGCTACTTTACAACATTCACCACTTCAAATACAAACAAAAATAATCCTAAGGTCCGGTTTATCAATACAGGGTTAACTTTTAACTAGAGATTAAATGTCAAATGAAACAGTATCTATTGTTTTGTTTGACATTTATCTTCTAGTTACTCTGCATTGATAAACCGTACCTAAGACGCACAATTTGTTTTAAGTATATCGGACATTTGACTTTTATCGACATTTTGCGTTGTGAATTGTTTTGTATTATAATTCTTTCCAAAAGTCTGAAAAATTTAACCATAAGTGTATTTAAAATACAATGTTATGTCTAATTTCAGGATTCCTAATTACATTGTATGTATTAGCGTGTTTAATATATTATTGTCCTATTATTTAAACATATAAATAAAGTCTTGTTGCGGAAAGATAATGTGCTATAAATGCGTGGGTTATCTTTTCTTAACATCAGACGACTAGGCGACTCGTTTCAGAACAAAAATATCTGTGACTTCATCTTATTTTTGTGTTATTTATAAATTAATGGAGATATATAATACACATTGCAAAATTGCTATAATGTCTTAATATAACACAATTGCCTAACACAAGGCAGAAGATGCTATTGGAAAGTTCCTAATAAATACATTTGCAGAATTTTTCCTATTATTAAGGAAAGTTTGTAGTACATATTGTGTTAACTTGAATATACTTCATTTCATTTAAGAGACAGAACTAAAAATTAAAAATAATTTCAAAAATAAATGAGTTCTATCCTATCGCTCAATCTATTTTTTAATACCGACCAAAAACAGTTATTTATTCAAATGTGTAAGCTGATACATTTTTCACGAATTGAAATTTTATTGCACTCGCCTGACAATTCCGTGAGTAAAAACAGACACCCTACACACGAAAATTGCATACAATACTTTTTCTATTTCCTAAATGGTTATCAAAAAATATGTGCATAAATTGAATTATAAACAATAGTGTTTAAAGTATTTTATATTAGTCATATTTATCAATATTAAAACTCATTTTACTTTAATCTACTCTAATTGAAACAAACTCAAAAAACGCTAAAACTTATTTACGTCTAAACTTAATCATTTAAAAATCGTAATATCGCCATGGTCAACTTAATTACGAGACTAATCAAAATTTTGAGAATACAAATAAACCGTTTAACTTTAAAACTTTTTTTTTACTTTACGCCCTAGTTCGTAAAGTTAACTTTACACACTGCAAAGCACCATGTGTAAAGTACGAAAGAAGAAAAAAATATTATTTCACTGCCTCCTAATTATAATCAAAGTCCTGCAAATGAAAACTGAACTTTAATTTTGACAACGATATTAAATTATCTTCTTGATATGTCACCGTTTATAAAAAAAAATCCCACTGTTTTAATATCATTCTATCTATAACTGTGCGGTAATGTGAATTCTACCACACGAAACTGAGCTGAGCGTTTAGTACTATGTAAGCCCACGCAGAGTGGTAAACTTATTTTAGGTACCAGATAGTTTGACAATAACAGTTGGCTAGTGAGATGTTTAAAAAATAATTTTTATATTTTTATAAATTGGTTCACGGTTGTAGGTAAAAGTCATATATAATAAGGGTGGTGACGTCTTTACCGCTCTTGGGTTATTATAAACCTCTTCTATGGCTAGTTTTGTAAATTTAATCGCGTGTGGTAAGTACTTAGATACAACTCTTATTGTAAAGTCCAATTTATTGCTATGAATTCCTATACTACTTACGTTTGAATTAAATAAATTACACACCACAGGTAATTACTACCCCCTTTATCCCGGAAGGCTCTAGAGGAGCCTTGTGTGTGTGGAGGGGGGGGGGGGGCTATACATTTAGAGACACGGGACACACACCCAATATAGTAGTGGAAAATCCCCCTCACAGTATTTTCTACTACCATGACCAGGAATCGAACCCGGAACTTTTGGGCGAGGGATATTCTATTTTATTTATTCCATTTCATATTGTGTACAATGTATATGATATCCCGACGCGTTACAATTAGGCATCAAGCTTAGAAACGAGACGGGGGGCCGATCTTATGCCAAATGATATTAAAACAGAATTAAAAATTAATGAAATAAAAAACAACGTTCTCCAAAAAAGGTTAAACTAAATGTCAATGTCTATACAAAATGTTTAAGAAACTAAAAAATTATTAAAATACTATCTGCTATATAAAATTATCTGATACACTCGCCGGAAGCTCATTGCCGAGAAAAAACCTGCTTAAAAAAATATATATATACAATTAAAAATGCACCGATGGTTTCAGTAATATATATAAAATCAGAAAATAAAACAACTGTAGAGAAATAAATTAAAATAATATTTTTATTTAAAAAGTATATATGCAATGTTCCAGGGACACATCAAATCATCACAGTTCCACTTGTACCTGTAAGAAAATTATACGTTTTAAAAATTGTGTTATCTATCCGAATAAATCGGAAGATTTTCATGTATGAGCTTATGGGTATGCTCAAAATTGTGATGTTCCCGTATGTCTACCATATTCGTGGCAAGCGGGGAATTATGTATCTTTAATTTAAAGAATTTTTGAGAAGTTTCTATTATATAATCCCTGATTAGAGGGATGTTATACTCCATATGAAATGTTTCTATAGGAGTATACCTATTTGTGCTTGTAAGTAATCTAAGGATTTTATTCTGTGTCCTTTGTAGTCTATTACATTGCGCATCTGAAATTGTGTTCCAAGACGCGCATGCATAGGTAAGGATCGGTTTTAACATAACTTTATAAAGGGTTAGCTTGTTATCCTTAGTTAATGTGCTCCTTTTGTTGACTAATGGATATAGTCGACTTAAGGCAGCATACGTACTATTTATTACTCTGGTTATGTGAGGTCCGAAGCGTAGTCTCGTATCCAGGGTTACCCCTAGATACTTGACCGTGCTCTTTTCCTCAATAACCGTGTCATTAATTTTAATTTTATTGAAGGTTTTAATAGGAGGGACAAGTGCACTTACCTCTCGACCATCAGTCATATTATTTTGCATAAACAACCCCACATAACCGCTGCTTCTCTGTGAATTGGTAAGAAAGGTAGTAAGTTAGTAAAAACATAAGGTTGTACCGTCTAACACATACACAGGCCAAAGCGGAACATTTATTATTATTATAATTATCGGCAAGGTAGCACAGCCAGCTAGAACGCGTTGGCGAACGCACTTGGTCATACTTTGCTGTGTTTTGGGTTTGATCCCCGGCACCGACTCTGGCAGTATATCTGTGTAATGGAAGTTGTTTGCGTTTTTTCAAATGTGTAACCCCCTTCCGGACAGCCTTTGGCTTTGGATTTGGAGATTGTTTACTATATGAGGTGTGTTTGTTTATAATTATTATTTAAGATAAAAAGAATAATGAATTGAAAATAATGTCTTATAACTTACGACATACTACGTCTTCAATCGGAACACGCAAAATAAAATCTGATTACAGGTATATTAATCCTAAAGAAAGGACTACAGTGCAGGGCTGTTGTGCATAGCCAGCCGTATACTAGTTTCGAGCTTCTTAGTTCTCATCGCAAACAGATTTTACTTTGCGTTTTCCGATTGAAGACTTAGTATGTCGCAAGTTATAGGACCTCGTATAGGACATTATTTTGAATTGATTTAGAAACGCACATTGTGCACCTTGATTGGTGGCAATGAATTGATTGCCTTTCATAGAAAAAAGTGGAACACTACTGGACTTTAGTAGTAGGAATATTTTTACTTTACTACACGTTTATTCTTTTTGTAATAAATTATCCACTTTCTGTTGGCTTATCTATTTTATTATTTAAGAACTAATGTAAGTATTTTACCTAGACGGGTGTAAAAAGTTGTACACAAAGTGTTAATTGTATATAGTGTATTAGTGTATAAAGTCACGATAAAAGGAAATATCTCGTTCTAATTACTCAGACAAGTGTTAAATGTTAATTTCTGTGGAGCTGCGTCTTCTTACAAATATGGCCTGATGGAGCTTCTGTACAACAGACTTTTCCATTTATGTTTATATATCTTTGAGTTGGCCGTTGCTATCTATGTAATAAAATATGTTGTGGCATCACATTTTGGTCCTGTGGATATCTTTTACCACTTTTTGATAGTTTGCAAAAATAGCTGGGAACTCTGTTCTGGTATTTTTAGAGTTGGTGACATCCAAATTCAGTACTGCAACCATGCGTCCACAAACCTTTTCCGAATCATCTTTATTGGAATCAGCTGCATTTAGAATAGTGCTTTTACGGAAAATGTTTCAACATTCTATATTTCCGGCAGCGTTCTTTAGTTTCTTTCCATCTGCTCCAACTTTTATTCTATACAAGTATTTCTACAAGTGATTTTACACCTTCTTCGGCGTGTAGCACAATATACACAGCTCAACATGTTTCTAACAACAAAACGAAAATCTTTAGCAAAAATCTTGTTTCTGAACATTTTCAGGAAGGAAAACTGTAAAGTGACAGGGCCTACATGAGGACGGGATAGCTTATTCAAGCCTCGTAAGACTATCTTTAATGTCGCACAGCACCGTATAGATTATTTCTTCTGGTGTTTTTGTTCTAATTTGTCGGAAGCGCTATGATTTTTAAGATTGACTATCGCGTTATAGATGGCATCAGTCATTATTAGTGTATTGTATACAGGTTTTATTTCAATGACGATAATGTTTTAGGTTTTGAATAGTTTTCCACGTAAGTGATCTTTGTTTTCTTTCTCGCTCTCGTCTACTTCAGGATATATAAAACTACGTTTGCCCAATCTGTATATTTCTAGATTGCTCTAAGTAATCTTATAAATTAGCTTTGTTGCATAAGAAAAATTGTTCAAAACGCAAAATATAAATCAGTATATTTATTTGGAAGTCTATATTTAAAACAGCTCAATCATAAATCCATTTTGAAAATTATCTAAATATAATTACTTGTGGTATCAAAATAGTTTCCTAGTTAGTAAACAAGTCCTTCAGTGCTTAGTTGTTTCCTTTTTCACGTGCAGCCCCTAACATATGTATTTTTCTGATATGATTGAGTAGGATGTGAAGGCTTGCTGATCAGCTTACCTCGAATTTAATACTTGCTAGAACCAAAAAGAGCAAACGATTTTTTAGCCTGCTATGGGTAAATATAAGAGTGACGTAAATTTAGCAGATAGGGAAAAGGCCCAAGAGAGATGCAATTATCTTTAATCTCCAAGCTATACATAACTCCGTATAAATAAATACCTATAACAAAAACAATGTTTTACAATCAGTCAACTGTAAATAATAAAAACTCCGGCACAAGGCCAATAATCTTTATATTTTACTGTGTTTTTTTAGGTTAGTTTCGGAATTTTCCTCAGCATAAACATCGACTATTAACAGGTTGTGAAAAAATTATTTAGATCAGGTAAACCTTAATAAATGAAACATAATTATTGTGTAATATTAAACACAACTGTACAAAAAATTACGATGATATAGTAATAATACAGGTAGATACGCCGCTGCCTAATCGTATTTATTTCAAGGTGATTACAATTACTACTTTTTTCGAATGACAATTAGCAATATAAAACCAAATTAGATACCGTTCTCCTTTTCTGTTTCTACAACTGATCTTTATTTTCTCCTTTACGGAAGTACAGAAGGGAATTAATTGAATTTTTAGTAGGTATCCGATAATTGTTTTCTTTTCAATATTTTCGACGTTTTTGCAACAATTAACGATAATTTTCTAAGATTTCTTACTGCCAGCAGTCTTCAGTGCAATTCTAACGTAAAACAAATACAAACATTTAACATATGATTAATTTTTTCCTTCACCTATTTCAATTTTTTCCACACAATGAGAATAATTTTAAAATAACATAAATATGGCTGATCAAGCCATTATCCAGACCACTTTTATACATTCTGGAATTTGGAATTGGTTGGGAGGGTGATTAAGAAAAATTATTGAACCACAGTACTTAGACCCCATTGAACCCCTTATACATCCTCCCTGTAGGCAGCTCCTCGCCTAGGCCTCCAACCAACCTAATCTTGCGAGATAGGTGGCGATGCTGCCTAGGGGCATCTCCCCTACATCGGCCAAAGCAGGCCAACATTCTCTCAAAATGGATTCTCTGATTGATGAGACGGCAGAACAGTCACAGAGTACATGTTGAACCGTCTCATCTTCTTGTTCACAACCTTTTCACAGAGGTGTTTCGCTTAATCTCATATTATGTAGATGTTTTCTTAACGGACAGTGTCCAGTCTGGATTCACGTTATAAAACGTAGGTTCCTTCTGGACATTGCTAGGTAGTCCATTGCTGTACTCTTGCTGTGATATTTTAGTAGTTCCCAAGCAAGCTGACCGCTGTTTGTTTCATTCCACAGCTTCTTAAATTCATTGTTGGTGTTCTCTTCAATTATTTGTATTATCGCCGTGATCGGTAACAGACTGGCCAGGCCTGGTCCAAAGATACTTAGACCTGCTGCCTTTTTGGCCAGTCTGTCGGCTACTTTGTTGCCACTACACTGTGCATGTCCTTTCACCCAGCATACCAGTATGTTATTCATGCTGGAGGCACCCACAAGTGCTTGGTGACATTCCCATACTGCTCCTGTGGTAATTTTGTAATTCAGGGCTAGTAATGATTGTCTACAATCTGTGTAGATCCTGATTGTTGCCCGTAGTTTGTCTACGGACAATCTTTTTTGTAGATATGGTTATGCCCGCCAGTTCCATTTGTACTACGCTGGCTCGCCCATCCATAGCCCATTTATATTGGATTTGCAGACTTCAGGAGTATATTCCACATCCTGCCCCATCCTTCTTTTTTTATCCGTCTGTGAAAATATTGATCACACCTTCGCCAGCAGCCTCGTTCTCGCTATTCGTCTGTATTATGTAGGAACTGTCAAAGACAAACCTTGGAGAAATGCCATCAGTGCACGCCTGTAGAAGAGGCGTCTTTCTGACAGCCTCATTCCACAGGCGACTTCTGGCCTCTTCACAGCCTACATTTGGTTGTATGCCAACGGATTTGAGACGTACCATTGTTGTCAGAGCCACTTCTCCTAGACATGTATCTAGTGGTGGCAGACACAGCATTACCTCCATAGCCTCCTTATACATTCATATATCAATGTCTTGATTTCGTTCATAATTTATATAAATATTTTTTTTTGACGCCCTTATGTATATAGCACCAATAAAAAATCGGTTCCAGTGAGAACAATATATAGCGAATTACGAAGAAATGATAAGATCACTGTTAGCCAGGAAGCATTAAGGAGGTTGATTTTGAAAGTGGGTTTTAAATTTCAAATATTTAATAAGCGAACTCATAACCCATATCTCCATGTGATTTTTGCTAGGCAGTAACAATATTAGTTTTCGGTTATCTCTAATATACTATTTACTAATAGTATTTTCACTAGTATATATACCTTAATGATATATTAACTTTTTAGGGTATCTATATATAAATATTGTTAATGGCTAATTGGGATAATTTAAATATTTTTATTTATTAAATCAGTTTCGCTTATCTACGTAATTAAAATTTAAAAACTAAACCGCTAAAGAGATGAATTAATACTTCTTATTTTTTTTACAAAACACGTTTCTATTTGATATAAATAAATATTGCCACTAAGTTTGGTTCAAAATTGTTAATAATTAGTAAAAACTAAAGCCAGCCCCGTGGTGAAGTGAAAATGCCAAGTGGGGCGATAGTATTATATTTCATTATTTGCATTTCTGTGTATTTTTAATAAAAGAATTTTTAAATATTTTTTTAAGTCTAGTCAACTCCCCTTTCCCTTTCTTTTATGTTGAGACAGTACCTCACCTGCCCTCCTCATCCCTGCAGGCCGCCACTGACAGAATTCTGTTTTGATGATATAATGTAATGAATGCAATAAATGGGGCAAATGAGAGGAGACACAAGGCCGATCAGTGTACTATTACGTCACGGAATTAACATTTGAATGGTTTTCTACAAGAGTAACTTTTAATTCATTAAAATATGTTTTGATCCTACGAAATATAATAATTATTTACATGACTGTATGGTAAATATGTTATCATGTTTATTTTTAGAAATTATTACCACTCTTTGTTATTCTCTTTATTTATGACGTAGGTAGGGTAGCCGATCGATATCTATGGCTATAAAACGAATACATTAGAAAAAATAATGACCAACTTTCACTAATATAAATGCATCCGTTTCATCACAACTTGCATAAAAAAGGTTATGTTAAATAATTGTCGAAATAGTTAATATTTAGTATTCAGTGAATAAATTTTTCATTCCATATACGCTTCCAGATGCAGAAGGGATGCTTTTTGTGTTAAATTTTTAATACACCTACGGACTGACGTGGGGGAGCATGTAGTAAATCTTTAGCCTAGAGTTTTTAGAAGAACAAGATGCATATACATTTTTTCATGTTAAATAAACATTTTTATATTTTTTTATATTTATAACTACTTTCGTTAAAAGGAAAGGTGGTAAAAGTAAACTGACTACATGTTAGAGAAAGTGTGAAGATGATTTAAATTTATTTTAGTAATTTGTCTACCTGTAAAATAATAATAAGTGCCTTTATTAATATTTATATTTCTTTGTAGTTTTGTTAAAATTGCTATATATTTATTAATAGGCGCGATTCAGTTGTAGAACTATTAAGGGAGAACAGCGTTATAAGATATTAATAATTAACAATAATAACAGTAACAGCGGGAAATAGAATAATTAGAGGCTCCAGATTACGAATATTGAAACATCTCCATACCCTCCCCCCCCCCCCAATTACTTAATATCAAAAATTCTTGATCGTGAAGCAATCAAGAACCTATTAAATCCCATCCAGTATTTATTTATCTCAATTTTATGTCAAGATAAATAAACAAATTGGCCATTTACGGGATCGTCTTGTTTTACAAAGCTAGAACCCAAACTATGTTGCGTGTGTAGTAGCCTTCATTATTTATTTATCCAAGTTTTATGCAAAGTTTGACATTGCGGTTTCTTTGTCTGATATTATCTACCTGAGAAAATTAGTTACTCTGTTAATTTAATCGCCCTATAAGCTTGAACACGCTAGTTATTAATTGTGAAACCTAGTTAATCGTTTATATTATTTAGTTCATATTTTACTGATCTAGATTGTACTGGAAATTTATAGTTGTAGTTTGTTTTTGTATTATTTGATTGAAGTGAAACCATTTGTTTAGTTTATTACTTGTGGCACTAGAAAATTGAAGTTAAAAGAAAAGGCAGTAATCGTTGGATAATAGTCATAAAAATAATTTTATTTTTTTTATTTATAATTGATGTGGCAAATAACCGGACATGAAATCAAAATCAATCCAAGGATTTCAGACAATTGTCTAAATATTATATAGGAAAGTTCACATCGCTATAGTAATGGTCATACTATACATGTTTCAGGATTGGTTATGCAATAACAAGAAGCAGGTAATACAATAGTATTCCGCGTTATTTTGTTTTTGTAATAAAAGATGCGGCCAATAGGCCGATTAAATGGTGATTTAAAATTACGGCCTTAGTAATCGCTATGACGAAAATAAAACTTAATGTAAAACAGAGGACAGTAATCGTCATGTTCGTGCATTATAAAATTTACGTGGTAAATGAGAATTACATAATCGTGTAAAATATCATAGAATGTTGGGAGAAATCTCCCTTAATTAAATTACACAAACGGCAACTACCAAATTGAGTATGACTGTACAACAACGTAAAACGCGGTTGATCGAACAGACAGACGTCCCCCTAAAATACGAACACGGTACCGGACCAATGGGCCCAAGCACTAACCGCTGGCCTGTACAGTTTTATAGTTCGTAAAGTAATTAAGGTACCGGATCGTTATTAAGCAATCACAGAAAACTAGGTAATCGCCGGTGAGAAACCTCACACAATAATTTGAACTACAACACATTCTTGTGAAATTTTACATGGCAATGGGCACACGGAAGCCCAGGTAGTATATGAGCTGAAGTGTAATTGAAGGTAAAGTCGCTTGTCATTGCATAAACTCTGAACATATACAGTTCTAGAATATAAACTCGTTATTTAGCAAACGTAAATCTCCCTAATACATATTCAGAAGGTGAACTTCCCTAATCTCATTATTGAACATAATAACTGAGCAAATTGTAATATAATAATATTCTATTTTCTTGTTAAAAATCAAAGATAATATTTCATAAAAAATCTAATGTTTCTTTTAGTACTGCAAATACGCAAATTAACACTATTCCCACTAAAACTAGAATGTAAAGTCAATTTAAATAATAAGGCAGGGAGACAACCAGGCTATTATACTTAGAGTGGCGTCGTGTAAACCGCGAGGGGGCGGCGGTGGACACGATGGTTCTAGACTCCCAAAACTCGAAGGTCCCAACTGAATTTATTCATAGGAATGGTTGATGTCTTTTGAGAACTAAGAGGGCTCAAATATTGGATCGTCGACAAGCGTCCTCAATAAGTTCTGCCTCGCTGCAATGCCTCGTCCGGCTTTTATTCGGTTCCTCCAGTGCATCGGTTCCAAATCATAGGTCTCGTTTTCTCAATACATTCCTGTCTTGTCACAGTGACTTGACGTTAACTTGCGTATTCGATACATGCCACGGGGCGTCGGCAATTATGCACTGTCTCTGTCTTATGCGGTTTCCACACTTTCCTGGTTTCACCAATGCATTTATCTTGTTCCAAATCATATAAATTCAATAAGACATACTAACTATGTTTACAAGAGATCTTTTAAAATGCCACTTTACATTTGTCTGGACTTATGGTCAAAAAGTCTAAACCCACGGCGCCTAAAATACTACTATACTTTGCATTGAATTTTTTTTACTGGTATAATGCTATGATAATTTTTTGTTAATTGTTATAAAAGCAATGTTTCCCTGATTTTAAAAACAAACAAGAATTATTTTTCAATATTACCTACCCCGGTGCGGTATGTTTCACTATGCTGTTAATTTTTCTAGATTGTCTTTAGTTCTCTAGAAAATGTGGTACCCATTGTTTGTCCTGTTGTCTAATTTGACGTAAATAATCCGCGACGTTTTTTCTTTCTTTTACAACAGTGCATTTGCCACAAATACATATAACAGAAGACATCACGATTTTTGTCACTCCTTTTCGCGATGAAAAATGCTCGTATATTTATTCAAATAAGGCCGGTGTTAAAAGTTTTTTTTTAACATTTACCTAACGTTGGCATATTTCCGCTACTGAGATTTAGCAGCGACGCCTGTAGACGAGCTATCTCCAACCAGGAATTTTTGCCGAACCTCGTCTCTTTCGAAGGGTAGGAATTTTTTAGTTGCCTAACATTTAATAGACAGGGACCGACGATTTTACATCCTCTCCGAAGGATGGTATATCCTCTGTACAATCCTCGCCTAAGATTGCATAGCTTCCGCGCATACACTGATATGCTGGAAGATATGAGGTGAGGACACGGTCTCCCTTGAAACGATCTCCCATCCAAGTACTAGCCGCTCCTGATGTTGGTTTACATCACATATCGAAATATGTTCATGGTCAAGACGCATCTACGCTCGCTCCTTCTAGTTAAATTAATACTAATAACATAACACAAGTTCTTGTTATTTTTTATAGGAGGGAAGCTGATGACGAATTGGATGTACAATTTTCCATATCAATTTAGTTGGTATAAAAATCACGCAAAAAGCCACCAATCGCGCTGCTCACCATTGAATAGATGCGTGGCCCTGCTTATAGGTTGGCACTAATTAAACCCCACCCAATGACCTAATTAAAATATCACGTACCACTGAGGTACAGAATCGGCTTCGTTGCGTGCAATATACAGCGAACTACGAAGAAATGTTATGATTACTGTTAACCAGGAAACATTAAGAAGATTGATAAAACTAAAGCCGGATCTGTCCCTCCTTCTCTATCTCTAACTGCGGACGCGACATCGTTGAAGGTTCTTCGCTTGCTCTTTTACACCGACTAAACTGATGCGGCAAACTGTACGTCTTTTGTCAAGTAAATAAGGTTTGAACATTCCGGCGATTTAAGAATAGGTCAGATTTGACCGATTTCGATTATTTTAAAAGTCAGAGCCAATTGAGCCAAAGTGAACACGAAAATATCAGAAATTCCAAAAGAAAACAAAATTGCAATAATACCTACCTATAGATTATATGACACGACTTGAACACAATTTAAAAAAGCATCAGATTTATTTGTTATTTTTTGTTTCAGGTGAACTGCTAGAGAAATTCTCAGATGAGGCGAAAATGGAAAAGAAGATATGACATTAAAACAGACATAGAACATCGAAGATATATTTTTTAAGATTTGTGATACGATTTGACTGCAATTAACTAAGATGAAGTATATTAACTCAAATTTAATAACATTAAAATGTGTTCTGTTCCTATTTTTTGGGGGTAAGTATTATTAGTAATAATAATTGCATTTTCGTATTAGCGCTGATGTTGTTAATCACCTACGAATGGTCAATTTATTGTTCATTACGCATTGGTTAAGCTAAATGATGCCGTGAATTTTTCATGTCTATTACGTGTTTTTATCCGGCGACTACTACGTATAAAAACACATTAATTATACATGTATAATGTATATGTATAGAATGAGAAACAAGTTCTTTATATAGGATGACTCACCGATAACAGTTCAATCCTGTTTTGTGCCCCTAAACGAAATATTTAAAAAAATCCTGGGCCCAATTTTTGCTTTCGGGGTGGAGGAAGGGGCATTATTTAAGTGTTTGTTTTATGATAAGGGGATGTTGTGGGTGGTGACTGATTCGACCCTTACTTTGTAGTAGCAGATAAAAGAACTATTTTTGCACCAGAATATATTAATCGTGGGATAACCCCAGGTTACATTTTGGGCCTGTACTCTTTTTAATATATGTTAAATATAATTATTTAAATAATCCAGTACCATCATGTCGATTTTAAATGAGAAAAAATATAAGACAAAAACCATGTCAGTATTGTTCCCCTTATACCAATACTATATAGTTTAGATTTATGCAGCTTACTATCGATTACATCAAATGCCTTTGTTAAATCGAACCTTAAAGATAGAACATATTTACCAGTATCAAGCGATTCATACACATATTCTAAAAAATTAAAACAGGCTGTTTCAGTGGACTTTCCTGTTCGAAATCCATGTTGTGCTGTAGTCAATATTTTATTTGTTTTACAATACAAAGCAACTCTGTCGTATACAATTCTTTCTAATAACTTAGGTACTGCAATCAATATAGATATTTGTCTGTAACTTTCCATTTAATCAGGAGGACCTTTTTTGTAGAGTGGTAAAATAATTCACTGTTTAAGAACATTTGGAAAATGACCATGTGTTATTGAGTGATTAAATATATACGTTAAGTAATTAACTATACTCTATTTTATACTTTTCAATAAATATGCAGTGAAACTGTCAAACCCTACAGATTTTTTATTCTTCAATTTATCAGTAGCCTTATTAACCTCATAATTTGTAATTGCACACTAAGATGCATTATTTTACCATTGTTACACAATTATGTCATATCCATCTTCTTTCATCACTAATGAACCATCAATGCATATTATTACATAATTATATCATACAAAATATAACTTAGTCCGAGTACGTCGCCAACTCAGATTGCAATAAGTCGCCACGAGATGGAGCCATTCGACAAGTAGTGGACACCTTCAGTCTGTATTTGATAGACTAGAGACATAGTGTAGAGTTGTTGAGTATTCACCTTTGCCGATTGAAGACGTAATATGTAGCAAGTTTTAGGGCATTATTTTCGTTCGTTTGCAAACGCACATTGTGCACTTTGATGGGTGGCAATGAGTTAAGTTCCCTTTTATAGGAAATAGTGAAATTGGTTTATTCTATCGCATTAGGTATTTTACTACATATTATATCAAATTTCATATTTATTATTATTACACAATTATATTTATCTCGCTTTCATCTTCAATTTGCAATTGATGCACATTATGTGACATCATTTTACAATCATTACAAAGTTATATCATACACCATTTTTAGCATTGATTTACCAATAATGCATATTGTAAACCATTATTCACCATTATTAGACAATTCAGTAACCCCACATATTTATCAATGATATTTCATTCAGTTTTATCATTAAAGTACCTATAAAATACCATTAGCATGCCATACCAATAGTACCATTCAAGTGATTAATAACACATCTCAAAACACATTAAACCCCAGTCCATTAGTGCACATTGAAATCTTATTCTGTATTTAATGGTACATTTCTAGCAGGGATGTAATCTACGAATGTCAAAAAAGCACTTACTTTACATACAGTTGATTTTTAGGTACGAATATTATAAAGACTCACTTTACGCATTAATAGCAGTACATAAAATGACATTTTATGCCTATCGTAAAAAAGAAATTACTTTAAATACGTACATAAATTAATTAATTAATAATCGTCCTGTGTCCTGTTTGTTTCAGCTATAGGAAGCCTTTTTCCCTATCTACCACTTCACATGAACTCCATTGGACTTTCGAAGGACGAGTCGATACAAATATCGATAGTAGCGCCCTTAATAGCTTTAATAGGTCCCCTTGTAGCTGCCCCGTTAGCCGATAGATTAGCAGGCGGTTTTGGAGGTGCCCCACGAAGTAAGACTGGACGGTATCTTCGAGTCATGATAGCGATATGTCTAATACTAGCCACAATTTTCTATTGGTTATTATACCTTATACCTCCAATTGTAAGTAGGATGCTGTATTTTGTTATCGTTTTCTAATAGTGAATTTTGTTAGAATTAAAGCATATATATTGTATTTAGATAAAAAGTCCACCAAAGGTGTCGTTTACGTGTGATGAACAAGGAGGATTTATTATTCAAGATCGTTGTGGAGCCGAGAGGACCTGTTACAATTGGGGATCTTCTGTAAGTATTTTAATGCAAAACCCATTTTGTGACTATTTTACGTGAACGAACCAATACATCGTTGAATATTTTATTTACAAATATTGCATTGTGACACCTACCTTACTATTATATCTAATCGTAACAAAAATATAAATACACTGCTATTTATGATCTACGTCCGACACCCGCATGTTTTAAGAGAGTGGAGTAAGGTCACGCGTATGATTACGGTCGTGCGATTAAGTAACGCTTAATAATACCATAACCTCAATAATTTTCTAAGAAAACCTTTTGACGCAATAATTTATTTTGTTTGTACATTTGTTTTTGTCTACCTACACGCGTTACATTCGCGTTACCCATGGAACACCCGCAGGGGTCGTGTGTCGCATAAATAAATTTTACATACCAATTTTCTTATTTCCTAGAGTCGTGTTTACAAATATTCAGAAGCCTGTGTTTGTTAAGTTTTACATTTTTTTGCCAAGGCTTATAAATGCTTCATCGTTTATGATCTTTCAGATATTTGTTTTTATGATCATATTTTACAGTAAAACTTCATATAAAATACTTTGTTTACAAAATTAAGATGTTAAATGCGTAGTAATAATTTTTATACGAAGGATCTTATTCTTTTCTTTTGACTGTCAACAGTTGTTCCGGAATCTAATGACGGGGAGAGTGTATTTACTTTCGATGGTATGTCAGCATTATGGCCTACTTTCATTATAAATAGGTGACTTTTCGTCAAACAATTTGTGCGTGCGACCCAGTTAATTGGACCCTATAACTAATATCGATATTGAGGTCGGTGTAAAAATACACAAATAATGAAACCACATGTATTTTTAACTGACTTTAATGTCGATATTATGTAACCGAACGACTGAATGACATTTTGTTTCATATTTAGCCACTGTTTTCTGAAGACGGATCAATTTTATACAAAATTTTGTTTGGAATGCTCGAATCCGTGAATTAAACGCGCAGAAATGAAATATATGAGAAGAGTTCATTCAGAAGAAGACATTTCTATTTTTCATGAAAATCGCTTTTTTTGGCCGATTTGTGCTATTTGATGTAATTTTATCGAATGCCAAAACGATATGGGTTAAAACATCACATATCCTATAGTATATATATATAACCTTACACTGGTATGTTCATTGTTCAGTCACAAGCAGGCAAATCAACAGGCTGCCAGAAATAAAGCATCTCACTCAAAAGTAGGCACGTCCAACACAATTTGCTATCGAGCTCTTAGGTCTATTTTTATACGCACAATAAGGAAGTTGCATAAATTTTAAAAATGCTTATTACATTTATTACTTTTTCATTATACAGTACGGGGATAGCTATTAGGCGTATAGGGAAATCCTATACACTTATGAACATGTGCAATATGACTTAAATTCACGAGCTGATATGAAATGGATGGTGGAGCATAGGCATGACATCTGGTCGATCCGCTGCGGTTAGTACTCTTAGTAAATAATAAATAAATTCATAATATCGAAAATCACTATTATATGGCTGATCGTCGAGAAGTAAGCGCGCTTTCCTCTCACCCAAAAGTACTGGGTTCGATTCCCGGTCGTGGCAGTGGAAAATACTATGTGAAGAATGTTTCCACTATACACGAATATTGAGGTGTGCGCCCCTTGTCTCTAAATGTATATCCCCTTCTACACAAGGCTCTTCTAGAGCCTTCCAGAATAAAGGGGGTCGTAATTACCTGTGGTGTTATTTATTTATTATCACAGCAGCGTCAAGTCCTACAAATGAATAATAATAAAATAAGCAATAAAATACAAAATGAGTGAATAGAAGAAACATTATACAGGGTTACTGGTAATTCGATACATTCCTTTGGAGATGTGATGGGGCATGAGCTAAGGAGTAAATCTAGCCCTAACATACATTATGCAAAACTCAATAGTTTTTGAGATATTTAAATTTTTTGTTTTTCTCAAAAAAGTAGATCTTAATGTCTTAAAAATTAATTTCCGAAAAATCTACTTGACATTTTTTAATTTTTTTTTACTGGATTACTTGTCCTATATTATAGATATCCGTTTGGAATGAAAAATATCCGGAAACATTTCGATCATGTGAACATTTAAAATAAAACTTGTAAATTTTTTTTTTAAATCAGTTATGAAATTTACCTATTAGGTTTTTTCAAAAAAATATTAATGTAGCACGCGTTCAAATTATTATAAAAACTTCCTTATTTCAATAGCTATCTAACTAAGTAGAAATGTTTAATGTACCCTTGATAGTTCTAATAAAAAAATAGTAAAGATAATGCTGGTGGCGGAATTTATTAAACGACTAATCGTTCATTTTCATTTAAGTCAGTCAGTCCTTGACTTTGACGTTTGTGCATATTAACTGACATTCTTATCTCCGTGTCCCTTAAGTTTGTTGGTCTTGTTAAATTAGTTATCGAAGATTTTGATTTTGCTCGTAGTCGTTGTTATTAGTTGTTGTTATTGTATTTTCTGTGCCATGGCCGCGTATGCCAACGCAGAATACGCTGATATCTTGTTTGTCTATGGATACTGTGGCGGCAACGCTGCTGAAGCTCGCCGAGAATATGGTCTTTGGTACCCTAACCGCCGCTTACCAAATGCACGTGTATTCAGTACGGCATATCGAAATATCGCTGAAACTGGCTCCGTGAAATGTAGAAGTGACGCTGGTGCTCCTCCCGTTTATGAACCAGATGATGAGGAAGAAATATTGAGGTATTTTGAGGAAGACCCAACTATTTCAACTAATAAAGTCGCAAGACTAACCGGAGCGTCACAATGGAAAGTTTGGTCTACGATACGTAGATTTGGATGTCATCCTTACCACTATACCCCTGTCCAAGGCTTGGAGGAAGGTGATCCTGGAAGGAGAGTGGAATTCTGCCGCCTTATGTTAAATTCAGATGCAGAAAGTGTAAATTTTTTAACAAGTATTTTATGGACGGACGAGTCGAAATTTAATCGCGAGGGTATAACAAATTTCCACAACCTACATTATTGGGCAGAGGAAAATCCCAAGTTAACACGTGAAACTAGTTTCCAAATGAAGTTTTCTATTAATGTGTGGATGGGAGTCATTGGCCACTATTTAATAGGGCCACACTTTCTTCCTCAAAATTTAAACGGGGAAATATATGAAAATTTTTTAAGAAATGATCTGGCGGTGATTTTAGAAGATGTTCCTCTCGCCGTCAGACAGCGAATAATGTTTCAGAACGACGGTTGTCCAGCACATTATCGGCTGACAGTACGACAGTTACTTGATCAACGTTTCCCTAACCATTGGATTGGAAGAGCGGGCCCAATACCTTGGCCAGCGCGAAGCCCTGACTTAACACCCCTTGATTATTACGTATGGGGTCATATGAAGGAGATGGTCTATGCCACACCAGTCAATACTATAGAAAACCTTAGACAAAGGATAGTCGATGCTGCCCAACACAAGGCATAATCTAACAACCAGAGTAACAAGGACAGAAATAAGAAGTAGCTGCCGTGTCTGTATACGGAATAGGGGCTCCCATTTTGAGCAAGACATATAAAAAATAAAGTACAACTTTGAAATTAATGAAGAATTAAACTCTACTTTTAAAATGTTTTTTGCTGTTTATCTAAAAATAAAATTCGTACTACTCGTACGTGTTATTTTTACTAGTATTTTCTTAGAACTATTAAGGGTACATTGAACATTTGTACCTTGTTAGATAAAAAAAAGCCTAATCATCACCTAATCAATCATAGCTGATTTAAAAAAAAAATTTAAAGTTTTTATTTCAGATGTTCACATGATCGAAATGTTTCCAGATATTTTTCATTCCAAACGGATATCTATAATATTGGACAAGTAATCCAGTAAAAAAAAAATTTTAAAATGTCAAATAGATTTTTCGAAAATTAACTTTTAGAACATTAAGATCTACTTTTTGAGAAAAGCAAAAAAAATTATATCTCAAAAACTATTGAATTTTGCATAATATATGTTAGGGCTAAATTTACTTCTTAGATCATGCCCCATCACATCTCCAAAGGAATGTATCGAATTACCAGTAACCCTGTATAACAAAATTATTAAAACTATAACAACATATAGCTATATATAAAGATACTTTTTTAGTTCTCTTTTGAATATAAAAAAATTGAATATTTTTTATTTAATTTGGTATGGTATTAAATGCCATCACAAAACGGTAGTAAGCACCTTTTTCCAGTGTATGTAGTGCATTACGATGTCTTATAACAATACTAATATTGTGGCCAATCAATCAATACAACTTTATTAAGAATTAAAATTTACATCTGCCTCCCCAGAACCCACTCCGCGACCCACCGTGCAACCACCGCGTTATTCGCTGTGGAGGATTGCAGGGTTGGGCGGAATGGGACTGGTTCGGCTAAAAGACAATTAAAATAGTTAAACCCAAACACCTTCCATCGCAGATGGATTAAATTAGGTTATAAAATTAACATATCTGAAAACAGATTTAATAAAACTTAAAACTACACCTTTTAAAAACTCACGCACTGTCACTTATCAAATTTTGATTCTGACGCAGGCACCTCAACTTGTACAAGGGGCCTTCCGCGAGGTATGTCAATGCTGGGCTGCGCGTGGGTGGCCTAAACTTTGATTTTAAAAATTTTGGTTTTACGAAATTTTGGTTTGGTGAAAATTTTGTTTTTTGTGTGAAATGAATTTAGAAAACAAAAATGCACAAAAAGAAAATAAACCAACAGAACAAAAAGAAACAAACATAAAGAGAGAGGGGGACAGGAAAGATTTAAAGATACAAAAGGTATGAAATATCAGTAAAGGTGGATAGGGTAAGCGGAAGTTATAGTTGATGAAGTTTGGCTACAGAGGTTGCCGGAAGATCGGTAACGTCTGGTATGGTAGGGTGTGTTTAATCCGAAATGGGGCATTATGCTGTCTAATTTGTGTTATGTTTCTTGTTAGCGGACTATCGCCCAGTTTGAAGGAATAGAATTTTTGAGAGATTTCCTGGACGTAATCCGCTATTGGGGTTATGTCGTGGCAAAGTGCGTATAGGTCTCTGAGGGAGGTGTACCTTCCAGAATTTGATATGAGGCGCATAAATTTGTGCTCGAGCACTTTTAGTTTTTTCATTGTCGTGGCAGATGTGCTGCACCACACCGGCGCCGCGTATGTGATGGATGGTCTGATCACCATTGTGTACAACAATTTTTTATTTTGTCGGTTAAGTCTGCTACCCCTGACCATGAGTGGATACAGACTCCTGGACAGGGAGTAGACCGTCCGTACTGTCTCATTTATATGCGTGTTAAACGTCAGTCGCTGGTCCAGTCTGACCCCCAAGTACTTCACGCACCTTTTGGTTGGAATTTTGTTTCCCCTGATCGAAATTGGAGTTATGATTTTGTTTTCAGTGAAACGGCGCGTGAAGACTATCGCCTCGGACTTCTCAGCGTTTACCCGAATCTTCCACCGGTCATAATATGCCGTGGCACGGGCCATGTGCGCTTTCAGCAGCATATTCGCTGCTTGGGCGTTATGTGAATGCGCGTACATAGCTGTGTCGTCGGCATACTTGGCCAGCTTCGTATTGGGGAACTCTGGAAAGTCAGAGACGTACAGGTTGTACAACTTTGGCGACAGGCACGATCCTTGCGGGACTCCCGCGCGAATGACCCGTTGTGTTGAGAGTTTGTTATTCACTCGAACCTGCAAGGATCTACCCGTCAAGAACGAATGAATGAGTTTAATGAAGTAAGTCGGGAAGTTATAGTCATGGAGTTTGTAGAGTAACCCCGGGATCCAGACGGTGTCGAACGCCTTCTCAATATCGAGGAGCACCATGGTGGTGTTCTTCCCGAGGTTGTATTGCACTTTGACGTCGTTAACTATCCTAACGACTTGTTGCACCGTGCTTCTACCCTTCCTAAAGCCAAATTGGGACTCATCGTTGATGTGAAGTTCCTCCTGAACAGTGTTGAGTCTGGTTAGAACGACCTTCTCCACCAACTTGGAAATCGTCGACAGCAACGAGATGGGCCTGTAGCTGCCGGCGAACTTCGCATTCTTATTTGGCTTAAGAATGGGTACGACCACGGCGCACTTCCACTGGCTAGGCCAGTGTTGTAGCCGTAGGACCGCGTTAACGATGTACGTTAACTGCACAATACCTTTCCTCGGAAGATATTTGAGAAGTTTGTAATCGACGCTGTCTTTTCCCGGGGCTTTATTGTTCGGTAGGTTTTTGACAATATCTGCTATTTCCGAGGGCTTGGTCATGACCTTTATAAATTCTCGTCTTGTCATTTGTACGTCATGACCAATGATTTCGTTTATGTCATTTTCGATGCGGTCGTGCTCAACATTATTAGGAATATTTGCGTTATGTATGTTCTCAAAATGTACAGCTAAGTCATTCGTTTTTTGCGCGTCTGTCATCGCCGTCTGTCCGTTTGCGCGTGTCAGCGCGGGTATAGCCTCCCGCGTATTTTTCAGGGCCCTCGTCAGCTTCCACAGCGAGTTGTCCTGTGGATTTAGCGCTTCCAGTTTGTCCCCCCATTCCTGGTTCCTTACAGTGTTGATGGAGGTTCTGATTTGCCTTTGCAGTCTGATCATCTCGGCCTTAGCGTTGACATCGCGATTTCGCTGCCAAAGCCGTCTCAGTCTGTTCTTTTCTCGTATGTCTTGTATGACCGCTTCGTCGAGTCGGTCTTTGTTTGGATTAATCGTTATAGTGGTGGCAACAGTCTGCTTGGCATCCTGCAGCACTCTTGTAAACTCCTCCACTGCATTTTCCAGCTCGGCGGGTGTATTGATTGTGCTATTTAGGGTTAAGTTTGTGTTAATGTGTATTTTGTAGAGGCGCCAATTGGCGTCTCTATAAGATGTGATTTTTTGTGTGATGTCTTCCCTTGACATATTGTTCAACTCTAGGACGATCGGGTTATGATCGGACGTGAGTTCCTCCAAGGCCACTGGAGTCGTGGAGTTCCTCACGCCCTTGTTGACCACTATGTCAAGGGTTGTAGGTGTTGTACCGTTGTCCGGAAAATGTGTGGGATCGTCCGGATACTGCAGAATGACATTATGACTATTTACATAGTCAAGCAGAGTGTTGCCGTTCGCGTTGTTGCGATGGCAGTTCCAGTTGCGATGCCTAGCGTTAAGGTCGCCTATGAGTAGACAGCGCGGGCCCGCGTTAATCAAATTCTCCAGACAACCCGCTGTAAAGCCGTTCGCTGGCCTATTGTACGCTGCAGTGATGCTTATGCCGCCCTCCAGCGTCACACACATATTCTCTACGGTTGTGTTTCGTATAGAATGGTGTGTGTGCGCGATATCGGTCTTTATGAGCACGGCTACCCCGCCGCCTCTGTTATTGTCGGCCCTATCTTTTCTGTGTACCGTATATCCTCGGACTTGCAGCTTGTCTCGTCTGGTAAGTTTCGTCTCATTTAGAAGCATAATGTCAATTTTATGCCTCAGTATAAAATTAATAAGAAAAGGAATTTTGTTACCTATACCATTGGCGTTCCAGGAACAAAGTTTAATTTTTATCTAGAATGCATTCTCTGGAATTGCTTCCAGGAAACGATGCATAACAAAAAATTTTTCGCCTGCATTGACGCACCTCTCCAGCTCGTCATTCAAGTTGCTGTATAAGGTCAGAAGTTTGTCGAGATCTATTAGAGAAGACATCCTTTTCTGCTGCTGTCTTAACTTTTCTATTTTTTCAGCGGTGGTGGATTCGTACCTTAATGGAGGGGTGGGTAGTAGCGCCGGTCTCCGTGGTTCTTCCGGTTTCTGATTGTAGGCCTGGCTGGGTGTCGCTGATGTCATTTGTTGGGTTTGTCTGACCTGTCTTGCCCTTTCTTCCCATGCGTTTGTTTTCGGCTGAGGGGCCGCCACGTATTTCATCTCGGGCTGTGGCCTGGTTCTAATATTCCGCCGCTCGATATCTTCTAATTTACGCTTGTAAATTATGCAGGTCACGCTGTTTGCTGGGTGTGGCCCACCACAATTCACACATTTAGCCGGTGTTTCACGTGATTTGGTACAGGTTCGTGTTAAATGTTCTCCTGCGCATTTTAGGCAGTTGGGGTCCGCTCTGCAGTTCGTGGTTGCATGCCCCCATTGCTGACAACGGTGGCACTGGATAATCTGCTTAGAGTTCACGTGCCTCTCCCATGAAACTGCCGTGTAGTCCAGATACCTCACCCTGTTTTGCAGGTCCTTGAGCACAACCTTATTATCGGTGATCAACATGTATGTGGGGTATCTGGTGCCTTTCATCGTGTATAGCTCCCTTGCGATTATATTGTGAGAAGATTTCAGCTCTTCTTTGACTTCCTCCACCACAATGTCGTGGTGGAGGCCCCTCAGGACGAAAGCGTGCGTTTTTTCATCTTTCAAGGTGTATGTATGATACTCGACTTTACTTTGTTTGAAACATTCGTTTATAGTTTGCCAATCCTCTTTCGTGCTTACTTGAATTGATGTGTTGTTTGTTGTGTGTTTCCAAAAATATTTATTTTTTAATTTATTGCGTAGGAAGTCGTTTACTCCCCGGTGATTTTCCAGATGTCCATGGATTACGAGGGGAGGGGGTCTTCTTTCATTTTTATTCACTTCTTTTTGTTTTTCGTTCTCGTTATTTGGCTGAGGCGTGGGTGTGACATCCATATCGCTCGGAATTGAGACTGGCCCTTCGAACCTGTTTTTGGTTGTAGTTTCTTGGGGTTTTGCTGTGGTACTTAGGTGCTTTTTGCTACTCCCTGGGTGTGTGAAAGCGGGATTGCTTTCATCTCTGAGTACTAACTTCTGCCTCTTCGGCTTCAGTTTGAATATTTCGACTTCTTGCTCTTTGATTTGTGCTGCCTTTACACTACTCTGGCTCGTTTCAGAAGCGCTGCCCTGAGACATCTTTGAGGGAGAGGGCTGCTGTGTTTTTCTTTTTATTTTTCTGCGTGCAACCTGTCTGTCCAGGCTTACGCAGCTGCGATCTGTCTCGCTACCGGAGAACTGTTGCATTTTTTGTCTGTTTTTGGCTATAGATGATGTTGCAATGGGAGTGAGGGCTCCCCCTATGTAACTATAAAACTGGTCCTTTGGGTCAGTTGCCGCTGTTGTGGTAGCCTTACTCTGCCCCTCCACTGCCTTGCTTGTAAAGGTTTCAATTAAAATTTATGAAATTATAAATTTGACTCTTTTAATTAAATTAGTCTTTTTTCTCGACCGGTTCCGACCGAAGATCTCGGTATTGAAACACCTCGCACTTGCGTCTATGTTCACTATACTTTTTAAATTTTTTAGGTTAGAATTTCTGAAAAAGTTCAAAAGGGTTGCCTGGTAATTTAAAATTATTTGTGTCTATATTCACTTTTGTTACTAAATGTCACTGTCATACACTTACTTTATAATTGTTTTTTGGGGCCGTCCCGGCCTTCAGGGCTTCACCTTACCACTTGTGTAACACTTACTGCCTTAAATTTCGTTTTCTCAGCTTTAGAAGTTTTAAATGTTGCACTTCTTTGAAATTTTACAAATACGAAACGATGCACAGCAAACCAGATAGCGTACACTAATATTGTGGCCTGTACATATCACAATACTTCGTGAATTTATCAGGGTAAAAAAATTAAATTAACAAATAAACGTATAATGTAGGAAGAGCCATAAGTTCTAATTGTTAAAAAGTGGCTTAATAAGTTTATACACTTCTTTAGCATACATCTAATGATTATTTTTAAGCTATAAATACACTTTGAGCAAATGGCGATGATCTTCAGAATATTAAACCATAACTAAGGATGGGTTGAACATGGGCAAAAAATATATTTTTAATACACTAATGTCACTAATCATATGTTACGTATGGCAAAACAAATTTTTGTAACAGTAATTAGACGCTTTCTACTACCTGACAACCTAATATGGATACGTTTTTCAAGTCCTTGGCTGCGACAATTAGTGATGTGTCATCTGCAAATGCACATGGCATACAGATTTTACAGATAGGGATGCAGGCAAATCATTAACATAAATGAGAAATAAAAGAGGTCCTAGTACAGAACTTTGAGATACCCCAGTTATTAACAGCTTAGGGCTAGAATAGTGGAAAATAATTCCATCGTTATCATCAGTCTTCAAGCCCTCTGTGTTCTACCAGAGGGATATGATTTAAAGAATTCGAGCGCAACTCCTTTGATACCATATCTACTAAGCTTATTATATAGTTTTTTATGATTAAGTGAGTCGAAGGCTTTAGATAGGCCAAAATAAATTTCCACCAAGCACTCAACTACATAGTTCAACGACTCATATATGGCACTTTTCGTTGTTCTGCCTTCAACAAAACCATGCTGAAATTCTGTCAGGATATCATGGTCTTTCAGAAATGTAAACAGGTGTTTATATAGTAATCTTTGAATAATCTTTGAGAATACAGATAGCAAAGATATCGGCCTATGATTCTTAATGTTTGTCTTTTCTCCTTTTTTATGAACGGGTAACAATGTGGCATGCTTCAATTCACAAGAAAACTTACCAGATAGAAAGTATTCATTGATAACTAATAATAACGGAAGAGATATATCCTTGGCTACAAGTTTAAGCAATGAGCAAGGTATATCACCTAAACCGGCTGAGTGCTTGTTTGGCAGGTTCAAAATAATACCTTCGATTTCTTGTGGAGTTGCGGGAAATAGGAAAAAGCAGTTTGGTAGGCCTGAATTCCATTCGTGCTGATTATTGCTATCTAAAGTATCATGGGATAAAGTAAACTGATCAACGAACAATTCAGCCACTTGAGATTGATCCTCAATTATTACACCGTCATTATTTTTTAGAATTTAGAATGAACTGGATTTATTATGAGATTCTAATAGTATTTTGTTTTTATAATTGACTTAAGTGTTATTGATACAGTCATTATATTGATTTTTTCGGATTTTGTAATATCGTTTAAGTTTAGCATTATACCTTATTACTGATAAATGATGCAAATCTCTTAAATTATTAGACAATTCAAGAGTATTCAATCCATATTTAGTTGGGACATTGGATCGCCCCACCTCAATCACACTCCGTACTGTATGTATTATACTGTTTTCAAATAAATTTCAATTAAAACCTCGATTCAAACTATCCATCAAGTCTGAGCTGATTTAAATCATGATTTTTATCAACCCTGCTATCTACACTAAATAAATTTCGATATAATGTTTTTTGCAAAAAAAGGAAAACACGTCAAAAATAAATAATATTGGGAGACACTTTGTTATCAATAAATCTAGCATTAGCTTTACTCCCCAGAGCCACCTCTATAATTTTTTTAAATAGAACAACCCACATTTTTTTGGTTATTAATTTTTCCTGGAAGAGCTTATCGCAAAAAGATATAAATCCCGCACGGTCTAAAGTAAATAGTTTGGGAGCTATAGATAAAATTATTTTAATCCAATTTACCTAGCTTTTTCGAACATAGTGAATAGATACTGAAGTATTTTTTTGTAAAGAAAAATTACTCCTCTTTATGATTACGGCTTATTTCGAAAGATTTCAGATATTTTAACAGATTAATTCATTGTAGGACACTGCCTAATTTGTTAACTAATTATGGTGCTGAAACAAATAGTTTTATAAAATTTGTTACATAGCACTTAGTTTTAATATTTAATACAACATCGCGGTCGCATATACATGTAGAAAGAGTACTCTGTATGGAAGCAATATTCAGATGCGAAGTGGAAAATCGTTTGCAATATTAAACATTTATAATCTCGGACATTTTTGACATTTTGATAAGTAAATATATCTGTGTGGAGTAGAAAGATGTGACTATTCATAGTTCTGAATATATGCATGTATTTCAAAAAACACCACGTATGCAGAAAACCAACACTTGTTATATTATGGTACAACATAAGATTTTATTTTTAGAAAGGCTCCGTTTTAGTAAAAAACTGCCAGTTTTCATGCAATGCATCCGCAGATTATACACTTGAGGTTACCACGGTCCATTCTGAGGAGGAGGATGCAACTGAATTCAACGAAGAGGATTATTACAGTAGTGGGAACGGACCGATTGAAGCCGAGCCACTGGTAAATATTTCTAAAATGAAAATGTAATACAGTTTGTTTCAATTTTTAAACATTAAACATTACGATTTTAATAATCAATAACTTAAATTTGAACACATTCTAAACGCATTTTGCTAAACTTGTCAACATCGTTGCAACTTTATATTTAAAAAATATTTTGTTGTATCACTTCTAACAAACTGCCTATATCTCATTGAGGATTAGCGGAACAAGCCCGTATATATAACATATTTTAGGTATTTGGAAATTATTCACCGTCAAATGAAAATGCAACCTTTATTCCACATCCACACATGTGTTTTATGAATGCCAGTGGAGATAATAAAATTTGTGAAGTAATTACTGAATACTCAAAACCAGTTGATTTCAGGATAGGTTTGAAACCTACAATAAATACTGAAGACGACTTAGATAATTCTTGCAAATATCCATTTGGTAAGTAGTGATAAAACGTGTCTCTTTTTAAATTGTCAGTGATGGTCAGTTGTTGAGAGAGCTATATTTTTTACCATTTTTGCGGGTTGTGCTATTGGATTTTTTACCGGCAAATAGAGATAAAATTTTATTTTCCAAAAAATTGACCATACCAGTTTAGTCAGTATAAAAAATGGCACAAAAAAACCTTCGGTGATGCCGCATCCACTAGTCACTCGGCCAGTCAGTTAGAGATACAGAAGAGACAAAGGCTGGTTTCAGTTTTTATCAACCTTCTTAATGTTTCCTGGCTAACAGCAATAATATTATTTCTTCGTAATTCGCTATAATATATTATACGCAATAGAGCCGATTCGGTGTTCCAGTACTACGTATTTTGATATTTTAATAGGGCCATAAAATAATTGTAAAACTACTACCATTGAAGACCGTGTCTACGCGGACTGTCACTTAATCCGATAGGCGGGGCCACGCACCTATTAAACGGCAAGCGATGCGATTGGTGCTTTTGCACGATTTTTTATACCGATTAAACTGCGGTGGCAAACTGTAGTATCCTTACTTTTCTCTTAAAAACTAAACCTGTTATCCGTCCGTTATGGTGGAAGTTAACACAAGATGCATTCAAAATTTAAATAATGATGTGGTTGAGACTTGTGCAGGACATTTTTTTGAGGATGTTTCTCCATATATTAAATAAATCTTCATTTCGATCTCAATTTTTTTAAACTATGGTTTCAATGTACAGAATGAAAGCATTTTTTTCCTTTCCGCTATCGTATTTATATGAATCCGTTGTACAGGGTATCTCAATTAATGCGTTACGTTTGATTCCTCGATAGTGCTTGAGATAAATGTTTTATTAAAGTGTCAATCTGACGTAGCTTCAACCAAGAAATCCAACGCCGGCGCCGCTAAGAATCAAACAACTGAACATTAAAGAAAAGGTTGTGGCAGAAAGACTAATAAAAAAATAAAAGTGGCGGATTTTTGTAGTAGAAAGAATGTAAGTAAGGATAGTTCTCCACAGAGTCCGGTGTGAAAAATCACCTTCAATAACACCGCGTGTGTCTATGTGGTTCCGCCTTTCGGGGGACAAGTACATATATAATGTGAAATACTAAAGCTTTTCCTGGAAAAAACATCTTAGTGGCCTCTATCTCAACCACACTTGAATCCACTAGAACGAAATCTTGCATAGTGCATATAAGGAAAGGATGGTGATCGCGCAAAAATTCGAGTTTTAGTTTTTGATGAATTTACACGTTTTCAAGTCCCCTGAACCCAAAAAAGCGGTTTTAAAAAAATGTCTGTCTGCCGTCTGTGGTCGCACCTAGAGCCCAAACTATCGATCGATTTTGTTCAAATTTTACATGTGTATTCAAGACGACCACACCTCGAGACTAAATCAGAAAATCGATCCTAGTTCAAATGTGGGGGAGTAAACCCCTAAAAACGGGAAAAAAATAGAAAATAATTTTTTTCTCTAAAACGGTTCTAACGATTTTGATTCAATTTGACACATAAATACTCCCATAGTACCAGCATAAGATGGCATAACCAGTTGCTCTCAGAAAATGCTGGGAGGGTGCTACAGGGGGTGAGCTTTAAAGAATTTAATATTTTTTTTTATTTAAAACTGCTGTAACGATTTTGATCAAATTTAACATATGGTTACTTTCTTTATTTAATATTTAATCTTTTTTCAATTTCATAATGTAAAAAGAAAGTAAAAAAAATTGCACCTCTCGGTTTCGAACCCACGATCTCAGTAAAGCGCTTAACAATATTCCAATTACCAATTAAAAGATTTTCATTAATGTTTTAAATACATGTCAGTCCATTTATTCCATTTATTTTATTATATGATATTACATTGGTTACATGCCTGCACAGCGTCCCTAACTGTGTTTAGCTTTCGCTGTGACGAGTTTGGGTGGTTGATGAAAACCGAAAATAAATGTTCCTATATAAATGTAAAGTTAATCTGCTACTAATTTCTATTCTCCTGATAGTTTAAATAGATTTCTGAGTTAATTCTTCTGTGAAGCAGTTGAATCATTCTATAAGTTTCATTATGGGCTGTCGAAGTTTATTATTAATGTATGCAGGAAACTAAAAACGAAAAACCTGCTTAACTTTATACAGTCAATAAATAAAATTAAAAATAATTCCATCTTAAAAATATATGACTCTTGTCAGTCTATAGTATCACAGATGGGGAGGTTTTGATGTAAGAGGCGATGGGCATGTGGGGGGTCGTTATGTCGTCGTCTGCTTGCCAGGTCTCGTGTTAACTCCAATCGCTGAATTTTTGAGGTAAAAAATTTCTGTGACGTTCGTCTATATAACGTCTCATATACGGGACATTAGCCCTCTCGTGTAATTCCGCGATCTGTCGGCTTTTAGTAAAAGCCTAAGTAATTTAACACTATGCCAACGTGCTTTAAAGCCTTGAGCGGTAAAGTGATTAGAAAACATTAACTCTTTTATTTAATACGGAATTACTTACGTTCTGTGTATTGGTATCTCAATCTGGTCATGCTAATATACCAGACAAATACTTATGGGAAAGTTTGTCTGAGTTGTGTCAGACCGATTTTTTAAAGGTGATTAAGAAAATCTGAGTAGATTTTTTTTTTTTAAATTGCTAAGTATTATAAATTTTCAGAAGATCCGCCCTTATGTAAACCTCTGAAAAGGTACGATTGCGACAAATCTTAAATAGTATTTTCTCATCATTCTATATTCTGAATGAGTTTGCAACTTTCTAAACCTTTTTGGTAGAAGAAAGAAGCCTAAACGCATTTTTTTTTAGTAACGTTTAATCTAACGGGAAATTTGCAAGTAGCGTTTTGGTGTTTTGTTTGAAATATTTTTTAAAATTACGCATTTTTTTAAGGGAAGGGATTCGCAAAATAATGCCGGGCGCCTCCTTGGAGCCGCCCCTGGTGCACTTTGGAGAAATTTGAAAAATAACTTTTCGATACAGTTTTCATTCACAAATTCTATAGTATTATTACAATTCTCTATACTGAAACTACATAATTTTTTTGAGGGAAAATCAATAAAAAATGGTTTTTGGTACTCTATTGTTGAAGGCTATTGCTTGATATTTCACAAGTCTCTGTGGTGAAGGGGAACTATACCTATTAAATTTTGGAGGGAAATATTTTTATCATTATTACCGGTTTTTGAGCTGACATCAGTGTTTTTACGTAGTAAAGAATTAACCCAGCCATCACTGAATGATATTAGAAGTTAATTTGTTTTTAACTTCCGTTAACTGTGATTGCCTTTTTAAAATTTTAATAACATGCTTTTATACGTTTTAGCCGACTATTTTCAGTGTAGAATTAATCCGGAGGTGATTAAAAACTTAACGGGAGGAAATGAAGATTGCCGGCCTGCCGTTGTTTGCGAAATCCTCAATCCGTACACTAACAAGGACAGTCTTTTAAGAATATCTCAGTGTGGTTATGACAATATCAGCTACTGGCTATATCTGTTTATCAGATCTTTTGCTGATATTTTCCCAGCTGCTGCTGCTACTCTGCTTGCAACAGCTGTTGTAATAGCAACACGAGAGACATCTACTGGTAATTAGTTATTGTACTTGATTTTTACAAAATTTTTGTAACAAATTTTTTTATCTGAAATTAATGAGAAATTCTTGCATAGGTAGGGGAGATGTTGGTAAACAATTTGCAGCCGGAGCTTTGGGTTTGGCAATATTTGCACCAATTATAGGAGGACCTGCTGGTGGAAGTTTCCTAATCGCCATGATTTGTTTCACAGTTCTGATGGTGCTTGCCAGTCTTATTTTGCTTCTTGATAAGTAAGTATTTAAAACTAGACTGGAGTTAAGCTGCATTACGCACAACTATATTTCAATGTTGTAGAGATGAGTAAAAAGCTCGACATTCATACATAGTTTAAAGAATTACAAAAAATTTAAAATAAGCATTTTAAAATATATATCTACTTCTGGATTATACTGTTATATATGCACAAGAAATTGTATTGGGCAAATTGGCGAAGGAAAAATACTACTACACTTCATATAACGTTTATATAAATAATAAATAGTACATACAATGGCAATTTTAAAATTCTGAAAGGGTTCGTAGATTAGAAAATTGTACAACTTGTTCAAGTTCATTCGAATGTTTCTTAATTTTATTTAGTTTATACAGTGTGTACTCGGATAGGGTACCGCACTCTTGTACCCTTCGTAATTTTTGATTTGCCGAGAAGCAATTTTTTATAAAAAGTTTTGCTTGCCTTAGTTAGGAAGTCATACATTGTTAAACTTAAGATACATTACACAGAGTATTCTAAAAATTTGAAAATATGATATCGACTTTAAGTAAATAATGTTTTTTTGAATGAATGAATGAATGAAGCTTGTGTAAACAATTTGATATACTTCGCATTTTTTACCCATATATCTTTAATGAAATACCATTACATGTTTTTTCAAAAAAATTTATAAAATCATTTACAGGAAAACCTACGCATTTGAAAAAATATGTATTGTAGGTTACTACCCAAAGATATAAAAAATTATTTTCACAAATGTATAAAACTTCGATGGTTTTTTAAACAGTCACAATAAGTTATTCTTAAATATTGCTTTTTTATCTGTCTTAAATATGAAGATTTGTAGAAATATGTTTAATTTAAAATACATTAATTAATAATTAGACTATTAATATTTATCAAATAATTAAATATTGCTGTAAAATATGGAGATTCGTAAATTACCACCAACGCGTGATGCCGCAGCACGAGTTAAGGACATATTTTCAAATACAGCAGTGGAATGGTAAGCATTTAAACCCTTTTCTCTGGGGTTCGAAAAATCAAAATATGGATTGATAGCTAATTCCACGTATTAAGCCCTTACACCAGAGATTTTGCTCAAGAAAATGGCTTGCGGATGTACCACAGGCTGTCAAGGAAGCTGTTTTTGCAGGAAACTAGAACTAATTTGTTCTATGTTTTGCAAATAATGTGTGGGTGTCAATTGCGACAATATACAAGAAGCAGATATTGCAGAAGAGGATGTCTTTGAAGACGTGGATGAAGATATTGATATTCGATGGTTATTGAAGAGATGGAATGAAATGTATATAATTTGCAAATAGTATAAAATATTCTTACCTGAATAAGCTTTATTGAATAAAATCCTCAAATTTACTAAAATTATAATATTTTTATTGGAAAAAAGACAAATCTCAATATATCAGATAGATAAAAAATCAATATTTTAGTACAATTAATTGTCACATTGTTTAAAAAACCATCACAGTTTTATACATTTGTGAAAATAATTATTCACTGTTAACAAATTAACTCGAAATACATTTTTTTTATTGAGTAAAAATCAATTTTGTTATAAAGATTTAAAACAATATCAAGGTAAACGCAATAAAAATCGAAAAAAATGGCTAAGTTTGAGCGACTATATCTCAGTCAATTGTCATCGAAAAATCTTTTTGAGACCGCCATTTTAAAGGAAATGGGAAATTTGATTCTGTACAAAAAGTTTCCTATTAACTGAATTTCCTGAATTAACCTGAATTTTGTTTCGTTTTCGAGTCATATTTAAAAAACTGACTCATCTTAAATGACCAATTGAACGATTTATGCAATAAAAATCCTTGAACGTTTTAGTTCTTTTCTATATGATATAATCAATAGCATATATTTTAGAGATAGTGACAACAGTAAAGTATATACGATTGGAATTGAAACCGTATAAAAACTAAAAGCCGGTAAAAACAGTCGGTATCTCTTTATTGTACATGGGCGGAGGTAAATAGAAATGCTTGTCATAAGAAAATGATAAGATTTTCGGGCGTTATTATATTATCCTCTGTTTCAAATGGTCTCCAGAAAGCCATGGTAATTAGTAAATAATTAAAATATTTTACCTTTTATACAGTAGTAAATATTTATAAATATGAACAGTAACTAACTAAACTCCTACGCTTGATATTATAATAGGTATTTATGCGCTGCACTGGCACATAGACAGCACGATATTAGACTTCCACGTTCCAAGATAAAGAAACGATTTACGAGTTTTTTTGTGCTAGTAGGCCTGTCCGTTTTATTACCTTTAAACCAGTGCAGTCGTAGATGGTTCATTCAGGCTGATTACATTGCCAGTCTCGGACTCGCCTGCACAGTTTCAACTACCGTTCGAATCTCAATACCATTGCCAAATATATAGGACAAAATATCAAGTTCAGTACGCACGGTCCTGTGCTTTAAAACTGACCAGTTTCAATTTTGGTCGTATTTACTATAATAACTTACACACAAAATATCAAAACCATTTCTTATGGTAAAATTCTAGGTAATATTATTAAGGCCCAACTTTAGAAGATTGTAATTATATCTGTCTTGAATAGATACGTGGCATCATATTTTTTATCTATTTTGGATTTAAGTATGTACATTTTTAGAAATTATTTTCCATTAAATTATATGAATGTTTTCTTCTATAATAATGTTATTTTCTAGCAAAATGCCTTTAAGTCCTCCAGAATGGTGGTGGCATACAAGGTGTGGTCTACTAGCGTTACCCATGTCCTCTGTACGAGAATATGGTCTTGAAACAGGTGCTCTCGGATTAATACTATTCCTTCTAGGTGTCTTCTGGAATGGTATAGACTCATTCTTACCATGGTAAGTTTCTATTGCATTCATCAAATTTAACGTAACGTAACCTCTCGAAGTTACAATCAACAAAGGAAATTCATAAACACACATTAAATATTGTCTATAACACATACAGAGTGTTCCTTATTGACGTGCTAATATTTCAGGGTGGGACCCTTAGGTCACTTTATAAAGAAAAGTTCATATGAACATAAGTCCGCAACTGCTTAAATTTTTTGTTGCAGGGTGTTGGATTTTTTAAAAATCGTTATTATCTAATATCTTAGAAAGTGACGTCCCTGCAGACATGTCTTCTGATATTTCTTACCAAAAAAGTGGTACCACACTGACATTTTTCCATGTGGATATTTTTTCTGATTAACCTGGTCAATTCTACATGAAAACGGCCTCTTGCGTTTTTCTCGTCAGACGCACAGTTCTTGAATAAGACAATTAAATTCAAGTTCAAATGTGCCTTTAGAGGGCGGAATATTAAAACATAATATTTTTAGTCGCAAACTCCTCTATAAAATCCTTATTTTACTATAAGGAACGTAACCAGACTGCAACCAACAGCTACTCTCCGGGCTATATGCCCCGCCGAGCGCTGAATTACAAGTTACAAACCTGGCGCGTTAAGTGTAATAATTGCATATTACCATCAAAATGCTAATGCTTCGATTGCAACAAACACCAGCCGAAAGACTGACCCTACTTAAAGGAGCTCTTGTGCCAGTCGTCACACACCACTTGCAGACTGTAGTTTCGAGTTGTTGGCTCTCGTCAGTGCAAGGTAGACATGTGACGACCGACACGAGAATCACTTGACTATTTAGTACATTTCGGTATCTTTCGGATAGCGACATGTAAAATAGTCAGCATGCGCTATCTAGCGGTCCAGTGTCTGTTGCAATCGAAAAATAAATAGCCTGACTGGGCTTAGCATAGTTCGAATGTGCTTTTAGAGGGCGGAATATTAAAACATAATATTTTTAGTCGCAAACTCCTCTATAAAATCCTTATTTTACTATAAGCTTACTAATAGCACAATGTGGAAATGGCACTTAATAGGCATGCTTGGAATGCATGGAATTGCGTTCAAATATTCTCGATGTGTTCCGTATTATTTCACATGAGGCAATTTATTCGCTCTCTTAAATCTTCTAAAGTCTTAATGGGAGTTTTATACACCAGGGATTTAATATATCTCCTCAAAAAGAAATCCAAGCTATTGAGATCGGAGGATTTTGCTGGCTATTGCTGAAATCCTCCGCGACCTATCCAACGATTAGGATAAAATACATGTAAATGGTTGCGGATAATTACATTGAAATCAACAAAAGCTCCATTGTACATGTATAACATTTGATTCCTTAACGCAATTGGTACACCTTCAAGCAACACAAGTTGTTCTTGGAGAAAATTCAGTTAAGATTGTCCATTAAGGTGTCTTGGCAGAAAAAAAAATTATTACCATAGCATTCCTAGAAAATTTCAAACTCAAACTGCGGATTAGTATAACATTCTGAAGGCACTACTGACAGAAATTCACACACTGTGGAAAATCACTGGGATGCATTCTTAGATTATGGTGCGGATACAACAAAAAATCAACGAAATTTCGCCAAACAATTTGATGACAAGTACTCCGAGCTCTAGCGATCTTTCTCGTACTCGATTTTCGTCAATTTCGTGCAGCACTGCTTCCTCAATTTTGTCTGTTCTGACAGTTCGATGTCTACCTTCCGAAGTACCTTTTTGGAAACTACCAGTTTCACAATGACGGCGATGAATAGTCTAAAAAATTGGCTATCTAATCCGTGCGTCTCCAACTTCCTAGAGTTCAAGAATACGAAGCCGGCCAAGTACAATGACCATACAGTCATTACGTGCATTCCCATATGCTGCTCAAAGCGCGCATGGGGCGTATTACGACCAGTGGAAGATTGCGGTAAACGCTGAGAAATCGGAGGTGATAGCCTTCACGCGCCAATTTACAGAAAATAGAATCTTAACACCGATCTCAATCCGGGGAAACCAAATTCCAACCAAGAGGTGCGTGAAGTACTTGGAGGTCAGACTGAACCAGCGACTGACGATCAATGCGAACATTAATGAGACAGTACAGACAGCCTATTCCCTGCCCAGGAGTCTGTATCCGCTCATGGTCAGGGGTAGCAGACTTAACCGATAAAATAAAAAATTGTTATATACGATGGTGGTAAGAGGTCGTCCATATACGCGGCGCCGGTGCGGTGCAGCACGTCGGCCACGACAATGAGAAAACTAAAAGTACTCGAGCACATATTTATGCGCCTCATATCAAATTCTGGAAGGTACTCCCTCAGAGACTAAAGTTTAATTTATAGATTGTGTCCCGCCCGTCCGTATGCCGTCGTTACGTAGAAAAATTCAGTCTTAGCATGTTCGTTAAACCATTTATAAATTACCGTACGCCGCACCGCTAGCCTATTTCTTCCGCCCGCAGAAAGTTGGTCAACATTCATCTTTCTCTCGTCACGAACTTACGGTAACCAATGGCAGCACACAAATCCAATTTTGCGAATCATGCGCAGTTTAGTCGACATTAATGCCGATACAACATAACCTCTGCTGATTGATTACAGTTGTTCAATAGGTCTGCCCATAAAATTTAGTTTTTAATTGGAAATTATAGATTTATGTGTGTTATAAACCCCTACAAAGTTTTTAAAAAGTAGTCATTTACTTTAGGCGTTATTTGTAATAGAAATTACTTCAACGAGTCGAGGCTATAAAACGTTCCCTTGGAAAGAGGCTAGGCGGGTGACGTCACATGCCTGCTACGCGATATGCACTGCGATGCTCTAGGTGTTGCTATAGGGATGTAGTTAATTTTCCCACTGCCATGAGCTAGGACGGGCCTGATATTTTTGCCGATATTTCGTATTTTTTTTTTTTTATATATATATACATAAGGATAGTATATCCCCTATACAACCCTCGCCTAAAGTTGTATAGCTTCCGCGCATACACTGATATACAAGCCGCTGGAAGATGTGTAAGGCGAGGACGCGGTCTCCGTTGGGACGGTCATCCATCCAACTACTAACCGCGCCTAACGTTGCTTTACATCGCATATCAAAATATGTACATAGTAAAGACGCACCTACGCTCGCCCCCATTTCGTAAAATTATGTGAACCTGCTTTCTGGAAAGGAAACCCTCCTCCATATTTGACAACAATAAACAAATTCTATTTGACGTTCTAAATAGTAAAGGCACTGTTACTGCCGTGAATTCAAACTTTGTTCTAACGAGAACGACACGGAATAAACCTAACGCAGCGTACATATGTTCTGGCGCCTGCCAAGCCAACAAGCATGTAACGCCATATGCGTTTATCTGACTGAAATAAAGCAAGCAATGTCTACGGCCGCTGCTGTTGTTCGGATTGACATTTTTCGGCCATAGTTCTAAAATTGTTATTATTAGGTAAAAATCTTTATTTTGCACTACTTTAATGTATATTAATTTTTTTGTGCACAGACCTATTGCTTCAGTTTACACACGTGGTTGTGATTATCAGATGTGTGTTTTATCTATCAGGTTAGCTGAACTGTCAAATAAATTTCAGAACCTAATATTAAAGCAGAAAATTAAATTTGAAATATTTGTAATGGAGTGAATGCTCGTGCGCAAAAACTACGATTGATAAATTTATAAATTATTGCTCTTTTAACATCAGCAGGTACTCCCGTTACGAGGGTACGGGCGGGTGGACTGTCTACAATTTATAGATTAAGATTTATACACACTTTGTCACGACATTACTTCAGCAGCGGACTACGTCCGGAACATCTCCCGAAAATTCTACTCTTTCAAACTGGGCGATAGTCTTCTAGCACGTCATTAAGGAACACCCTGTATGTACCGGTGGACGGATGTCTTATCAACTGCGCTTGTCTTAACTAAGAGCCAGTCTTTCCGTGTCCTATACATGAAATAGAAACACATTGTAACCTCCACACAAAAGATTTATGATCATTAACGTATCATCAGTTTTCATTCTTTAACCGGCGCCTCCGGCAAAATATAGAATGCAAGAGATTTCCCCATCTATTACGGAGGTTAAAGTTCATGCACTTCCCTCAACATTCATGAGTGATAGCGAAAAAATGGGCGTCCTATTTTTATTCACCGGAACGAAATATATTAGACTCACCCAAAAAAATATCAGGGAGGAAAACAGAATTTAAATGCGGAACAATGTAATCACCGTATTTTTTTACTGAAATTCGTTTCATAAAAGGATAATTTTTTTAGATTTAAATAACATGGTAGATACTTCCTATTAAATTTTGCCATAGCCGTTATACAGGGTGATCGTCAATGGCATGTAAACTGACTCCGAGTATTTCAGTTACAACTGAAACTCTCTATTACCGTCAGGTTCGAACGAACCTGATATATCGGTGATATATCAATTTAATTCTAAAAATGTTGTGTTCTTAATAAGACTCTTACAAACCAGTGGCAGTTATAGGACTTACCGATTATAAATGACTATTTGAATATAAAAAAGTTGCTGACAGTGTACTTAATCGAGCAAAATTGTAATTGAATAGATAAGTATTTGTAGTTGGCCACGTTGACTACAAATTATCTATACAGGGTGTACTATTAATAATAGGCCACCGTTCAGGGGTAAATTCTTTGGGCCAAAATATGAGGATATAACGAAATATGATTTAGTAAAATGTTGCTGTGGAAAAGATACAGGGATTTTTTCGTTTTTTTGCAATAACTCAACAGCCTGTTGACTGATCTTTGCCAAATTTGCTAGAGAACTTTTTATTACTCTAAAAAACAATAATTTATGTATTACATCACGTTAGATCATAGAGGGCGCCGCAGGACGCATCTGATGATGAATTTTTTTCATATTCTTTTGACGAAACGTTGTGATACTTCTGACCAGAAAATCTGATAAGGGCTTCATTTCCACGTATAAAAGGTACATTTGGTAGAACTTGATAACTCCAACCGTTTTCGAAGAAAGTGCCATTAGACATTTCAATAATTTTTTGAAAGACAAATTCAGATTTAGTGAAACAAAGTGTATTTATTGAAAAGTGTGCTTTGGTTACGTTTTAGTTGTCATCAGATTTTCTAGTCAGAAGTACCACAACATTTCGTCAAAAAAATGTGAAAAAAATTCATCATCAGATACAGGTCCTGCAGCGCCCTCTATGATCTAACGTGATACACAAATTATTGTTTTTTAGAATAAAAAAAGTTCTCTAGCAAAGTAAGTTGTTATTGTGAATATGACAGCGTATCGGCATTGATTCCCAATGGTATTATTTTATTTGAATGCCAAGTAAAATCAGTCTCTAGAGTGGATACCTGAAATCCATTCCTTACGATCAGAAATTTCAAGTTAATTTTCAACACAACTGACAATTTCTTAAAATATAATTAATATTAAGTAATCACTGTAACAGATCTTCCCTAATAATGTAATACACTTTTTTATAGGCACATTGTTAACATTGATAATGGAGAAACCCTTTTGATAGGTTTGACTATACTAGTAGCAGCACTACCTGCCGTAATATTCCTGATATTTGCTGAGAGAATCATTGATTACTGTGGCCATTCCAATATTCTCATATTTTGTTTCGTCAGCTACATATGTCACAATTTAGGTGAGATATTAGAATTTGTACCTGCCTCAATTATCAATTAAAAATATACAACAGATCCAGTGCTGAACAGATCTAATTATTTTCTCTTTTAGCTCTCACAAGCATCGAAACACCAGCTTTGCTCCTTCTGTGCGAGTGGCTGGAGATTTTCACATTGCACATTATGTACATAACTGCCGTTCTATATTTAAGGCATCTGGTGCCTAGAAAAGTAACAGCGTGTGGACAAGCATTGATAATTATTGCTCACTTTTGTTTAGGTAAGAATTTTAAATATAAGTAACATGCTAGATGATTACAACGACGATGTAACTTTTGTCAACTCAGTTGACATCAGAAAGCTAATAAAGCTAATTTCATTTTGAGAAACTATATTACTACCATAGTTTGATAAACTGTTTATGCTATATCTACATATTTTTCCACTTCTGTAATTCTCAAAGGGCCACAAGCTTACAGCCATTTAATTTGTTAGTTCCCATCATTAACTATAAAGCTATTAGTATATCTTCTATAATTGTTATCAAAAGCATACTAATGCTAGGTAATACAAGACTTTGCTTCTACATGTTTAAAAGATAAACCATATGTTTCGTAAATCTGATCTTAAATGAACATTTCGTTTGTCCAACATATTAAATACTAATAAAGTTTTGTTTTATTAAACCAAATCTATTCCTTCAAATATACATAGTATAGTAGAATTGATGTAAACTAATTGTTTTTTGGTGGCAACTTTACGAGGAAAATTTTGTTGTTGACCTTTATGTAATTTGATTAGATTACGAAAAAAAATTCTCTAACAAGAGAATGGAGCTTAAAAAGTTATATCCACTTTTCTGATGTGCTCTTCCACGAATTTTCTACTTTTATGCATAGTGTTCTAGTAGTTGACTCGGAATAACAAAAATAGAAATTTGTTCACAATAAATTGTGAAGAAATCTAGATCTGTCAGATGTTCATAGGTCAATCCACCATCTTGAAAAACTAAAAATCACCAAAAATGGTCGAAAAATTCAAAATCGCATTTCTCCAAAGCTCACCTTTGAGCAAATCAAATGGACCTAACAGAGATAGTGTAAATCAAATAGAAAGGCAAAAAATGGTGGACGAAAGTACATTTTTTTTAGGATTGTCAAGAATGCATTTTTTTTAACTAGAATTATTTAATTCCATATTCATGTAATAAAATGCAATATACAAAAAAAAAATGTTCAAAGTGTGCATTTAAAAAGATCACATCACAAATTACATGTCCAATTTGACAAAACATTATTATGAAGTAGAAGTCTTTAATCTTCTCTATGTGTAATATAAAATTTCATGCATAAGTACACAATAAAGTACAACAAGTTGAAAGTAAAAAAGATGGCACTATATCTCCTCAAATCTCCAACTATCATACACTCGGCAGTATCTTATTTCGGCGACGCCAGTACCGCTTTGTGGCAACGACGAACAATAATAGTTGATAAACAAACCTACAATTTTTAACTGTCTATTCTATAAACCGATAGCAGCTGAAAGGCAGTGCTCTACCCATGTACTTATTAGAGCCAATTCTGCCTTCCTATATCTCCTTTTGTAGTAAAATTAGACCAAGACTTGGCGTACTGCAAACCTTCTACTCATGCGCTAAACTTTTGGCGGTCAGTTATTTTCATGGTTGGTGTATGCGTATTATCAAATTACAGATGTACTCCGCTGTGACAAGATTGTAATGCGCTTCTGAAGATGTGGACTTTCTAATATGGTATTCATTTATAGTTACTAATACTTTATGCTATAACGAACATCCTAAAATTAATTTTATATTCGATGAAAATGATAATACGCATCCTGATTTAATCATCTGTTGGGGATCAGTACATGCGTATAATGGAGTAAGCTAGAGTCTTGGGTTAACAACATACTATAATGTAGCAGTATTCGCCTAATGAGTACAAGGCTATACCGTTATGGGAATAGAAACAATGGCTTTTCATGCATATCATAAATTGCACCCGCAAATTCGAAAATTGAAAAAGTATGACTCTACTCAAAAAAGGAGTACTTTTTCATGGTTCGCAAAATCAATCTGACGTCTTAGAAAACTACTATGATTAATGGGAACCGTTTTAAGGAAAAACATGCTCATGGCTTAGCAAAGCACGAAAAATCTGGCTTGTATTGCACTCAGTTGGGCACTTGGTGTACCTATTTGTAACGCACCGTGCTTTGAATATTTATGCGTGAAGAATACTATCTTCAATTACATATAATGAAAGTCTTCTACATCATAATATTTTTTATCAAAATCACTATTTCAATTAGTATCGTCACAATGAGGAAGATGCGTGGATTTTAAATATGCTTAATTTTATTATTTTTCCATAATATGTACTATATAAGTTGATAATATAATAAAAGAAACTCATAGAAAAATTTCGCTTTGTAAATATGACACATTAAATTTTGAACTTTTGTGTAAACAAAACCACGTGACTGAAAACGGTAAAATATTGCTTTGACGTTATTATGATGTCACTAATTTGATCTGAATTTGCTAATTTACGTTGTTATTCTTAATCTTGTTATTAATTATTGGTTAATATGACAGATAATCATTTCATAACATCTCTAACATGTTAATCTATAACCACAGCATTCTTTTTAGATGTTTCAACATTTTAACAATAATGATATGACGCTACAGGTTACGAATGGCACCACTCATTAGGGATAGAACGTTTTAATGGTTTTAAATTTTCAGCCGAAATAAATATATTTTTTCACCCTCAACTTTAACAAAAAAAGAAAAAGAAAAAATACGAGGAAGCATATTTCTCTGTCGTCTATCTATCTGCGATAAAAAAAAAATCATGCAACTTCCTCATTGCCGCATATACAGAAATAGGTTTTATTTGCCTCTATATTGGCCAAAATTGATTATTTTTTTCAAATTGTAGATTTTCAAAAACTGTTTCATTACACGTATGTTGCATTTGATTTAGATGAAAATGGCATGGTACAAAATAAAAGGATAAAAAAGTACGATCTCGAAAACTGTAGAAAAACATACTTTTTGAAAAAAATGTAGTTTTTAACTTTATCACCTTAAAGGACGTCAAAAATCTACAATTTAAATGAAGAAAAATTAATGCATATTGTCTCCTTGATACTTGGCGAAGAAATCAAAATTATATTTCGCCCACCATTTTCGACTCTTCTATTTGACTGTCAGTTAGGTGCATTCAATTTATTCAGAGATGTGCTTTATTTTCGCCAAGTTTTTAAATATTTTTCAAGATGGCGGACCTATGAATATCAGACAGGTCTAGATTTCTTCAGAACTTCATTGGAAACAAGCCAGTATTTTTGTTATTTCGATTTGATTACTATAGAACATATTACGTATATAAGAAAGTGTTTCAAAGCTCAACTCATTTCATGGAGAAGATATTTTTTTCATTATCAGGAGGTCAAAAAATACATAAGATTCTAAGTCAGATCAAAACATTTTTAAGCCAACATGCTTTAAGATAAAAGAAATAAAACAATTTTTCAATATAATTCCATTTACTTTGGCAAACTTTCGCTTCTAAGAATTAATAACTTGATAGTTTTCAAAACGTACTTTGTTTATTTATCAGTAAAATGTTCCATTATGACAAGCTCCATAATTATCGTCAGCAAATTGGTTGCTTCTCTATTGAAAATAAAACTGGGGTCACCCAAACTTGCACAAACTTTCTTCATATGAAAATGCTTGTGAACTATGTGAATGCCATGTTCTACAAAGCTCAAAATTTGCTAAAAATTTTTTGGAGCTTTAGCCGCCTGGCATGCTCAGTTCCTTCTCAACAAGAGGGATATTATTTTCAGTCTTCGTCTCCCAGACTGACCGTGATGAGGATAATCTTCGATGATTCTCTCTTTTAGCAGAGAAAACTAGTTTTCCCTCCCATCAAGTGTTGTCTTTTATGTATGAAGAAAACTCTTCTTTGTAAAAACTTTATTACAGTCTGCTACTGGCATACTAGTAACTGAAGTAGGTAAAGAATTTAAACTGGTATGATAATGACGCCATAGATGGTACTATCAATATCACGTACATCGTTTTAAGATTGCTCCAAATTTTGCAAGATAGGTCACAAACTTTTCCTACAATATCTACATGTCTACTTTTGTAGAGCACGTTCAGCAAATATTTTCAGTTTTTTAACTAATAAGGCGACAATATCAGAATGTTAGGCAATAATAAGTTGATCCATTTAAATCAATTTGCGGAAATACGTATTCTATTGTAATTTTCATGTTGTTTCGCAGGCCGATGCTTTGGTGCTCTCTTTGGAGGAATGGCATACACTGAATACCCAGATAATTTCCAAAGAAATGTGTATAAATGGTTTACAGTCGCTGCCGCATGCATAGCAACACTTTACTTCCTAATTTACCACTTCTATATGAAACCTAAATGTGCGGCACCAATGCATCTACCTCCAGATCCAGCACCAGCTGTTGTTCAAAGTAAGTACTTTTCACCTTGAACCAATAATTTTACGTTTTGTCAAATTGTAGAATCTCATAATCTTACAATGAAAACGACTATAAATAGCAAAGGGTAGAAAATAACAGCAAATAGCTGGAGAATTGCCTTTGAACTTTTGCCGATGATATTGTCTCTTTAAAAAAGAGATATGATATTATTGCTAGATCATTCCAAACCCATAAAAAGCACACAGCCATAAAACAATTATTGTGTCTGCATACCTGACAAAATCAGAAACCCTTTGGGACTATTTTATATGCTCTCTTTCTGACTGATATATTTCTTATTATTTTCTACCCTTTGCCTAGAGAGTAAAGAACCTCCTACATCTAAGTAGGCCATTGATTAAGAACATTCTAATATAGTCAGTTATGAAGTTTATTTTGTTGTTGCGTATTAACATAATTTTTAAATCAGAATGCTAACTTTCCTAAAATACAGCATACTCAAATATAACAATAAAATTGCAGTATATTATTCATGCAATGAATCTGGGCTAGCTGTAAGCTGTAAAATGGGTGATATCATTTGTTAAATCAATATTTCTTATTTTAGGTATGAATGGAAATGGATCTTACACACCTTTGAGAGTGTATCACAATAGCAAATCGAAAAAGGGACATTTTAGATATTAGTTATTTATATTTTTTATAATTTAAGTGTTTGTAAAACAGCTTTACATATTTTTGTAATAAACGAGATGAATATTTATAGGCTTATTGTATATTTTTTTATTTTTTTTATAGTCATTTAAAATATTAATATGGTAACGATGTGAAGTAACACATTTGTTTTTTACTTAACAGAGGATATGGATTAGAGTTTAGCTGTGTAGTCTTTCCGATATCACCTGAATTTTACGACCCTAGAATTAGTGATAATTTAAGACTCTGTATCATATGTTCATTAACTCTTAGTCCATTTACTAGAAGCTACTAATTCCCTTGTAATTTCATTGGCTACATAATTATGTGCAATGCCAACAACCGTCCACCATAGATGACAAAATTCTCTATCCCACACGACACAGATTTGTTAACAGGAGCATCGCACCTTGCTTCTTAGTATGTTGTTTTAGAGACGTTTTATCTTGTAACTTCAGAACCACTGAAGATACAAAGATGAAACAAGGAGAAAATTGATACTTATAATGTAGTCTATAAACTGTGCAAGTTTCTTAAATACTGGTCCAGTATCTTTTGAGTTAAAATGGAATAAACAAACAAACAAAAATATCTTTTAATTATATATTGCACTTAGATATCATGCTGCTTAAAATGTAAATAACTCACAACACTATTTTTCCCTATAAATTATATACATGAATCTCTTGTAAAAATATGTTAAAATGAATAATTAACCTTTGCAGTGTGTGTGTTTAACGGTGTGCATATGATCGTAAAATAGTTCTTTTTTATAAGTATCATATAAGCAATGCTAAGGTCTATTTAATTTATTTATTTAAATAGGAACTCCTAATATACATACGGATAAGTTGACACAAAATTTACAATAAAACATATACACCAAATATACATCAACAAATGAATCAAAGAAAGCTTAGCAACAGTAGTGTAAACAGATATAAAAATACATATAAAAATACAATAATAAAAATATGAAAGTAATAAAAGTAAAAGTACTAGGCAAGTTCCAACACCTGCATGTTTCTCAAATATATCTCAAAATTTGCAGTTACTTAGACTTAACAAAAATGGTTAGTTGTTTCTTGAATTGTCTAACACTATTTAAATTTTTTATCTCATATGGAAGAGCATTAAAATTGATTAAGCCATTATGAAAAATAGGCAAAATACACTTTACATTTTAATGTATCCACACAATTGATTGATAAGTAGTTTGACTCGTATCAACATAGCACTCTGTGTCACAATAATTTAGTTTAATACATATGATTACCCTTTAAGGCACATTAAGTTATGGTCTGTGTCCAATAGTTTTAGGCAAATCATTCTCTTACACTGCCTTAAAACTAATAGTACATATGCACGCAAAAATTCTATTGCCAAAACTGCCTACCTCTATTTTGTCATTTTAAGAAATTTTAACCGAGGAGAAACTGATCTATTAAGTAACCAATATGCCCAGTTTTGTCGATATCCGATTTTCAGACATTGAAAGTAGAAATACATACAATTGCTACTAGAATTTAAATCTTTAACAGCAACTTTATATACTTACATATGGTTTTTTGGATGGATAACAAAAATCAGAAATCGTTTTTATCTACAATCTGTACCTATCAAAAATTTCGTTGGTAAATATTGTTCAAAATTAAAGAAAATAATTAGTTGCCTTCATATCAATCAATCAAGATGCTTTATTGTCTAAGAATTAGATACTCTTATTGACAAAGCTATATGTATAAAGTATAACAATAACATACACAGTCATAGTTAATTTTGTTTTTTGTTCAAAATTTTAAAAATAACAATGGATAAAATTATTATTATTATTATTATTATTAGCCGTTACTCGAGTCCGAGTATAAAAATGTTACAGTCGATAGATTGTGTACAATAAAAAACAAAATATACAGACCTTGCAATATGAGGATTAATGAACATAAAGGCATGCTAGAAAATAGGAATTTTGATAACAATCATATAACCTAACAGAACTAAAAGGTCATTCAATGATTATTATTATTTTGTTAAATATGTTCAAATTGTTCATTAGGTTTTTGTACCAGCTCATTGTTAATTCTCAGAGTCAAAGTAGAAATAATGTAAATATAGTTTATAATATCTCATGTGTTTATGGAAATCCATAAACAGAAAACTGCCATTTTTTACATTTATATCAGGGTAGCAGATCTTATTTTCTACTAAAAAGAATGTGTTACTTCTTAATCACTACTATACATTGTGCAGCTTTATGTTTATAATGATTAAATTAAAATGTTTATTAATTCAGTGAAACTGTGGTACCTACATCATAATCATATAAATATGCTTCAAATATATGTTGTTAATTTTTACACCAATATTTTTATGAAAGTTTTTATTAAATTATATACTTGTTTTCTTTTTTTTTTTTTTAATTAAAAAACTTGTACACAAATTCGAGAAAATAAACATTTGATGTGAGTTTTATACAGTTTTTGATTTATCCTGTTATTATGCTAGCGAGAATACTATTAACATTTCAGATTTACTTTTATTATATATCACTTGAAGAAATTCAATTGGAAGTACCCGTACCGCGACCACTCTTGGGTAATATTCTGTCTTGTCTTCACTGCTGCGAGCTGGATCTTCTGCCTCTCTCATTTAGACACATAAGAGCATAGCTAGTGATAATTCAACCAAGGTGTTATGAGTTTTTTCACAGTTTAATTAAATTATTGAGATCAAGATCATTGAGAAATAAAATATGGGTTGGTGATGAGAAATTATTAGATAAGTACATCCCAAAAACACTGGAATCTGCAATGAAGTAAATGGAAACTCATATTGTTCAAAAAGCGTAGTAACGAGTGTTCATTTACTCCAGTTTATTTGGAGATGATAATCTGTTATTCCAAAGCTTAACTCGATGGCTTAGACAGTGGACTATAATTTCCACTGCCTGGCAAGAATTCAAATCGGATCTAACAGCTTGATAACACTCTGTGGAATAAAGCTTTAGAAGTGATACGCTGTTACCACTAGATTCGTAGTAAGGCAGCTGCTCAGTAGAATGTCATACACTACACAGATCACAAAAAGATATTATATTCTACATTGTTACATGATTCTATTACCCTACCGAGAAGGTCAAGAATGCCCAAAACGCCTCATCTCCTTCTGAACCCAAACTGACTTTTACAGAATAATCTGTTATAATTAATACGGGAGCGTAGCAAACTTCTTTTTAAATTCTGATTTTCGAATTAATAGTGAGATTATAGGTCGAATGGAAAAATCAACAACACTTATTGAATTTTATGCCGACGTTTCTAAAAATTTATTTTTTCGTTGTTCAGAAGTGAAAGCAGTTATATAAAAATTAATAACAGGTAAGGTAGCCGACGTACACAATATTACTTTTGGTTCACAAACCTGATGATTAAATGCAAACTACAGGCATCATGCTGCTCTGTAGTAGGTACACGTAAGTTAGAGTTGTAGTCTCATTTCATATTCCACCATAACTTTGGTTCAAATGAACGAAATCAAGTGAATTAGGGCTCAATCGATAATGGTTAATGTCCTACATCAACGTAGCTCTATTAGGTTTTTAGTTATTTCTGTTTCAGAAAAAGTTGAAAGTAGAATTGTAGATTACATTTTCTGCGCATGCAAGCACAGAAAACTGCAATTACCTTAAGCTTGTGGGCAGAATTTTTTAAAAATGATGGCAGAGATATGGAACGTTGAATTAATAATGTTAATAAAATTATAAGCCATACAATCTTAGGCGAGGGTTGTATTGGGGATGCACCATCCTTCAGAGGGGATGTAAAGCCGTCGGTCCCTTGTCTATTAAATATTAGGCAAGTAAAAGATCCCTACTCTTCTTAAGGGAAGAAGTTCGGCAAAATTCCTGATTGGGCGTAGCTCGTCTACAGGCGTTGGTGTTAGGCCTCAGTAGCGGAAATAGGCCGAGGTTAAATAAATGTATAAAAAAAAATATTATCACTCAGCTGAGATTTAACTACACATTGTCTTGTTCATTATCATATTCAAAATCTCAAACACACATAGATAGATAGATAGAACTTTATTGAATTAGGAAACCTAATATACATGTAAAATTAAATTACAATTAATATCACATTACTAATAGTAAACAATAATTGTATAAAACAAATTTTAAAATATTCTTAAGTGTGCTAGTTTTAATACTCTAATGAATTAAATAAACTACATAATAAATAGATAATTATATTTTATCACATCCTATTTGCTCTTAATAAATTTCTTTAATTTGTTTTTGAAACTATTTAAAGTTATACATTCTTTAACAGAATCTGGTAGTTCATTAAACTTATGGAAACCTTTAAAGATCAACGAATTCATAGTGCTGCGATAATGAGTTTTGGAAATATAAATATTATTTATACCCCCGAGTATTATACGTGTGCACATCTTTGTTGAAAGTAATATATTGCTGAAAATAATCTGGAACCATACAATTTACAATCTTAAACACAAAAATCATGGTGAAATAGTACAATCTGTTTTCCACAGAAAACCAATTAAGAGAGTTTAACATTGATTTGATTGGGGTAAGACGACTTGTTTTTAGAATTACTCTCATTCCACGATTTTGCAGTTTTTGCAAAATATTTAATTTATTAAGATTAAATAAGGATAAAATAGATGCAAAGTAATCAAAATGAGGCTGAATAATATAATTATAAACCATGATTTTAGTTTCTATTGATAAATTTTGGGATATTCGGCTGAAGAAATAAAGTTTTTTTCCTATTTTTTTATAAATGTAGTCAAAGTGACTATCAAAACTCAATAAATTATCAAGTTGAAATCCCAAATATTTTACTGTAGATACGATCTCAATTTGTTCATCATTAATTTTCAGTTTTATATTGTCAATATCTAGAAAACCGTATTTTTATTTCGTGGTAAATATCATCGCTTTTGTCTTTGCAACATTTAATTTTAGCTTATTAATACATAAATATCTGTTTACGTTAACTAAAATTGCATTCATTTTTTGGATGGCTGCCTCCAAGTTAACATCGCTACATGTTATTAAGGTGTCATCAGCAAAAAGGTTAAGGAATTCACATTCTACAAACAGTTCAATATCATTAATATATAATAGATATAGGAGAGGGCCTAACACACTACCCTGCGGAATTCCAAAATCGTTATCTATTTCATCTGATATGTTATCATTATAACGGACTCTTTGTTTGCGATATTGTAAATAATCACTAATCCAATCAAGAACTTTACCATCAGTACCATATTGTTCTAACTTTGATAACAAAATCTTTCTGTCTATTGTCTCAAAGGCTCTCTTTAAACCCAAAAATACAGTAATAACATATTTGTTGTTATCTAAGCTAGCTTTAATGTTGCATAATGTAATTTGTAATGCTGTTTCACATGAGTATTTTTTACGGAAACCCGATTGGTTATTTATTAATATTGAATTTAAAACATGGTGCAATAATTGTTCATGTACAGCTATTTCTATAAGTTTTTCTATTGTTGGCAAAGTGTTAATTGGACGAAACTCTTCAGCTTTTGTGGTGTTAGCAACTTTCTGAATCGGGATAACAGTGCTACTTTTTAATATGCTCGGAATTTTACCGATACTAAGAGATGTATTTATCAAATTTAGTATAACATGACCAATTGTTTCAAAAATTTCTTTAACCATTCTACAGTTTAATACTTCATGCAAAGAAAATTTGTTGTCTAAACTGTTAACTATTTTTTTAAAATCTTGGATAGAAAGCATTTCGAAGGTTTCAAATTTTAAATACAAATTATTGTTTAAATTACACCAAGTTTCATCACTATTAATACTTTGAACAATATTTCCAATGCTTTCAACAAAATACTCATTAAAACTATGTGCAATCTCTGAGATGTCATTGCAAACTTTTTGTCCATCTCCAGTTCCAAAACTTATACAATTTGGGTTATCTTGACTGTGATTTGAGACGAGCCTTTTTAAAGTTTTCCACATTTGGCTTGGATTGTTTTTAAACCTATCTATTTTATCAAAATAATATTGGTTCTTTTTTTGTTTTAAAAGGTTAACTACACCATTCCTATGTTCCTTAAAGAGTTGCCATTTATTTTGTTTCTCATTACCAGTACACGTTTGGAACTCCTTGTAAGCCCTATCCCGATTTCTAATTTTATCTAACACCTCGTAATCGAACCAGGTTAATTTACATTTAAAATGACATGTTTCTATAGGAGCAATACTATTAATAACAGTTTCACACTTTTCCAAAATTTCCTGATAAATGAGATTAACATCGATAGAGTTTAAGTTAAAATTAAGCATTATTAAACTAGTTTTTATTTTATTAACATTTTCTATACTTAATTTCCTAATTTTTTTTATTGTTTCACTTGAGTTAGCACTGTTGCCTAAGTTTACTGAAATAATAGAATGATCAGTTATTTTAGGACAATCATGAACATCTGTCAATATATCACAACGGTTAGTCAGCACATAATCAACTAATGGCTTACTGTTGTCAGTAACACGAGTAGGTTTTGTTACACATTGTTTGATACCATACATTGTAAACAGGTTTTTAATTTTCTCTCCATAGAATGAAGTAGCTAACAAGTCAATATTAAAATCGCCAGCCAACACACTATGATAGTTTGTAGAAAATAAAACATCACAAACTGTCTCAAAATCTTCAATAAATTCTGAATGAGAACTTGATGGGGAATGATACAGGCATCCAATTATATATACTGAGCTTATGAAATCAAGTTTTAATACCTTACACCAGTAGTTATTTTGTAACCCGAATGTTTTAAACGTGGAAAAATTATAATTGCTTTTTATATACAAAACGACACCACCTGTATGTCTACTCGTTGAGTCACAGCGGACATGACTGTAGTTTTCAAGTTTTATTTCAATATCTTCTACATCAGCTGTTGTTCTAGTTTCACTGAGTAAAATTACCTTAGGATTATAATAAGTTATGCTTTCTTGGATTTGATCTCGATTTTTTAGAATGCTTTGAGCATTAAGACAGATTATATCAGAGTTCAAAAGTATATTAGGGATTACAGCTAGTTTTTTGGATCCTGTTTATCTACTATGGTTGGTCTGTTGTTAATAAATTTAATTGTCTTCTTATTATCCCCATTATTAATTAATGTTTGAAGTTTAGTTTTGATGGCATTAAAATAATCTCGCTGTGTTTTTGTTTGATCTCCATAAATTCTAACGCTTGGCATTGTGTTCAGTTGCTTATTCTTAAGGATGAACTTAGCATCTTCTGGTGACTTAAAGATAATTTTTATAGGCCTAATCTTATTTGGTACAAATTTTCCTAATCTAAACGTTTTCATATTAGTTTTGTTGACATTAAAGTTTTTTAGTATAGCATCAATTGCTTTACCATCTTCAGCATCTCGTTCTTGTTGTAATTTCATCTTTGACTCATTCACATGAAAAACAATAATGTTCGAGGCACGATTCTTTCTCTCTAACATTTCACAAATAACATCCTCTTTATCCTCTATAGAACCAGAGTTCTTATTTCCAGACTCCACTACATTTTTCAATCTGTTGATTTCTACTTCCAAATTATCAATTTTAACAAGGAGTCTGGGAATAAGTCTGACTCTGTTTTGACAATCCTCGCAATAAAATCTGATACTCCTTTTACCTTTAAGATCCATTACCTTCAATTCACTGGCATTAAGACCTGAGCATTCCCTATGTGTGGATCTTTGGCAACTATCACATGGTATAATAGGCTCACCAGATTTAATTTTACAAGAAACACATTCCATATTTTGTTGAGAAAAAGTACTTAGCACCCGTACTAAAGATAATAAGACTATTATAAGTGAACCACCTTAATAGTTTTTGTAGTGATTAAATTTTAAAGTTTTTGTGTGATAAGAAATCATCACCTTTTTGTTGACACTATGCTAGTTTATATAGATAAGTTTATTTAAATAATCACGTAATTAATGACTTGTTGCACAAACTGTCTATCTCAATGTATTCAGATGACCTATAGTTACACTATTACCAGATTTTCAAGTATTAAAACAAATTAATTCCTTGTCTATACACAGCTAAAGATGGAGCACACACACACACACTTTACTTTTTTGACTCACTCTCCAATATATGTGTAATATTCAGTTTTAAATTGTTTACCTAGCTGTCTATATTTAGTTTAGTTTTATATTTGTATGACCCATTCATACTTACATTATATTTTGTATCTGTATTGTATTTGTATTTTCATCTTATATTTATATAGTGTTGCCCTGTAAATGGTTTCTATGTAGGGTAACGTGGACACATTGTACAATAAATTAAAAATTGACAATTTTCATTTATGGAAATTAATACTCAAAGTATAAAGACATTATAGAAAATTATGTAAAGTAAAAAAAAAACATTTTTCATTACACTTTTAGAGGGCCAAAAAACGGGAAATGATTTTCCTATCTTTAAAAATTAGTAACACTGAAAAAAAAATCAACTTTATGAAAAAAAGTTATTGAACATTACTTGTTGGAAATCGATCAAAAAACATTAAAAAAATTGTTAGACTGAACAAAATTTTATTTTTCTATTTGTTATAAATAAAACTGTTTTAAACAATAACACCCTAGGTTACCGTCTGGTAACATGGATTTTCATAATCGGTTACTGTTTTCTGAACTGATTCCAGCAAAAAAATTGAATCTGAATTTAATTCAAAATGACAGCTCCCATACCGCCTAGCCTATTAAATCATATTGTGTATTTTCCACAAGTTCTAGAATTTATTTTTGGTATTGGAATTTAAGGCTTAACGAGTACTACTGTTGCTCACTTTATATAAAAATATCCCTGTATATATTTATAATTGAATGGTAGTGGTTTTCATTAACAAACTGTTAAGTTTTACGTACACAACAATTTTGAGGAAACAGACAAATTTATTGTTTGAAATAAAAAATACGTAATTTACAAAATATTAAATTTATTACATAATATATTTACAAAATAAAGAAAAATGTTCATATTCTAATTTGCTTATAAAATAATAGTGCCTATAAATAAAAAAATACTACATTAGAAATCAAATATAACGTTCTATATATAAAACAAAAAACTTATTTATAGTACCAAATATTACACTTCGTGTAGAAATCGACTTAACCATTCACTGTTATTCTATGGCAAAATATTCGTAGATACACACATTGAAAGAACCATCTAATGTGGAAATTTATAAAAAGCCATTATAATTTCCATCTATCTTTCGATTAACCTCTCTCCATTTTAGTTATAGCTCATTTTCTTTGATCTTGACATATCTGGCATTAGTCTATAATAATTTAAATTATTTATATTTTGACAACCAACAATATTCCCGCTCAATGGTATCATACAAGTAGTGAAAGCACAAATGGCCATACTTCCTTCATATGAATTTCTTACATCTCTTAAGATAATGGAGTTAAAAAATAAGAAATCAGGATTTTAATATTTACATCTGTCCACCTTTTTCTGTTTCATAATAGATAAAAAAGTGTTTCAGTAAGTATCGCAGAAAAATTACAATGAAATTCCCTATCTATTACATACAAGAAGAAACCATACCAAATGTTGATATGTGCAAGGAAAACACAGGAAACACGTTAACAGCTTTAATGGGATGCAATCCTAGAAAACTATAAATATTCTGGAAGAAAATCAGGTAGCATAGAAATCTTTTCGAGTTATACATTTATCCCTAAACATTTCTAACCACTGGCTGAAGACTCTCAGAATTAAGAACTAGTATCAAAATGTCACCAAAATCAAGCCACCAAGAATGACTCGAATCAAGAAATCTTGCAGACAAAAGAAGACACTTGTTAATCGGCATTCACCAATAATCAATCTTGTGAATCAGTAACAAAAGATATGTTTGTTATCCGTTAAAAAAATTATAAACGCTTTATGTATGTATCTTATTTTTCTTCTACTTGGAACCCATCTACAGTCTGAACGCCATTTGTACCAACACTACTTGAAAGACTTTGCATACATTCATATATTATAAAGAAATTTTTGAGCACACTAACACAATTTTTATCCTTATCTCATTAAATATATATTATTTAATACTTAAGATATATAAAATGCAATATCTATATAGTTTTAATGCAAGAAGACATGGGTAAAATTTGTTTAATAAAATATTTCAAACTTAACTCTACCTGCATAATCTCTTACAAATTGATCTTGCACAAATGTATTTGTGGATTTGTAAAATGTATGTAAAACATTGCATGGCATAGTTATAATCAGAGAAAACAAGAAAGCTGCTTTCCATGTAGTACTGTGAATTGGACTGTGGAGATTTTCTGCATCGCAGCTGGTATATACTTGTTGGTTATTCTTAATTGTGAATCAAATCGATTATGAGGTGACAATGCTAACATGTGGCAAAGTCTGTCATTTCAGTTAAAACAATAAATGTTAAAGTGTCATCAGAACACCTGTTGTTAATATAATTATTAATTAATTTGTCAACTAACAAGCAAATTAGAAGACGAAGTTACTCTGAAAAAATAACGTTTTAAATAATTAAGAATCTGTTACATACATACACAGATAAATAAAATTTCTTTACATATAACGAACAGTTTCGTGTCAAGAAAAAAGTTTCACATAAATAAACTTAATTGTCAGAAACAGTTTATCTTACTATGCCTAGAAAATGATAAGTTTGGATAAACAATGTTAAGCCACATATTTTTTGCTTGGCACAAAAGTACTTGTTTCATATAAAGAAATTTTACTTATATATATATATATATATATATATAAAATAAAAAAATATAAAAAATTCTTAATTCGAATCATTGTTATCAGTGAAGAGAGAAAATATCTAATAGTCAACGATGTCGTAAGAGAGGCAGAACTCGGGAATTCTCGCTCAATGTATGGATTTCCATTATTATAGTCTAGTATACTTTAACTTGGTGTGTGTATGTATGAGTTAATATTTCCGTAAGATTTCATTTTCTCCAATATTGTACACAAAGTTAAAGCAATCGTCCAGAAACATTGTCTACGTGGACAATATTTCTGGATCTTTGTGTACAAGAGAAAATGAAATCGTACGGAAATATTAACTCATACATACACACGCCAAGTTAAAGTATACTAGACTTTATATCTTATTAAAACTATATAAATTTATATTAAAAAACTTCTCATATACGCTTTTTGTTTTGAAGATGGGCCTCATTCCTTTTGTGGCTGGACAAAGAAAATTAAAAACTGACCACTGGATCTGACAAAGATTCAAATTTTAAGAAGAAAAAAAAGAAATACAGGTTAACTACTTTTTGTAATGAATAATAGTATTGCTGTCTCACAAACCATAACAGTTACAAAGTCGGTTAGATGGGAAAGTATTTTGAAAGCCAATGCAATGTACTATAGATTGTTCCGATTGATTCTGGAAATATACGATACGAAACAGCTTATATACTAGAAAAATTCAAAATTGGATATCTTTACGAGAGAGAGTAATTTTACCAAAGTTCGTGAAAAAAGCGCATCTATGAGCAAATCGAAAGCAGCTAACATGGACGCTGTAGGTCAAATAGAACGGGTCAAAAATAGTGGACGAAATATAATTTTGGAACCTTCACCAAACATTAAAGAGGCAATACACATCAATTTCTCTTTTTTAAACGACAAGGTTTTTGCCGTATTTTAAGACATTTTGTTTTGAATTAATTTTATTGAATTAACAGAAGAAACAAACTAAATATATAACATAACGAAAGATTTTATACGAGTCTCATCTTCTATTGCTTAACAAAAACATGTTTTGTGAAGGGTGAAGGTAATAAAATGAATAATGATTATTTTTTTGATGAAACGCACAAAAATTGCCAGTGTGACACACTCTTGGATTAATAATTTAAATTTTTTTAAAAACGTTCAGGTTCTTATTTTTAAGCAGTAAAGTTGATTGTGACCCTGAAGAGACAAAACGTTATAACAAACATTTGACATTGTTTGATATTTTTGTATAGCAACAGCGATAAGTAAAAAAAAAGAAAACGAGATATTTCGGATTTTATCTTCGGAATCAATAGGAATATTTTGAATTTTTATAACCCATGTTTGAGATGGCAATACAGTTCAATATAAAAAGTAGCCTGTATACGATTTTCATTAAAATTAGTATTTTTTAATTTACATTTTGAAAATTTCGATTCTTAACTTAAAAAATTGAAGAAGCTTATAAAATAACAATTATATTTTTAGTTTTCTTTTAATAGCTCTAAAGACATGAAAGTACTAGAATGTTTAGTTTACGTGCGATAAAGTGGTAGTTACAGTACGGTTGCAGAAAAAATAATTTTTAAATATGCCTCCCCTTAGTCCCACAATTTCTATCTCCAAATTTCAACATGATTAATTAATCTTGTATATAATTGGCTCATTCTTATACCATCAGGTAATTACAGAATAAAGATACTTACCCAAACGGTTGAGATTTTGATTGTCTCACACTTTATCCGATTTTTTCGAAAAGTTTCCTATAACAACGTCACAGCTCTTAGTAAACTACTAAATGACAATGTCAGATTCAACTAACTTCCGAAGGTTAAGATTTTCAAAGCTGTTTGGAACTGGAAGACAACCTATTTTTGCGGAATGATGTTTTTTATTTCAGCATCTAAAACGCCTAAATTCTGTGTATAAATCACAGGAGCATTGAAATTCTAAAAAGGACAGCAACAGAAATATTTAACTAAAGGATCTAACATTATTCATGGCTTATTCGCAACGAAATTTGGAAGAAATCTTGAAAAAATACTAGAAAAATTCAAAACTGAATATATTTACGAGGGAGAGTAATTTCACCAAAGTTCGTGAAAAAAGCGCATCTATGAGCAAATCGAAAGCAGCTAACGCGGACGCTGTAGGTCAAATAGAACGGGTCAAAATAGTGGACGAAATATAATTTTGAAACTTTCACCAAATATTAAGGAGGCGATACACATCAATTTCTCTTTTTTAAATCACAATGTTTTCGACGTACTTTAAGATAAAATTAAAAATGATATATTTTCCAAAACAAATACAAATTGTAAGAATGCATTTTTTTAACCTCATTTCATCCCACTTTCTTTTATTATTTATTTAAAAATAGTCTTTATTGTACAAAGTAAATACAAATTGTTACAAAAGGTACATAGTACTGCTAAGCATATTTAATCGCCTTAGTTAGAATAATGTGCTAACGGAGTTTAGCATTAGCTATTCCACCATTCCCTACGAAATTGTCATCCGCCACAGCTAAGACTTGAACTCAGGAGTGGTACCACGACTAGCCACGTTATCTCTCATACAACCTCGTCTAGTCCACTGCTACCAACTTGACAACACATGAAAAACGTCACTAAATATCCATACCCTGGCCAGGATTCGAACCCGAGACTAAGCCACTGAGCTGGTATGACTGACAGACTTTTGCCCGCCACCTTGAGAAAGGGGCTGAAATTTCATTTTTTAAATATCTCGCTTCCCATTTTAGCTAGAAGAAATCTTAAAAAATGATTTGATGGGTTTGGCAATTCTCTACAATTTATCTTATACAGAGTGTCCAACTAAGTCCGCACCATATTGGAAACTTTTTTATTATTGGTATTATTTTTTGCAGTCGTATACGAGGTTTGTCGAAAAACACATAAACCTGCCCACCCACATAAACCATGCACATAAACCGCAGTTTGTTCATATATTGAAAGAAAGTGATTATGATAGACGGTTTTATTTTTAATACAAGGAAAGTTACAAGAGGATCCGTTTTTATTAAGACATAATTTTTTCTGATGAGGCGACATTCAAATGGAACTGCCAGTTCACAAAATTGTCGCTGGTGATGTAACAGTAATCCCCATTTTATAATCAAGACTCGTGACCAATATTCGTTTGAGACAAACGTGTGGTGTGGCATCTACAAGAATAAAATAATAGGACCATATTTTTTCGACAGACCATGAATGCCGAACGCTATCTACATTTATTACAAAATGAATTGAACGACTTTATGGACAAACTGTCCTTACAAGACCATCAACGTATATGGTTTCAACAAGACGGTGCTACATGCCATAGTACAGTAGCTGTTAGGGATTACCTTGAAACTATTTTCAATGACAAAATGATACATACATAGTCTGATATTTTTTGGTCGGCTAGATCTCCAGACTTAATGACCTCGTTCAGCCCCGGTGATTTGTTCTTCCCTGTTAAATTATTTTATTATTATTTTAAATGTATAAAATACATGTTGGACTGGAAAATAGAGTATTTTGCATGAGAAAAAAAACTTTTCTTAATAATAATAATATTTATATCGCGTAACTTCATAAAAAGTAGTCTTTTTCCCCTTCAAAAAATATTTTTTAAAAATTTGTATCCATCAATTTTTGAGGTACTACAATAAGAGAAAATATGTTTCCATTTTACAGGTTTTTACTTCTACAAGAAAAATTTATTAAAAATTCATTCGCTCAAATATTCTTCATCAGAAAGATTCTCGCTATCACCCCTTTCTATCCCATCCCTATCATTCTCATTTTCTTCAATGCTTGCAGCATTTTCCGGCTGATCCGTTTCCTCTGTAAAATGAATAATTGTGCATTATGTTCGGAGAGGCAGGCGAATTAAATCTCATCTAAATTGCTTATTTCTAGGTTCTCTTAAATATTGGTGCACATTGAAATGACCCCAATCAACTTTCAGCGGCGCCTAGCGCGCAACTTTCTATGGGCCGGCAGGCACTTAGTGCGACATGTTTGACAAGGCAGGCACTCGAAAATGAATTTTGAATGCTTTAAACTATCTCGTGAATTTTTTTCGTGCACATTGCGATGAGCCAAATTATGCAGTTTTTGGAACAGGCTTTTTAATTGGCAGGCGGGATTTTGCAACCGATTCCGACTGGCAGGCACTTGAATTCGTATTTAGTAGTGTGTCTAGCATTTGTATGAAAAATTTTATTCACATTGAGATGGGACCATCAGTACCTTTTGAAAATGTCACTAAAATTTTTTAAAAAATAGAAGCAACCGATCCCAGCAGGCAGGCACGCGATTTCATATTATACAATGTTAGTACTACATTCTGTAAATTTATTGTTCACAATGAAATCAGCACAATTTGCAAAATTAAATTATGTATAATTTATAGATCATTTTTTCATGGTAGATGAATAATATTGGATATCTGTCCGTAGTTTTCAATTGTGATCAATTTTTCTTAATAACGATTGTTGATATTGTAAAAAATAAAGGTACTTTGCTCTTAAGCAAAATTTATATTTTTCGACAAACCTCATATACGACTGCAAAAAATTGATATTTGATTATTTCATTTTGGGTTTTAGGCCATGCAAAACTTTTTATCAAGAATAACTTTTTTTCATAAAAAAAAAATAATAAAAAAGTTTCCCATATGGTGCCGACCTAGTTGGACACACTGTATATGAAAGTATGAAGAATATGAGCAGTGCTCGTTGTAAGATATTATTTCTAATAGGCCAGGGAAATAAGGTAACAAAAAAGTCATCTGCGGAATGAGGCCAAACAAGCTGAATTTTTGCAGAGACCTTCGTTTTGATGTTCCAATGAAGCACAAAAAAATCTCATATGCCTACCCTTGTGCGTCTTGAGATATCGAACGTCAAAGGTCATGGAAATCGGTTTTTCGCGAAAATCTCGCTTCCAGTGCATCTGACGTCGTAAGAACTCATAACAAAACTTACGTAAAATAGTATTCCCTACAGAATTGTTCATATACATTTTTTTCGTACGATCAACCGTTTTCGAGATATAGCATGGAAAAGCGGGAGCGCGCATTCGTAATAGGTAATACTGTATTATACTGCAGAGCTATAACTATAAAAGCGTTTTTCTTAATCTGTTACACTAGAAAATTAAATTCCCATTATTAAAACCATTAAAAATTTGTTTATTTATAAAAAAATATATAATAAATAATTAATAACAAAACAATGTATTATTTTCACACCACTTTTGTAATGAAATGCAAAGCTTCTATATATTGTAATGCAAATAAAAAACATTTCTTTATTCTAGACAAGAAAAGTATAATCATCCAGGTATAAAGAAGTGGATCATGACCGTATTTCTCTGAAACACAGTCCCTGAACCCATTGCATTGTAAAGCGCCTCTTCGCGTCGCGTCTTATCAAACCGATTCAAAAATTTTTTTTTTATTGAAATGCTTATTGAACAATTACAAGCTGCCAACATCGTTACAAAACAAGCCAAGGATGATGCAGATGTTCTAATCATCGAAACAGCCATGGAAGTATCGGAAAAAGAAAGAACCGCCATCATCATTGGAGAAGACATTGATTTGCTTGTTCTCTTAATAGGACGAACTCAGTCACATCACCGACAAATTTTCTTAAAGAAAATTGGCAAAGGGACTACATCAACACTAATTTATTCGTCTAAAAGTCTCGACAAATATCGTCTTTGCAAAGAACATATTTTGTTTTTGCATGCCCTCACTGGATGCGACACTACATCGGCACTATTCAACAAAGGAAAACTTAAGGTTATGACAATGTTTGAGAAACATCCCGATTTGGCTCACTCAGCTCAAATATTTCAAGCAGAAAACTACCCGCCAGATACAGTATTTCAGAACGGAAAGCGTTTTCTGTTAGCTATGTATGGTGCTCCAAAAGATGAAGTGAACCTTGACAAATTTAGATACACCCAATTCATTAAGGCCACACGACTTAATAGACCTATTAATTGTCATCCCTTCCACCTACCAGTGAAGCAGCTCGACAGCATATTTATCGGGTCTACTACCAAGTACAGATTTGGCTAGGGAAAACTCTACAACCCGAAAAATGGGGTTGGGATTTAAAAAACATATTACAGCCGAAAACAACACTACTGCCACCTGCTCCAGGCGAACTATTAAATACAATATTTTGTAATTGTAAAAAGGGGTGATACGCAGTGCGGGTGTAGAAAAGTCGGGCTGCCATGCTCCAAAGTTTGTGGTCAGTGTCAAGGACACGCATGCCTGAACCCGTCAACAGAGTTGCAAAACATCAAAGACTTCAGTGACCTTGAGTCTGAAGAGGTTTTGCCAACAGACATAGAGCCAACAGATATAGAGGAAGCGTCTGACGAAGATAATGTGTTGATCGAGGTGCTAGTGGAACCTGACGAAGGCGAGGAGGAAGGCAAGGAAACATAAGGCGTAGTGTGGAAAAGAATGTATTTTTTGTTATTAATTATTTATTATATATTTTCTAGTGTAACAGATTAAGAAAAGTGCTTTTATAGTTATAGCACTGCAGTATAATACAGTATTACCTATTACGAATGCGCGCTCCCGCTTTTCCATGCTATATCTCGAAAACGGTTGGTCGTACGAAAAAAATGTATATGAACAATTTTGTAGGGAATACTATTTTACGTAAGTTTTGTTATGAGTTCTTACGACGTCAGATGCACTGGAAGCGAGATTTTCGCGAAAAAACGATTTTCATGACCTTTGACCTTCGATATCTCAAGACGCACAAGGGTGGGCATGAGATTTTTTTGTGCTTCATTAGAACATCAAAATGAAGGTCTCTGCAAAAATTAAGCTTGTTCAGCCTCATTCCGCAGAGGAAGTTTTATTTCTCTGGAGTATAAGGTACATATTGTAAAGAACAGGGGTCCTAAAATAGACCCCAGAGGAAGTCCACAATTAGTATTTTTAGCCACAGATTGTTGATTTTTAAATTTAACTTTTTATTGTCTCCCACTCAGATATGAAGTTATTTAAAAAAATTCAGAGATAGGATAGGGGACTTGAACAATTTTTTAAAAAATCAAGAAATTCTTATTATTTTTGTAAAAAGTCAGGGAATGTGAAAATTTACGTTTCAAGTATAAAACTACGAATTACAGTTCCGTAATTTTATTTATTTTGTATTATTTTTATGTATTTTTGAAATTTAGCGCTGATTAGATAACAAACGGATTCAGTTTTTTCAAAATTTTGAGCATTACAGCCGCAACAACATCTCTTTATCAGATCTGGAAACAGTTTGAAACAGTCATGGAAAACCTGGAAGAATCAGGCAATATAATTTTCAAGGATTGCTATGTGGATTTGCATTCATTCAGCAGTACAGATATAGTGCGACTTTTGGTACGTGCTTGTATCGAAATGCAAGAAAATAAAAGTTTTGTAGGATTTTTCATGTTTTACAATTTTCATAAGAAACATTTTTTTATACGGAGTCACCCAAAATCGGACAAATGCAAATTCGAGTGCAAATTAATGTTTTCAACCTCTAAATTTTTTTCTTCTTGGTCGATAACTCGAAAAATATTGATTTTACGGAAAAACTTCACGTAAGACAAATTGTAGAGAATTTAGTGAGCCATCAAATATTTTTTAAAATCTCTTCTAGCTCAAGCGGAAAGCGAGATATTTAAAAAACAAGATTTCATACCTTTTTTCAAGAGGGCGGACAATGCTGAGATGACAGTATGCCATGAAATTCAACGTCTTAACATTCCTCACGAGCCGCAAAAAATTGCCCTTAAACTAGCTAAAATGGCTACAGAAATTTTTCTGCTTCCTTCATGTGATGTGCCTTTCAATTTTTTAAAAGCATTCATTAACAACCTATATAACTTTTAGGAAATGACATGTAATATTGCACCTCATAATCCCAACGATTTAAATACTGTTTGCCAGACAATTTAGATATTTCCAAGTATAAAATAAGATGAGCTAATTCATTTTATCACTGTGCTTTATTCTTTATAAAAAGTCTTTTAAAATACATTTAGTTAGTACCTACACTATTTTGAAGCATTACCATTAACAAGTCCAAATTTATTCCTAACCAGTTCGTCTATTTCTTCAGATCTTTTAATTTTAATATAAACTTTGGAGCTCAGCATTTTCTTCAATTCCGGCGTCGGATGACCTGTTAAATTGTAAGAAATTTTCAATTCATCAATATTTCCGATACCGCCTTTGGCAGTTTCTGACACAGACTGATCCTTACCGTCACCATTCATAATATTTATGGCCACCTTATCATTTTGGTTTGCATCATTTTCCACATTTTGCAATTTCTCCTTCATATTATTTTGCAACTTCTCATCCATGTTAATTTGCAATGGATCGGTTTCTACGACGGATATGACATCTTTGATTATTATATCACTCTTTTCGGGTTGATCATCGATGATGGTAACATCTTGTGCTTGATTCTGTTGTATTAGAGTTAACGGAGGTGGAGGTGGCAAGGGGTCATCTGGTATCGTTATACATTCAGAGGGAACATTTTGTAAAGCAGTAAGTGACTTAACTCTGAGGAACGTCTTAGGTCTGTCATTCATAGGACCTTTACTGGTACTTGGGATCGGATCTGAACTAGTACTGGGACCTGGAGATTGTGGTACTTTCTTTGTGAAGGAGATCGAAGGGGGCAATTGGATCGAAGTAAGCGGTGGAAGAGAAGAGCTCATTGGTGTCACAGATGGGGGAACAGGAGACGGCGTAGGGCTAATAAATATAACATCGTCATCTTGGGCTGATGTAGATGTTGACGGCGGTGGTTGAGGAGGTTTGTTAGATGGAAACCGAATATTCTTAATACCTGTAATGAAATAGTTATTTATACACCTGAGCAGAAAAGTGTAACTTTTCCTCCTGTCAGTGAGATTATTGTAATCACACAATGAAGGCAAAGACACTTTACTCTAAGGATATATGCATTATTTTCTCTGTAATTTTCTGGTTTTAATTCACGATTACAAATAACGAAAGCGGTAAGTATTAATTACCTCACACGCTAGAGTAAATCTACCATTAAAAGCTACAAAATTGTGGTGTTTCGTAACTGTCTCCATTAATAAGCAAAATAGGAAAAAAATTCCTTCTACTCAAAATTAAAGAACATGCAATTTTAAACAAGTTTTTGTTATAGTACAAAATCCTGACTTAGGTCGACCTTCACCCATCGAGTTTTCTGATGAACTTTGAATTTTGATAATATAATATATTAATAAACAAAACTTGATATGGTTGACATTCAATTTACCAGCACAGCTATTTTTAGTAAAAAATTAAAGTTGTTATTTTTATTTCATGAATGTAGTTATTGAGTTTTTGGATAAGTGCATTGCCAATCAAAAGGCGTAAAACCAGGTAGACAGGTATAGACAGGTAACTTTGAATTAGTATTTTGTAGTTATCGAGTTTTCTATATTGTCATATATGCAAATTTTATTGCGGACACGGTGGTATTTGGTCGACATAGCAAAAACTTGCAAAATTTCGTTTCTTCAAGACTTAGAGTTTGGAAATTATAGAAGAGAGTAGGGTGTGACAGAGAAACACCCTGTGTATAAGTATATACTTCTAAGAAGGATGCCGAATAGCAGTTGCTTGCATGGGGCCTACTCAATTAAAGTAAGTGCGCATGCGTATTTCACCATTGATAGTAAGAAAGTCTGACTTACCCTAGAGAAAATACCTAATAATAGTAAATAATAAATAATAATAATGCTAATATTAATAATAATTATAATTATTATTATTATAATGAAAATATGTAATAAAATAAGAAAAACCTGTAGGCCAATAACTGAACAAGGTAAACAAATATTTTTCACTAATGGAGAAAATATACCTTGGGAATTTATTGATGATGCCAAGCTGGATTGTAATGAAAAATTTGAAATATTCATAGAGAAAATAAAGAATGCAATGGTTGATGCTTTCCCTGAAAAGTTGTACATGACCCAAATTCAACTTATGACTCAAATTGGTTCAACCAAGACCTGCGTGAAATGAGGTCGAAATTAATGTTTGTGTCAGATCTATATAAACAATATAAAGGTAATTATCTCAAAAAGGAATTATCTGATTACAAAACCAAATATAAGAATGTTATTATTAATGCCAAGAAATCTAATAATGAGAATTTAATGAAAAATTCTCAAAATTCGATAAAAACCATGTGGCAAATTATAAATAAAAAAGAAATAATACGCATTCACAGATACAGAACGATAGTAATTTAACTCCAAATCAGTTTAGCACTTTTTTTAGTGAAGTTGCCGGTAATCTTTTGGAAGAGTTGGGTGATAGTGATGTCAGTCCTATAGATATAATGCATAATGCTGAATTATCCCATACAAACTTATTTCATTTTAAACTTATAACTCATAATAATGCGAGAGAGGCTATTGATTCATTAAAAAATAAACACAGCAAAGACATTTTTGGTCTTAATATATTTCTGACAAAATCTATTAAAAATTTGATATCGCCATGCAAACTGATAAACTTATGTATTAAAGAGCCTTGCTTTCTAGAGCGCCTCAAAGAGGCTATTGTAATACCTATTTATGAAAAGGGAGACGCAAATGATGCAAATAACTATAGGCCTGTGTTATTACTTCCCATCTTTTCAAAGATAGTTGAAAAATGCTTGGCAGAACGAATAGCGAACTACTTTGAAAATAATAGCATCTTTTATAACAAACAATTTGGTTTTAGAAAATCAAAAAATACCACCTCTGCAATTCTAGATCTGCTAGAACAGATTGTGGAGGCTTTTGAGGGTCGGGAACATGTGTGCACTATATTTTGCGGCCTAAGTAAAGCATTTGACTGCGTCTCACATGAAATATTGCTAGAAAAGTTAAATAGATATAAGTTTTGCCATAACAGTGTTACACTATTAAGATCATATTTAACCAACAGATATCAAACCGTTAAAATAAATAATGAATATTGAAATAAAACAAAAATAATACATGGGTGCCCCAAGGTTCAGTACTTGGGCCCCTTCTCTTTTTAATATATGTAAATGATTTCCCAAATTCAAATGAACACTCTAGTGACATACTTTTTGCAGATGACACAACTATTTCGGTTCAAAGTAATAGCATTGAACAACTTTCAGCAGTGGCATGTGAGGTAGATTCAAGGGCAGAGCTTTGGTTCAAAGCAAATAAACTCACATTAAATCGAGATAAAACAGTGCACATGATCTCACTGCGTGATAAAATAGGACACAGTGTTCCTGATCCTCAGGAATCAACAAAGTTCTTGAGAGTTTATGTTGATAATAAATTGACCTGACATGTACATATAGAAAATTTATCAGAAAAATTGTCAAAAAATACATTTATTTTGAGAAATCTAGCTAATGAAGTAGGTAAAGAGGCTCTAAAAAATGCATACTTTGTACTATGCCACTCTTTGCTTTCCTACGCTGTTCTAGTATGGGGACAAGCGTAAAATTGGAACAGAATTTTTGCTCTACAAAGACGAGCAATACGTATAGTAGCCAACTTAAATTATAGGGCTGATTGTAGAGAACACTTTCGTGAGTTAAATATTCTTACATTTCCATCAATATATATATACGAGTTGCTTTTGTATGCTAGAAAGAATTTATATACTCAGGGTTTAAACAGATAAGAACGTGTCTATCATTACAATACAAGACACAAAGATATGTTAACAATACCTTATGTGAGACTAACAAAAAGTCAAAAGGAAATTCAAATTTTAGCACCCAAATTTCTTAATAAACTACCAGCCGATATAAAATGCTTACCAGATCCGAGTTTCAAGAAAAAAATAAGGTCCATCTTGCTCGAAAAAGCTTTTTACTCGTATGATGAATTTCTATCATATAAGTTCAATGATGATTTAAAATGATTAAAAATGTTTGTCTAAATCTAAAGTTTGTTCTATATTTCTATGTTTTATTGTGGTATATATGATATCTGTATATATTTTTATATTGTTATTTTTTTTTCTCTTATTGTAAATATTGACTTGTGCAAATACTGCTTTTGTATATAGCATAAATAAAGTGATTTGATTTGATTTGATAAATATCAGATTCCTTTTAAAACGTTTTGTATTATATCTTTATAAATTAATGTTGATGAATACAAAAATTAATTATAAGAAACAATTATAATATTTCTTTAAAAAAAATAATTTATTGTCTGATATCAAATTCAAAAAGTTTAAAAAATAATTATTCAGCGTCCGATTCATAAGATGTTGCTATGTTGTAATCGCATTCTGCAGGATCCTCCTCATTATCACCCCTGTTTGTAACCAGTAAAATGTCTTGGACTTCTAAAGGCATTGGATCGCCAAGGTTTTAGTTTTGCGCAACAAGGTTCGGTTGCATTGAGCCACATAGAATTAACAAATATAATGCGTAAAACTTTTTGATTCAAGCATGGTGGAATCGCATTAGAGTCGAAGCTTTTAACTTTTTTTAAAAATACTTCGTTATCTTTCTGATTAGAATAATTTTCTGAAAAATATGGAATCTTGCGTCATTCACGCTCGTACATTGCTTTATGCCGTACATTAGCGCTGTAAACTCTTGCACTACCTTCATTTTCTTATTATTAAAAATATTAGCATCATCTGTTAATTGCGCAAAAGTTCTTTGGTAGGTCTCGTTTTTAGAAAAATTTTTGAAAGGCCTGACTTTACCTTTATTGTAGAAAGCTGCAGTATAATCGCAACCTGTAAATGCGTGGAAAGCTGGAAGACCTAAACACAATGTGGGTTCCAGCTTTGCCCACTTACTTTAACTGAGTAAGCCCCATGCAAGCAACTGCTATTCGGCATCCTTCTTACAAGTACATACTTATACACAGAGTGTTTCTCTGTCACACCCTACTCTCTTCTATAATTTCCGAACTTTAAATCTTGAAGACCCGAACTTTTCCAAGTTTTTGCTATGTCAAACAAATACCACCGTGTCCCCAATAAAATTATCTATATTTGCATATACGACAATATAGAAAACTAGATAACTACAAAATACTAATTCAAAGTTACCTGTTTATACCTGTCTACCTGGTTTTATGCAGGGAAAGAACATGTCGACCAAACTTTGGCATATTGTATACATATTTTACATTCGATTGGTAATAAATTTATCCAAAAGCTCAATAACTACATTCGTGAAAAAAAAATAACAACTTTAATTTTTTATTAAAAATAGCTGTGCAGGTAAATTGAATGTTGACCAAATCAAGTTTTGTATATTAATATATTATATTATCAAAATTCAAAGTTCATCAGAAAACCCGATGGGTGAAGGTCGACCTAAGTCAGGATCTTAGACTATTATTTTGTATTTTTTATAAATACAATCGATAATGAGTAATAGCAATTAATATTTTTCATTCAACGAAATACACTCGCTAAGGACCTTTTTGGTAAATTCTCGTACGGTATTACATAAAAACCATTTTAACTTCATTGAAAATGACTATACAATTGTAAAAAAAAACAAATGAAAGATAAAAACCCATATTTTATAATGGTAAGACTTACATATTATTTTTTTAAATTATTTGATCTTCGAGTGGTTTTAAGAAAAAATCTAGCAGAAATATTATACAAGAACCTTTTTTGGAAACATAAAATAATTTATGTAAAAACCATAGCGTTAATGGAGTAGATTTTTGTTATTACCAATTATTTATGCATTAAAACATATTTCCAAAACAACATTAGTGGAGTACTGAACAAATTTGATCTTCTAAAATTGTTAAAAAAATTTCAATTAAACACTTCCCTTGCTATAAAATAAACGCTTGAGTTTCGACAAGATTCTCCTTGTGTAAGAAAATATGAACTAAACTTACCTGCGATAAATTCTGTCCTCAAATTCTTCCTAATTTGTATTAAAGAGTTTATCGATGTACTCAATATCTCTTGTAGTTTGTTGTGCACCACTGCTAAAGCCTCGACGCTCGTTGCAGTTGCTTGGGCACGATTAAGTTGAGTTAAAGTATAAGAAAGATTGGAATTAACCCGAGCAGCTGCGCGGACTGTTTTTTCAAACCATTCGTGTTTCATTTGGCTATTTGGACCGCCCATTGGTCGAGGTGGTCTTGGTTGGTAAGGTGGTTGAGGTCTAACAGAGCTAGATACGAAAGTCTGGGGAGTATGAGTTCGGGGAGTTGTAGGAGTCACACGAATGCCGCCCGGCATTATTTTTATATAACCTGGTCCCGAGGATGGACGTACAACTGAAAAGAAAAAAAAATGCATGTTCATATGTTGCAGGTTTAAAACAAATATTTCCTAACCGTCCCTTAAGTGACCAGAGTGATCTTTGAAAATTTAATGGCTGTCAAGAAAGGGAGAATTAGTGTCATTGCATAATTTACTATGTTCTGATTAGATATATCTGTTCCAGATAGCAGGTCATTGTCAAACAATGAAATATAATTGGTTCTATAATATTTCCCTGCGCAATTCCTACCTTATTTGGCATGGCTTTAAAGTTTCAATTATAGCCCTCGCTTGTTGTCTGTCATTGAAGTATGAAATAAACCATTTTAGAACATTTCCCCTTACACCATACATTTGTATCTCATTGATAAGTAATTCTTTATCCAAGCAATCATAAGCCTTTGAAAGATCTTGGAACATTCTAAGAGCTACTTCACCATTTCCTAATTGTTCCAAAACCTCTTCAACAAATTAAAAAATTGCTGTTTGCATTAAATCACCCCTTAAACACTCATGTTGACTTTCTCTAAATAAATACTTGTTCATAAAATAAACTCTCATAATTATTACTGATAAGCAATTTTATAGCAGAAGGAAATTTTATAAAAATATAAAACATAAGAATTATAATATTCTAACCTATCTGCATGTGCCTTATGTATAATAAGGACTAAACAAATTAAACCAAAACAGCTATTCTCCCAGCTACATGCCGACGACGAGTGCTGAATTAAATGGTGAAATTTCCCATATTTTGCCCAACACGGTTAGCACTAAAATACAATAACTTGGATTGTCTGAATGATACGAAGAAGATGCTAACACTTTATATAATATTAAGAGTTTCAAAAGAACACTGTGGCTGTCAAAGTTGATAATATGCTGCACAGAGAGAGGTAAGTAACAAGAGATAAGTCAAGTTGGTCGATTAGGAAAATACATCATTGTAAGTAGTATAAAGTCTAAAATGTTTTATATAAAACTACCCCTTTGATAGATGGTTTTATGAAGTAAGTGAGTAAGTTCTCAGATCATTGTCATTAAATACGTACCGGATGATTTTTTTGTCCGTTTGTCGCTCAGCGCGAGGAGAGGTCGCGACATTTTTTTCATGCTCAGCATCATATATAACTACTCAATAATGAACAATGAAAACTTGCAACATGTAAATGATACCACTGATTTGGGCATTAAATTTGATACAAAACTGAGTTTTTCACACCATATTGAGGATTTAGTTAGCAAATCCTATCATAATCTTGGGTTCGTATTGGTTGGATGAGCACAAGAATTACATTAGAAAGAATGAAATTCAGAAATCAAAGATTTGTGAACATGTTTGGGAAAATGGACATAGAATAAACTGGGACTTGGCAAAAATTTTAACAAAAGAAACAGATACCAAAAAAAGAAAAATTACAGAATCAGCAATAATCTTATTAAATGAAGATAAGTGCGTATCGAATTGTTCTGTAGATATTTGTACAACCTGGCTACCAATGTTAAAAGAAGAACTTAACAAACTCAACAGTATCTAAAAGAAAATATCATCAGTTCTATGTTCTGTGTAAGTAGTAAGTATCTATGGAAATAACATAGACAGAATCTTAAAGCTGTGTATTTGACATACACAGCAAAATAAGAGTTCTTCCAAAAAAAGCTTTGAAAACGGAAAGAGATTACTTTCCGAAACGTCAGCAAAATACATTATTATTGTGTTTATTCCAATTTATATTATTTGCAAAACATAACCTCTGACTATTCCTTTGCCGTAAACGTCACGGGCGCAGAGGCTTTTTTCCAATAATTCTATTATTTTGTAGATTCGGTAATTTGTTTTGAAGAGGATAATAATACATGTGGTAGAAAACCCTCGAGAAAACCCAAATAATAGGAAAGAATATAAAAAAAATGTTTTTGACCAAAGAATTTATAATTTCAGTTTTGCAGATAATTTTTGCAATTTTCTTTTTCTCAAAAATAATTTGCTAGAGGGCGCGTATTTTTTATCTAAGTATCATGGTAACATTTTACAAAAAATAAGTGGTAGTTTTATTTTTTACACTCGGATACAATCAATTTAAATTGGACATATTGTAACTCACTAAGTAAAATTGCAATATACATTGTATTTTACTATTATTTGTTTTTCGAATGAGAGAGAGCAAAATATATTTTCACCAGCTGGGTGGCTATTCTTGAGTTGCACGATCAACGTTCTCATAAGAAAGTGGGCGGAGTTCATATGCAAATTTGACGCACAGCAAATTTGCTATTCCTGAATCAGGGAAGTGATCGCATCACCAGTTTTGCATGGGAGTACTGCTTCCCATGCTATTTTCGTGTGATGAGGATGATCGCGTTTGTTTTGACATTTGTTAATGTCATAATTGAAATTTAATGTCGATGTCAGTTATAATTATTAGTATCCAATTTATTCTATTGTGTAGGTCTATATGATAATAGACAAAATTAGTGAAGAACTTAGTCAAAGTAAGTACCTTTTTAACCTCACCACAATAAAATTGTGAGGTTACTAAAATTGGTTCAAAAACGAAAATTAAGACAACATAAAATCTTTACGTTTTGAGGTCCTAGGAACCCAAAAATTTGGTTTTTGAAAAATGTGTGTGTGTGTGTGTGTGTGTATGTGTATTAGCACGATAGCGCCGAAACTACTGAACGGATTTGAATGAAACTTTGCATGTACTTTTCTTTAGTGCTCCAGAACATCTGAAAAGGTTTTGGTTGAGATCGGATTACGTTTAGTGCCGTTTTGGCGCAACAATTTGTTTATTTTGTAATTACTCTACTACTTCAATCGAATCATTGAAAAGCAATTAAAATTCCAATTTCAACGATATATCAAACTCTTTCGATTTGGTTTCCATGAAAAAAATTAAAAACAAAGCAAATGTGAAGCATAGATCGCATTTCGCGTGACATGATCGATGCGCGTAGCCGTTACGTCGTGAAACTGCTCACGTCACGTGCATTCCTATTCAACAACAACTATACAGCTTTACTGTCACATTTAATTTCAAATATTTGGAATCGGAGAACGGATTTGGATAAAAGTTTGCATGAGGGTTTCATCAATGTTCTAGAAGATCTGAAAAGGTTTTGGTTGAGATCGGAATAGGTTTAGTGCCGTTTTATTAAATATATACAGAGACAAATCGAAGAATTACACTGCAAATATTCCTCTAAAATCTAGTAAAATTACTGAAATGCAAGCTAACTAATGTTTATTTAACAAAGAGTCATGAGCGATCGGTTTGCAATGAGCAAATTTTGACGTTTGTTCCCCGCGCTGTTTTAGGAGTTTGTCATCCGATACGTTGGTGTCATGTCACATATAAGATTTCGGCATATTTGCAACTTTTAGTGACTGTGTACAAGTGGATTGTCACAAACTTTAAAGGTAGGTGTAACAATAGCAATATCATATGCTTTTATTATAGATTATCACTTTACCAATTTTCAGTTTGTTACTTTACGAATCTGTAATGTTTATGGTACCTAACTAGACTTTCTTAGTTGTTCAAGTGATGTTAAACTTATTAATACAATAATAGTATATTATTCAACGAGCGATAATGTAGCAAACTGATAACAATTAATATTAAATTGCAAGAATACAGAAACATTATTTACAAAATAATGTCAACAGTTAAACGTCAAACTAATCAAACATGTCAAATCACCTTCCTTTCCTCAATAATAATAATGGACCATTCCATTTCACCGTATCAGAAAGTTGATTGGCTGTATCTAGTGAATTATGCAACTCCCGCTTATAATCCACGCTATTTGTTTATGGATACTATTACTTGTCCAAAAGCAGTTGATTAGTGAATATATTATGATAACGTCTAGTGCCGTTTTGGCACACAATTTAATCTCTTTTCGGCTTCAAAGACCCACCGGGTGGGGAGGTTCCAGCCGCTTCCAGTAGTTGCCGATTTTTAATTAAGAAATTGACTGGCTTTACAACAAATTGATTTATATTTTGGTTTGTAATAAGCAGTAATGAACACAAATTTTAATTTCTATTAATATAAACTTCCATCTTTAAAAACATAAATAATGTAATAAAATAAATCATCAAATGATCCATTAATGTCCCGATATACAATAGAACGACTTTTTTAATTACGAATTTGTCATAAGGATAACTATATGTAAGAATTACGTTATTTTTTTTTCAGATTTTTAAAATGGAAATTATTGACCAGTTCTTATTTGATCAAGTCCTTGTAGATCTGGAAGATGCACAAGAGCGGGCAGATGAAACAGGAAGGGAATTTATTAGGTGGCGCCTTTTTGTCGAGATGTAACGGGAGTAGCACGAGTAGAAATTTTAAGAAGTTATTGACAATCCATAATTGACTAACACCCAATAAATGAAACAATACCAGCAACAGTGAATTTATTTATTTTATAATGGAATAGATTGACTCACTCAATAAAACTCATGACAACTTAACCTGTTTATTATTATATTTAATACAATTACGTTTTATAAGAATATCCGTAACTATAGCAATATATTTGCAGATAAAAATGTGCTGCATTTAAATCTCATTCTAATTGGTCCAAATACCAGATTAAAAGTGGCAACCACTTACAGTTCATACTCACGAGAACAGGGAAACGATCGCATCGCACCAAAGTGACATTTGTTCAAGAATACGCATTTTGTCTGTCAAGGGAACGTCGTGTGGTGCGATCGCATCGCGTCAACTGCAAATTCATTGCATCACATGAACTGGAGAATAGCTACCCAGAGCTGTTGCAAATCACAGAAGTTAGTAATTTTTACTACTTGGTTATATTCCGGTTATGTAATAACCGAGTCGTCCACACATAACAGCAGAAGTTGTGGAATAGTAATTTTTACGTAATACCTAATTCCTCATTTTGGTGAATACTTTGTAAAATTATCATTCCCAATACGTAACAGTCGTTAGTTGCGGAAACCTTTACAATTCCCAGATGGTAGCCACCACATAGAGAATACTTTAAGTGCTGTTTGGGCACGTCTCCCAGTAAAAATTACCAGTTCTACATTAGAAGAGTTTACTCTAAGGTCACTGCACGATCTGCATTATCAGAATTTTTACTCTATTTTCATAGTTTTGTTAGTATTTTTTGTAATATATTGTCATATTCATTTTTTACACTGTTGTGAGTTTCCTTACAACAAACATAATATTGTGTCATATTGAAAAAGTTACTAAAACATCTAACCTTTGCTTACATTCATTAAGTTCATTATCTCCCAAAGTATTATGATGCTATTGGTGTATTTTATATTCCCTAATTAATTTTAAAGGGAAATGCTGCTTAAATATGTTCCCAAAGGTATTCACAAAGTTATTCCATTGCAAATTTACATTTAAGGGATCAGCACTATACACATAAATTTGTAAAAAATTTTATCGCTTATGCAAAATAAATAATTGAGAAATTATATACTTCCTGTGAGGCTAAGGAATTTTAAAGACTTGCCTTATAATATGAGACTGCTCAACTCAAACTCAATACTAACTCATTAAACTAATTCAAAAATTAACTAAAGTGGATGACTTTGAAGTTTGACAAGTGTCATCCAAATCATAAGTTGCTTTATTTGATTATGCATTTGATTAAATGAAAAATTCAGCATACTACTGATGATTTTTCTAGGTAAAATATTAATGATTTGCCTATTTCTCTGCGTAATTTTTCCACATGAACAAATAAAGACATTATCTATTTATCTTTTTTGAAAATATACTTAGTTAATAGATAACTTATTTGTATGTTTGCGTAAAAACACTGAAAATTGAAAAGAATAACAGTTGTAGGAAAAAAGTATTATGCTGTTTAAAAAATCAGGGTTAATGGTCGCATATTATTTATTACCATTAACATCTTTAGAGGATCATCAGATGGTGTTTGTCATAAATATATAGTGGAAATAAAATGGCCACCAAAGACAGATTGAAAACTGCTTAAGATGGAATGAAAAAATTAACCCTATAAGTCAAGGATACATCCATTAGCAGATGCTTTTCTGTAAGAAGAAAAAAGGATGTTTCTTAACTGCAGATCTCAGCTTCGAAGCTAATAATGAAGTTAATGAAGATAAGGTGTCGGCGGAGATAGACTAGCTATTCTCTTTCTCTTATTTTGCATTTTTTACTACATTTTGAACACTGGAGGGGGAGGGCGTATCAAATTGTAGTTTTCCTTGTTTAATACCCTCTGATGCCATTGAAACCTTCAGCCATTATTCCAAATTCATTGAGATATAAAGTTTATTTATAATATTTGGATCTGACAGGATAAAATCACATTCACTCATCATTCTCCACTTCCAGAATTTCCTTTACTGGTATCCCTTGCAACAGGTATTGTTGGAAACTGCAATGTGAATTGCCACCAAGCTTTGGAAGTAGGAAAGGCTACAATGACGAAGGTGATAGGGCAAAACTTCAGATAGATGAAACAGGCTCGAAAAAATTAAGTGTTATCCTTGACCTCCATGGGCAGCAATATCAAAATTAATGACACAGTGGAGGTTGTGGATCCTCTCCTCATATTCCAAAGAATAGCAACTTCCAAGAAGAACCTCAGTGTAAATGTGATTGACGGTGGCTTTCTCCTGCATTGCATTAAGTGGAGTGCTGGTTCAACGTTTTCCTTCATATTCAATCAGTATGTGACTTACATTTAAAAAATTTGATGTAATCACTGCACTGTTGTTTCTGATGGCTACACAAGCACCATCAACAGCACCAAACGTGCTGAACAAAGACCTAGAAGTACCACAAAGATTTCACTTGACCTACATTTCAGTGAAGATATGACAGTGCCCGTTCCCAATATAAATATGCTCTCTCAGAGAATGACCACGGAGGGTATTGGAACACGAATATCTGAGGGTAATGTTAATAGCATTGTACACAAAGGCATTATTAGGTGAAAATATTGATTTGTTGGTCTTGTTAACACCATTAGCTCCACAACAAACTAACATATTCAGAGGGAAAGTGAAAACATATTCCTCCTTGGAGTTCTGGGATTCGTAAAAAGTATTCTCTTCATCCATGGGTTCAGTGGGTGTGACACCACCTCATCCATGTACAGGAAAGGAAAAGCACTGATTGCGAAATTGTTTGGAAAAGATGAAAGCCTCAAAGCTATTGGACATATATTTTATGAGCTCTCATCAACACCAGAGGCAGTGTCGCAAGCTGGTGAACAGATGTTTTAGCAACGTATCATGTTTGCAAAAAAGACTTGACCAGCCATAGGTACTCAGCATTTTTTAAATTTACAAACAAGATGAAGCCAGATCTTCCATCTTTGCCGCCAACCAAAGGCTCTGTCTAGCAGCACGCCTATATAGTCTATTTGCAAATGCAAAATTCGTTGGGCCACCAGCTGCCACCTGAGGAGTGGGTATGGATACGGGGCTTCGATGAAACACTAGAAACCCTAATAACATAGGACCCTGCGGCTCCTAACACAATATTTAAGACAATTTTCTGTTATTGTACCACTGATTATGGGTTACGATCCGGATGTTGTAAAGCTGACATAAAATGCACTTCAGTCTGGCAATTATTGTGAGGGAATTTGCACGAATGGCCCTCCACCAGAAGACAAGGATCTTGATGAGGATGTGCCAGAAGAACCGGTACTTTGAAGTGGGTTATTAACATAATCAGGTGTTCCTCAGGGATCGAATTTAGGACCAATACTATTTTTACTTTTTATAAATGATTTAGCTATAATGTCAATGCTTTAAAATCTTTATATTATGGATATGTAATGTCAAAGCTAATGTATTGCAGTCTAATATGGCATCCTCATTATGTAACTCATAAGAATTCGGTAGAAATCGTACAAAGGAAGTTTCTAAAATACCTTGCATTTAAATGTGATGGATATTACCCTGAAATATAATATTCTACTACTAAAATTTAATTTTGTTACTCTTGAGCAGAGACGAGCTGGTTTTGCCGTAAAATTTTTATTTAACCTAGTGCAACACAACATTGATTGTCCTCACCTCTTATTACAATTAAGTTTTTTGGTTCCTAGGCAGACGCCAAGGCAAGATATCACAATTTATATTGAGACAGCTAGAACTAATGTTCTTATGAAGTCACCCATTTATGTAATGTGTTGGTATTTTTAATCTAGTTAGTAAGTTCAAATTAATGTGTTTGTATATCTTACATGTTATTAGATTGTAAAAATCTATTATACAAATAAATAAATAAATAAATAGACACGTAATGCTTTAAATAATGTAATGATGCATCTTCAATAAATAACGAGTTTTTGAAATACCGATATTTTGTCCATCCTATAACTTTGAAAGTATTAATCTTATGACAAAAATGAATAGTATTTTTTTTGTAGGAAATTTTGTTTATTTTAATTTTCTATATAGAATAATTTTCGCTAGGATTGATAGTTACGAAGATATACGCAAAAATGTAGAAAAGCCACTTCAAACAGTTCCTCACGCCTATCCCCCACCCATCATGATTTTTAGTTGATATACTGTTTATATACTGTGATATGTCTAACTTGACTGGGCTATTACTACATTAAAGATAAATATAAACTTACCAGCTCCTGTGGTTACTGCATTCATCGGCTGCACTCTTGGTCTAGGCTGAGAATATGTTGCCCTAGGTCTAAATGTAGTATTTCCAACTTTGAATAGAGTAGTTGGACTATTGACTTGAGTGACAACTCCAGCATTTTGGCCTGGGTCCATTGGCTTTGGCAGTATTGTAACTGGTTTGGGTACGGTTGCATTTGCTTCGGTTGTTGGAGGTTTGACACCAGACGTCGATGGCTGCGGAGAGTCCGGGCTTTTGTAAGGATCATAATCAGGGTCCACAGAAGTTTTCCGCTTCTTTTTCTTCGGTTCGCCTTGATGAGGCTCAGTGTGTTTCTTCTTTTGTGCTAGACAACACTGGGTGAAATCTGTCGTCATAAAGGATGTAGCATTCTCAAGGGTAGCAGCACGTCTAAAATTTAAGAGTAGAATATATAAAAATTATAAAACTGAATCGGATATGTTAAATTTTAGGTGCCGGTAGCTTCTAAATTCCGGCTTTCTTGCTGCTTCACAAATTGGGGAGTAAATATGTTCTTAAGAAAATATATGCAATTTAGATATTAAAATATTAAACATTGTCGAAAAGACAAATTCCTAGATAAAGACATCATATTTTTCTCTACATTTACCCATTGCAGAAGCAACTTTAATAATTACAAATATATATGATATATGATATATATATACTTACGACAATTCCCTTCTGACGTACTCCATAAACTCAGCACAATGAATTCTAAGTAATGTTAACTGTGCGGGATTGCACCGAAAGCAGTACCAATCCTCACTATCTTTAATTTCAGTCAATTTCTTTCGGCCAAAGTTGATTCGGACACATTTCTTAAAGACAAGGAACAATATTTAAAAAGCTATAACTTTAACACTTTAGAGAGTAACTTTAGAAAAAACATTACAGGCAAGATAGGATTTTTCGAAGAAATTGTGAAATGGCAGCATACTTTCTATGTAAAAGTCTAGGTTTTGATGTGTAAAAAAAGTTCCATAAAAACAACAAAGGTTATACTGTTTCTGGTTAAACCAAAAATAAAAAAATTAAAAAATTTGTGCGCACTTTGTACATAAGTATATATATCATCTTTATGCACGTATGATTGAAGGCAATATGTGTACAACGATTCCACCCCTTCCATACAATCAAAGTGAGCAGGCCTTGCTTTTTTTTCAGTTATACGTTATTATTTTTTACATTTTAGTACAACTTTTTACAGAAAAGCAAATTTAAAAAAAAAAAATTTTATTTTCAACTTCATACTTTAATTAAATTATTAACATACATTGGCTAGGTTTAATTAGCAGGTTGATTTAGATTTTCGAAGATAACATTATATGTTTAGGTCAGATTGAGGGTGGGAGTGCGGGGGGTCGTAGAGGGTTTACCCCCCCACAGAGCGCTCAATAAAAATTGGTCTCTTAACGATTTGTTTTGATTTCTCGCCCTTTCGTTTTACAGATTTTTCAATTTTCACCCCCGCACCCCCTAGGTGCAAATATTTGCAAAAGTAACGGTGGAATACTGTATTGTCATCCGATCTTAGTAACTGTGCAAAATTTCATCAATTGCGTTAAATAAAGGATGCAAGATTTGATCACAAACATTCTGAAAAACTAGATTGTGAGTTAAAAAAAAGCAAGTAATTAGATGTTAAAGCAATCAAAACGTGCAACTTATTCAATAACACAACTTCCCAAAATTTTAAATAGTTGTATTTCTTAAAAAGTTATATATAAAAGTGTCTTGCATGACCTAGAAAGTGTGCGCGTTATTCGGACCTTTTCACACAGACCAAAACATAAACTTTTACATACAAACATATGCTACAGTAAGCAATTTTTTCAAAAATGATTTTTATTTATTATTTATTTATTTACGGGCCTAAGCCCATTTCTAAAATACAATTTAAAATAGAAAATATACAATTTGAAATTTACAATAGTGCATATAGCATATAAGAAAGAAAATAGCAGTAATACTAGTACATTTCTAGCGTAAACATACACAAAATAAATATAAATATAATTAAATATACATGTATATGTATGGATGTCAGTAACAATTTTTTTTTATGGCATTAGATAACAAACCACGCAGCCACGCACAGGTTATTAGATATGGCATAATTTAAATTATGTCATAAAACAAAAGAAAATAATATGAGAATATGTTATGCTTATCGTTGATGTTTAAAAAGGACAGTTTGATAATTACGGCGAAAAGGTTGGCGTATTTGAAGAAATCAATATAATCACTGTGGTTGTTGCCTAGCCTAGAGGACCTTGCAACAAATGAGTTGAAACCGTAGTTGGTTCAATGAGCTGATTCATGAAACGTAATAGCTGAACGGGTAGTTCTTGATGAAACATGAATGCCAAATCTTTCCAGCAAATATGAACAGGATACATTAGAATCAATTATGTTAAAGGATAATTTAAGATCTCTGTGCTTCCGGTGAAGTCTAAGAAGATCATTTTCAAGACTTACATAATCAAGATTTTTATTCGATTTAAAAGCGATGTGGCGTAAAAATTTATGTTGTACTTGTTCTAAATTCTGGATGTGTATATTATAGTATGGAGTCCAAACACATGAAGCATATTCTAAGTGTGGCCTTACAAGTGAACAGTAAAGTAGTTTAATAGAAGTAATATTAGTAAAATCACAGGAAGTTCGTTTAATGAAACCTAACATTTTTAATGATTTGGTAACAGTTTGAGAAATGTGAGATGTGAAGGTTAATGATGGGTTGAGTATTACACCCAGGTCTTTAATAACAGAAACATTATCAAGGGATGTATTAATAATGTAGCAGATATATTGAAGAGGATCGCTGTTGCGATAGAACAAGATAGAATGGCACTTACTTGCGTTAAGTTCTATACCATTACGGTGACACCATGCGATAAGGCTATTCAAGCCTGTTTGTAATTTATCGCAGTCTTCAGTGGTGGTTATTATAGAAAACAATTTAAGATCGTCAGCAAATAAGAGGAAACTATCATTAGTAAAACCCTCGTGAATGTCATTAATAAATAAATTAAAGAGTAAGTGTCAGAAGTGAGAATCTTGTGGTACGCCTGGCATGACATGAATTTCTTTTGATCTGAAATTGTTTACACGAACGATCTGTGTACGGTCAAGTAGGTAGCTTTCGAACCATTTCAAAAAAGAACCAATTATGCCTACCAATTTCAACTTATCTAGTAAAAAACCGTGGTTACTCGATTATCTAACTCTATCGAAGACCTTTGCAAAGTCTGTATAGATGGCATGAACCTGGTATCCATTCTCAATAGCTAGTAAAAGGAAGTCAGTGTAAGTGAGTAAATTTAATTCTGTGGATCTTTCTGAACGAAATCCAAATTGATTGTCAATTTTGGCAATATTTTAAATTTTGTTAACACTAATCCTAAATATTTCTGAAAATGTCAGCATTAGTTAATTACAAGAAAAACAAACTTACAACGAAATCAACACTGCTATAGTCTAGTATACTTTAACTTGGCGTGTGTATGTATGAGTTAATATTTCCGTACGATTTCATTTCCTCCCATATTGTACACAAAGTTAAAGCAATAGTCCAGAAACATTGTCTACGTGGACAATATTTCTGGATCTTTGTGTACAAGTGAAGGTGAAATCTTATGGAAATATTAACTCATACATACACACGCCAAGTTAAAGTATACTAGACTATACTTCTCATAAACAATACGGAGCATCAAAAGTATATAACAAATTATGCAACAAAGATATGAGAATTATCTTACCTTGCAAAAGACCATTTCACAACCCGAACAGCACATGACTTGGCCACCTTGCCCGCACCAACGACAATACAGTTCGCTGCCATCCTCATCTTTTTCAAATTCTCCACTTGTATAGAAATGGTAACAGTCTTTACAAATCAACACCTTCAATAAAGGGTGTACAAATCTGTTGCTTTGACCATCTAAAGCACTTCCCAAGTGAACATTGCATGCTGTACAATGTATTTTTGTGTATTGCACGGGAGTGTCTGAAAAAGAATTTAAAGATGAAATTCTTCTTTATATAAATGCAACACACTTCAGTACTGTTTTTATTATTGTTAGAGACCTTGGTCTACCCAGCGCCAATATTTGGATAACTAGCCAAAACACCAATAAATCTCCTAGGTGATGGCTTCGAGAACTGCGTGCAGGCACACAATTATTTATTAAGCAACTGTCGTGGTAGTCACATCGATAATTTATACTGAATATTTTTTTTTTTTATAAAATTGTTGAAAGGTTGTTTTAACAAACCAGAAGTGGGATGACTCATTGTGCCGCAGTGCAATATAGTAGTTTGCGCAACAAGAGTGGATATGATAGCCATAGGCGGAGTGCCTCAATCTTTCGAGTGCGATATGGATAATCCACTCGAGTTGTACAGTATACTTTTTCTACGACCCGACCGGATTAAGAAAAAACTACAAATAATAGTTTTAATCAAATTTTAATATACAAACTTAGCTTCTGCTAAATCTTAAGCTCTAGGTGCAAACATTTTTAAAAAGTTTCAGTAGCCTAGCGGTTATATGCACGCTTCGAAATGCAAGAGATCATATGTTCAATTCCCACATATAGCTACTTTTTTTTTCTGTCATAATATATCTCTAAAATTTTGTCTGTATATAATAATTTCAATAAAATTTTTGGTGGTATACCGTTTATCGATTCTTCACTGGAATCACTCATTTTAAATTATTTTCTAGCTCAAACTGCGCGAATACACACTCTGACAATTACTTTGACACCTTACGCACTAACTTGAATTTTTTTAAACGAATAGTTGCCTATGTACTTAATACACGAACTGTGATTGGTCGATTTCATATCCATCCTAGAACGTATATGAAATATATCCGTTCAGTTAACTGGAATGGCCCACTTATCCATTCTACAGACTGTACGGAAAACAGCAAATTTACATAAGGGAGTAGAAAAAATTATTTGTGAGTGCATCTGACACCTGCATTAAGTTCAAGTTTAAACAATGAGCGATTTAAATCATTCAAGGAGGCGATCCTGTTCTCATCAACATCATCATAAGTTCAGAAATAATCTAACAATCCCGTAATGGTTCACGAGATATAGACTCAGATTTCCGCGTGTTGAGACACAGACTTGATCAGTTGCAAAATCAAGTGCATAGTTCTATTTCCTGGGGTGAAACCTCGGAAGTCGCTTACCTCTCGCAGTACCACTACCATCGACCTCGCGGCCATATACCCCACCGCCGAAATGGCCACAAAACTAACCAGTTGTGCGAGAATTCCATGCTGCCCGATGTATTGGTCAATTTGAATTAATATCCCTGTTTGATGGTTCCATCAGGGGAATGACACTCGATAAATGGATTGGTAAAATAAATTCAGTTGGTAATTTATACAGTTGGGATGATCGTGCTGAAATATTTTGCGTTATAAGATACGATAATTTATTTTCCCAATTGTTCATAAATATGACATTGGATGTGTCAAAAAACAATGCTCAAGTCTAATAATACAGTAAAATAGTACAAAACAGTAAAACTTAAAACAGTACAATACAGTAAAACTTAAAATTTACGATAATACAGATTAAAATAATGTCAGCACTAGTTGAGTTACTGAGATTAAAAATATGATAAGGCAACTGTTCAATAGTCTTACTATTAATATTATTCGGCATTTAAAAATTCATCTATAGAGTAGAAACAGTTTATTACTAAATACAATTTGAGATTTATACCGCGATTTGCAGGGCACACCAATTACCAATTTTACCAATTAAAAAACATTTATTCAAAATTTAAAATGTATATACAGTTCATTTTGTCTTAAGATAACTCATTATTTTGTTTATTGCATTTCACAATACATTATTTTGCTGTGGCGTGACTTAATGCCGGGGGCATCGACCCGCCACAGTTGCAGTATATTCTTGCGTGAGACCAAAGACAAATTTAATTTTCGGGGGAAATAATAGCCGTTCACAGAAGTATTCGGCCAGTATTACTTCAAAGACTTCATTACCAACGTAATTTCAATTAATTCAACTGCAAACATTTATGTTATCTGTGTACACTGTTTAAGATTTTTGTAGGAAAACTATCTAAAAAACCTACTTTAAAAAAAGGGTACTTTTGTATTTCTTTTTTGGATCTGAATTTAATATTTAATTTTATACACGATCACTAATGTGTATATTATAATTGTAAGAAAGGATAAGAAGGGGTGATAGAGGGTAGGTAGTGATGTAGAGGGAAAGTGAGATAGGGGGAGAAGAGTATGGTCAGTCTTGTGGTAACCGTTCGTCGTATAAAGGTGAAAGTTGGTAAATCAGTCTGTGAGTATGTCCAGTGTTATGGTAGCGTCTTGTCGCTGTAATGTCTCGTGTCAAAGTAGAGTATGTAATCTTGGTTTTGAAAAATTGTTGTGATGTCTCGTCAATAAACTGTCTGATTCTGGGAAGTCTCGTTTGTCTGTGAAGTTCGTCAATTGTGATGTATCTTGAAGAGTTTGTCAGTAGTCTTAGTAACTTGTTTTGCGTACGTTGTAGTCTGTTGCACTGCGTGTCTGAAATCATGTTCCAGACAGGACAGGCGTAAGTCGTTTTGTAGAGTACAAGTTTGTTGTCGGTCTCAGCAAGCTCCTCCGATTACAAATCGGGTAGAGCTTGCTGAGAGTCGCGTATGTTTTGTTTATAGTTCTCGTTATGTGTGGTCCGTAGGATAGTCTGGTGTCTAAGGTGACACCGAGGTATTTGACTGTAGTCTTTTCGTCAATGTCCCTGTTGTTAAGTTTAAGTTTTGTAATCGTTCGTATGTTCGTGAATTTGCGATGAAACGTGGCAGTCTGCGACTAGTCCTCGTTCACCGCAATTTTCCATGTCTTGTAATAGTCAAGTAGTTTGAGTAGATGGTAATGTATTTTGTATGTGGCAGTCTGTGCGTAAAAGGATGTTGCGTAGAGTAGCGTGTCGTCTGCGTAAAGTAGTAAGTTTGCAGTCTGGTTTGTAGGTACGTCCGAGGTGTATAGGGAATAAAGGAGGGAGGACAGGATAGAGCCTTGTGGGATACCCGCCGTCATGTGCGTAATCCAAATCATAGTATGAATATATCAAGCTAAAACATTTGTTTCATGGAAACAATGGGAAGATGAGCCCCCCCCCCCCCCCCCCGTTTATAAGGGCATAGCCGTAAAATTAAAAGATTTTGTCACAATTGAATGCAATCCGAATTAAGATTTAATTTCATTTTATTATGAGAAATTGCTTGTGGGTAAACACTGTAGCCTACCAGATCAAGTTATAGCTGATGTCATAATTTTCACCATAAATAATAATTTGACCAAGGCCAGCGCACATGCAGCAAAATGTCACACTACGGAGAGTTTGTTACATTTTCTAACAGGAACAAATTAGGTTGTCTCTCAAGGCGAGCTGCCTAAAATAAAATATCAACAGCACAATAAAAAATATTCTAAACGCCGAGAACTGAATCATTGTTTTAAATATGGCAAATAGGGACATTCAGCTTCTAATTGTTTTTCTTCTAAACAAACAAAGTGCAGTTATTGCAATAAATTAGGACATAGTCGTGATATGTGTTTCAAACTAAAATCAAAATATGAACGTAAAGTCGCAGCAAAAATAAACTTAGTCACCAAAGATGATGCTAAATTTCATGTTCAAGCAAAAATAAACAATGGAATTGTGCAAGTGTATATCGATTTTGGCAGCGCATGTAATATAATAACATTAGAAAAAGCTTTGGAACTGAAATTGAACATTGATAAACAGAAAAATATAATTATACAAGGGAGCTGTAGTACGAACTATGAGTCATGTAGTAGCTAGCATAACAGTCGATGATGTATCACGCGAGATCCCAATTTACGTTGTCACAATAATTGCCAGACCTATGATTTATTGATTGGTTAACCTTGTACGGAATCACCATATGTATGTTGTCAAAACAACAGATAGGTTAAAGTTTCATGACGAGAGTCCTTTATTATTATATAGCAGAATTTAACTACAGCTACTCTACTACTCAACTAAGATGAGGAAAATGAGATACCAGTCACCCAGGAATCAATCAATCAATCAACACAACTTTAATAAAGTTAAATATCACAGAGACCTCCCCGGACCTAACCGTGAGTGAGCCAGTTAACCAAGATGCGAAGCGCCATGGTGGATGGGCAGCTGGATGGGATAGAGTCGGTTTGGCAAAAGATGAACAATATACAATAGGATGGACCGAATTTTTTTAATATGCTAGACCGGAGAAAACGATCCCTTGGTCAGATAAGTAACATAAAACAATGAAATGAAATATCGGTTAAGATCTTCCAGCCACACATCATCCCCTAAAATCATAAAAACTGATCAAATTTAACATTTTGCCATAATTAAGAAAGAAACAACATTTCCGAAATCTAACTTATAACAAGGAAGAGTATCAATGTCGAAACAGCAAGCAGAATTTATAAGCTGATCTGCAGACCAATGATTCAATATGGACACGTTTTGTTTTTAAACTGTAAAAAACCAGCATTGAAAAAACTAAAAGTGGCAGAAACTTCCTCAATAAGAAGTATCACAAAAATTCGACATCCTCTCAATCCTCTACATAACCCTTCGAACCCCCTATTATACCAGCTCACCAACATAATGCCGATAGAAGATCGTTTAATTAATCTCTCTAAAAGATTCTTCCTAAGACCACTAAATTTGGAGATAATTGAGGAATATTGCATCAGACGAGAACCAGGAATTAGAACCACATGTAAGCATCCAGAACATACGCTCCTGGAAAATCTACAAGAATTAGCCAACAATGGATAATTATCAGTCAAATTTCCAAATTATTATTATTACTTTAACCCATATAATGTAAATAACACATATAGTATAAATCATTTTTTATAGTATTGTATTGAAAACCCTGCAAAATATTTATATATATAATTGTAACAATAGGCCGAAGGACCTTGGTGAGTAGCCTATTGAATCAATTATTGATTCAATAAAGTTCATATATTATTATTATTAAGAAAGAAAGTTTTTCCATGTTGGTCAAACAGTCCACCTTTTTTTTTCACATTTATTTAACATTGGTCTATTTCCACTACTGAGGCCTATCACCAACGCCTGTAGACGAACTACCCCCAACCAGCAATTTTGGAGAACCGCTTCTCTTAAGAAGAGTAGGAATCTTTTACTTGCCTAACATTTAATAGACAAGGGACCGACGGTTTTACATCCCCTCCGAAGGATGGTATATCACCTACACAACCATCGCCTAAGGTTGCATAGCTTCCGCGCATACACTGATATACAAGCCGCTGGAAGATTTGTGGGGCAAGGACACAGTCTTCTTTGAAACGGTCGCCTATCCAAGTAATAAAGAGGCATCTAGGCTCGCCCCCTAGTACAACTTGAAATAAGTAAAAAACAAACAAAAATAAGATAAATAAATTCAAAAATCATAAATATCTCAACATTTATTGATCTCACATTGTGTCTAAAAAACACATTTTTTTTATTCATTCTTTTTGGTACTTGCTATTTTAGACTCCAATTTGTGCGTAAAACTTGGCATTATAGGTCGTGAAAGAAGCGTCACTCTAATGAACCCATCCCGGGACTTGGCTCCAATGGCTTTTTGTGACGCTTCTGTCACTAACTTCACACACCGCTCTACTGATTGCGTATGACGTGGAAACTGGTCTAAACTCCATTCAACTGCTGTTCCTGATTTTATTGCAGATGAAATCTCCATATCACTTACTATTCGCATGAAAGGTGGTGGAGACAGATTACAGGTAAGCCAGTCATCATTTCGGTGCAAACAGTGGCCGCAAAATTTACTTTTGGCTCCTAATTGACTCAATTCTTAGAAGTTTTGGTTCTCTCCTTCATTAGATAGATAGATAGAGATTTATTCATTGTAAATACACAATGTTACAATGAAATGTCAACAAAGTCACAGAATACTGTGTAGAAACAAACATAATGTAAAATAGTATAAATCAATACAAACATAATATAAAATAAGACAAAACATTATATGTATATATAAAATAATACAGAACACTACACATAATGCAAAACGTTACAAATCGGTCAGTGCAGTATATCACTGTTTATATCACATCTAAATATTCTTGTATTGAGTAATAGGCTTTGGCGAGTAGAAGCTTTTTCACCCCATTTGTAAAGGCACTATCACATTTTGTTTTTAAGTCACTGGGGATTTTATTATACAGTTTTGCTCCCCAATAGTCTAAACCTTGTTGGGTTTTGTTTATTCTATGTAGAGGGATTTGCAGGTAATTTTTATTTCTTATGTTATATTTATGAAACTCGGAGTTTAGAAGATATTTATGCTTATTACAGTGTACGTATTAGCCTTCTAAGCCCTAATTCTCTGATGTGCTTTCCGTCATCTACAATCGTAGTCAGAAGCAAATTTTTGGGATGAGCAAAAAATGAGTTACGCTCAATCACAGAGTCTACTACTTCAAGTAAATTTTCAGGTAGAAACCTTGATGTTTCTATCGCTTGAAACATGTGCTTAGTAGCAGAAAGCATATTAGAGAATTAGGGCTTAGAAGATTAATGAAGGCAAGAAACAAAGCTTCTAAGAATGAGTCAATTAGGAGCTTTGTGACACCAAAAGTAAACTTTTTTCTTAATTACGACAAAATGTTAAATTTAATCAGTTTTTATGATTTTCGGAGATGATGCGCGACCTTAACCGATTTTTCACTTCTTTGTTTTATTTTACTTATCTATCCGAGGGGCAAGTTTTCCGCGGTATAGCGAATCAAAAAAATTTAAAAAATTTCGGCCCACTCTAATTTACAACAATATATAAATAAAACTTATCTCCTTTCATCTAGCAATGAATGAAATATGCAAATACTATTTAAACTTTCCAAATAGGAATAAAAATGATTAAAAGCTAATAAAAGTAGGCACACACCGATTTAATTCGGGAAAAACTCAATGAAAAAACCCGATTTAAATAACAACTGCGGCGACAGCATCCCAACTGTCAATTGTGTCATTTTATAGAATTTGAGTTTAGACAAGGTTTTAGCTTCAATATAAGTAGGGCAGGATTCATAAGAATTTTGAAAATAAAAAAATTGACAAATAGAAATGACGAGGAAGACAGGAAAGAGTTAAATGTTTAATATTTTATAGAGAAGAAGGATAAACTGATGACCGTACCTCACTTCTCTAAATACAATAGAAAAATTAAATAAATGAATAAATAATGTGATAATTAAAAGAATTTAATTTTCATGGTCTAATGGAATGATATAATACAGCACTAAAGTTTTCCAGTTAAAAATTTCCTTGAAATGCCTAACTGAAAAAATATAAAAAACATATTTACCTTCTCCATAAGTTTGTTGCCGCAACTGTTGTTCTTCTGGAGTTAAATTGAAGCTTACTGCAAAAAAAAAATGCAAATTGTAATTTTTATGATTCATACTGTTAATGGTGATTTACCTTCAGCACCAGTCATTTCATCCACATAAGTAGAAAAAAAAGGTTCATAAAGCAAGGGGCTTTTACTACCATCATTTAGTGCATTATCTGCAAAAAATATAATAATATTTTTATTTATCAGCTTCCAATTATATTCTGTTACAACTTTTGGCTACAAAATCTTTTTTCTTTCATCACTAGTGAATAAAATCGAAAATGTTTCGTCATAAGCAAAACATTGTGATTAACAACATAAATTGCCATTGACATGTTTGTCAAATTTAATTTTATCTTTAAAAATGGACTATTTTGGATATTTGCAGGGATAGCTTGGATGTTAGAGAATATTTCATATGCCACATGTGAATATATCCACTTGCTAATGTGCTAATCATTCTGCTAGTGGATAAAATATGTTTTTATCTGCCTGTACCATAAATAACAATTGTTATACAAATACTTTGTAGTGACAGACACCAAACGTTACTGAACAGGTTTAACAAAATAAGTTTCCGCATACAGTGCAATTTTATCAGGGGCTTGGCAGCCCAATTAGTCCTAATGGGCTATAACCACCATGAATAAATTAGGACTAGTGCACAATAATACTACTACTGGATTTTTGATCAGTAATAAACAGTTAAAGAATTTCCATCAAGCAAAAACGCAAATTTTTAAACATTTTTTAAATCTTACTAGAGATTTTCTCTCACATTTTTACCTTATGGCCATAAAATACTGTTCTCTTGACAATATTGTGATAAATTTATTGGGATAATTTTTTTACAACACATTTCTTTGAGAAACGCAAAAAATAGTATTTGCACAATTTTGTTCACGATTCAAAATTTGAGAAGTCTCACACACGACCAATGACATAAATAAATAGCAATTTTTTAAAATATCAGTAGCTTAATTAATCAATCTATACAGTTTTCCCTGCATCTGTTGTTAACATTCAGACGTGTACTAAACAAAACTGTAAAAATGTCTCTACCGAGCAACAACGTTGTAGTTTAATTTTGGATTATGTTTGGACATATGTAGCAAACAATATTTTGCATTGTTCAGAGGAATCAACCAATCGGAAGACCACTGCGCGATAAGGTTAAGGTCACTTTGAAAAGCAGGTGATGGAAAAGAAAACAATTTGAGATTATCGGCATAGGAAAGAATATATGGATGGTGTACAATTATGCGTTAAGTCTGATACATATATTAAGAACAAGCTCAGGCCTAATATCGAACCTTGAGGCATGCCACTTAAAACTTTACGCTTATCGGAAGCCCTTCAAAGTGTTAACATTTGTACAGTAGTCTGGTTGTGGGTACTTCTCAAAGGCACGTGAGAAGTTTAAGAAAATTACATCTAGCAGTTGTCCACTATCAGTATAGGAAGTCCATGGATTAACCGCTTGGAGCAAGTTGGAAACTACCGTGGTGGTGAGACAGGTTAGTATTGTTATTAGGCAAAAAAAGGGTCAACTCTTCGCAGATAATGCGTTGTAGTAACTTACAAGGAATTGAGATTAAACTAAAAACTAACTGATCGATTATTGCAGCTAGAAACTTTGTGTTCAAGTGTGCTTCTAGAGGGCAGAATATTAAAACTTACTAATATTTCAATCGCAAACTCCTCTATACAATCCTTATTTTACTATAAGGAATGTAACCAGACTGCAACCAACAGCTGCTCTCCGGCCTATATGCCCCGCCGAGCGCTGAATTAAGAGTTACAAGCCTGGTGCATTAAGTGTAATAATTCCATATTACCAGCAGAACGCTAATGCTTTGATTGAAACAAACACTGGCAAAAAGACTAATTCCTATTTAAAGGTGCTCCCGTGCCAGTCATGCCACATGTTGCAATAGAGAAATAAATAGCCTGACTGGGCTTAGCGTGAGTTCAGGTGTGTTTCTAGAGGGCAGGATATTAAAACATAAAGTTCAGTCGCAAACTCCTCTATAAAGTTCTTATTTTACTACAAGGAATGTAACCAGACTGCAACCAAGAAACTACAAACTTTGTTACCTTTTTTATAAAGAGGATTGATTTTCCAATCTTCATGTAGCACATCTAGATAAGAATAGGGAGTTAACTGTGTCAGCTTCAGAAGAGTCGGTACGTAATCTAGCTAAACCTTTCAGTACTATTTCTGAAGTAATATTAACATTTCCAATGACTGTTTTAGAGTGAACATTCAAGTCCGGGGAGGGAGGAGTAGTTGTGTTTCAGAAAAAGTGTCTGCCATATCCTTATCGTCATTTGCAGATACGTCAATCTGGCTTTCTTATTAATGATATAGAAACTTTATTCGATAGATAGGTACATAGCTCAAATTTGCTTTTAGAGGGCGGAATATTAAGACATAATATTTTTAGTCGCAAACTCCTCTATAAAATCCTTATTTTACTATGAGAAACGTAACCAGACTGCAACCAACAGCTACTCTCCGGGCTATGTGCCCCGTCGAGCGCTGAATTACAAGTTACAAGCCTGGCGCATTAAGTGTAATAATTGCATCTTGCCATCAAAGCAATCGAAGCATTAGCGTTTTGATGGTAAAAGTATTAGGAAAAAAGACCTAGGCCACAGGACCGTGGGGAAAACCTGGGGAATGAAACCCAAAGTGGTCATGTGATTATACACTGGCGTCATAAGACGAATGATAACCTATGGAGCTGTGGTTTGATTGCCTAAGAGCAAACAGACTACAGCTAAAGTCAAGCTCAGCCAAGTGCAGAGAGTTGCCTGCCTAAGCATAACCGGAGCTATGCGAACAACACTAACAACAGCTATGGAGGTAATGCTTTGTCTGCCACCACTAGATATATATCTAGGAGAAGTGGCTCTGACAACAATGGTACGCCTCAAATCCATTGGCATACAACCAAATGTAGGCTGTGGAGAGGCCAGGAGTTGCCTGTGGAATGAGGCTGTCAGAAAGACACCTCTTCTGCAGGCGTGCACCGATGGCATTTGTCCCCGGTTTGTTTTTGACAGACCCTACATAATACAGACGAATAGTGAGATCGAGGCTGCTGACGAAGGTGTGATCAACATCTTCACAGACGGATCAAAAAAGAAGGATGGGGCAGGATGTGGAATATACTCCAGAAGTCCGCAAATCCAATATAAATGGGCTATGGATGGGCGAGTCAGCGTAGTACAGACGAAACTGGCGGGTATAACCATAGCCGCAAAAGAGATTGTCAACAATCATTACTAGCCCTGAGAAGTTACAAAATTACCACAGAAGCAGTACGACAATGTCACCAAGCACTTGTGGGTGCCTCCAGCATGAATAACATACTGGTATGCTGGGAGAAAGGACACGCACAGTGTAGTGGCAACAAAGTAGCCAACAGACTGGCTAATGAGGCAGCAGCCCTAAGTATCCAGCCAGTCTGTTACCGATGACGGCGATAATACAAATAATTAAGGACAACACCCACAATGAACAAACAGTTGTCAGCTTGCTAGGGAACTACTAAAATACCCCAACAAGAGAACAGCAATAGACTGCCTGGCAATGTCTGGAAGGAACCTACGTGTTATACGGGAATCCAGACTAGACACTGTCCGTTAAGGAAACATCTCCATAATATGAGATTCAGCGAAACACCTCTCTATAGAGGTTGTGAACAAGAAGATGAGACGGTTCAACATGTACTCGTGACTGTTCTGCCGTCTCATCAATCAGAGAATCCATTTTGGGAGAACGTTGGCCTACTTTGGCCGATGTAATGGAGATGCCCTTAGGCAGCATCACCACCTATTTCACAAGATTAGGTTGGTTGGAGGCCTAGGCGAGGGTCTGCTTACAGGGAGGATGTACCAGGAGCCCAATGGGGCCTAAGTGCTGTGGTTCAATAATTTTTATTAACCACCCTCCCAACCAATTCCAGATTCCAGGCGACTTAGGTATTATTTTAGATCCTGCTTTATCATTTATTCCTCATTACAAGTATATCAATGGTCAATGTTTAAGAATGCTAGGATTTATAATTCGAAATACACAACAATTTACAAGTGTTGAATGCCTAAAAATATTTTATTTTGCATATGTTAGATGTCGTTTGGAGTACTGTAGTGTCGCTTGGTGCTCGTACTATAATGTTCATATTAAGATGCTCGAGCGTATACAACGAAATTTTGCAAATATCTGTATTTCATAAGGCATAAGAGATACCCCGTGCAAAATTATAGTTATAGTGACCTGCTAAAAGAGTAGGATAGTGAATATTACATATTTGCATAAAATTATTCATGGTCATGTTGACAATCCTCAACTTTTAGAGCAGGTGCAATGGAATATACCCAGATTTTGAGCTAGGCAGTCGTTAACATTTAAATACGCTACACTCCACACCACTCAGCACATGAATCCACCTTTACTCACTATGTTTAGACAATACAATGAATTGCAGCACCTTGTTGATATATTCTGTGATAATTTTGCTAGTTTTTCTCATTCGCTTAAAGAGGCTGTCTCAACTAATTCCTTATTTTAGTATGAATATGTGTATTCTCGTACATATGTGTACATCTGCATAATTTTTTACAATGTTTGTTTGAATTCTTTTTTATGTAATTCTGTATTTTACTTTGTACTTTACTATCTGTTAGTGTATGTCATGATCAGTTTTGTCTGCAGCATCCTTACTATTCTATTGTCGTTTTTTTATATATATTTTTACTTTAGTTGTTGTAATCTTTAAAATTGCTATGTTTTAGTATCCTATTTATGGACAGCTTTGTCTGTAGGATTTTATCTTACTCAATAAATAAACTGTGGCAATATCATGTGTATTCAGTGACATTTTGGGTCAAGTCTGTAGTTGAAATCATGTTGACAAAATCTGCAGTTGCGCCTGAAGAGTTCAAGGGAATATTAACCGGATGGATAATAGCGGGAAGTTAAAATTACCTACGAGAAAAAGGTTATCTAAAGGCCAGTTCGGTGCCTCAATTTTATTGCATAGAGTCCTCCCTCAACATGTGTGGAGCTCTACACATAGCACTATAAACAAATAATGTATATTGAAGGTTGACATGGTACTACTCCAAGCAGGGTAAAATTAAAATTAGGTTACTTCTAGAGAATTTCGCATATAGTTAACGTCTTTTAAGGTAATATTCTGTCAAATCCAGAACGGTTTTCAAAGCGTATATTTATTTAAGCATCTTGACAATGGAAGTCTATGGGAGAATATTTTAGCCAAGAACCCCCATTAGTATCCAGTAACAAAGTAATAATTATATTCTAACTATGGTGTTGCATGGGTATTAAGATGGAGGGGGCAACATTTTTGAGGTGGGTGTAAATTATGAGCAGTCATGTAATTGTATTTTTGTGAGTTTTTTAAAAAGTAAAAAATTAATTCACTTATGAGAGCCGGAAAATGGTCGAATTTGGTATATCAAACTAGATATAAATATTACATTTTTCACCAGTGTATACATACGTATATATTTTTTTTAATGTCATCTTTGTGATTTTTTGACAGCAAGAAGAGTATTTATATACATATATGTTATTTAGAAAAACCAGGCGAATTTACAATTTTGTTTCATTTTTGAAAATTATTTCTGTGGTGAGAATTATTTCTATAGTTCCAAAATTACAAAATTTTACCATAAAATAAACATCTAAATGCTTTTTAAAATTGTTTATGCAAATTATTTGATTTAGCGGTGGGACATAAATACTCTGCCATTGTTGTTAGTACATTACTAAAAACTGAAATAACCCCAGGCACAATCTTTCCATTTTGTAAAGCTAAAAAAGCAACTTAACTAAAAATTGGCTATTTTTAAGATAAAAATAGCATAGGGTCATACTGATGATAATTTTCCTGAAGACATGCTATATCAAATCTGACTGGTATATCAAAAACTTTTACATGTAATAAGCTTACAGAAATATAAAATATAATAAAAAAACTTTTTTGTGATAAAAGCTCCAGCTATTGATAAAAATCAGAAAATATGAATAACTTAGAAAACGATAATTAAACAGGCAACATAGAAGCATGTTGGTATTATTTTGATAAGTATTGATGTCCTCTATTTAGTTTTTTTTACTTTTGATGTTCACTGTTGGGCTACCCTATAGAACTACCTTAATAAACAATTTCGGTAAGTATCCTTATGTTACAGTTTGGAGTAAAATAGTTATTAAGGGTAGCTACAACATTATTTCATTACTAGAATTCCCTTGATTCTATAAATTCTTTGCTTTTTCTTGATATTTGTAAATTTTTTAAATTCCCTGACATTTTCAGGTTGGCAACTATGTTATTTGTAATCTCAACATAAGGACGTAATTTAAGTAAAAAAAATTAACTCATCAAAAATTAATTATTATATAAAAAAATATACTAATGTTTTTGACTTGAATTTAATAAACTGTTAGGCTTAAATAAAATATGATGGCTTACCGCTGCTTGTTATAACTGGAGCCTCGTCTACTTCCATCGCAATATCAGGGCATAACAATGAAGGGTCGAAATCATCATCCATATCCATATCCTCTGACCCTGGAAATATAAGTATATTTTTTAGGTGGTAAACATATCGCTGTTTTTATTTAAATAGTTACCATTTTCACCGTCTGCTTCTTTTTGCTGTTCACCATCATTTTTACTCGCTTTAGTCAGTGTTTCTTTTAACAAGGGGCAATCTTTAATCACATCTTGATTTTTATTATCTGCTTTTTCTTCTGACGATTCTTTATTATTTTCTGCATTAGATTCGTTTTCATTTGTTTCTATATCAGGTATTGCAGTAACATCTGATTCTTTATTCTTATCGCTTTCTCTGTCTTCCGTTTTTTCATTTTTTTCACCATCTCTTTCGTTTTCATTTTTTTCGTCAGTACAAGGAACTATTTCTTTTTCATTGTCTACATCACTTGATACTTGTACCTTTTCATTTTCCATTTTGTCTCCCTCATTTTCTGTTTCTTTTTTATCAGGTGGATCTTCCTTTGGTCTTTCATCCTGTTGAAGCAGATCATTTTGTTCATTTCCATCATCATTAGGAGAAACATCTTCTTTTTGCTTTTCTTCGGAGAGAGGATCATCTTCTTTCTGCTTTTCTTCGCAGAGTGGATCATCTTCTTTCTGCCTTTCTTCGGAGAGCGAATCATCTTCTTTCTGCTTTTCTTCGGAAAGTGGATCATCTTCTTTCTGTTTTTCATCGGAGAATGGATCGTCTTCTTTCTGCTTTTCATCGGAGAGTGGATCATTTTTTTGAATTTCTTCATCATTATCTGGTTTGTCAATAGTATGATTTTCTGCATTAAGCGGGTCATCATTTTTTTGTTTTTCCTCATTAAGTGGATCATTTTCTTCATCATTAAGTAACACTCGTTCTATTTTGTCCTCTTCATCGTCAAATGGATCTTTCTCATCGTCGTCATCGTGTCCTGGTTCATCATCGCTGTATAGATCTTTATCTCCATCGCTTAATATTAATTTTTCGTCATTATTTAAGGATTCTTTATCACTATCTAAAAAGTCCCTATCGTCATCAATTAATGACTCATTTTCTTTATCATTTAATAGACCTTTGCCCGCGAGGCCAAGAGGATCTTCGTCGTAGTTGTTTACTTTCTTCAAATTTCCTGTATTTTGCTTACAATTTTCACTTGAACTTTTATTTGTATCCTCACTTTCAATGAGTTGTTTTTCTTCCTCTAACTGTTCGCCTTCATTGTAATTATCGCTACCAAATTTATTCTCTAGAAAAGTTTCTTCACTATTAGTAAGACTTTGATCACAGTCATTTTCATTTTCTAAAACGAGGCATACTTGAAAACACTCAGTAAATTCATTTCGAATACTATACCTACCTTTGTTTTCTGACGAATCACACCTATTCACCTCGTTTAGTCCTGAAAAATACAAATAGGACGAATAAATGAAAATGAACAGTATTTTTAATTATTTTAACCCTAACCTGTATCATTAGTTATTATTTCTTTATGCTGCATTGCCGAATTCACTTCAGAATTATCCTTAGATTCCAGTGAATCACTTTCTTCATCTGAAAATAAATATGTATAGTACACTAAGTTATCTACCAACAAGAGTGTAACTTCTAATAATTACCATCTCTTGGAAGGTTAACATCCATACTTTCGTCCAAGATATGTTTATCTTGGGGCTGTTCATAACTACTTAAAGTCTCTATAAACAAAATATATTTTGTCTTAAAATGCAATAAGTAGGTACCTAGTCATATTTTACCTGTTTCCATTTTACACGTTGAGGTTAACTTTTCCTGATCGAATTTACCGCAAGTTTACATTTTAGAAGCAAATGACAACCCAAGTGTCACTTGACGTTGAAATATTAAAATAATTTTAATATAGTATATCCCTAGATTTTAAACACTCCCGAACACTCTAACTTTCAAAATATCAAAAGAAATATATTGCTACAATTGTACAGATAGACAATTAATTAAATTTACAGGTTCGTAACACTGTATTTCATAAAGGCAGGCGCGAGAAACAACGATGATGTGGTAGCAAATATCTAGAAATGGCGGGATATGTCGTTTTAGCTGCTTTCGGAAAGTAATATTGTCTTAAATACGGCCAGAGGTAACGCCAAACACGTTTGTCGTGGATAAGTTCCATACACCCGGGCTCGACTGATGCCTGCCGTAGTGTGACGTCACAGCAGTTCAGAACATTTCCGAGATGGCGCTGCCGTCGAACTAAGATGGCTAATCTTTTGGGAGGGAGTATAGGAGAAAATATATTGAGGAAGTAATTTTTTGATGAAAATTTCGTATGTTTTCAAATTTTTTCATTTATTCATGAAAATGTCCCAATAAAATCTTACAGAAGTATTCATTTTGACAGCGGTGTCAAAAATATTGACAGCGGTGTCAAAAATTTTGACATCCGAGAAAAAATTGGATTTCTGAATTTTTATTAGATAATATGAATATAAGAAATAGCTTAATTATATACTATACTAGATAGGTATATGACACAACTACTACAATACTGAATATGGTTCAGCAGTTTGCTGATTTTTGACACATCACTGACATATAATTTTTTGTAGTGAAGTGGGGGGAGTATAGTTATAACCATAGCATTTGGACCTCACAGCCAAATTTGTGCTTAGTATATATGACTTTATTAATACATATATATTATTTTTATTATTTGTTAAAAACGCGATACTCAAACACTATTATTATTGTTACTATTATTACTATTATTTAAATACAATTGATGTAGGTAAATGTATATACATTTTTATATAGAAGTGTGTGTAAATTATAACCGCTAATATTCAATAATATCATCTGTAATGAATGACGAAAAATAACATATATTATTCATATATACCTACCTACTTATTATAAATGTTTTATTATACATCACTTATTCCGTTACAGTCGTTTTATTACTTTAAATAGAATACTTCTTGAAAATATACATTTTACTTAATGTTAATCAAATTGGTGTTATTGTAAGATTTGTACACATTTCAACAGTGATGCAGATATTTCATTGTCACCAGAGCCGTTTTTATTTTTAATAATTTTAAGAAGTTCTTGATATAAACTTCATTTACTGTAATAATCCCAAACTAATTTTATTTTTATTTTCCGGTACCTTATTCTTAAAACTGATATTTGGTATATGGTATTTAGATTCACTAAGTGTGCAGCCGCATTCAAGAAATAGTCATTAAAATTATTTGACATTATAATAATGCCCTTTGTAAGTTCATTTCCTTATACGGGGTGTCAACGGATCATGGTAGACGGCCATTTTTTCCTTATTCTTTTTGAATATCAGGATGAAACTCGGTAGTAATATTCTGTATTATATGACCAAGATGAAACATTGTGGTATAACTGTCATTTTTCCCCCTTTTGGCTTTGCCGGAACAGACGCCAACTTTTGATTTTTAAATAGAACACCCTGTATATTATCATATTTTTGGAATACTTGAAAAATTCTGAGTAGGTACGGTGATACCCCTCCCATAAGTAGCATTTCGAAAATTTTAACAAAATCTAATTTTCACGCAAAAAAAATTATTATTTTGTTTGTTGAAATAGACTTAAAATGTCATGAAACGTCGAGATTTTAAATTTGAGAGAAAAATTTCTGTCTGTCTGTCTGTCGGTCTGTAACTTTTTTTATTTGTGTGCACGTTTACTCTGGAACCGTTTATGGTATTGATTTGAAATTTGGTACACTTATGTATTATAACGAGATCTGGAACTAGATTATATTTTGATCTAATACCGTTGAAGGGTTCGGGGGTAAATGGGGCAAATAAGGGTAAATAGTCAAAGCAACCAGGTAAGAGTCCATAAAATTGCAATTTAGGGCACTTACGAAAAGTTATGAAATTTTTTTGGCATCAGCCACCCCCCACTGTCACCCCCAATACCACCTACACACTATTATGAAAGGGAGTAAAAAAATTAAAATATGATTTAGTGTGTATACAAGAACGAAACGTCTCAAAAATTTTTTTTGGCGTTAGCCCTCTACCACCCCAATTGCCACCCCCACCCTATTATTGAAGGGAGTAAAAAATTAAATTGGGACTTGGTGTGTATAAGAGAACCAAGTGTTTTTTTGGCATTAACCGCCCCCTCTGTCACCCCCATTGTCACTCCCACCATATTATTAAAGGGAGTAAAATATTACATTGGCATTTAGTGTGTCTACGACTTGGATAAAAAAATCTGGATGTAGAAGTAGTGATTCTTTGGGCAGCGGTTTTTTTAAATGGAACCATTATGGTAGAGTACTACCACCATAAAATAACGGATATTTTAAGGAATCCGTGGATGTGCTCAAAAGCAATTTCTTCTGGTCATGGCACTCTAGATGTACAAACAAAATTTGAGTCAATTATCACTTAAGGGGTATCACCATACTCAGAATTTTTCAAGGACGCCAAAAACATAATCATATACAGGGTGTTCCATTTAAAAATCAAAAGTTGGGGTCATTTCCGGTGAAACCGGAAGGGGAATAAAAATGACAGTTATGTCACAAAGTGTCTTCTTGGTGATATAATATATCTACCAAGTTTCATTCTGATATTCTAAGAAATAAGGACAAAAAAGGGGGTCTATACCATGATCCATTGACACTCGCCGGTACTTGGATTATTTTAAATTTTCAGATATGTTTTTCACAATATTCCAGATTATCTGAGGTGATAATTTATTATCGTAATTTTTCCTCTTCGCTTCTACTAAAAGATTTTCTAATTTATTCCTCTCAGTGTTGTGTATGTCTCTATATTGGCGATTACTTATATTTTAACATGATAGATAATGTACCTACTTATTTTTTTTACAGTTTAAGACTTTCGAGGTATCTGCGTAATACATATCATTAGATTGGTTCAATTTTACTTTTTTCAATGGAAAGCTCGTTCCAAATAATCTGCATACGAGATGACCGTATGTACTTATTTTAGTTAGACAGTACTTTCTTTTCGAGTGTCCTACTGTCTTTAAAAGGTTCATTAAGTTCACCTAAATGTACTTGTTTTTCTTGAGATACAAAAAATTCGAAATTCAAATTTTCATTTAGTTTTTGCAAAACTGGAGTTCGAACTTAAATGAACTGAATATTTTTGAACGTGTGAATTTGAGAAGATAAGTTTGATGAAATCAAGGTTTTTTTGTTCATGTGAGGCTTTTAAGGACTACATAGGTCTGGTATTGAATGAAGACGAACTATTCGGCGAAGTTAGTCTAATGCAAGCCAACGTTGCAGAAGATAAAATTGCTGGCTGGAATTCCGAAAATATTTGCACTATCGCACTGAAGATCGCTGGCCTGACTCGAGAGTCTGGATAAAGTCAAAATAAATTTTAAAATTTGGAAATTTTATGGGAATTTGTTTTTGTTTTCATGAGACAAGTGCGTGGATTAAGCGACTGTTCTCCAATATTAATGACTATTGGAGTTCATAAAAATCGTAAATGGAGATATTCACATTAGAGGCTGTGATGCAAGTTCGCACGAACATCAATAGGAGTTGCAGCGAAATGTTCCTGTTTCCAGAAGCCAGACCGCAAATTTTGAAAGCAATCCTGAGTTCCCAAAAGTGCGACTGGTACCAACGCGATGATTCAAGTGCTGTAGTTGCAGGCACGTTGAGGGCAAATTGAAAAGCATATTTGTTATTTTGTTATAATTTGTATTAGAATATAGAATACTTAGTCATTTTACCTGATACAAATATATTTGGTATTTTATATTTCTATGCCTTGTGCCCACGAGACCTATATTTTGAAGACAATATTATTTTAAATAAAACTTCTAACTTTTAATTTAAGGCCGTTTGACCTTGAAAAATCTGAAATTTTCGCCTGCGGCGCATTCTTAAGCCCTAAAACCTCAAATTTGATCATTGTACTTCTTTTTTTGGAAAAAATATGATCTCCCTAAGTTATAATGCAACATCTGTAGGCATAACAATTTCATCAACACTAATATTCAATATTAATAATGATGAAATTGTTGTGCCTAAAGATATTGCATTATAACTATTAAACCTTGAAGAAGTGTGTCTCAAATACACGAAACGCCGACAAAATAGTTTTTTTTTATTGCGTCCTGTCCGACTATTTAAGTATTAATCATTAAATCCCCTGGCAGCTGACGCTACATGTACACAGTTGTGCTGCCCATCTTCGCGTCACCTGAATGACCCTCTTAAGTACAGGAATCTATATCTGTCTGAGAAAAAGAGACGGGACCCTACAGTTCATAGTGGGATCCTCACCACTTCTTGGGGATAATTTATATTTGGAAATTACTTAGCAGTATGGGTGGGGCTCGAACTTACTTCGCTAGGTATATCTTTTTTAAAGAACTTTTTAACATTTTATTCTACTAAGTTGAACACTATTCTATAAGTAGATCTCCTACTAGTGCACATTTTTCTAATGTTTTTTGAATTCTTCTATATGGATTAGATCATATCAAGTAATGCCACGAATTAATGTTAATGTTACTGTAATAGATTTTTTTTTTATACATTTATTTAACTTCGGCCTATTTCCGCTACTGAGGCCTAACACCGACGCCTGTAGACGAACTACCCCCAACCAGGAATTTTGCCGAACCTCTTCCCTTAAGAAGAGTAGGGATCTTTTACTTGCCTAACATTTAATAGACAAGGGACCGACGGCTTTACATCCCCTCCGAAGGATGGTATCTCTCCTATACAACCCTCGCCTAAGGTTGTATAGCTTCCGCGCATACACTGATATACAAGCCGCTGGAAGATATGTGAGGCGAGGACGCGGTTTCCTTGGAATGGTCACCCATCCAAGTACTAACTGCGCCTGTCATTGCTTTATATCGCATACCGAAGTATGTACATAGTAAAGACGCACCTACGCTCGCCCTTTCTGTAATAGATATTTATTCGTATTTTGTATTTGTGTTTTGTATTGTCATTATCGTCTTTGAAGTAAGCGTCATTGGTTTGCCGCTTTAACATTACACTTTATCGCCAAAATGTACGGGCACTATTTTGCATCTACTATTTCTATAAAACTATACTACACCCGCATGAATTTTAAAAAAGCATTCATTGTCATTTTGTAAGCATTATTTTCTTGCTAAATGTGATATTTTATTACTAATTTACGGAAAATTATTTGGAAGTACTTATTTTCTAGAAAAAATTGCAATTTCCAAAACACTTTAGCAACAACTGATATTTTTGAAAAATTGTATAAAACCTTTTTTATCTCAGAATTTGTTTTTCTATCCATACCAATGGTTTTTGGCACCACCTCTAAGAAAAAATAAACCCCCGCATAAGGTAGTACCTATTTAATAAGTACTTATAAGAAAAAAGGAAATCCGTTAAGCATCTCATTTTTTCGAAATATCGTAAGTTTTGAACCCAGTGGTACTATTCTTGTAGAGAACAAATATCTTTGTGAAAAAGGTCTCTTGGCATATGGTTTACAAAGCAAGAGCTCTTTATCGATATTTTTTTAAATTTGAATAATTGTCAAAAGAAAATCTTTTTCAAAAAATAACAAACCAACTCACCTATCTAGTACTTGATATAGATTTACTTTTTGGAGGGGTGGGGACTACGTCGGAAAATATATATTTTTTTAAGAATCAGAATAATTACGAGTAGGTTCATTACAAAATATAAACATTTTAGTTCATTGATAACTTACAGGAAATGTGCTTGTTATAAACAATTATTAGAAAATAACCTGCTTTTATTGTGTTCGTTGCGAACAGTGTAAGGTTTCTAAGCAAACCGAACGAACTGGTGCAGACCTTCCGATAATAACACACCAATACCCCACTAAACAATATATATAACTGCAATATTATGTAATATTAAGCACAAGTAACAATTTTAATATTTTGTTGCAATATTATATCTCTGTTAAAGTAACTAGCGCTAATATAACTTAAGAATATTAAATTGTTGAACATTAAACCAATATTTAAATAATATTATCTTGTTGTTACTATAAAATATATTTACAATTTTATGGAATATATCTTACAAATGTATATAATACATTCTTTTAAATGTATTCTTAACATTTTTCAAGAAATATGTACAAAATGTTTTACTAATGTGACGTGTAACATAGAATTGAAATATTTTATATATGTAAGTACATATATGTTATAGATAGTACACATACATCGTAAACAATGCCCATGTGATTATACGTTAACGTTAATGGTAATGTTTATTACATATTTATGCAATTAATTCTCCCGCTAAACCGAGCCGTTAAAGAAGAAGAGATAGCATGTTTGACTTTTGACAGAACGCGCGCCTAACAACGCCTCTGACAACAACGCCTTTCTTTTAACTTAAGAAGATTCCAGCACAGACTTTCCAGTTCTAGTTTCTAGTGGTTGTGATTATTTTTTTACAATATGAGCGACAAGACTGATAAGGTAGGTAAATAATTGCCATGATGAAATTTTCGCAATCCATAAAAATAATATTACTTGACTTCACTGAGCTAATTTGTAATTAGTATAGGGAACCCTAGTCTAGTTATTTTTTAAAGCAAACCCGACATACCAGAGGGTAAATATTTAAAAATTTATTCATATGGTTTGTTATATTTGGGGTAATACCCATACATACCTAGTTTGCTTTAATTCACAGGTGGTTGGGAGGGGCTTCTCCAGATGTGTATATTCTATTGTAATAATCATACAATTTGATGAATATTAAACGCATCTAAATGATCACCAATAAATAAATTGGCTTTTTAAAGCTGACACCACAACTCATGCATGCTAATACGAGTGGTGATCCTCAACCAAACCAGAACTTAGTAAGTGTTGTGTAAATCTTATGTGTCTTTGCCAACAAGTCTTCAAGTACTGTCATTATATTAACAGATTGTGTTTTTGTTGTAGCGTACCAAAAAATGTGGAAAGTCATATACAAGACGACACTTAAAACGCTTAATTAATAGTAGTGTGCAGTTATCCAGAGAAAAACTTAATATTTATCTCAATCCTAACAATTGTAAATTTACATCCTCTACCATTGCTTCTTCCTCCCACTCTGTATTACCAAGTACTTCTACTTCTGTTTCGCTCCCACTATCAAGTGTTGCTGAATGTTTATTGACAAATGATGTTTTAGATACTAACAATAATTTTTCTATTAGCACTAATTCTGTGTCCTCTTTGTCTCAAATTATTTTACCAAGTACATCTGATGTGGGTCCATCAATGCCCCCGTTATCAACTGCATCTGAAGTTCCATCCACAAATCTTCCCGATATAATTAACACTTTTATGGAACCAGACCCTGTAGATTCCTTTACGATGCATTTAAATGCTTGGGTAGTTGAGAATAAAATTTCACATAACTCGTATTCGAAATTACTTAGTATTTTGAAAACCGATCTTAATCTAAATATACATAAAGATGCTCGAACTCTATTGAAAATAAATAAAACTGAAGATAAGAGTATTATTGAAATGCCACCAGGTTTTTACTACCATTTTGGTTTAAAGGAGTCAATTTTATTCTTATTGAAAAAAAATTCTTACAAATGCAATAATTCTGAAGTTATAAAACTTGAAATTAATATTGACGGTGTTCCTCTGGCTAAAAGTAGTGGAAGTCAGTTCTGGCCAGTGTTAGCCAATATCGAAAATATTAAAACAAATATGGTCTTTCCAATAGGAGTGTATCATGGATTTGAAAAACCTTACAATGCAAATGAATTTTTAAAATATTTTGTAGATGAATTTGTTCGATTAAAAAATGAAGGTATAAATTATGAGGGTAATTATTTGCAGCTTGAAATAACAAAAATGTTATGTGATGCACCTGCAAAAGCATTTATTCTCTCTGTAAAAGGTCACAATGCTTATTCTGGTTGTACCAAATGTATAACAGAGGGTAGTTTTTTAAACAATCGGATGACCTATCCTCAGATTACTTCGCAAGAAAGAACCGATGAGAGTTTTGTTAATATGGAAGATGAGGATTACCATAAATATATAAACAAAAAGATTATTAGAACTGAGCTTTTGAAATTAAATATAGGTTTAGTGACCCAAGTGCCTCTGGATTATATGCACTTAATATGTTTAGGGGTGATGAAACGACTTTTAATTTTTTGGGTTAAAGGTAATCGGGGTGTTCGATTATTGAGTCACCAGATTGATGAAATAAATAATAAAATTTTTAAATATAGAAACTGCAGCGTACTGGAATTTGCGCGAAAACCTAGGAGTTTACATGATGTAGAAAGATGGAAGGCAACGGAATTTCGTCAATTCTTGTTATACTATGGACCTATCATGTTAAAACATTATTTGTGTGAAGTGAACTTTTTGCATTTTCTATGTTTGCATTGTGCAGTAAGAATTCTTGCATCTTCAGAATTATGCAAAAAGTACAATAGATTTGCTCAAGTTTTGTTACAACATTTTGTAGAAAACTTTGGCGAAATATATGGATATGAATATGTAAACCATAACGTACATAATCTAATTCATATTGCAAAAGATGTTCTTAAATTTGGACCTTTAGATAACTTTAGTTGCTTTAAATTTGAAAATTTTTTGAATATAATTAAAATGTCGCTTAAAAGTACCAAACAGCCATTAAAACAGTTTGTAAACAGGGTTTATGAACATAGGAAATATTCCACAACGCAAAAAGTACAAATAGAAATGAAACTGTCTAAACCTCTTGGCCTTAAAAAAATTAAAGAAAGTCAAGTTATGACCTATCAGAATATCACTTATAATCAAATGGTATTAAAAATATCTGAACCAAATTGCTTTTGCATTCTTAGAAATAATATTCCAGCAAAAGTGATATCCATTTTCGTTAAGGAAAATGAAGTATATATTGAATATAAAACATTTTCCAGTTTCAATGATTATTTTATTGAACCTTGCTCATCAATCAAATTATTTAACTGTGGATATGTTGGGCATTTGCAAAAGCTTTCTGACATTGCACCTCTAAGTGAGGTTTTTTGCAAATCTATAAAGATGGATCAATTTTTACTATCGCTGATTCATTAAATTATTTTTATTTGCTATATTTATTGGGTGCAACCCCAAAATGTAAATTGCTTACCGAAACACCAAATTTACAATTCAAATTCAGATGATGTAAATAGAGGTAGGCGACACTAATATCGGACAGGGTCTTATTATTTAGAAGCAAGGACTCCACACCGATTATCTAACTATACTGGCATTCATTTTTTTTTTTTAAATATCCCAATTATGTGACAGTGAATCAAACCTTTATGTTCAAAGGTGCGTTTTTCTCAACTAAGCAGTTATAGTGTTCCAACTACATAAACCTTTACTCTTTTTTTGTTTTTCACTCTCACACCTCGTCCTTCTTTTTTTCACTTTCACATGTTACTTACTCTAAACTTATGTATGCAAATACACGATGTGTCGGAGTGTCGGTACACTTCACAGTGCACTAGTAAATTTGAAAGGTGGTCCTCTTCTGGCTCTAAGAGATAAATAAAAATAGTTTGTTTTTAATGGTTACTGCAATTCTAATGGAAAATGCATTATTGTCTCAACTTGATGGAAGTTTTTTAATTAAGGTTAATCTCTTGCTAAATATTTATGGTGTATGAATTAAGCATTATTTTTAATTTACAGTATGCCTTAGTTCAATTTCCTGCAGGAGATGTTTCGGTAATACCCACAAATTGGCTTTTGGGTGATGATTGCCTATGGCCAACCCATTCAAAAAATTTAAGGACATTGATTATAAAAAGAGTTGAACCAGGAAAAGACTGGAAGAATTTTCAATATAAAATTATCGAAACATTTAGTAAGTATTTGACTTGGTAACAGATGGCTGTTAAATAGTCTTTACTGCTTCCTAGAGAACAGTTTTTATTTACAGATACTTATGACGATGCCCTGAAAGCAGAAAAAGAAGCTGTAGCTACTTCTGAGGATGAACCAGATGAACTAACAAGATTTGGCAAAAGAAAAATTAAAAAGAAAATTATTCCAGACACACTTACCATTCCCTTATTAAGTGATTACGACATCGATTCTGGCACCGTCAGTGACATTGGTAAACACTTTTTTTGGCAATCATCAAGAGCTTTACAAAGAAATGCTTTTTTAATGTAATTTTAAAATGTTTAAAAAACTCGTCAAGTTACATAAGGTTCTGTAATCTGCATATTTTTTATAGAGAGTGCATCATCAGTAAACTTGGAGTTACAACAAAATGAAAGAGTAACAACGCCAAGAGAAGAAAGTGCATTTGTCACAGTTGGGACAGAAGCTGACAATACAGTTATAGAAAATTTTACTGCGATTCCGGAGGAAAAATACCAATTACTGGTGGACATTATTTTAAAAAACACCACAATGATACAAATGATTTTAAATAAAGTTAATGCAATTGATATTAACAGATCGCGTAGCTTACAAGAAGAAGATGTATTGAAGGACGATTTAATAAGAGACCAGTTACCTCTAAATACGATCGATCAACTTCTAAAATTTGAAGACGATCTTAAGAAGCAAGATGTTACAACACAGTTGGTAATTTTTTACTACTTCAAAACTTGTTTAATTATTTAAATAAGTATTTCTTTCAGTTTAACAAATTATCCCTGGTAGGTGGATCAGATTTCAAAAACTTTTTACGAAGAAGCTTGCCTTGTATTTTCACAAATGAATTAGGTATGCAGTGCTCCTGGACAGGTCAAAAAAACAATTTTAAAATTGGCAACACCCAATTGATGAAAGTAATACAAAGTAAGACTTATAAAGTAGATATTTTTGAATTTTTTACTTTGTAAATAAAGGCTAGCTATAAGTACTATATCATATCTGATGTTGTGAAACTTTTCTTAAAATATATTTTTTGACGATCATTAATGAACAAAAAAATACAAGTATATTACTATTCGCGATATGTTTTCTTGGATAATACCTAAGTCAAGGTTGTAGTGAAATAAAGATACAATTGAATGATGACTTTTTATACCAATTAAAATCGATGAATATAGTTTATTAAAACAGTAAATTATTATTCTAATATTATATTTTACAGACGCTTGCATTAGATATTGTTTATTGTCAGTATAGTGTAGCTTAAGAATAGTATCTAAAATCTATACAACACGAATCTTCCAAGTCTTTATTGTATGTATTGATGCACCCTATAAACTGAATATTTCATACACTACAATTATTAATTTTTTAACAGATGCTGTCCAAGCCACATTTCCTACAACAACTGGGAAGGAATTTGAGGGCATGATAGCTGAATGGTTACGATTTTCTAAACAGAGAAAAGTTAGGGAGGAGATGAAATAAAATATGTTATTTATTTCGTTGGTTTTTTAAATCTAGAAATTGTTTTGTTTTAGAAAATATTTGTTTTTATTTTTGTTATTTAACCTTAAAACAATAAATTTTACATATATTATATATTTTTTTAATTTCAGATTTAAGTGGTCCCTAAAATACTATAGACGTGCATCTGTTGGTTAGTACTGAAGGATCATGTACAAATGTCATGTCAGATAATGTGTTCCATGTTATAAAATTGAATCTTACTAACTCTTTATGACTGCCTATATTGCACAATACGTAATTTCACTAATGTTTGAAATAACTAATTATAGCAGAGCAGTTTCTATTTACATTAATACTTTGTTAATTACCCATAAATAGAAATCGTTCTGCGCCTGCAAACCAAAATTTTGTCCGTGCGTGTATGTAGTATTAGTGATAAAAGTTGGAAGATTCTTTTAATTATATGAATGGTGACATCTAGATATCTGTTCATAATCCGTGCCAGTTACATTATCCGAACACTAAGAAATTGAAAAAAATAACAAAAAATGTGTGATGTGAAGCTAACCACCGAGTCGGTGAGGTGTGTTTATCAGAACTTCATTTCTGATATTGATTTATTACCTATTAAATGTTTTTTTGTTATTATTTTCTCAATTTCTTAAAGCGTTCGGACAACAATACTAACTAGCAGATGAATAACTATAATATTTAATAAACAATTAATTTAAAATTAAATTAATATTGCCTACACATTTATATTTACTTCAATAACATATTGCTGTAGTACTATATTAATGTTGAGTATACATTTTAGGAATTATATTCGCAATCCAACGTAAATGTGCAAGGTAATGTAAGATGAATTATTACATCAATATTGCATCAACATTAAGGAAATATTTTCTTGATGTTTCCGTTTTAACAATATAACAGAATAACATTTAAAGGTATGACAAAATCTTTTAAGGCAATGTTACAATATTATTCATAGTCTGTTTCAAATAACATTACATTGTAACCTCGTTACATTGAAGTATTATTAAAGTAATAATTTAATGTTTAGTGGGACAAATTCGAAGGAAGTATTCCTGTAATATATTCACCAATTTTCACCACCTAGGTCACTTGATTTTGGAGGGAGTGCATGGCCCCTTGGCCACCCCATCATCGCCGCCACTGGTCACTAATTGTTTGATGTTATCCACAAAATTCATTTAAGTTTCTTATTCAATCAAGATATCTGCCTGTAACCGGTTTAGACTTTTTTGTTTATCTATTTTGAAAAATAACCGAGATGGGTATAGTAGGCAGGTAGGCCTTTATCTATACTAAGCCTGTCTTATACGATATGTCTCTCAGGTTTTTGTTTCCGTGTAGAGTTGGTCATAAAATGTGCAGTTTAAAAAAAAATTGATTTAGACCAATCTCGTGTGCATTACCAGTGGAAATTTATTACAAAAAACTTGTATATATATTCTTTATATTTAGTTATATTAGTTTCCATATATATCTAGATAATTTTGTTTATTTACTATTATTACTCTTTATTAAATCATCGTATCTTTTAAGACACTACTATTAAATGCATACGAATTAATTTAAAAGAAATGTTATACAAATATCTCCAACACCATACAAAAAATATATCAAAATAACTTTGCATTTACACTACTAAATATAACCTCACAAATCATTGAGGTTGAATTCAAGCTAAGCTGCACCAAAAGCCAGAAGCATCTTAGTTTTTTGCTTAATTGGAAAATATTACAATGTACATCCATCCTACTTCTTCCGTTAGAAAAGGCAGGAGAGCAGAAACCATCGACACCGTCAAGTCGTCTCTCTCTCTGTGCATGTTGCATGTATAAAACTCGGACGCCTCGAGCCTAGCTCCAACTCCAATCTCCACGCGATTGAATAACGACATACGCCCGTCCACTGGCTCTGGATTGTTGCCAGGCGATGGAAGTAAATATAGAGCCCGCTTTCTAGATTGCCTCTCTCGTCCCGCGGCTGCTAGCACATCAGCGTTTCGTTCCCAATACAATCAACCCGTCAAGGTCAGCTTGGTGACGACATCGAGCGGTTTGAACTTGCGTGCGCAGAGGTCTCGCAGACTAAGCGTTCGTCAGTGTTCGCCAATGGAATGATGACTCATCAGCATGATGCTTCGCGGTGCTTCGTACCTACGTGGCGCATTATATTTTTGAAAAAAATGTTCAGTATTGTTATCAAATTCGCGCCGCATATCATTCTCTCTAGAGCACGTTATATAATATGCAGATATTATGAATGAATTGTAAAAACGTTTTGAATTTTGAATAGATCATCATCGGTCGTTTTTGGCGGCAAAATCAAAAATAAATTTGTTTTAAATGAGCAAGAAAGACATTAGCTTTACAGTAATTTCAACCTAATAAATTTAAAATTAAATAGTTTTCATTTTTTCAAAAAATGGATTTGCATTCCCATTTAACTGAAATATAAATTGTATCAATTATGTGGTTATTTCAAATCATTTATCTTAAATATTATTTAATGGATCAGGGTTTGTACTGAAATTTGTAGTTTAACTGAACTATGCAATGCGTATATTTATGTAGCATGTTTAAAATTACTTAAATAATATCTTGGCCATTATTGTTACATTAAGTACATGTAGTCGTAATATTAAAATTAACAAACAATCTTTTAAGGAGGTAGTTAAGTAGTCAGTTTATCTTATTATCAGTAACATTTCATAATATTTTCATTTGCTTTAAGCAGTTCTATTGGTACAATGACGACGACGCTTGACTCATAACAAACACCAAGGTTTATTGGTCTTTTCTGTCACAGTATACGATCAATTGCACTAGCACCATATGGTATACCATGGCTGTTCCTGAATAAATGGTAAGAACACTGCAAGTTCAGTATTCAAAATGGTTTTTAAAAAGCCTGTCTGCTAGTAAGCTGAGTACCAAATTGCTTGTATATAAAACTACATAAGTATCTGGATTCTGGCGGCGTCATTTTATTTATATAACACTCTTACACGTTTGTAACAAATGCAGTGAACTAATTTCTTGTTGGTAAAAAAACTCTACCTTTGAATACTTTACCTACACGTAACAGTTATAGTTTTTCTTTTTCGCAAAGATTCTAAATTAGTTTTTTTTTAAACAAATTCAGGTCTCGAATAGGAATCTTCCGCCTTATAAGTTTCGATTTCCCAAACAAATTCTCGACCTAAAAAAATATCATTTACAGGTATATGGTACGTAATTTACTATTTATGTATTAATTAGCTTTATTTGAATAAAAAATGGTAAGCAATCAGGTTGAAGAATTTTTTTGGGTAATCGAAATAAGATATAAAATGGCCAATGGCTAATTAAAGCTGTGAAACGATTTTCAGCAGTTCCCAGGCACCACTTTCCCCACATTTATCAGGCGTGTCGCTGGGACGATTTTAAGGCCCGGGAAAATAATCTATAAAGGGCCCCATGTTGTATCTTTATTGTTTTCTTAAATGTTTTTCTTAAAATGTTTTCTTAACCGCCTCTCAAGTTACCGAAGTAACCCCCTGGAAGATCTCAAGGATCTTGTGCTAGGCAAGGAGAGACGAGGCCCTACAGTTTAATTTGGACTCCGAACCACTCTTGGGGCAAATTTTTTATTGAAAAATTGTTTCGCCTTGTGGGAATCGAACCCACTTCGCTAGGCAACTCAATTTGCTAGCCAGTCGCTTTAACATACTGAGCTACCATTCCCCTTAAAGGCAATTTTAATATTCAGGGAGCTTTTAGGTAATTTTGGGAAGCCCCTTCGAGAGGCTTTTGTTTCCCGGTGGGCCAGCACGCGCCTGACATTTAAATTAATTTCATGCCCCCTACTGTGTCCATCCCGTTGAATTTTCCTGCAAATGAATAACCCGCAACTCTCTTTTGGCCAAACAATAATTTTTATCAATATAATGTGAGCTTCAGACAAAAAAGTATCAACTTTTATAATGGGCTTTATTTGAAAACTTGTCTCGGACTAATAATAGCATTCAAAACTTAGGAACACTTATATAGGCGCCGATTATTGGAACCGCGGCCGAATATTCACCACTGTAGATGAAACTTTTTCCACTTCAGACTAATTGTGCTTCTTAAAAATTTAAAAACTTACTGCAACTGCCTAAAATAATTGATATTACTTTATGATTTAATTGAGGATAATAATTCCCAAGCAAAAAAATACACACAATATATAATTATCTTGAAGTTCACAAAAAATAAAAAAATAGACACTAACTAATTGCGATTGACTATACGGTAATATTGAGGGATTAATACATTTTTACTGCGTTTTTCGTTTTACTTTAATATTTTTCTAGCACTTGAAATTGAAAAGGAAGGGGAAAATTCTACGCCAACACACTGATTTGAGCTTCTTTACTCACGATAAAGTCATTTTTAACGTTGCTTGATCTCTTCTTAATTTTATTTCTACTCTTCTGATGTAGATGATGCCTTCGTAAAACGTAGATCATGCATATGCATCAATAATAAAATTTTATTACAAAAAAAATCATCAACTCTTAGACTATAGTGGAGCCCTAGAACTCTGCTGTCGACTGAGTGCTTCGGAGCACATGAGTCTGAGCATATGGATCAATTTAAATTATACCCAAAAGTTTCTCTTTGAAGAGAGTTACAGCACTTATCGGTGTGACCTTAAAAATGGTTTTAATAAATATATCACAAATTTCTAAAATAATGAAATTTTATACAGCCATTCAATATCACAATTATCTGATAATTTTACTCAGTGGTTTGTCAAACTGTGGAGGAGAGCGTAAAATTAACTCCAAATACTATTTGCTTAGTGCTTAGTCCTTGACTTAAAATCACACAATTTGTAAAAAGCTTTTTATAAAAAATAATACTTCTGTTGACTTTTATAAAAGGAAGTACACTTTCATCGTCCTCTTTTTGTGCGGAAAGAGAGGTACTGTAGCATGGAATCCACTACAAAATAAATACATAATAATAATAATAATAATAATAATAATAATCTTTATTCATCCTATGAAATTTATACATTTATAGACAAGTCACAGAGTTAAACTACAGTATAAATATAGTAAAATATTAAAATAGTAAAAATACAAAATACAATATAAATAGTAAAAATATTAAAATAGTAAAAATACAAACTTATAGAATAACAAACTACATAAATTTAGAACAAAGGTATAAAATTAATTTTCACTGAGAAAAAATATTTCCATTTTCTATGATGAGTTGAGAAAACTCGTGTATGTTGTAGAGGCAATTTCGAGTTAGTATATTTTTTAATTTATTTTTGAATTTCATCATTGAGAGATTGCGGAAGTGCAGTGGCAAAGAGTTGTATAAACCAATTCCAATGTTATTAGTTCTGTGAAGTCTGTTTTGCGGTGTTAGCAGGTTGAGCTTATTTCTTGTATCATGTTCATGAATTTCGTTATGTGTGACGTAACTTTGTAGGTTTTGTTTCACATAAAGTAAGTTTTGATACACAATAATCGAAAATAATGACATAATTTTTAGTGATACAAATATTGGTTTACATGTTTCGTCCCATTTAGCATTGACTATACTTCTTACTGCTGACTTTTGGATTACAAATAATTTTTGTAAGTGACTGTGTGCCGCATTACCCCAAGCCAATATCCCGTAAGTGAGGAGCGGATGAAAAAGTGAGAGATAGGTTGTTAAGGCTGCTTGGTCATTTATGGTGTTCCTTATTTTCCTAATAGCATATATAGATTTACTTAGCTTTCCACTAAGAACTGTGATATGTTCATCCCATATTAAATTTACATCTATATTAACACCTAAGAATTTGACGTTGTTTATGTCTTGATTTGTACTGTTGCTTGATCTGGACTCAAATAGCAAACTTACAGTTTTACCTTCATTCAATACTAGTTGATTGGGTGCAAACCAGGCTTTTGCTTTTTCAATGATGCTGTAGAGGATATGCTGATAATCATCACCCTTGTCTACAGTGGACACAAAAGTTGCGTCATCCGCGTACATTACAGTTTTCACATTAATTGTTTGTAAAGATTCAGGCAAATCATTTATGTAGACAAGGAAGAGTAACGGACCCAACACTGATCCCTGTGGTACTCCTCTCTTAATTTCCATCATTTGGCTTTTATTATTTCCACACTGTACTAGCTGTTGTCTATTGTCTAAGTAAGATCTAAATAAATTTAAGCAATTCCCCCGAATGCCATAAAATTCTAGTTTATTTAATAAGATGTTATATTCAACACAGTCAAATGCTGCAGTTAGGTCCGTAAATATTCCTAGGCATTGATCTCTGTTTTCAAATGAGTTTTTAATGATGTTGGTTAAAGATAAGATTGCGTCTGAAGTAGACAGTCCCCGCCTAAAACTGAATTGTTGAGCACTTAATATTGAATTTGAGTCCAGATAAATAATCAAGTTGTTATACATCACAGTTTCTATAATTTTTGATATAGATGGTAAAATTGAGATCTGTCGGTAATTTTGGGGTTGTGTGTTATCCCCCTTTTTATGTAAAGGAATCACTTTCCCCTTTTTCAATAAGGCAGGAAAGTGCCCTTCAACAATGCATGCATTTGTTAAATCAGCCAACGGTTCACTGAGCAGATTTACACATTTTTTTATTATATATATATATTTATGCCATATATATCTTCAGTTTTCTTATTTTTCAATTTATTGATTATTATTTTTATGTCCTCAGATGTAACAGGATTGAAGAACATTGAATTCCTATTTTGCATATTTCTATTCATGAAGTTCTCAGTATTGGTTTTAGATGTTGGCAAATTTTGTACAAGAGATTCTGCATAGTTTATAAAAAATTTATTAAAATGATCAGCAGTTAAATTATCGGGGTACGTGGTTTGTTTGTTTTTCCTACCTGTTTCAAGATTTATTATATCCCATACGGTTTTACTATAGTTATCCGATTTATTTAGGCGGTTCAGGTGATAGTTTTGTTTGGCCTGTGTTAATAGTTTGTTGTATTCTGTTTTATATTTCCTATAAATTTCCCTGTGTTGATCAGTGGGACGCTGTCTGTAACAGCTGTACAAAAACAATAACCTATTTTTGGCAATAGTGACCTCAGGAGTTACCCAGTTTTTTGTACATTTATATTTATCCCCTGCGGGTACTAATGGAAAACATAGATTGTAGTAATATATGAATGTGTTGTGAAAAGCACTAAACTTCCCTTCCGCTGTATTATTGTTGTAAACATCGAACCATGTTTCCTTGCCTAAGTAAAATATAAGTTGTTCAACATTACTATTGCTATATTTTCTATTTAATTTTAAAGTATTTGTTTCTGTATTGTAAATATTTTCGAATAGCTCTAGAATAAGACCACTATGGTCTGAAATCCCTAAACTAATAATTGATGCATTCGGACAATTAAAATTTACAAAAATATTGTCTAAACAGTTTCCTTTATCATGTGTATGCTCGTAAATTTGTTGATGTAATCCAAAATTCATGAACAGATGATTAACTTTTAATGTGTTAGTATTTTTTTCCTGATTAAAATGTACATTAAAGTCACCAGCAAGAAGTATATTGGTATTTATGCTATAATTTTCAGCATTTATTAGGACAGTAAACATTATTTGCAGAAAATCATCAACATTTATCTTTTTGTGGATCTATAAATGGCAATTACAATCAGATTAAGCTGTTTTATGTAACAAGCAGATATTTCACATATTTGTTCAACAGATTTCATAACTAAGTTCGTAATTTCATTAGCTTGTAGACTATTGTGAACGTATATACAACAGCCCCCGTTTTTTGTATTTAATCTACAGTAATGACTTACCATGTTAAACTGACTTATATTGTAACACCCAATCTCGTCAGATTTTAACCAATGCTCTGTAATGCAAACTACTTTAATGGATGTATTTAATGTTAAAAAGTGTTCTAATTCGAGTATTTTGTTTCTTAGACATTGAGTATTAAGGTGGAAAATGGAAATATTATTTGAGTTTGCTTCGGTATTCACTCCCTTGCTTGTATTTATGTCCCTAAAAAAGAATTTGGTTGATTTGTTATAATATTTTTTGGTGAATATGATTATCGTCAAGAGTATCGTTTTAGTCACAAAATATTTTTTTGAAGCAGTTGAAGCTGTGGCTAATCGACTTCTTTTTTTCTAGGAGTACAATATAGATTTTAAAAAGTAACGTTTCTTGCTTCTGGCGTTTCGTCTTTAGTGAGAGTTTTGTAAAAAAATTCTGCAGTTTTTTGTAATTCATCTTCTTCTACCATATCTTTAAGAAAAATTGTTTCTCTTACCATAGTAAGCTGATTAAGAATAGTAACCGTAATACAGAGTAATCAAGAATTTTCCCTCCAACCGCCGATGATGACCTGCGTAATCCGATTGCTATTTATACGAAAAACAAAAATATTCCCAGTACGTAAGTTAGAAGATTTAAAAAATGTTTATTGTTGATTATTCCAATTTTTAAAAGTTTTCACAATAGCGATGCGAGCTAAAGAATATGACTTGAAAATTTTTACTATGAATGGTTTACGAGTTACAGCTGTTTAAAGCTTTGAGCAAAAATTTATTTTTTATTGTAAATTAAGATTTTCTTGCAAGAACTGTGCATAACAATTTTTTTTAAAATATGGAACCATTCATCGTATGAAGGTCACTTGGAGCTTATTTTATAGATGATTTAATTCTCTTCAAAAAACTTTTAGTATCATTATTGCCTAAAGCCAATAAAAAAATGGCCATTTGTCTAAATGCACTTGAAAATTACAATTTTTCATATTTTTCCTTTTTATCTCCATTCGCTCGTTATCAAAACGATTTCGTACATACACCAACATATTCAAAATTCGATTCTCTTTGTTTGAGAGCTTTCTTTGATTAATTTGTATAAAATGTGTTTTTGTGTTGTATGTGTAACTTTGTAAATAATGTGTATGAAATGTCTGTAAATAATGAATATTGCAATTTGTTTTATTGGGCATGTCTAGACGTCTCAAATAGTTATAATACCTTATGTATTTACGTTTATTGTTGTTATTTAAAAATGACTTAAGTCTAAGAATTTCCAGTAGACCTGCATCCATAGAAATATTGTAGAAAGTAAGATAATTTTGGAACACTTGTTAATTACTATTTTGTTAAATGCAACTGAGAAAAACACTTTACCTTCAATTACCCTTGCAAGTAAGGCTATATAATCCAGTCATGTTTTGGTCAGAGAGAGTAGAGTACTAAGAGGAGTAGTAAGTCGACATTCGTACGAGAGAGTGTTGAGTAAGGGTTGTGCGTGTGCACTACGTGCCCTCAATATTTTTGCAGAGATCAATACTCTGTAAATTGTATCATGTTAAAATAAATGTATATTGTTTTAACAAGTGTTTGGTGCCCATTACACAAGTTATGCCCATTACACAAGTTGTGCCCATTATACAAGGTGTGCCCATTACACTGGTCCACTTATCGAAGGAAACAATTTAGAGTGAGTTGTGCCCATTGCACTGGTCCATAGATTAGTTCAATCATTTTTTGGAGAACGTTTTTCATTTACTAATTTTAATTCTATTTCTTTTTACATTTGGCATAAGATCGGCCCCCCGTTTCGTTTCTAAGTATAACTACTTATTGTAACGCGCCGGGATATATCTCACTGTAAACTATGATATAAATTGTAATTGTAATTGGTCCATAGAATCGAAGGAGACAAGTTTTAGCTATCATAGTGGCATATTGGGTGTTCAAAGCAAACGGCACCCATCACTCTTTAACTTTCATTAGATACACTATATGCGTACGATCTATCGTTTTCGAGTCTCTATCACTGAACTCTATTACAGTATTTACTGTAATAGAGTTCAGTGGTCTCTATCGATTTTATCACGAAACAAGTGTTCTGATAGCACGCTATAAAGATGTTTAAAAATTCATATTTCTGCCAATATTTATCGAATGGAAATGAAAAATAAATGGAAATTGTTCGTAATCAGATTCTCTACAACTTTCATTTGAAATATTTTGCGCTGCGAACGACTATTCTGGAGATTTTAACGAAGAACTCGCGCGTTTTGTTGCGTCGGAAAACTGACAAAATTTAAAAAAAATTTCCTATCCTATAATTTTCATGTGTACATATTTTACAGTAAAATCGATACTTTCCGAGTTTTTTGCAAAAAACCGATTTTTTTACGGATGGGGACTTTTGATATGTTAAAACGTACCACAAAATAAGCCTGTCCCCAAAATTTCAGCCCGCTCTGAATTATTTCATCAAAATTTTCCCATTTTATTGGGCTATTTGGGCTACTATGTTTTTGAAACGTGATGATTAATCTTTATGCGGTTTCTGTGATGGTTAATAAAATTCATTGATCATCGAATGTCGAAAATAGATTTTTAAATTATAGCTATTCCATTTATCTATAGGGTGATTAGCCAGATTCTTACATTTTTGTTAAGTGACATTATTCTCCCAAATATTTCTAAAAACGTTTGCATTTTTTAACGTGATAACTATGATTAAAGCAATACTTCTGAAACGATTTCGGAATTCCTTAGTTATCTCTATTATTAAAAGAGATACAATGTTTTACACAAGATACTTGAATAACTAATTTGTTAAGTCCTAAAAAACCTATGGTGACCTGAGGTAGTGTATTTATATTGGTTACCCCTATTTGAACTATTAGCATACTACAAATATTTTGTAAAGGGTTGAGACTTATTATTTTATTTTTGTGGTGACACCGCTGGACCTCGTAGTTATATCCTATTAACGTACCTTATCTCCTTGATACTTTTGGCAAAGAATTCAAAAGGCAGTCAGTTATTGAATAAAAAATAGTATCAAAAATTTGGGGGAGAGGAAGAACTGCTCCACCAGCCCTGGTATGCTGTCACTGCTTTCAAAGACAATATTGATGAAGAAAAATTAAAAATTTGAAATGCTTCCTCGTTTGAGAAACCTGGCGTTTTCAGCATTAACATCAAATGGATTTAACGTATGCGTAGTATTATATATATATTCTGCGCTTGGATTTACCGTGCAATATCTCGATACTCGATAGAGACACCACCAGAACACTGACCCTACAGCAACAAAATCATGAAAAAAGTGCAGCGGCGTGTCTCTAGCTAGTAGGTGGACGCGAACTTGGCTGTGACTGGAGAGATAGAGAGCGAGCTGTTTGTTGTGCCATAGCTGAGACCAGTAGTATGTATATTCACTGCTCTTTGGATCTGGTAATTAAATAATGTATTATAAAATTTGACAATTAAAACGTTGCCTGTGTTATACATAATATCAATTTGCACGGAGGAGTGGACGTACAAGAATGTTTCTTTAAAAATACCCATTATCAAACGTAAATCGGGACCTGTATTTATAGTTTTCGTCCAGAAATTATTGAAAAATACTGTAGATGGGTAGATTGAAATAGGAAATCTATTTGATTTGATCCTTCATAAAATTTATAGTGTAAATAAAACGCAACTAATGAATAAACCTGTAAAAACATTATTAAAAAGTAACACGACCCCTCAAACTTCGAGCCTGCTTCACCGCCATGAAACCTACAGGGAAACATTAACGTTTTTCGTTTATTCTTAAATTGTATCGAAATATGCACGTTCAAGTGCAAGAAATTGCCTTTGATACAACTGTGTTATAGAAATGTGTTATTAAATTTTATTTAATACATAAAACAGGAATTAGCCTAGGCAAATGTCTTCAAAAAGGCTCTCTCTCCTTAAGGTTTTCACACCCGCTGTATTTTAGGGAATACAAAAATGTCCGAGTTGGGTGTCACAAATAAAATGTTTCAGGAGAGAATCGCGTGGAAAAGTAAACTTTTTTAATTTCGAAAGTTGCGCTTTTTTGCACTAGTGCTGAAAAGTACGTTTTTACGCACTAGTATGAAAACTATTTGTATTTGTATTTTCGGGCAAGTTATGATTACATTTTAAAAACGTGTTTGTTAATATGCCAAAGCTTTTCTTTTATATCTTCGTATTTTATACAAATTCAGTGAAATTAAAGCAATTTTTATGTACAGGTTTTTGGAATAGCTCCTATGACTTTAAAAATCAAAGAATCATGTAGCCATGACTAACAAACATCAGTCACATAGCAATTAACAAAGGTCTAGTCAAATATTAGGACCTTTTTAAAGTAAAGCCTAGTTGCTTAATAAAAAAAAAGTATTCAAATGCATAATTCTGACAAAGACCTATCAGAATATATTTGAAAGATCGCAAATTTAGATCCATTACCTGCCAAATTTAAACACAGATATGAGAAGGAGCACGCGTTATTTAATAATTAGTGCCAAGAAGGATACAAAAAGTATGGAGGAACAAGTCTTTTTAAGCCTATTTTTCGGAAATTGACAAGATATGTCAACCAAATACATTATGGTCAAGATATTTTGCTCCAAAAAGCGTTATAAGAATCAAGAAATATCTAGATATATGTAAATTTTTTAATGTAATGCATATGTCTAGTCGATAGCCGAGTGGGTTAAGGCGCGAGGTGGCAATCGCGATTAATCACATGAACATCGCACCACCGGGTTCCAATCCTGGCTCCGGCACTGGCGCTGGCACTGTCGGAGGAAATGGTTGTATGTCCGCGTTTTTTCAGTGTGTAACCCCCTTCCGCACAAGCCCTACCTTCTGGAATTGGGGGTTGTCTAATTTCTGTGGTGTTTATTTATATCAAGAGACCCATTTAGACCCAAAAAAGTAAAAGTTCATCACACTCGTAGATAAAATGTTGTTCCTAACACACGCGGAAACTATCTTTTCCGCACGTGTTAGGATAATAACTATCAAATGAACAGTAATGATGATGTCCAAGTGTCTGGAATACTTTCAAAGTTAGTAGCAGCTGAATACCTGTGATACGAATTCGCTTTCAAACCTTTCATGGGTTATTGCCACAAAAAAAAATACGACCTCACGATCTGGAAATGTCGTAATTGCATATAAACTTTTTCGATTTATCTACAAAGTAGAAGGCATCTAAGGTATGGTCAAATTACTCCATGCTGAGAGCAATACTTAGTACAGGAAGACAGTGATATATCAAAATATTCGAAATTGCGTGCTTTGTTGAAACGTCAAGGTGAAAACTATAAACCAAAGAAGTCTAAAGTTTTATTAAATAAACAACTTGAAACATTTATTACTCAAGCATAAGATCATATACCTACCTATTATTATACTTAATGAATAAGATATGTTTAGAATGTAAGAATTTTAATATTATCTGGATATTATGTAGTTGTAATATTTACTTCTTACTATCTTTTACAAATAAATTATCCATAGCATATTAAATATTTGGAGCGAGAAGAGAGAAAGAGGAATCTGCTAATAATATTGTCGATGAACAAATAATAACTAATAGCAATAATGTCGTCGACTTTTCAGGTGAATTTCAGCCAATATTCTTTCCTTCTTATCCTTCTACCACATTATTATTCTCTTCAACAAATCACCGAGTCTACAAAATAATAGAATTATTGGAAAAAAGCCTCTGCGTCTGTAACGTTTACGTCAAAGGAACAGTCAGAAGTTATTTTTTAACAAATAATATAAATCGGATTAAACACAGAACTAATGACGTTTCGAAAAGTATAGTCTCTTTTGGTATGGCAATGAGGTCTCCATTATCACCAATTCTAAGCAACATATTTATGGAGAACTTTGAGAACACACGTTCAAAATTGTATAAATAAATCGGTTTTCTGGTGGAGATATGTTGACGTCATATTTTCAATTTGGCCTCATGGTGTTTTGATTTACTAGATAGTTTTTTAGAAAGTATAAATAGTAAGTAACCGTCTATTAAATTCACATTAGAAGTAGAAAGTAGGAATGAACTGCCGTTTTTAGATGTTTTAATTAAAAGGGTATATAATACAATTGAAACAAGCGTTTATAGAAAACCAACACATACTAATAGATATCTAAATTTTAACTTAAATCAATCAATAAATGTTAAAAGGGGTGTTGTAAAACGATACGATAGGGCCACAATAATTTCATCTAATAATGAAATATTAAATAACGAAAAAAAATTTAGGGTTTAAGTTCTAGTACAAAATCAATACACTGAAGGATTTGTTGATGGAGTTTCCATAAATATTGAAAATAGGGACAATCAGATACGACAAAAACCTGAACGTCATTATAGGTGAAATTTGATGTTAGGACGGTATTTCAAATGAGAAACATTTTGAGATCTATTTTAACAAAGACAAAACCGATAAACCGGGAGCAGAATTCAAAAAACTGTATTTACAATATCCCGTGCGAATGTGACAAATATTATGTGGGTGAGTCATCCAGACCTCTCAGTGTGAGGTTGGATGAGCGCAAGAATTGCATTAGAAAGAATTAAATTCAGAAATCAAAGATTTGTGAACATACTTGAGAAAACGGACCGAATAATCTGGGACTCGGCAAAAATTTGGAAATAACATAAACAGAATCTTAAAGCTGTGTATTTGACATATACAACAAATAAGGGTTCTTCGAAAAAAAGCTTTGAAAACGGAACGTCAGCAAAATGCATTATTTCTTTGTTTATTCCGATTTATATTATTTGTTCAAAAATAACCTCTGACTGTTCCTTTGACATGCGCAGAGGCTTTTTTTTCAATAATTCTATTATTTTGTAGACTCGGTGATTTGTTTTTGAAGACTTGAAGAGGATAATACATGTGTAGAAAACCCAAATAGAAAGGAAAGAATATTCGTAGAATGCCACAAATAACTTTCAGACAATATTTAAATTTTAGTCGATGTTTAATAGTTGTACAAACTGCAACATAAGTACAAATATGAACAAATAGCTATAATAAACATTCAATCAATATATGTTATTGTTACGTAAGGAGTATTCATATTTTAGGAGAAAACTATAAATCAGCTTTAGTAGGTTACATATTGATACAAATTATTTTTCCAAATTCTAAATTGATATACTTTGCAATAATATTAAACAAATATTGAGAACGAGACCTGACACTGAATTATTAAATACAAACAATAAATACGGACTTGTACTCAATAGTAACCTGCTAAATAATAAGCATGTAGTAAAATTATAAATACGAATTTTATTAACGCGGGCGTCAGTCGAATTCTTAAGACAGTCCTACTCTTAATGTGTTAAGAAGTGCGACTCCTTATCCTGACGCATTTCCCCACATCAGTGATGTTGGTAAGAGCCCAATTTGTTACTATTATTGTTGTGCCTGTTTATACTGTGACACTGTTTGTTGTTATTTTGTTAATAAATTATGTTTGTTTTAAACTCGTCTTCTACTTTGACTACCCAATCTCCCTCTGGCCGTCAGTCGCGGCGCTCCGAAAGGGGGTCGTGACATTTGGTGGATGCGCCGGGTACGGCTTTGTACAAGGGATGACTTGGCTGTAGGCCCGAATTTACAATATAAAGTTTTATAAGTCAATAATCGGGTTTTGTTTTTATTTCGTTTATTGTGCGTAAAGTACGAGGTCTTGTTTTGAGCAAATTAATTTAATTTTCAATTTTTCATTTTTTTTTTTCATGGGATATAATTTTTGGGGTTCTAAGAGGTTTCCAGAGGATAGTTAATCGAATAATTTTTTTTTTTTATTAAAATATCTAGAGTTCCTTTTAAAACTATTTTATGTCATCGCTGACAAATAAAAAAACTAATTAGGTGCATCATTAACCTAGCAGACGTTGCATAATTGTAGTGAAACTAGACCATGACCAGGATATGTTTATATTTGATAAAATATATTGAGTTATTATGAATGGTATGTCGTTTATTAAATATTGTAATTGTTTTACAGATATACATGTGTTACATTATATGGGTAAATATAAATATTGTACGTTGATTGATTATTGAATATTTTTATTGTAGTTTATGAAGTATACATGTATTAAACTGTTTTTTGATATAAATATATATACTTGGATATATAAATAAATATATAATAACGTGACAATATACTGGATCATAGTCGGTAAAAAACAAATAGAGTAATTGTGGAGTGTCATATGTACAACAGGTAGAAACAATGAATTTGTATGGGAGTGATCTTGCTGATATCACATGGTGTCGGGGAATGTTGGGATGTGCTAGTTTGTCATTTTTAATTTTTTTTATTTTTCAATAGTAACGTCATAAATTTTATTTCAGTTTGATTAATTTTTCATTCATCAATATAAATATTTAAATTGAAAATATTTTAAAAGCCATATCAGTCAATATTTATTCTTCAGTAATAGAAGAAGCGTAATGTAAAATATATTGCGGGGAAGTAATCGAAAAATCTTTATTTTGAAATCTTTTCATTATTCTTACTAATTTTCCAGGGGGGAAAGACTTCTCTAGTTTCCAATATAAAATTAAATGATTTTTTGAACCTATGAGTAATTCACACCAACAGTAAGGCAGTGGCCAACGTCGTATACGTTGTTTGTTGAATTGCTCTGTGGACAAAAATAATATGGGAAGGACATTAGATAATAGTAAATTAAAAGTTAGGAAGGCAGAATTAAGTATTTAAAAAAGGACACATAGAAGAACCACAGTACCAAACAATAGGTGTTAAAGAATTTGTTTTTTGTATGTGCATAGGGAATAACTAACGTCTCAAGAATTATGTATAAAAGTGTACAATGTTGACAATTATGAGTTTTTTGCATGAAGAAATGCAAGTATATTTTTGAGGTTTTTGCGTAAAGAAACGCAAGTGTTTTATGGAGTATATGATGATGAATAATATGAGGTTTATTATGGTGAATATTATGAGGTGTAGTGATTTTGTGAGGTTTGTTGCATAAAGGAATGCAACGTGGCAGATGAGGAAGACGTGGAAGATGGTTTCACGGTGAAACTGAACGTCAGCCCCATCAATTAAGGTTTTTTGTACAAAAGTACATAAGTGAGACGGGTTTTATTGATTTTCTTTATATGCAGTAGGTTCAATTTTAACACGAAGGGTACAAATTTGAGTAGAAAGTTGTTTATACAGGAAATAGTCCTAGAAAAGTCAAATTTCATGCCAAAAGATAAAACTAACTTTAAATATACTCAGAAGCAGGAAAACATTTTGTATAATTTGTTAAATTAAACTCAAGAGAAAAATATTTTGATTAATTTAGTAGAACTTCCCCCATTTTTCATTTATATTTACTGGCCTCTGGTGAAATAATAATTTAAAAAAAACTTAGATACATTTCTTCTTTAGGAAATAAACAATATTTCCAGAATAATAATGCTTTTATAAAAATATTTATATAATGTTTTAAAGAAATTCGTTCCTTAGTAATAATGTTTTTATAAGTATATTTATATAATAATGTTTTAAAGAAATTTTTTCCTTAGTAGTAATGCTTTTGTAAAAATATTTGTATTGTAATGTTTTCTGTACTCTTTTTTCATGTAACAAAACGCACGAGGGCGGGGCACACTTAGCACTGAAAACCAGAGGATGGCAGTTGGCATTGTGAAACTAGGAGGGTTGGATCCTGAGCAGAACAAGGAATAGATACTTGGACCATCCATAGTATATAGGTCATTGTTAATGTTCAGAGAAGCAACATGGGACCTAAACTTCCCCAACCACTACATGGTGGTGACAATGGATTTCCAGTAAGGGCCGTAGGGATAATCCATTCATCTATAGCCAGCCAAGGGCTAAAATTTCTGCTGCAGTTCCCTAAGCCAGCTATCTAGCTATAATGCAGTACATGTTCCCATCATAGCTGCGCTAACTTTCTTTCGGACAAATGTTTTGTTTATTTATGGTTTACAAGTGTCAGTAGCCAAGGCGTCCGCTACAGATAACTCAGCGACTTCACCTCCAATCCACTAAACAAGTAATAACTCAGTGTAAGTGCAAAAATACTGACAAGGTGTGCCCGAAAAAACTATATTTCCTCGTAATGAACAAATATTAATTTGTAGAAATGTTTTATTGATGAAGCGTATTTTACTAATTTGTATAATTTAGTTATCTTGAATGAAAGTTTTTAAATTGATGAATGAATTTCTTTTTTTTTTTTTTAGTATTAGGCTGAAAACTTTGTTTTTTTCTATGTTGAGAAATGTGTTTTTTTAGAGCTAGGGGCTAGCTCTATCTAAAAGGGGGAAATGTGTTACGTAAGGAGTATTCATATTTTAGGAGAAAACTATAAATCAGCTTTAGTAGGTTACATATTGATGCAAATTATTTTTCCAAATTCTAAATTGATATACTTTGCAATAATATTAAACAAATATTGAGAACGAGACCTGACACTGAATTATTAAATACAAACAATAAATACGGACTTGTACTCAATAGTAACCTGCTAAATAAGCATGTAGTAAAATTATAAATACGAATTTTATTAACGCGGGCGTCAGTCGAATTCTTAAGACAGTCCTACTCTTAATGTGTTAAGAAGTGCGACTCATCCTGACGCATTTCCCCACATCAGTGATGTTGGTAAGAGCCCCATTTGTTACTATTGTTGTTGTGCCTGTTTGTACTGTGACACTGTTTGTTGTTATTTTGTTAATAAATTATTTTTGTTTTAAACTCATCTTCTACTTTGACTACCCAATCTCCCTCTCTCACAAGCCAAGTGATCGTCAGTCGCGGCTTCCCCAAAGGGGGGTCGTGACATAATTTTAAAATTCAATAAATGTGCGATTTTACTAAAAAATACACTTTTATTGCGAATTGGTTTGTCTGCGGGTATTTATAGTGTCTAAAATATGGGTACAAAACTGGCACGGGAAAGTCGCTTTCTCAGCTTGGGTCGGAAAAGTAACTAACTGTCCAGTACTGTTTTCTGATGGTTGCCTAGCAACGGACTAAAATACTAGAATAGGATCTTTTGGGATCTGAAAGTAGACATAGACTGAAAATAGACGTTCTTGATCGATTTGAGAAAATAAATAATAAATCTTAATTTAAAGCAGTTTAAAAACAACATAAAAAATATTCTTATAGATAAGGCTTTTTGCAGTTTTGACGAGTATTTAAATGCTGAAATATAAATTTTATGTATTTTAATTTTGGTATGATAACATATCTGCCGATATGTAATTTGATTATATAATCAAGTTGCTGTACTTTGTAATTATATGCACGTTTTCTTTTCTTTATTAATTTTTTTTATACAATGTGTATGTGTGTGTATGTATGTGTAATTTGTGTATTTATATCATTGTGTAGAATTATTATTATAAACTATATTATCTTTTTATATATTCATATTGCTGTATATCCATTGACGTGTCTGATTGTGTAATTACACCGAAAAGACAAATAAAGAATCTATGTAATCTATCTATCTAAAAATATTTTTTTAATAAAATAATTAAAGTAATTAATTGCATTCATTAATACCATTGTTTTTCAGTGTCATCAATATTAATTAAAGTTAATAGAAAAATATTTAGCGTCAGCATGTGAATAGAATTATTGTATAAGCAAAAGAATTATTTGAAGAAACTATAATAAACGGGGACAATCAAACATATTTCGGAGAGGATTTAATTGACCAACACACATGAATACTGGGCTACACAGACACGCTGTCGTGGATTTTTTTGTAGGAAATTTTCTATATCTACTTTCGTTTTGGCAGGGTTTTGAATTAAACATTAGAAAACGTGGTTCTTTGCATTTTTTCAATTTTAATTTTTAATAATTCTAAAACGCCGTAAACTTGGAACCCACAAATTGAATAGTTAGTGGAGCGTCGGTGGACTACAGAATGCAAAAATTTCGGAACCCAGCTCTACTGAACGAATATGTACCATTTGAAATGCGTTCAACTTGTTGGTAAAGCAAACAATACAAAAATGCTTCGTTTTATTATAAGAGACAAGAAACTTTTCAAATATTGATTGTCTTAAGACACTATATATTGCATTTGTGAGAAGTTTGGAATATTGTTGTGTTCATATTAAGAAGATAGAGAGAATTCAGCGAAAATTCTGTAAATATATGTATTTTAAATATCAAAGGTACCCAGAGGTAAACTATGACTATGCTGATTTAGTTAATGTATTTAAATTTGAGCTCTTGTTCATTAGACGTAAGGTATCATACATTATGCAATTATACAAACTAGTACACGGTCTTGTTGATAATCCTGAATTTTTAAGTTTGCTGCAGCTTCATAATCCTAAAATTGGTTCTAGAAATCTCCCTACTTTCAATTGTGAAATTCCTTGCACAAACCAACACAGAAATTCCCCATTGTTTAGCATAAGCAGATTGTATAATGAAGTGTAACACTCCACGGATATAGTCTAGTATACTTTAACTTGGCGTGTGTATGTATGAGTTAATATTTCCGTACGATTTCTCTTGTACACAAAGATCCAGAAATATTGTAGACAATGTTTCTGGACTATTGCTTTAACTTTGTGTACAATATGGGAGAAAATGAAATCGTACGGAAATATTAACTCGTACATACACACGCCAAGTTAAAGTATACTAGACTATATCTTTTGTGATAGCTTGGAATGGAAATTTCGCTGCGGATTCTCATATCGCATGGCTTCTCTGTACAATGACATTCCTGAAGATATCAAAGTACTACCATACCAAAACTTTAAAAGGCGATTAAAGAAAATGCTTTTTACTAAAAATGCGTAGGCAAACATTATCAGATTAGGCTTGCTGTTTATTGATTTATATATTTATTTTTGTTTAAATAATTGTCATACTATAACAAAATAATAATCTGTGTTTAATCTATTTTATTTTCTCTCGTTCTGTGGGGGTTGAGTGGAAGAGCAGAGGATTTAGCTTAAATTCACTGAACTCTGCCCTTTATAACTCAATTATATTTTAATAATTTTATGATTTTGTAATACTTGTGTGGGTTATAATAAAAGCGATTATTATTATTATTATTATTTTTTTTTTTTTTTTTTTTTTTTTTTTTTTTTTACAAAAAAACAGTCACCCTACTCTGTGGCTCCGACCCTCACAGAGGGGAGCTGGTAATACCAGTAGCCACTCCCCACGCCCGTGGGGTGAGTGACTACCGGGTCCGTGAATCATGTGCCCTGAGTAGACGTAATGAACCGAGGATGACAGCCTTCTGCATTCTGCCGGCTACGATCTCTGCCGAATCTCGGCATGCCGGTATGATCTTTAATTCTGAAAGCAGCGTCTGCCTCATTCCACCGAGGGCTCCTATAATCAGTACCACTATTTTAACAGAATGGCCTGGATAAAGCCTGCGGAGTTCGAAGAGCAAATCTCGATATTTTGTCCGTTTTTCCTCCTCTTTCAAGACAATGTTGCTCTCAGCGGGAGCTGAGAATTCCACGACATACATTGTCTTGAGTTGGTGGTCGAGGAGTACTATGTCAGGCTTGTTGGCTTGTATTTGCCTGACGGTGGGAAACGAGTAGTTCCAATAAATTAGGCACTTCTCATTCCCCACAACGGACTCAATATCCCCCGGAACGTAAGGCAGCACTGGTGTTTCGTCTATCCCATACGAGTGCCTTAGATGATAGTAAAGCACTCGTAATGCTGCGTTGTGTCTATGAATATAGGCCGAGACTGCGTATGTCGGGCAAGCCGACAGTAAGTGCATTACAGTCTCCGGCGCCCTGCGGCAGGCCCTGCAGCTGATATCAGGGACCTCCATACCCATGACACGACGTCGATAGACGAGAGTGTTAAATACACCATCCTGGCAAGCCATTATGAATCCCTCGGTCTCAGACTTCAGCCCAGCTGACCTTAAGAAGGCGAAGGTCAGCCTTTCGGATAAGCCGAGGTCTTCTATATTTTTATAGAAGACCCCGTGCAATGGCTTATCCTTATGGAGCTGCAGAAGGATGTTGTGTTCTGCAGCTCTAATGTGGGCTTTTAGTCGAACGGGTTCCAACTCGGTGACAGAGTCGGGGTTTACCCGCTCGACGTCGAAGATGAGACCAAGTTCATCGGCTGCTCTCCGTGCTGCCTTAAAGAGAAAAGCTCCTACCTCTGCATTTTCATGGTCTCGGACCATGCAGAGGAGGGGATCCGAACTCCTGATGACCTTACATGCTCCATCCAGAACCATCCTGCTATGGAGACTCTCCAAGCTCAAAAGTCCACGGCCTCCCCGATGTCGTGGGAGATATAACCGTGGAACGGACGATTTAGGATGCAGGCTCCTATTGAGGTGCATCTTTCTCCGGGTTCCTACATCGAGTTGACGCAGCTCCTCTCGAGTCCACTTCACTACTCCAAAGGAGTAGAGAAGGATCGGAACGGCAAGCATATTAGTAGCAGACACCTTGTTCTTCCCCGACAGTTCTGAAGACCAGATCTGTCGGAGTCGGTGCTGATACTTGCCGCGGAGAGCGTTTTTCACTACACCCACTTCCTGGGTGGAGCGTTGCTCGACACCCAAGTAAGTGTACGACTCTCCGGCATCTAGATGGTGTAAGATGCTTCCGTCCACGAGCTGCGCGTCCTCTCCATAGTCACCGCATCGTCCTCTCTTGAGATGGATCAGTGCGCATTTGTCCAACCCGAACTGCATACCGACAGCCTGCGTGTACTCCTGTACCACCCTAAGGGACTGTTGGAGATCCCTCTCTCCAGAGGCATAAAGTTTAAGGTCATCCATATAAAATAGATGGGTGACCTTATGCCTCCTGTCGCCGGGGGTACCGCAGTTGTAGCCACGGTTTTTCCGGAGCGAGACGGATAATGGCAGTAGTGAGATGCAAAACAGAAGGGGGCTGAGGGAATCTCCCTGAAATACTCCTCTTCTGAATGTCACCGACTCTGTTTGGACTCTATCGTTACCCGATGTTATGGTAAAGCGAGTCCTCCAGAGCGGCATCAGTTCTTCAATACATCTCACTACGGGACCGGGTACCACAAGACATCGGAGCAAGTGAACAATGAGCTCATGTGATGTCATGTCAAATGCCTTGCGGTAGTCGATCCAGGCCATAGAGAGGTTCCGCTTATACTGCATGGAGTCCTGCGTGATACATCTATCGATCAGCAGGTTCTCCTTGCAGCCAGCGACACCTCTCTTCGACCCTCGTTGCTCATATATCCGTTCGTAAACCGGTTCGACTGCGCGGAGCACCCGCATGTACAAAATGCGTGTAAACACCTTGTAACATGCGTTTAGACAGGTTATCGGTCTGTAGTTCTTTGGGTTGGACAAATCTCCGTTCTTGGGGATCAGCACTGTCCGCCCCTCAACAACCCAAGAAGGGATTTGCTGCTCCCCATTTAGCCAGGAATTAAAAATTCTGGCCAAATGGTGGTGGGTGCTCGATAACTTTTTCCACCAAAAGTTATTTATCCCATCGGGACCTGGAGTTCTTAGAGCCCTCAAGAGCCCTACGAACCTCTTCTGGGGTTATTGGTTCGCACACTTCCTGTGGTTGCTGAAGCCTTTGACAAAAGGCTTCAAAGTGTGCAAGGGCAGGAGAATCTCGGTTGAGTGGAAGCCTCTGCTCGTATAGCGTTTTCCAGAAGTTCTCCACCTGATCTGCAGTCGGCGGATTGTCTACAACACGCGGAGGCGGTTGGAAAAGGCGCGAGGGCTTCTCGCGGAACAGTTTATTTTCCGCAAGCCCTCTCGCCCGCCTCACTAGTGATTTTTTACAAGTCACTAGCATCCGTATCCTGTCGAGACAGTGCTGTTTGATGGTTTGCAGCACTGCCTCATTGAGTGTGTGATGGACGCGTCTTAGGTTGGCGGCTAATCGACGCACTTTAGGCGTGAACGGCCTGTTGGCCGCCATGTAGTCCATCACACATTGGATACGGGATGCGTGTTGCCTCGCCGACCGGATCTTGGCTTCCATCTTTTGTATGCGCCGCTGCGCTCTCTCCTGTGGGGAAGAGGTATTTCGCCTCTCCACCTGAGAAGAGCGTTGAGCAGCGGCATACACGACACAATTTATGTGCCAGATGTCAGCCTCTTCTGGTAGCGCTGTACGAAGTTCAGCGTCCACTCTGGCCAGGTCTTGTGGCCCGGGGGTTTTCAGATGGTGTAACCCCCTTCTGGTACTGAGGCCCTCTGGTATTGGCGGAACGAGGAGTGCTACGTCCTCAACCGGTGATTGTGGCGGCTCTTCGGCCACCTCATTCACCGGTCCAGGACCAGCCCTCACGTAGCCCCTACTACGAAGGTGGGATACATAGTCACGCAGATTTTGTGGCGTGAAGGCGCTATGCTCTGGTAGCCTCTCACACCACAGAGCATGCATCCGCGCCATGTATCCCCTCCGCGCGGGCTCACTGCTTTCATAGCAATGCAGAAGTTCATCCCTCAGTTCATCTGTCCACTCAAAGCGTCCTTGGACATTACCAATTTCGTCAACGGGCGGTCCGTCCGGTTGGGCCCCACCACCTTGCCCTTGACCCCTATCCGCACGGGGTCGATCGTGGGGGCCCTGTCTTTGGCCTGCCGGAACCAAAGTTTAGGGTCTGTGGGTGGTTAGCCCAGCAGACCCACGACCGACACCAGAGGGGAAGACGCTTTCCCCTCCCGGGTGCACTAGGGCTGCCGGTTCGGTTTTGCACCCCAGCTGGAGTAAGTGGTGGCGCTACTCACCAAAGGCTTGATAGATGGAAGTCAGCCCCTCCTGCTTATTTATTATTATTATTTTTTTTTTTTTTTTTTTTTTTTTTTTTTTACAAAAAACCAGTCACCCTACTCTGTGGCTCCGACCCTCACAGAGGGGAGCTGGTAATACCAATAGCCACTCCCCACGCCCGTGGGGTGAGTGACTACCGGGTCCGCGAATCGTGTGCCCTGAGTAGACGTAATGAACCGAGGATGACAGCCTTCTGCATTCTGCCGGCTAAGATCTCTGCCGAATCTCGGCATGCCGGTATGATCTTTAGTTCTGAAAGCAGCGTCTGTCTCATTCCACCGAGGGCTCCTATAATCAGTACCACTATTTTAACAGAATGGCCTGGATAAAGCCTGCGGAGTTCGAAGAGCAAATCTCGATATTTTGTCCGTTTTTCCTCCTCTTTCAAGACAATGTTGCTCTCAGCGGGAGCTGAGAATTCCACGACATACATTGTCTTGAGTTGGTGGTCGAGGAGTACTATGTCAGGCTTGTTGGCTTGTATTTGCCTGACGGTGGGAAACGAGTAGTTCCAATAAATTAGGCACTTCTCATTCCCCACAACGGACTCAATATCCCCCGGAACGTAAGGCAGCACTGGTGTTTCGTCTATCCCATACGAGTGCCTTAGATGATAGTAAAGCACTCGTAATGCTGCGTTGTGTCTATGAATATAGGCCGAGACTGCGTAAGTCGGGCAAGCCGACAGTAAGTGCATTACAGTCTCCGGCGCCCTGCGGCAGGCCCTGCAGCTGACATCAGGGACCTCCATACCCATGACACGACGTCGATAGACGAGAGTGTTAAATACACCATCCTGGCAAGCCATTATGAATCCCTCGGTCTCAGACTTCAGCCCAGCTGACCTTAAGAAGGCGAAGGTCAGCCTTTCAGATAAGCCGAGGTCTTCTATATTTTTATAGAAGATCCCGTGCAATGGCTTATCCTTATGGAGCTGCAGAAGGATGTTGTGTTCTGCAGCTCTAATGTGGGCTTTTAGTCGAACGGGTTCCAACTCGGTGACAGAGTCGGGGTTTACCCGCTCGACGTCGAAGATGAGACCAAGTTCATCGGCTGCTCTGCGTGCTGCCTTAAAGAGAAAAGCTCCTACCTCTGCATTTTCATGGTCTCGGACCATGCAGAGGAGGGGATCCGAACTCCTGATGACCTTACATGCTCCCTCCAGAACCATCCTGCTATGGAGACTCTCCAAGCTCAAGAGTCCACGGCCTCCCCGATTTCGTGGGAGATATAACCGTGGAACGGACGATTTAGGATGCAAGCTCCTATTGAGATGCATCTTCTTGCGGGTTACTACATCGAGTTGACGCAGCTCTTCTCTAGTCCACTTCACTACTCCGAAAGAGTAGAGAAGGATCGGAACGGCAAGCATATTTGTAGCAGACACCTTGTTCTTCCCCGACAGTTCTGAAGACCAGATCTGTCGGAGTAGGTGCTGATACTTGCCGCGGAGAGCGTTTTTCACTACACTCACTTCTTGGGTGGAGCGTTGCTCGACACCCAAGTAAGTGTACGACTCTCCGGCATCTAGATGGTGTAAGATGCTTCCGTCCACGAGCTGCGCGTCCTCTCCATAGTCACCGCATCGTCCTCTCTTGAGATGGATCAGTGCGCATTTGTCCAACCCGAACTGCATACCGACAGCCTGCGTATACTCCTGTACCACCCTAAGGGACTGTTGGAGATCCCTCTCTCCAGAGGCATAAAGTTTAAGGTCATCCATATAAAATAGATGGGTGACCTTATGCCTTCTGTCGCCGGGGGTACCGCAGTTGTAGCCACGGGTTTTCCGGAGCGAGACGGATAATGGCAGTAGTGAGATGCAAAACAGAAGGGGGCTGAGGGAATCTCCCTGAAATACTCCTCTTCTGAATGTTACCGACTCTGTTTGGACTCTATCGTTACCCGATGTTATGGTAAAGCGAGTCCTCCAGAGCGGCATCAGTTCTTCAATACACCTCACTACGGGACCGGGTACCACAAGACATCGGAGCAAGTGAACAATGAGCTCATGCGATGTCATGTCGAATGCCTTGCGGTAGTCGATCCAGGCCATAGAGAGGTTCCGCTTATACTGCATGGAGTCCTGCGTGACACATCTGTCAATCAACAGGTTCTCCTTGCAGCCAGCGACACCTCTCTTCGACCCTCGTTGCTCATATATCCGTTCGTAAACCGGTTCAACTGCGTGGAGCACCCGCATGTACAAAATGCGTGTAAACACCTTGTAACATGCGTTTAGACAGGTTATCGGTCTGTAATTCTTTGGGTTGGACAAATCTCCGTTCTTGGGGATCAGCACTGTCCGCCCCTCAACAACCCAAGAAGGGATTTGCTGCTCCCCATTTAACCAGGAATTAAATATTCTGGCCAAATGGTGGTGGGTGCTCGATAACTTTTTCCACCAAAAGTTATTTATCCCATCGGGACCTGGAGCAGCAAAGTTCTTAGAGCCATCAAGAGCCCTACGAACCTCTTCTGGGGTTATTGGTTCGCACACTTCCTGTGGTTGCTGAAGCCTTTGACAAAAGGCTTCAAAGTGTGCAAGGGCCGGAGAATCTCGGTTGAGTGGAAGCCTCTCCTCGTACAGCGTTTTCCAGAAGTTCTCCACCTGATCTGCAGTCGGCGGATTGTTATTATTATTGTTATTATTATTATTATTATTATTATTATTATTATTATTATTATTATATTTAGAGACAAAGGACACATATATATTATATTTAATTTCATAATTTTTCTCAAAATTCCTTTCTTTGAGATTTTCATTCATGTGTCAAAATAAAGATTTCAACAATGAAATGACTAGTTTTAATTGTTGATTTAAACCAATCGGAGCAAGATTACGAGATAATCATGCACTAATGCGATTATCTGATAATTCCACTATAGTGTATGATTATTGATTATGTCAAAAATTAATTATTTAGAAAGCCTGGTCTTTTTACTTTTTTTTAACATTTGCGACGCAATTTAAAAGTAAACATCATTTTTATTTGCAAAATGTATAAAAACACTTATTTTATTCCTTAGATAACTTTAAAATTTAATTAATGAAATTCTCTAATAAAATACAACTCATGCAATAAAAGTAAATTGGCAATTTTTGACAAATTTGCGCTTACGTATATTAAACTAACAAGACATTCAAGCAAATTTCCTAAAAATTACCGATAATTTTTATTGCACTTGTTGCATTACCACTGATAATATGGTTTAGTTCTTTATAATCCCTTAACAAACGCCATCAAATCAAAATACAATTTATTTCAGACTTATATTGATGAACACATTATTATTGTTTTAATACGGCCTTTGCTTTTTTATCGTAACATTTCTTCTTCGGGCACCGATATGAATACATACGAAAAAATATCAGATTGTCTTTCATATTTCCATTCCAAGCTATCACAAAAGATATAGTCTAGTATACTTTAACTTGGCGTGTGTATGTATGAGTTAATATTTCCGTACGATTTCTCTTGTACACAAAGATCCAGAAATATTGTAGACAATGTTTCTGGACTATTGCTTTAACTTTGTGTACAATATGGGAGAAAATGAAATCGTACGGAAATATTAACTCGTACATACACACGCCAAGTTAAAGTATACTAGACTATATCTTTTGTGATAGCTTGGAATGGAAATATGAAAGACAATCTGATATTTTTTCGTATGTATTCATATCGGTGCCCGAAGAAGAAATGTTACGATAAAAAAGCAAAGGCCGTATTAAAACAATAATAATGTGTTCATCAATATAAGTCTGAAATAAATTGTATTTTGATTTGATGGCGTTTGTTAAGGGATTATAAAGAACTAAACCATATTATCAGTGGTAATGCAACAAGTGCAATAAAAATTATCGGTAATTTTTAGGAAATTTGCTTGAATGTCTTGTTAGTTTAATATACGTAAGCGCAAATTTGTCAAAAATTGCCAATTTACTTTTATTGCATGAGTTGTATTTTATTAGAGAATTTCATTAATTAAATTTTAAAGTTATCTAAGGAATAAAATAAGTGTTTTTATACATTTTGCAAATAAAAATGATGTTTACTTTTAAATTGCGTCGCAAATGTTAAAAAAAAGTAAAAAGACCAGGCTTTCTAAATAATTAATTTTTGACATAATCAATAATCATACACTATAGTGGAATTATCAGATAATCGCATTAGTGCATGATTATCTCGTAATCTTGCTCCGATTGGTTTAAATCAACAATTAAAACTAGTCATTTCATTGTTGAAATCTTTATTTTGACACATGAATGAAAATCTCAAAGAAAGGAATTTTGAGAAAAATTATGAAATTAAATATAATATATATGTGTCCTTTGTCTCTAAATATAATAATAATAATAATAATAATAATAATAATAATAATAATAATAACAATAACAATAAACGCAGGAGGGGCTAACTTCCATCTATTAAGCCTTTGGTGAGTAGCGCCACCACTTACTCCAGCTAGGGGTGCAAAACCGAACCGGCAGCCCTAGTGCACCCGGGAGGGGAAAGCATCTTCCCCTCTGGTGTCGGTCGTGGGCCTGCTGGGCTAACCACCCACAGGCTCTAACCTTTGGTTCCAGCAGGCCGAAGACTGGGCCCCCACGATCGACCCCGTTCGGATAGGGGTCAAGGGCAAGGTGGTGGGGCCCAACCGGATAGACCGCCCGTTGACGACGTACGCAACGAACAAGGACGCTTTGAGTGGACAGATGAACTGAGGGATGAGCTTCTGCATTGTTATGAAAGCAGTGAGCCCGCGCGGAGGGGGTACATGGCGCGGATGCATGCTCTGTGGTGTGAGAGGCTACCAGAGCATAGCGCCTTCACGCCACAAAATCTGCGTGACTATGTATCCCACCTTCGTAGTAGGGGCTACGTGAGGGCTGCTCCTGGGCCGGTGAATGAGGTGGCCGAAGAGCCGCCACATTCACCGGTTGAGGACGTGGCTCTCCTCGTTCCGCCAATACCAGAGGGCCTCAGTACCAGAAGGGGGTTACACCGTCTAAAAACCCCCGGGCCACAAGACCTGGCCAGAGTGGACGCTGAACTTCGTACAGCGCTACCAGAAGAGGCTGACATCTGGCACATAAATTGTGCCGTGTATGCCGCTGCTCAACGCTCGTCTCAGGTGGAGAGGCGAAATACCTCTTCCCCACAGGAGAGAGCGCAGCGGCGCATACAAAAGATGGAAGCCAAGATCCAGTCGGCGAGGCAACACGCATCCCGTATCCAATGTGTGATGGACTATATGGCGGCCAACAGGCCGTTCACGCCTAAAGTGCGTCGATTAGCCGCCAACTTAAGACGCGTCCATCACACACTCAATGAGGCAGTGCTGCGAACCACCAAACAGCACTGTCTCGACAGGATACGGATGCTAGTGACTTGCAAAAAGTCATTAGTGAGGCGGGCGAGGGGGCTTGCGGAAAATAAACTGTTCCGCGAGAAGCCCTCGCGCCTTTTCCAACCGCCTCCGCGTGTTGTAGACAATCCGCCGACTGCAGATCAGGTGGAGAACTTCTGGAAAACGCTGTACGAGGAGAGGCTTCCACTCAACCGAGATTCTCCGGCCCTTGCACACTTTGAAGCCTTTTGTCAAAGGCTTCAGCAACCACAGGAAGTGTGCGAACCAATAACCCCAGAAGAGGTTCGTAGGGCTCTTGATGGCTCTAAGAACTTTGCTGCTCCAGGTCCCGATGGGATAAATAACTTTTGGTGGAAAAAGTTATCGAGCACCCACCACCATTTGGCCAGAATATTTAATTCCTGGTTAAATGGGGAGCAGCAAATCCCTTCTTGGGTTGTTGAGGGGCGGACAGTGCTGATCCCCAAGAACGGAGATTTGTCCAACCCAAAGAATTACAGACCGATAACCTGTCTAAACGCATGTTACAAGGTGTTTACACGCATTTTGTACATGCGGGTGCTCCACGCAGTTGAACCGGTTTACGAACGGATATATGAGCAACGAGGGTCGAAGAGAGGTGTCGCTGGCTGCAAGGAGAACCTGTTGATTGACAGATGTGTCACGCAGGACTCCATGCAGTATAAGCGGAACCTCTCTATGGCCTGGATCGACTACCGCAAGGCATTCGACATGACATCGCATGAGCTCATTGTTCACTTGCTCCGATGTCTTGTGGTACCCGGTCCCGTAGTGAGGTGTATTGAAGAACTGATGCCGCTCTGGAGGACTCGCTTTACCATAACATCGGGTAACGATAGAGTCCAAACAGAGTCGGTAACATTCAGAAGAGGAGTATTTCAGGGAGATTCCCTCAGCCCCCTTCTGTTTTGCATCTCACTACTGCCATTATCCGTCTCGCTCCGGAAAACCCGTGGCTACAACTGCGGTACCCCCGGCGACAGAAGGCATAAGGTCACCCATCTATTTTATATGGATGACCTTAAACTTTATGCCTCTGGAGAGAGGGATCTCCAACAGTCCCTTAGGGTGGTACAGGAGTATACGCAGGCTGTCGGTATGCAGTTCGGGTTGGACAAATGCGCACTGATCCATCTCAAGAGAGGACGATGCGGTGACTATGGAGAGGACGCGCAGCTCGTGGACGGAAGCATCTTACACCATCTAGATGCCGGAGAGTCGTACACTTACTTGGGTGTCGAGCAACGCTCCACCCAAGAAGTGAGTGTAGTGAAAAACGCTCTCCGCGGCAAGTATCAGCACCTACTCCGACAGATCTGGTCTTCAGAACTGTCGGGGAAGAACAAGGTGTCTGCTACAAATATGCTTGCCGTTCCGATCCTTCTCTACTCTTTCGGAGTAGTGAAGTGGACTAGAGAAGAGCTGCGTCAACTCGATGTAGTAACCCGCAAGAAGATGCATCTCAATAGGAGCTTGCATCCTAAATCGTCCGTTCCACGGTTATATCTCCCACGAAATCGGGGAGGCCGTGGACTCTTGAGCTTGGAGAGTCTCCATAGCAGGATGGTTCTGGAGGGAGCATGTAAGGTCATCAGGAGTTCGGATCCCCTCCTCTGCATGGTCCGAGACCATGAAAATGCAGAGGTAGGAGCTTTTCTCTTTAAGGCAGCACGCAGAGCAGCCGATGAACTTGGTCTCATCTTCGACGTCGAGCGGGTAAACCCCGACTCTGTCACCGAGTTGGAACCCGTTCGACTAAAAGCCCACATTAGAGCTGCAGAACACAACATCCTTCTGCAGCTCCATAAGGATAAGCCATTGCACGGGATCTTCTATAAAAATATAGAAGACCTCGGCTTATCTGAAAGGCTGACCTTCGCCTTCTTAAGGTCAGCTGGGCTGAAGTCTGAGACCGAGGGATTCATAATGGCTTGCCAGGATGGTGTATTTAACACTCTCGTCTATCGACGTCGTGTCATGGGTATGGAGGTCCCTGATGTCAGCTGCAGGGCCTGCCGCAGGGCGCCGGAGACTGTAATGCACTTACTGTCGGCTTGCCCGACTTACGCAGTCTCGGCCTATATTCATAGACACAACGCAGCATTACGAGTGCTTTACTATCATCTAAGGCACTCGTATGGGATAGACGAAACACCAGTGCTGCCTTACGTTCCGGGGGATATTGAGTCCGTTGTGGGGAATGAGAAGTGCCTAATTTATTGGAACTACTCGTTTCCCACCGTCAGGCAAATACAAGCCAACAAGCCTGACATAGTACTCCTCGACCACCAACTCAAGACAATGTATGTCGTGGAATTCTCAGCTCCCGCTGAGAGCAACATTGTCTTGAAAGAGGAGGAAAAACGGACAAAATATCGAGATTTGCTCTTCGAACTCCGCAGGCTTTATCCAGGCCATTCTGTTAAAATAGTGGTACTGATTATAGGAGCCCTCGGTGGAATGAGACAGACGCTGCTTTCAGAACTAAAGATCATACCGGCATGCCGAGATTCGGCAGAGATCTTAGCCGGCAGAATGCAGAAGGCTGTCATCCTCGGTTCATTACGTCTACTCAGGGCACACGATTCGCGGACCCGGTAGTCACTCACCCCACGGGCGTGGGGAGTGGCTATTGGTATTACCAGCTCCCCTCTGTGAGGGTCGGAGCCACAGAGTAGGGTGACTGGTTTTTTGTAAAAAAAAAAAAAAAAAAAAAAAAAAAAAAAAAAAAAAATAATAATAATAAATAAGCAGGAGGGGCTGACTTCCATCTATCAAGCCTTTGGTGAGTAGCGCCACCACTTACTCCAGCTGGGGTGCAAAACCGAACCGGCAGCCCTAGTGCACCCGGGAGGGGAAAGCGTCTTCCCCTCTGGTGTCGGTCGTGGGTCTGCTGGGCTAACCACCCACAGACCCTAAACTTTGGTTCCGGCAGGCCAAAGACAGGGCCCCCACGATCGACCCCGTGCGGATAGGGGTCAAGGGCAAGGTGGTGGGGCCCAACCGGACGGACCGCCCGTTGACGAAATTGGTAATGTCCAAGGACGCTTTGAGTGGACAGATGAACTGAGGGATGAACTTCTGCATTGCTATGAAAGCAGTGAGCCCGCGCGGAGGGGATACATGGCGCGGATGCATGCTCTGTGGTGTGAGAGGCTACCAGAGCATAGCGCCTTCACGCCACAAAATCTGCGTGACTATGTATCCCACCTTCGTAGTAGGGGCTACGTGAGGGCTGGTCCTGGACCGGTGAATGAGGTGGCCGAAGAGCCGCCACAATCACCGGTTGAGGACGTAGCACTCCTCGTTCCGCCAATACCAGAGGGCCTCAGTACCAGAAGGGGGTTACACCATCTGAAAACCCCCGGGCCACAAGACCTGGCCAGAGTGGACGCTGAACTTCGTACAGCGCTACCAGAAGAGGCTGACATCTGGCACATAAATTGTGTCGTGTATGCCGCTGCTCAACGCTCTTCTCAGGTGGAGAGGCGAAATACCTCTTCCCCACAGGAGAGAGCGCAGCGGCGCATACAAAAGATGGAAGCCAAGATCCGGTCGGCGAGGCAACACGCATCCCGTATCCAATGTGTGATGGACTACATGGCGGCCAACAGGCCGTTCACGCCTAAAGTGCGTCGATTAGCCGCCAACCTAAGACGCGTCCATCACACACTCAATGAGGCAGTGCTGCAAACCATCAAACAGCACTGTCTCGACAGGATACGGATGCTAGTGACTTGTAAAAAATCACTAGTGAGGCGGGCGAGAGGGCTTGCGGAAAATAAACTGTTCCGCGAGAAGCCCTCGCGCCTTTTCCAACCGCCTCCGCGTGTTGTAGACAATCCGCCGACTGCAGATCAGGTGGAGAACTTCTGGAAAACGCTATACGAGCAGAGGCTTCCACTCAACCGAGATTCTCCTGCCCTTGCACACTTTGAAGCCTTTTGTCAAAGGCTTCAGCAACCACAGGAAGTGTGCGAACCAATAACCCCAGAAGAGGTTCGTAGGGCTCTTGAGGGCTCTAAGAACTCCAGGTCCCGATGGGATAAATAACTTTTGGTGGAAAAAGTTATCGAGCACCCACCACCATTTGGCCAGAATTTTTAATTCCTGGCTAAATGGGGAGCAGCAAATCCCTTCTTGGGTTGTTGAGGGGCGGACAGTGCTGATCCCCAAGAACGGAGATTTGTCCAACCCAAAGAACTACAGACCGATAACCTGTCTAAACGCATGTTACAAGGTGTTTACACGCATTTTGTACATGCGGGTGCTCCGCGCAGTCGAACCGGTTTACGAACGGATATATGAGCAACGAGGGTCGAAGAGAGGTGTCGCTGGCTGCAAGGAGAACCTGCTGATCGATAGATGTATCACGCAGGACTCCATGCAGTATAAGCGGAACCTCTCTATGGCCTGGATCGACTACCGCAAGGCATTTGACATGACATCACATGAGCTCATTGTTCACTTGCTCCGATGTCTTGTGGTACCCGGTCCCGTAGTGAGATGTATTGAAGAACTGATGCCGCTCTGGAGGACTCGCTTTACCATAACATCGGGTAACGATAGAGTCCAAACAGAGTCGGTGACATTCAGAAGAGGAGTATTTCAGGGAGATTCCCTCAGCCCCCTTCTGTTTTGCATCTCACTACTGCCATTATCCGTCTCGCTCCGGAAAAACCGTGGCTACAACTGCGGTACCCCCGGCGACAGGAGGCATAAGGTCACCCATCTATTTTATATGGATGACCTTAAACTTTATGCCTCTGGAGAGAGGGATCTCCAACAGTCCCTTAGGGTGGTACAGGAGTACACGCAGGCTGTCGGTATGCAGTTCGGGTTGGACAAATGCGCACTGATCCATCTCAAGAGAGGACGATGCGGTGACTATGGAGAGGACGCGCAGCTCGTGGACGGAAGCATCTTACACCATCTAGATGCCGGAGAGTCGTACACTTACTTGGGTGTCGAGCAACGCTCCACCCAGGAAGTGGGTGTAGTGAAAAACGCTCTCCGCGGCAAGTATCAGCACCGACTCCGACAGATCTGGTCTTCAGAACTGTCGGGGAAGAACAAGGTGTCTGCTACTAATATGCTTGCCGTTCCGATCCTTCTCTACTCCTTTGGAGTAGTGAAGTGGACTCGAGAGGAGCTGCGTCAACTCGATGTAGGAACCCGGAGAAAGATGCACCTCAATAGGAGCCTGCATCCTAAATCGTCCGTTCCACGGTTATATCTCCCACGACATCGGGGAGGCCGTGGACTTTTGAGCTTGGAGAGTCTCCATAGCAGGATGGTTCTGGATGGAGCATGTAAGGTCATCAGGAGTTCGGATCCCCTCCTCTGCATGGTCCGAGACCATGAAAATGCAGAGGTAGGAGCTTTTCTCTTTAAGGCAGCACGGAGAGCAGCCGATGAACTTGGTCTCATCTTCGACGTCGAGCGGGTAAACCCCGACTCTGTCACCGAGTTGGAACCCGTTCGACTAAAAGCCCACATTAGAGCTGCAGAACACAACATCCTTCTGCAGCTCCATAAGGATAAGCCATTGCACGGGGTCTTCTATAAAAATATAGAAGACCTCGGCTTATCCGAAAGGCTGACCTTCGCCTTCTTAAGGTCAGCTGGGCTGAAGTCTGAGACCGAGGGATTCATAATGGCTTGCCAGGATGGTGTATTTAACACTCTCGTCTATCGACGTCGTGTCATGGGTATGGAGGTCCCTGATATCAGCTGCAGGGCCTGCCGCAGGGCGCCGGAGACTGTAATGCACTTACTGTCGGCTTGCCCGACATACGCAGTCTCGGCCTATATTCATAGACACAACGCAGCATTACGAGTGCTTTACTATCATCTAAGGCACTCGTATGGGATAGACGAAACACCAGTGCTGCCTTACGTTCCGGGGGATATTGAGTCCGTTGTGGGGAATGAGAAGTGCCTAATTTATTGGAACTACTCGTTTCCCACCGTCAGGCAAATACAAGCCAACAAGCCTGACATAGTACTCCTCGACCACCAACTCAAGACAATGTATGTCGTGGAATTCTCAGCTCCCGCTGAGAGCAACATTGTCTTGAAAGAGGAGGAAAAACGGACAAAATATCGAGATTTGCTCTTCGAACTCCGCAGGCTTTATCCAGGCCATTCTGTTAAAATAGTGGTACTGATTATAGGAGCCCTCGGTGGAATGAGGCAGACGCTGCTTTCAGAATTAAAGATCATACCGGCATGCCGAGATTCGGCAGAGATCGTAGCCGGCAGAATGCAGAAGGCTGTCATCCTCGGTTCATTACGTCTACTCAGGGCACATGATTCACGGACCCGGTAGTCACTCACCCCACGGGCGTGGGGAGTGGCTACTGGTATTACCAGCTCCCCTCTGTGAGGGTCGGAGCCACAGAGTAGGGTGACTGTTTTTTTGTAAAAAAAAAAAAAAAAAAAAAAAAAAAAAAAAAAAAAATAATAATAATAATAATCGCTTTTATTATAACCCACACAAGTATTACAAAATCATAAAATTATTAAAATATAATTGAGTTATAAAGGGCAGAGTTCAGTGAATTTAAGCTAAATCCTCTGCTCTTCCACTCAACCCCCACAGAACGAGAGAAAATAAAATAGATTAAACACAGATTATTATTTTGTTATAGTATGACAATTATTTAAACAAAAATAAATATATAAATCAATAAACAGCAAGCCTAATCTGATAATGTTTGCCTACGCATTTTTAGTAAAAAGCATTTTCTTTAATCGCCTTTTAAAGTTTTGGTATGGTAGTACTTTGATATCTTCAGGAATGTCATTGTACAGAGAAGCCATGCGATATGAGAATCCGCAGCGAAATTCAGCAGTTCTATGTTTTGGGATAGTGATAGTAGATTTATATCTTATATTTAAATTATGTACATCTGTCCTATAAGTAATTTTATTATACAGATAAGGTGATTTAGTTAATATTATGTTATGAAATAACGAGCAGCTATGGAAAACATTCCTATTTTTAATATTAAGCCAGCCAATTTCTTTCAATTTCGAGGATACGGGATCATATTTTTTTATACCACAAATTAATCTAACACAGCTATTTTGTAACCGCTGTAATCGTTGAGCATCAACTTGGCGTAAAAAAGGAAAATATACAACCGAAGCATAGTTTATATGTGACAGGACAAGGGTTTCACATAATAATGTTTTTGTTTTTTTTGTTAGCATGTTTTTACTTGCATAAATTGTTTTTAGATTCGTAAACGATTTCTTCATAATATAACTAACATGATCAGTAAACTTTAGACTTGAGTCAATATATAACCCTAAATTTTTCGATACGTTTGTAAGCGCAAGTTGTTCATTATTAATTTGTATGTTGACATTTTCCGCACATCTATCTCTTGTGCCTCTCCTAGCAAACAACATGACCTTAGATTTTGTTGCATTTATGGACAGACAAAAGGAGTTAGATATTTTAATAAGAGATGCTATATCTTGATTGATAAAACTGCAAGCACTTTCAATATTGTCCTCTTTAAATGAATAATAGAGCTGGGTGTCATCAGCATAAAAATGTGACTTACAGTTTTTAAGAACATTTTGAAACTCAGCTGTGTATAATGTGAACATAAGAGGGCCCAATATTGAACCTTGCGGGACACCTTGATTTACTGGCAGTATATCAGAATTTTCTCCTTTATTAGTAACTCTCTGTTGTCTGTCCGTTATATATTGCCTCATTAATTCTATAGATTTGGGGCAGAATCCAAAATAATGTAATACTGCTAGAAGCAGCCGATGATTTATTCTATCAAACGCCTTGCTATAATCCAATAACACTAAAATTGTGACTTCATTATTATCCGATGATCGTACAATATCATCCACCACCTCAGGCAGTGCGGTTGTTGTGCTATATCCCTTACGAAAGCCAGATTGGTTAACAGGTAATATATTATTTAGTGTCACATGTTCTCTAATTTGGTTATTCATGATTATTTCTATAATTTTAGACATGGTTGGCAGTATGCTAACTGGTCTCAAATCTGTTATATCTGATATATTGCTAGTCTTTGGCAATGGTATTATTTTAGAACATTTCCACAAAGATGGAAAAACATCATTTTCGAAACAAAAATTTATAATATGGGTTAGCAATGGCAAAATATTAGGACACAGGTATAAAAGTAATCCAAGCCCTATATCATCCATTCCAACTGCTTCAGATTTGACAGATTTTAAAGCTAAGTATATTTGATATTCGGTGACCATTTTAAAAGAAAAAGTATTAGTATTATGTCTAATATGATGATCGGAAAATTCGACATATTCTTCGCTAACGGAAAAATCACTTGTGCAATAATTTATGAAATGAGTATTAATAGTATTAGCATCACCAACCGTATCTGGTATTTGCTGGAGAGGTTTCCCTTTGTAGACGTTTAATGCTCTTAATTCCCGCGACATATTTTTATTATTTTTTAAACTTAATGAATATTCAAGATAAGCCTTTTTTTCTCTGGTAATAGCAGAATTTGTTTCATTCCGCAGCTGCTTGTAATAGTCCCAATGCGCTGGTAATTTTGTTTTCTTATACCTGATTTGTGCTCGATTTCTTAACTTAATCATTTGTTTTATCGTATCTGTAAGCCAAGGTGACTTTTTTTTACTTATTAGAACAGTTTTTACAGGGGCATGTCTGTCAAATAGGTCAATTATAAGACTATTGAGCAAACTGATTTTATCATTAATATCTGCTAAATGAAACACATCTTCGGTTGGAAGAGCATGAAAATCATTTAAAAGATTTTCTTGGTTAATCATTTTTAAATCATGAAAGGTGTACAAAAAAGGCTTGGCTTGGATTTCATTGTGATCTAAAATACAAGATATCAGGTGGTGGTCTGAAATTTCAGAAATGTCACAAGTGGTAGACGAGATCATTTTTAAATTGTGTGAGCAAATTATGTAATCCAACAATGTAGAACTAGTGCTAGTAATTCGTGTAGGTTGATCAATAATTTGAGTTAGTTCATAGGTGTCTAAAATATTGGACAAAAGTTTATTTGCTCTACTCTCTATCTGAAAATAATCAATATTAAAATCTCCACCACATAGTAAATAGTCATATCTAGGTATTATTAAATTTAATGTATCCTCAAATTCTGAAAAAAACTGGTTAGTCGGAAAATTGGGTGGTCTATAAATAACACCAACTGCAAATTTTTTATTTTGATGGCAAATTTCTACCCATAATTGCTCCATTTCACTTACTTGAGGCGTTGTCACCAGTTATAGCCCCCTCCCACACAAAGCTCTTCTAGAACCTTCCGGGATAAAGGGGGAGTCGTGATTACCTGTGGTATTATTTATTATTTGCATTATTATTATTAAATAAAAAGTCTAATCACTTACCGGTTTGAATAGAAGTTAACTTCTGCCTTTTTCTCACTCCAGATGAGTTGCAAATTAAACACATTCTTCGTATATCGTCTTTTTCTTGACTTTTACTGCGCTATAAGATTACTGATGAAATCTTTTGTAAACAGCAGTATATGTCCCGGTAGTGGTCGCACTGTAGCTCCATCAAGCTACGGTTAGTGCAGGTGATCAATTTTTTGTGATTTGCAAATTTGGCGAAGGCGCAGGTTAAAATAAACAATTTTATTCGATTTGAAATAATAAAGTTATATTTTCTGTTACTATGTAGAAACTAATTAGGGAATCACTAGAAAAGTTTACTGCTTTAGGTAGCGGATACAACTTGTATTGCTAAAATGTATCTTAAAACCATTTAGTTTGCCAGCATTTGTAAGGCCTTAAGAGCTCAAGATTATGTGACTCACAAGTTTCAGTATACCTAACTCCTTTATTTGGATCAAAGTTAAGTTGTTGATTTTTTACAGATCTATAATTTCAATTGAACTCTGTTCTTTGGCAGCTTTTAAAGGTTAATCAGTGCAATTACTTCAAAGGGAAGATAACAAATAAAATATTTAACGCTTCTCTTGTTTATCGAAAGGTTTTCAAATTCACTCAGGGGCCAGTTTATCAGTCTGTCATCAGTCTTTAACCTTATATCAAAAATACTGTTTGATTGAGAAAAATGTCTGGCAAGGTGTTGATACTATTGCCAGAGTAACAATCCGACGTGGTTGTATTGAATAATAGAAAGGCGAAAAAATTATTAATAAAAATAAATGGTGCTAGAGATAAAGCGAGGTTTTGCGTAAATACTTTACAGATTTCTTTCTTGTGATAGAACAAATTAATTAACTATTTCAGTTTACTTACTAACGTTAAGAAACGAATTGTTGCTTTCTTTATCCAATTCCAGCAGCCTCCCTATCAAAATCTGTTATTCAGGATACAAATACAAATCTATAATTCAGTTTTTATAAAACGTTTATTGTGTAACCGTAAAATAATAAACAGAAAATCAAAAGACATCGTCATAGGACAATATAACATTCACGATTATTTTTTTACATATATACGTTATTCCTTCAATAGCGCCATTTGTAACAGCGGTATAACAGCAATCGACGACAAATCAGCTAATACTGCTTCAATATTCTGAAGTGTGTTTACTTTTAGTAAGTTGTCCTTTCTAAAGATTACGATGACGACAGCTAAAAGTGGTATAATTTCCAAAGAATCGTATGCAAGAATTAGATCCCACAATGTTAGTAGTTGCTCAGGTGGCAAGTGACCACTAAACGCACGCATTATCCATTTTATCACCACCCTCAACCTAAAAATAGCAAGAATCGATTATGAGGATTATAACAACTAAATTGTAATCATGTTTTTAACATTACTTTGAACTAAGTTCTACACAAAACAAAACCAAATAAATGACAATCGGGCCATATCCGATTAAAAGTCTATTTAATACGCATCCCGGTCACCTGCCAAATATATTATTACATTTATTACTTACGGAGGTATATGATTTTTCTTGAAGTGATTCCACAAGTTTGGCTCATAAATCTGAAGCATTTTTTCATACTGCAGACAAAGAGACACCACTCCTTGGGGACTTGCACACACTCTGTGAAGCTTATGCCAATATCTTAAGTAGAAAGCTCGAAAAACAAAATAAAGTTCAACAGGAGTCTGAAATAAGTAGCAGAAGGGTGCAGCTGAAAATAAATATCTTTATTAATTTTTATGTATTATTATTTGGCAAGAAAAAGTATTTGGTAATTTAAAAGGCTTGTGCGTGTTATAACTATCTTGAAATTTATAATAATAATTATTTTATTTCATGTAAGCCTACAGAATATGAAACGTCAATAGCAAACTATAAAGAACAGTCTTGCATAGAGCATACAGCAAATATTTAGAATATTAGATGCACCATGTGATTGAAATATTTTATTCTTATGAATTCCAGTTGATACCATTTGGTAGAGTACCGTGTTGAGCAAAATCGAACTAAGCATACATTTTGTACTTTATGCCTGTCTAAGATATATCGAACACATCAGATGATCGTCCTAATAGTCCAGTTAGGAAGTGTAACAAAATGTCTTAGTATGGGACGTTGATAGATACGTATAGTGTATACGACCAAAATCGAAACCGCATGAAAACTAAAAGCCGGCATCTCTTTATTGTTTTTCTTATGACAAGCATTTCTATTTACCTCCGCAAGAGATGCCGACTGTTTTTGCCGGCATTTAGTTTTTATACGGTTTCAATTCTGGTCGTATACACTATACCTAACAATATATTCGTTCAATAGCAGTGCCACTATATGAGTTGTAGTTTAGTTCCCAATAAAATTTGTAACGCATTAAAATTTCGGAAGTATACAAATTGAAGTTTATAAAATATGAACACATTGTATATGTAAACAATGATCAGCAGTTAACAATAAAAAAAATATTTCGGCAGAAATACTACTGATATCAACCTCATAGGGGATTTTTGGAAATAATATCGTTTTTGTTTTCGAAAATTGGCACCTACCGTACATAGTGAATCCGTGGAACGGGATAACACCGCTCGGTGGAAAAACTATCGAACTCTCTGGTGTATTTTGTTTCCCTTTGACGATCACTTGCATGAACGCCGGCTGGGTAGGTAAATTTTTTAAAATATCAGCGTCTCTCGAAAAACACAGCATCACCTAAACATTTAAAAGATACATTTTAGAATTGTAAAATGTGGTATTTGCTGGGTAACAAACCTGGTACAGAACATCTTCAAAGACAAAATATTGATCGTCGTTTGATGCTGTTAAATTTATGTCCTTTATTATTAGTTTGTCTATCATCAGGTCAAATTGAAGAACATGCTGTTTCAATGTTTCGAAATAATTCTTATGCTGCAAAAATGTAATATATGTTTATTAAACAAACAAATTAGCATTAATCTTTGACTTTTGGACTAAAATGAAAAGCAAAACGATAGCTTAATAGTTACTCTGAGAGATTTACAACTTAAAAAGAGTTGCTTGTTTTTCAAATGATTAATTTTCTCAGAGGTTGTAAGTTCTAGCAGATTTACTTACATATGTGAGCAAAGTCATTTGCCATACATGAATTGTCATCTGCATATTGAAATAAATGAATTTCTCGTAAATCGTTAATATATAAGATTAATGACTGGTGACTGGTATGACTGGTGGTCGAGAGATGAGCGCACTTGCCTCTCACCCTTTCCTACATAAACCAAACTCATAACACAAATAATCATCCAGGAAAGAATCACTTAAATAATTAAACTGTTCGCAGATAAACCACACAGAAATATCATAAAATTTTTAAGAAATGATAAATAAAATCACAAAAATTCAGATCTATAAGCATATTGATTTCGGCTACCATCAGCCAACCTGCATCTATTAGGATATACCTATATTAGAACAGGGAAACCAGTTTTTATATGCACTTGTGCAGGATTATAAAAAATTAGAATAGGGCAAAATCAATTAAATAGAATGAAATGTACTTAAAATAAAATAAATAAATCTTTTAATTGGTAATTGGTAAAACTTGCCTCTCACCCAAAAGTTCCGGGTTCGATCCCCGGTCGTGGCAGTGGAAAATACTGTGAGAGGGATTTTTTCACTATACATGGATATTGGGTGTGTGTCTCTAAATGTGTAGCCTCCTCCCACACAAGGTTCTTCTAGAGCCTTCCGGGATAAAGGAGGTCGTAATTACCTGTGGTGTTATTTATTTATTAATAAAAGTGTAGATCTCTGAGGTACATGTATCTTGTACAACCACCATATCAGAAAAGTAGAGTTTTATTAATATATCTGAAAATAGTAATTAACATGGCTTGAAATCGATCAATCTTCTTCTTAAAGTGCCGTATTATCCATTTTAATGAATGTTGGCAACAATTACAGTGAAATCTTCTCGGCTCTGTGCGGCTCTAAATAGTGCATAGACGTCTAGATTCGTCCAGTCCTTGATGTTTTTGAGCCATAAATATTCCTTCTGACCTATGCTCCGCCTTTATTCAATTATTCCCTCCATAATTAGCTTCAAGAACTGGTACTTTGTGTTGCGAAGTATGTGGCCAAGACATGTAGCTTTTCTTCACTTCACTATGGCCAGAATGTCAGAAATTCCCTGCGCAGGCAAGACTTCAGCGTTGATGATATTTGCGGTCCAGGGTATCTTTAACAGTCTTCTGAAAACGAATGCTTCCAGTTTGTTGAGAGTGTTGGCTTTAAGCGTCCATGTTTCGGCTTCATATAATAACACGGAATAAACATAGTCCCTAACAAAGCGATATCTGCATGTTAAATTAAGTCTTTGATTAGTCAGTAGTTTCCTCATGTTAAGGAATATTTTCCTAGGTTGTTCTATTCCGCAGATTATTTCCGTGTCTGGATTTAAGTTTTTGGTTATGCAACAGTCGAGGTATTTGAACTTTGAAATGCGGTCAATGACTTTTCCGTTCACAGAGAGATTTGCTCGGGCCACCGGTGTTTTGCTTACGAACATCATTTTTATCTTGTCGGTGTTAATTTGCAGAATAGTAGTTGATCTCATTCGGACGATATTTTGTCTAGTAGCCGTTGTAACGCTTCCGGACTGTCGGCAATTATAACAGTATCATCCTCATAAACTTTGCCATCCGCTGTTGATAGTTTGTCCGTTTATTTTGATACCGTCATTCGAGTCTTTTACTGCCCGGGTAAAGACGGCTTCGGAGTACACCTTTAATAAAAGGAGCGACAGTACACATCCCTGCCTAACAGCGTTTTAATAATAATTAAGTTATTTTCGTCAATGCCCTTTTTTGAAGGAGTTTTATCAGGTCGTTATGGTTGACACAGTCGAACGCTTTTTGATAATCGTGAAATATATATATATATATATATATATATATTTCTGGTAGTCTCGGAATTTGTGGAGCAATACTGTGAGACTAAAAGAGCGTTTCTCTAGTACCAAAACCTTGTCGAAATTTGAATTGACAGCAGCTCATGTCCTCTTCGCATTTTTTTTGTATTCTGGACTGTGTTATTTTTAAAGATATCTTCAGACTAATCATGCGGAATTGGTCACAATTCGTTCTTAGGGATGGGAATGAAGGCGGACTAGAGCCAGTCACTAGGCAACCGACCGGTTTCATAAAGGGCGTTGAATAACCTTTCCATATAGTCGATACTATCATCTTCGAAGAGTTTATAATCATCATATACACGTTGTCTAGGCCGTTGCTTTGAATGTTTTGCTAGGTTTTATTTCCCGCATAATTCTAGATTTTAGTATTTTTTGAGACATCGCTTTTATATTGGCGGTAAGTAATTCCTGAATAGTGTTTTTTGAACAGTTGCTCGATATAATTTTCCTAATGATCGAGCATTTATTAGGGTTTATAATCATTTTACTATTGTCATCGCTTATTTTCATCGGGTTTGGATGTTTTTTTCGTCCGGGAATATTAAAATGGTCATGCCTCCCCTCCAAGTGTTCAATTTCTATGCACTTGTTTCTTAGCCATCTTTCTTTTACTTTACGCATTTTATTTCGAATGTTTTTGGATTTTCTTGTATTCTTGGTGGTTTCGGTGTCTTTTTCCCATTAGCAACAAGATATCATCGGCCATCCATTGATTTTTCTTTTTGTTGGTTTGTATTCCGATAATGTGTTCTTAGATCAATACAATCGCATTTTTAAAATTACTCCATCTGTCTTCTACATCTGGATTCTGGATTTTCGGTTGTATTTAATTTGTCCTTTATATCAATGTTTATCTTTGTTTTAACTTCATTTCGTATTTCTTCATTGCTTAACTTGCTGATGTTCTTTCTTTTCTTAAGATAAGACCAGTAAGGTAAGGTTAAATTAATTCCTTGTATGTTTCCCGAATATCGAAGTATTTGAATTTGTCCAACAAAATTGAGTGATTAAAATGTCTAAAGTCCATGATATATAGTACACTGAAAGAATCCATTTTTTAGGCTAGGGTATCATTTTGGGTAAGATGCGACTTTCTTCTCTTGTTGCGTAGGGGGGGGGCGCTCTAAGTTTAAAATTGAATTTTCTGGCTCTGCGGCCACCCCATTTGGCCGCCTTCCTGAAAATAGGGGTGTAAAAACTGTTTGCGTAATATCTCCCTATCTGCGTCTTACAAAATAGTTTTTTTGTTCTCCACAAAATAGGTAACTCTATGTCGAAAATTCAATAATAAAAAAGTTCTAAGCCAAAGAAGATAGAAATTGGTTAATAAATTATATTTTAGGCGCTGTAACTAATTTTCTATCAATTTAAAACAGTACATGTCTTTTCTAGAGGGTTTTATAACAGATAATTTTTACCCGTATTTTTTCAATTTTCTTTATTCTCAAGAGTTTTACAGCACCGCGAAGGGATAAAGATGTGAAATCATCTGTGAGTATCAATAGCAATTACTATATAGTTTTATTTTGATAATTTATTGCATTTCTCATCCCCCCCTACGCAACAAAAGAAAAAAATCACGTCCTACTCAAAATATTACCCTAAATGTAACATTTCGATGGATTAATATCAATATACAGACAAACGACTTTAAAATTTAAGGTAAATGCTGAAATAATAAGTTTGTGTGGTGTAAAAATGGAGTCATTCTAATAAAAATATTTTTTTCAGTAATTATAGAAGAATAACGAGGAACTGATATGGCCTTGTAATTTTTTATATTCTTTCGCCACTCTCTGTAGATCTTGCTATTTTTTTATTTTAACGAATATTTGTAAAAGACAATTTTTTTATCACGTCAGAAAGCATGTCGACAATTTTCAAGACATTTTTTTGAATGTAGATATAGTTAAATTATAAATAACTCATTTCGCATGTAATTACCAATGTTAAATAATTATGTTGTTTTTATAAAAGAAAAGAAATATCAAGATGGCGCAGAAAGCAACATCTTGCTGCATATGAATTCCGGTCCCGTTTTGCTCTCACATGAGAGAGAGGAGAGGGAGAGGCAGAGTGCAGCATATCACAACTTCGGGAAAATTTCATTATAGTTTCTTCGGTTTGGTCCCCAGACCCCAAAAATGCCCCTCGTTAAAAATTTTATATATATACCGCTATATAACGAAATTTGTCAACACTCTAGAGGACGCATTTCTCAACGGATCAAAACCAAATTTGGCAGGCATATACTTTGGAACCATATCTAGGGTAATTTCGAAGATGGGTCAAATCGCCTTCTTCGTTTCAAAATGGCGGCGGTTCAAAATTTTTAAAAAATTCTCAAAATTTTATTTCGAATTAAATATGTATATGTATACATCATTGGATAATGCTCATCTAGCCCTATAACTTTTGTCTACAACATGTTTTGATGAAACGCACAGAAAAAATTTAATAAATAGCGGCGATTCAAAGTCTTAAAAAAATTCTGAAAATTTTATTTCGAATCAAATATGTATATGTGATACATCGTTGGATAGTACTCATCTAGACCTACAACTTTTGTCTAAAACTTTTTTGCTAAAACAGAGAGAAAATTTGTATACAGCGGGATTTATTTATATTTTGAAGACTACCTACATGCTAATAGTTCATAAATCGATGACAATAAATTGAAGTTGAGCAGTTCTAATAAAGGCACACTTACTTAATCACTTATTTACTAAAATAATAGAGATCTGAAGCAGTACAAAACAATATAGCACGAAATCTACCTTTCAGACTGGCCCCTGCCATCGGAATTTTTTTATTTAACATTACAAAAATAATGTTGGAATATTTGAAAAAATAATTAAATTATATAATTTTATCACTGTGTTTTATAAGTTTTTCACTAAATATCAATATTTAGTGTAAAATATTATTTTTTATAATTTATATACCTTAATAAAAATATACTCACAATTTGTTTTACTTCAGACCCCAATAATAAGGACCACATTTTGGCTCTAAGACATCTAGGACAACCTTTTTTCAAATATTCCTGCGCCAACGGTGCGTAACTCTTTGCCAAAATTTTCTCGCCTAACGATATCCTTTCAGCTTCAAACGTAATGAAGCTTTGTGTAGTATTTAGAGAGGGATTAACGCATAAAATTTGTTCGCCCCTTGCCAATTCCAAATATAAATTTCTCTACAAAAAAATCGTTTATAAATTATTTACAAGTAACAGCAGTACAGGGCTCATCATACTTCAAGAAGTATCTAATAATGGTGAGAGATACATCAGCAAAGAGAGCCTAATCAGCGGAAAAAAATAGAGAATTGACGACTGGGTCCACCCCAAAACTGACGAACAAACGGAAAGTCTAACGAAAAGCGACTAATGTTTTGAAAACCCCGCTACGCTGGATCCGAGCCCCGAGGGTGGAGGCGTCTTTGTATGAGAACAATGATTACAGGATAGAACCGTACGCACTGAGGTACTGGGGTATGTCCAAAGAAAGGATGTATCATACATAATATACAGAATAGAAAAGGATCAAAATACACTGGGAAGGAAAAACAAGAAAAAATACAATACGATAAAGAAATTGCAATACGTCATCGGAATCAGAAACGGTGGAAATAAAAAACTCACAAGAAGAACAACTCTAGATAAAAAGGGGAGTTCCATATCACAACACAATAAGACAATGTATACGACGGTGTGCTTTCCTGAATTGTCAGCAATGCCTGCTGTACGCTGGTATTAAATTAAATTAAACAAATCAAATAGAGTTCACATTAATTCAGTGCAAAGCACCCTGATGCTTATCCAACTTCCACTTTAACGGTATTTGAGATATATCAAAGTTTTGATTTAACTGACAGTTAAAGTAGGAAGAGATCAAAATAATACAATTCTAGATTTAATTCATAATGATTTTGGGAACGCTAAATTAATTTTAACAAAGTGTCCAGTGTTAATAATTAATTTTTTTTCCTAACACCCTTTTACAACTTCACAGATTAGTATTATTAAAGGAGTAGTTTTCTTCTCAGAATAGTAGGAAAGGGTATCACAAAATCCATATTGGAATATTGACTATCAAAAAGCTATACAGTTAAGTAAATGCGTGGTGTGAATTCCTGGAGATCATCTTTCATAACAAGAACCTACCAAATATAACTGTAATTTTGGCTTGTAAATAGTTTATGTCAGAAATAGAAGATTGATTTTTCTAAGAAAAGTAATCGTATGTGTAATTACACACGATTTAGGTGTGAACTCATATCCAGGCATTATGTCTAATTATACAATCTTGGAAAATGAGTTGCAATATGTCGATTGTTTCAGCTGCTAAATGTGTTTGTAGATAATTTTGTTGGAAATAATCAGAAAATACTGCAAATGCATCAAGTTGTATAATCAACCTTGTTAGAACCTCTACACGATGTATTTCTGTCCGATTGAAGTTCTTTGGCACAAATTAAACCAATGGTTTTTCTCCTCTTCACAGCAAACATCAACATTGTGCGTATGAAAAGAGGCTTCGACGTACAACGTGAATACGTAGATACTTGAGGAGGTTTTGGACGCAATAAAAGTACGTGGAAATAAAAAAAAAACAGTTTTACTACCTGAGCCAAAACATATACAGAAGTTCCAAATCACATCAATTTAAGGTAGGCATCCGATAAGGAAATATTTATTATTTTTGGCCATAACTTTTTTTTAAATACATATATTGGTAAAAAAAAGTATAGGACTACCTAAGTAGTACTATGACTGGTGTAGTAATATGAATTTACACTCAATAATTTCAGTTGTTTGCAAAATAGTTAGATGTAATTTTAAAAATTATGTCAATTTTCGTATTTCCTAAATTTAAATCCAACTATTTCGCATATGTTTGAAATTATTGAGTGAAAATTTATAACACTAATCTTGTTATAGTTCTACTTATGTAGTCTTATATATGTTTGTTTGTAATATGTGTTTTAGAATAAGAAGTTATGGTCAAAAACAGTAAATAGTTAACCTGTTTTTTTTTTAAATATTCATTATTATCAAGTCAAGTTAGTATATGTAGTGGAAGCACCAAAAATTGTATAAAATACATATGTTCGATGAAATATGTTTTAAATTATATATACTATTTCATACTTATCATTGTGCTTTATTTTTTGAAAGGAACTAAAGGTATGTAAAATATTTACCAACTCCCCTAAATTTTTTACTTTAAGTGGTAACTGAGTAAATTGCCATTGAACTCCATCTCTGAAAAAGAAGTGTATAATAACTACTATTTTGTAGAATGTTATATTACTTTTGACATTGCCCGTGATATACATCTTTAATAGGTCCCTTTAGGTTTAGTAATACCTCCAAGAAATCTTTTGGGGCATAAACAGGTCTATATTTGTGAATATCGACCTAGAAAAGAAAATGTAGTTAATGATTCAGGAAACGTGACCTAAAATGAATTTTGCCTTTCAATAAGTTAGGTAGTTTTGAAATTTTGTAATATTATAAAGTATGAACAATACAGTAAATCTGCAAATTCGTAGCGGAGTAGTTCCTGCCGATGAAGTCGAAAAGTTTATTGTTAGTAATTTCTTTCCAGTATCTACTAATAGCCCAGTCCCTTTATACATGAACCTCTAAAAAAATCCAATTGAAGATTTTCCAGCAGGATTCTCTTTATTTTGGCGTCACAAATAATTTCTCAAAAGTCCATAAAGCCAACTTGTTGGCTACAAAAGTTACAGAAGGACAAAGGTCACGAAAATCAGTTTTGTTTTCTCAAATATCTCGTAAACTATCAGTTTTACGTTAATTTTGGTTATTATAAAATTTGTTCGTTATATTAATCTGTATAAAAAAAAGTCCTATACAAAATTTACGTAGAATCAATAGTTTTCGAGATATAGGGCTGAGAATACTTGGGCAATGCGCTGTATTCGTTTCCGCGCCATCTTTGAGGTAGAATGCAGACTGCGTTTTTTCCCTGTAGGCCTAACCCATGGGTTACAAGTTATGTTATAATTTTGTTGATTATTTTCGTCTTTGCTGACTTCTTCTTCATCTCCGTCTATGTCTTCTATTTCCACTTCTTCAATATTTTAACGGTTGTAACCTCGGACATCGTATTGAGACGCGACTGGCCCCGACAAGAGCTACATACTACGGAACATGCAATCCTATTTTTCTGATCCACAATTGTTGCCACAACCTTTTGCGCTATTGTAGAAAATAGAATTGAGAAGTTCATCTGGTGCGGGAGGAATCAGAGTACTTGTTGACTCTAATAAATTATTGTTTAAAGACAACCCCATTGTTAAGGGTCTAAATCTTTTCCCAGCTAAGTTTGAATCTGGTAATATATGTTGAGTAGCTGCTGCTGTGGGTGGTAGTGACGACAATTGCACAGGATTATTTAATCTAGCGCATTTTGCAAAACTAAAATATCTATAATTAAATTGAAGTATCTTTTTGGAGCTCCGTATATAGCTAAAATAAACAATGTGCCACTATTTATTAGTAAATTTTTCGAACAGTTTTCTATTTTGAATGCTGCCAATGCTTCCTGTAAATCTGCTTTCTTTTTTGTAATGTTTTAAATGCGTTTATTTTTCCCCCTCGAAATAAAGCACTAGTGGTACCGCAACCAGTAACGGCTTGTAAAAATAGAACACGTTCTTTACAATCCGTATACTTCTGGATTACCCAGGGATTGCAGATATTCGATTGGATGTTTCCTTCTCCGGGTTTAAGAAGATATTATGAGTAACGTACGACGCGTCGTTCAATAGAGAGTTTTTGCCAACCAACACTATACCTTCGTTTCCGCTAACGTAGAAGGAAAGAGCTAATTGCGCATGTGTACAAATAGTGTTCACCTTATTTAACTGTGGATAAAGGACGTTCGGTTACCACCTTAAATGGACCGTAACGCTTCTGATTGGTCAGAAATCCTAGTATATTTTGGTTTTAGGTTTGTGTAGTTATGCGGTGGTCGCACTGGTCACGTAGTTTTGTTCTTGATGGTTGTTTTGTTTGATGTTGAGAGTCAAAGTCAAACCTGTCATACATATAGGTCTTCAGAAGGGGATTGCTGGTCGAGGAGAATTTGGTATAAATAAAGTCTGTATCAGCGCATCTTCCACCGCATTCTCCAAATTTACAACTAAATTTAGCACACCTTCCCATAGCTGCGGAAAATTTGCTTTAAATTATGTTTGTTTGTATTGATGTATTGTTAAAAAATGTGCCTTACACACAATTGTACAGGTTATAGAAATTGAACTGTTAATTTTACTGTCATTTTACACACCAAATCTGTCAGATAGTGTGCACCGTTCGGAGCTCGTGCAAAAGATTTATATATAGATTTATACAACAATCCCTTTATTTTGTTGACGGTATTTGGTCACGTGACATTTAAGGTTAACCTGAGCAGTATTAAAAGGACTTGGCAAAAACTCCCTAATATTACACCACTATATGTATAAAATAGTGGCACATGCGCTTTGCTCCGAAGTTTTTTCATTCCAATATCTCGAAAACTATTGATTCTACGTAAACTTGGTATAGGACCTTTTTTATATAGATTTATCTCACGAATATAAAGAGAATCCCGCTAGAAAATCTTCGGTTGGATTTTTTTAGAAGCTTGGCCTTTTTTGTATAAAGTATGACTACCTAATACCAATGCCAATGTTGTAAAAGATCAAATTTCTTATCAAGTAAATAAGCTCACTGAGCGGGTATATAATATTTCTGCAACTATTATTTATTTTATCCGATATTGTACTAAATATTGTAACTATATTAATATCAATAATTATTTTTCATTTGATTCCTTTTTTGTGAGATGGATGTTTTGGATATTAGATCAAAATTAAAAAGTTTACAATCCTCATACTCTTAAAATATTGCAGCATCAACTCTTATTGTTCTAAAAATCAATCATTGATGTCTAAAAACTGGGATGCATCTAACGGTGGTGAGAAAAGGAGTTAACACTGTGTTATGAATATCAATTAACGGATAGGTATAGATAATGCAATTTAAAGTAACAATATGGCTTTTTTGCAAATTATGGGAATACGCTCCTGTTCACTGAAGAACCGTAGCTTTAATATTATTTATTTGGCAAAAAAATTCTAGAATCATGAAAAAATTGATCCTCTACAAATTCTTCGATTAATATTTTTTGCCTAGAAAATACTGAAAGAAATACTGAAAAATCTACTCAATATGGCGATGCTAGCAGCAGCGGTCCCAGACTTATTATCAGAGATGTGCAAAACTACCCGACTTTTTGCTGTCATATAAATAATAAAACTAGCTGATTTTACCAACTTCAAAATTACTTAGTTCCGTCCATTTGCTTATTATTTCATCACGTTCGTTCATATTCCGTATTTTAGCCAGATTTATTCCTAACTCGCTGCACATGGAGTTCAAGGATTTGTGAATTCTTCTGTCCCAGTGAATTTGACATTTTCGAAAAAATGAGTCGAAATGGTTGCCATCTTTTCTTTTCGTTTTCATCCATCTGAAGATGTTGTTTTTCAATTCCGACTCTAAACCATTTTCTTGCATCGCCTTTAATAATGTGTTTTTGAAATCATCTGCTTTTACACTAGGTGTGACCACCAATTTCTGAGAACATTTCACGAATGTCAATTTTGACAATTTTTTAAAACAAAAAGGGAGAGGGGATTAACATAAATTCTGAATAAAAAATCAAAATGTCAAATTTTTGCTTCGTGTATTTGACATGAAAAGGAGACAGATTTTGAGCGAAAATTATTGACAGTAATTATAGGCAGTGTTAGTAAATTGAAATATCGTTGGTTCTGTAACACCTCCTATCCATAAAACACAAAATTTTATGTCATGTGCAACATCAAAGGATTAGATTTTCACTAAGTACTGCATGTTAATAAATTAAATTAAATTTATCTAATTACTTCAGTCAGTGTGTCAAAATTTCACCCGACGCGGCGTTAACGATATTTCGAGGACTTATATTGAATCTCAACAACTTTTCCTTTTGCTGGAAAAAAATAGGCAACCACTGGAAGCGGCTGGATTCTCCCCATCCGGTGGATCTTTGAAACCGAAAAGAGCACTAAATTGTGTGCCAAAACGGCACTAAACGTAATCCGATCTCAACCAAAACCTTTTCAGATCTTTTGGAGCACTAAAGAAACTGGCATGCAAAGTTTTATCCAAGTCCGTTCAGTAATTTCGGTGCTATCGTGCTAACAACACACACTGTTTACAACTATTTTTTTGGTTTCCTGGGATCTCAAAACGTAAAGATTTAATGTTATCTCAATTTTCGATTTTGGGCCAATTTTATAATCTCGCACAATTTTGTGATGAAGTTAAAAAGAAACACGTTGCATTCAGCCAATGTCGTGAGTAACACGAGATCAATACATTAGTGCACCGTAAAACGGGGAAAAAGTAGCTTCCTTCTTGAAAAATTTTTTTTAAGGTACAACCACATGGGACCTTCACAGCATGATAGATTAGGTCCTTGACCATGTCTAATGGCCAATTATAACATTTTTTGGGAGGTCAATTAATTTTTATTACTTTTTCACACATCCCTCGTGATATCTCCGGAACCAATTGAGATAATTATATATAATTGATAAAGGAAATGTGAGCAAAGGTCACTGATTTGATTTCGTTTTTATGGAAAATCTATTTTTTCTGTAAAATTAGGTAAAACTTGAACATTTACTTTCCCTGCAGCACTTTTTTCAGTAAATGAAAAACTTTTTTATTTTAAGGCATTTTGCCATATTATCTGTGTATGAAATAGAGCTTACACCTCAAGGAAGTTTTTTAAAAAATCCCGAGTTCTCTACGACTTAAAGTTTTCGAAATTTTGTTATTTAAACTATGAGATTTTGATGCACCCAGCGCGGCGCCACGCAAGTGTGTGGACTATTCAATACAAGTAATCTTATATTGCCCATTGGAAACAAACTTTTCTTTGTGTAATGTGAATGTGAAAGGAAAACATTTTACGTGAAAATGTCAAAGTGAAATTTCATATAGCCTGCAGACAAACCTATATTAGTTTAATTCAGTGAAATTGAAAATGCGTCATCATCTTCGTTAAGATACAATAAAGAAAAATTCAATATTCGGACAATGTGCGTAACATGTAATGAATTAGGAAAGAAAGGCAAAAAGCCTTTAATGTCTCTGCAGACAGTCGGGTGGGTCGGGTGTATATTTACTGGGCAGTCAAAAAGCTCAACAAACACTTTTTGATAGTTGTTGTCAGCAATTTAAAACCAATACTTCATTTGGTTCTTTTTTGATATTGATAGTATAAATCATGAATTTTAATTTGCACACTGCAGATTGCTGTAGAACCGTTAAAAAAAGTCAGAAAGTTATTAACAAATTGATTGTGAAAAAAGTATTCGACTATATGCCTCCCGATTTCGCGCGCCGTTACTATGCTATAAGAGCCTTAATTTCCTGTGGTAAGAAGTTTATGAAACATGTTTTTCTATTGTTTATTAACAACTTAAAACAAATATAGTTTAAAAAAACTAAAAGAACACGTTTTAAAAACCGAACTAAAAAGTAAAAAATAATAATGTTTAAATATTAAAATTCTGTTCAACAGCGATAGATTGTAAAAAGCGTGGGAAGAGTCGTAGTGATTTTGTAGTTTTTGTTGTTAGTCTGTCATCCCTGTCAATAGCTCAGTTGGTTAAATGGTTAAACCATTAACCTTTCACCCATTATTAAGGGGCCAGTTGACATATTTTATATGAAAATCGGAATGCTGAAGTAGTGTTGCCGCTTGGCGACAGTTTTATAATATTAAAATTGCATAAAATAATAGTTGCTATTTTACAGAAAAATATGTAACTATGAAGACCTTAAAGGAGGAATTGGCCATGAAGAAATTAATAGACGTAAGTGTGTCGTCCTTGTGCCGTCTATTGCCGCATATTGGATTTAAATATAAAAATGATGATAACCGGAGGGCCTTAATGCCCCAAAGCGTTTTATGGTGTTACATGTAGGTCATAGTAGAGGGTTTGTAGACAATGTTTTCCTTATATACTCCACAGCCTCAGGTATTTTATACTCTGTGTTATAAGTAATCATCAATATGAAGTATGCTCTACAAATGCATGTATGTTTCTAATTAATTAATAAATTGCTCTCTAAATAAAGTGATACTTTTACTAGCAAACAAGATATTGAATGGGGAACAAACATATTCAAATATGTCGTGCTTTTAAACTTTCTCAAAAAAATACTCTTTCTCTAACTCTTATTTTTATATACTTGACAAAAACAAATGTAAATAAACAGTGTTAAAATTAATTGAATTACATGTTTATGTCCATCTATTTTCATTACAAAATACTTCCCTTTCGTGTTAATTGATACGCCCATGCGTGACATTCTGTGTGACCTTGAGTTAATCTGGTTCATAAATTAAAGGATGATGACGTGAATGACAACATTCGTGATTTCAACTATACCTAGAAACATTTTTTGCCAAAATCACCTTATTTTCATACTAATTCAGCTGGAGTAATATTTGAATCGTATAATAGCCATTTAATGGCAAGCATCCTTTTTTTATTTGTCTTGTATTCATAAACTGAAAAATTGTACCTAACTCTTCCATCAGTTTTGATTTTCTTATAACATGTTGATTAGTTGCCAATATTTTAAAATTGTTTAATTTTTCAATTAATAAATAAACAAATATATCGAAATTCAATTTGTCTTTGTTAATAATGATTTTTTAAACTCGGTACTTTGATTAGTAAGCATACTGTCATTTAAACATGTGCCAAATCACAAATGCATATGGCAACTAATAAAAAAATTATAGATTTTCAGGCGCCAAAAGTTCTGCGTGCTCGCTCTATAATGTGTCCCCTTCACACAAATTTATTATTTATCTTCATAAATAACGCTTCAATGCCTTGCAATATTAATGCAACGTTTAATCATCATTTTTCGTTATTTTAAAAAAATATGGTCTAAACAGACTAATTTATTGTAAAAACTATAAGCAAACCTGTATATCTTCATATAAACTGATATATGGTGGAGATTTTTTTAAATCTTCGCAAATCTTAACTGTAGTATGGTGAATACTTTTTTCCTTCAAATCGTCCATTTTATATTTTACCGATATAAGAACATAATGTTTAGGGCAGTTACACTATTAACCATAGGTTACTGGAAGCTATTAACTAAATACTGCTTGGTTACTTGGCAACAAACGTATCGATTTGTTACTTGTGCAGACGAATATTAGAAAGGTGGTGATTTTAGGCATTCATTTGAATCCTTTTGCGGAAAGATTATTATTAATTAAAAAGTTATTGAGATTTGTATTTTGTATGCCACTTCAGGGAAGAGACACTTCTTAGAGTATTAATAAGAAATATTATTTTGTCAATACTCGCATTTTTAATTCATTTAATTAAGTGCTCAAAACCACCCTTCAAGTAATGGTACAAAATAATTAGCGGGGCGGTTAAGCCAGGCTACGATGTTTATTAGAGATAAAATTTTTGGAGGTATAATATAATGCGACCTTAACAGAAGTGTTGAAGGGCTTGTCCATCGACAGAATTGAAAGTTACAACTCATTTGGTTGGTGGAGATAAGAGATACAGGTAGTGTTGGACTGGCCTCATTTAGTCCCGTCGGCATCAAATGTAATTTGGCCCTTACGCCTGACCCACCCCCAAAGCAGATCAATAAGTTTCAAGATTAAAAAAAAAACATATACTTAAATAAACAAAAAGTAAAAATTTTTGCTTTCGTATTGTTTATCTGCGGATATTGTGGATCAGCGGTTTGCTGTTTAACATATATACAGGAATCGATCCCCAGCTTCTACGGGGCGTTGATAAGGCTCAGTCGCGGAAGTACGTCGACATTAAATAAGTGTATAAAAGAACTCTCCGAGACAGTCTTATTTTTAGACTTGGGGTTGTCTGTTATATATCGTGTATTTATATTTATCACTTAAAATAAAATCGAACATAAATACACCTTATTTTTTTATCGTCTCCCAAAAAACAATAAAAAACGCAAAGGTTTTGAAATTTTGTAGAGAAAAACGTTGCATCGAGCTACTTTTTGTATTTCTAGAAATATTACCTATGTCGTACGAGCAATATTGTAGTAGAAAGTTCAAATTTAATTTAGGTGAAAGAATTCTCACAATATGAGTATTCTGGTAATATACATAAGCTATTTTATATAGGAGAACAATGCTCCGTGCTCGATTACAGAAGCATGATCTCTCATCGTCGAAAATCAAATATTACAGAGAAAACTGTTCCATTTTAACCTTAATATTAGTAAAGGTAGTTACATTTTGCACAATATGAACCTAGTTTAAAAAGAACACTGATATTCAATGATTCATAAAGGAGAATAAGAGAGGCTTTCATTTTAAAGAGATTTTTTCAATAATTTTATAAAAGTAAATTTTTCTTTAAGTTATAAAAAACGGGGTATTATTGTCCAAAATTTCTTATGCATTGTTCAACAAACATATGGTCTGCCTGTTAAAATTTTACTGCTTAGATATTTCTTCCGTGGCTTTCTGTTAATTGAAAATTAGCTGCAATTAGAATTTTTCTTAATGAATTTAAAGACCGAAAAAGGATTGTAAAAAAAATAACTTCATATTGGATTCGTGAAAACAGTTACCTTTGTCTTTCAAAGAATAAAGTTGCTTGCAATGGATTAACCGGAAGTAGAAAAAAACCGTGTAGTATGACAAAAGTAGCGGATTTATTTCTTAATAATAAACATATCCAAATATAAAGGCTATATTTTGGAGAATAATAATGTTACTAGGCGTTATATGCTCCTATATCACCTGGAATATGCATATTGCGTTGGGTTTGCACGCAGTAGTCAGTCGCGAGTAAATTTGTAAGTAATCGAGTTACATCGTCCTGCCGATAACACAGAAGCCACACTTGTCTAGGCGGCGTACAGGACCGTACGAATGTAATCGCGACGTGATTTTATGTTTATACATACTAGTTACAAACAAAACCTTGGTGACGCACAAAATATCTTGAAGTATTGTGGGTTGTGCGTATTTAGTTGGCATAAAAGACTAAATATCAGTAAATCACCGAATTTAGCTATCAAGAACACATAACATATTTATTTGCACATGATATCGCCACTCGAAGCTCTCAGGCTAAATGAAAAATTATGAGCCCGACCCTGCTTTGACACACGTCTAGCAATGGTCATCGCTATGATACTGCATCTATTAGCAAAACGTCCAACTATTTTAGACGAAATTTAACAAATTCCTATTCGACATTAAACTTTAATAAAAACAAATATTATGCAGACTTTTCACTTTTTTATTTTATACTACATCGTAGGTATTACATTTTATTTGAATATTTACGTCCCTTTGTAGAATATAAAACAATTTATGGTGAATTTGGGACGAATGAGTAGAACGTTCGCGTTGAATAATCAAAGTGGAGACAATTTTGGAAACTTAATTTTAACTAGGATTACAATATAAAATTTAATAGGTCCTTGTCTTAAGTTTGCTAGTTTACATAATGAAAACAATTCTGAATTATGTTGGCTCGTTTTTAGGAAGAGTGTAAAATAAGAATGAGGATATTTTACGCACTATTTAACCTTGGTAGCGCATCCTTAATAACTTAAAGATATAGCCTCGGATATAGCCATAGTAGCCATATAAATGCATTTTCAGATATATGCATGGTTATAGTATTTTCCTTGAGAAGAAATAATTATCTATGCCCAATCTAACAGATCATTTTTTACTTCTAGAAGATTAATTCCAGTCTTCTATATAAAAAAACGTAAGCAAGCATTATCAACATTATTTTGGTTTGCAGTTTGACCCCTAAAAGTGTTTGGCCCCGTCGGCAATTGCCGACCTGTCAAGCGGACCAGCGCGATCCTGGATACAGGCAAAAATGTGAAAGAGGTGGTAAAATAATTATTAAAACTTCGATTTTTTTTGTTTAACTCACTCATGTTATTGACCTGAAATATTGATAATTGTAAAAAATGCATGTTTTCCTAAAGTTATGCCAGTAAAATGTGAAAATTACATGTTTAAGTATGGAGTTAAGGAAGCAAGAGGGAAACTTTTTTATCTTTCAATACACATAAAGTATGTCGAGCGGCCATAAAGATAAACTGATCTATCTAAAGCGTCCCATCGAATTAATTCTTATTATTAAACTCGAGTTAGTAACATAGTCTGATAAATTATTTACTTCATTGTATATACTTTAATGATGCTAAAAAGAACAGGGGAAACTTTCTTATTAGAAACTTTTTTGCTATTTTGTGCAGAAACTAAAATGACATAGTGATATCACTAAATCATACATTAGTACTGTAAACATATTTCTCTATTACAGCAGAAGTTTTCTCTGAAATTGTTTTATTGGATCCCAGCAAACCAAATGCTAATTGGGTGTCTCTGCAATTTGTCAATAATTTTAAAGGTGTGTTCTTCCCTTTTCCGTAAAATCAGGAAGTAGTCCTCTTACTTCCTGCGTAAAATGCTGCTGTATAATCGCAGCCGGTAAAACCATGGAAAGCCGGTACGTAATGCCCTACAGAGATCGGGCCCTAAAGTTGAATACAACTTACTTAAGTTAACGTATCTTAGAAAATTATTGGACACGTGTCCTGTTTTCATCAAAACCCTCTTTCTCTTGTTGATTTCTTCTGTGTTATCTAGAGTTATGATCGCAATGTCCGTAACTGAGGTTCTTATTATAATATTATTGCATTTAAATTTTTTTAGGTGAAATACAATTCTGGAATCTGCTTCTTCATGCTCACAGTAATAATCTTCGGCAATTTCTTTAGTAACTTTCTCATTTTTCGTAAAGTATTTGTTGCATTGATTTTCATCTGTAACATACAGGACTTTGTCTCCAATAATTGCTTGGTAATTATTATTTTCCCATTCACTATTTAGGTAAGTTACTAGTGATTTTTTAAAACTGTCTTGCCTTAAGGCTCCTAAAAAATTAGCTGGACGACGCTGACGTGGACCAGTAATTATATAATTTTTCTCTCGCAAGTGTGTGGAAATCCTTAGTGACGGAGTAAAAATCTTGTCAAACACTAAGTGTATTTCTTTTCCTTTCAATGCACAAATCCTCCACAAACTTTTGAGGGTTTAGCAAGATTTATCTTAAGTAAGTTTGCAAGTTTTATGGTCGACCACAGGTTAACAATACTAACAAAGCAAGGCTGGATTGCTTTGTAGACACCTACAAATGTAAATTAACCAAGAATCCTCTTGTCTTAAAAATACCCTAAACGTCCAACTTTTTCTACCTTGTAGAGCGGTACTGATGGAAAAAATAGCCAGAACCAATCAAGTGGCAGCCAAACGGACAAATGCAACTGAGGTTAGGCCAGCGTCTTAGGAGCCAATCAACCATGGATGGACATATAATAATAACAAATATGAACCTTGTTGGTTTAAAGGCCCACAAACGCCCAACGAATTACAAGATATCCTGCATTCAAGTAACGAAAATGACGATGCCGAAAGTGACGACGATTTGTCATTTGAGAGTCAATCAGCGACGAAGATTTTGAAAAATTATTTCGGGGATTTATGGAGTTAAGTAGTACTTTTTTTTGTAAATGTTTATATATTTCTGAATGCTTGTATCTCGAGTGCTTGTATGTTTATTTTATTTTACATGTGTACCTACAAGTACTGTACACAACTTTTCCATTTTTATATTTGCCGGTTTTGTTCCTTTTAAAAATAATCTCTTTACGTTTTTTGTGATATTATCACACTTAGTTATGTAGGTCAGTATTCTATGCATTTTTCATATACTAGAGTTTGTTTTTTTTTTTAATGAATGTCGATAATATTCATTTCGATTTATAATTATATAAGTTCTTTGTGATACAGTACTAATGTATGATTTAGTGATATCACTATCTCTGTCATTTTAGTTTCTAACGCGGTTTCTAATTTTTTTGAGTTCATTTTATTAATGAGCCATTTTTATGTACCATGTACTATAGCCACATGACAATTTTTTTTTTGCTATATTTACACATCTAAATTAGTTGTGTTTAGTCACCCTTGCATTATTTTTCTTGATCACTGTGGTTCATCAAAACCTAAAACTACCCCTTTTCTAAAACACCCCACAACTTAATGTTGCCATTTTGAGACGGAAGACGATCGGTTATGACATACCTACCCAAAAACCAGAGAATTGATTCCCACGATTGAACATTTTGATCATTATCGTTCACCATTATGTCCGTCAGCTCTCCCACTACATCATTGTTGCCTGCTCACAGGCATTCCGGAAACGTTTTTAGGTAACATGACACATATGAACGAATTACGTGTGATTTCCGGCATTCGCGGCGTTTCACTCGTTCACCCGTGTATGTAGTTGTGACCACATATTTTAGTTTATACAAAGCAGTGTGCAGTAATAGAAAGATGGCAAACAATTTTTGGTTTAATCATGCCAAGAAAAACGGCAAAATCTGCTCTGGGCATTCTAGAGAAGTTTTTAAAAATGTATCATTCTAGTCCGATAGTAAGTTTATACTATCATATCTATTTCTACTTAAGGTTTACATATCCAAGACAGAGAGATTCGATAAGGAAATATTTATTATTTTCGGCCATAACTTTTTTAATACATATATTGGTAAAAAAATATAATACTAACTAAGTAGAACTATGACAGGTATAGCGGATATGAACTTTCACGCAACAATTCCAGTTGTTTGCAAAATTAGTTAATTTAAATTAAAAAATAGTGCCAATCTTCATATCTTATATTTTAAATTAACTAATTTTGGAAACAACTGAAATTATTGAGTGAAAGCATATCACTAAACCTGTCATAGTTCTACTTAGGTAGTCTTATACTTTGTTTACAAATATATGAATAAAAAAAAAGTTATGGCAAAAAATATAAATTCTCTCTTTCTCTCTCGGCTATGCCCACCTTAATTAAGTATAAATCATTCATCCAAACGGTTTTTTGTTTTCTCTTCTTCAAGAAACTGTGGGATGAAACAAACAGCTGTCAGCTTGCTAGGGAACTACTAAAATATCCCAACAAGAGTACAGTAATGGACTACCTGGCAATGTCCAGAAGGAACCTACGTGTTATAACGGGAATCCAGACTGGATACTGTCCATTAAGGAAACATCTCCATAATATGAGATTAAGCGAAACAAGAAGATGAGACGGTTCAACATGTACTCTGTGACTGTTCTGCTGTCTCATCAATCAGAGAATCCATTTTGGGAGAACGTTGACCTACTTTGGCCGATGTAAGGGAGATGCCCTTAGGCAGCATCACCACCTATTTCGCAAGATTAGGTTGGTTGGACGCCTAGGCGAGGGTCTGCCTACAGGGAAGATGTACAAGGGGCCCAATGGGGCCTAAGTGCTGTGGTTCAATAATTTTTATTGACCACCCTCCCAACCAATTCCAGATTCCAGATTTCTCTTCTTCTTTTCGTCCCTGTAAAATTCTACTGATAACGATATATGTAGCACTAGCTATAACTAACTGATTTTCACTCATACTTGTGAGAAGACCAAAATAAGCCTTTCTCGACGAATGGTATCGAACTACTCGAAATTATTTTAAACACATCCACATAGCAACGTTTGCAGACATTCTTTGGTTCGCATTCTCTTTGGTCTTTTAATTTTACCGACAGCCAATGGAATACGTTCGTTCGCATTGCTGACCATTCGCGCAACAATTAAGTCTTTGCAAACTACTGTCTACACTTGACGAAGGCATAGAAATAAGTGTTGGACAACGCGAACTAATGGCATAACGTTTCTTAGACGTATCCCCGGCTTATCACGCACGACTTGCTAACGAATTTTCTTAAGGAAAAATGTTGGTGAATTCAGTGAACATAAAGTGTAACTTGAATAAAAATTACTCCTAAACCTTCAAATTCACCTCATATAGTAGATAAATCCCAAATTCAAAGCCAAAGGCTGTCCGGAAGGGAGTTACCCATTTGAAAAAACGCAGAAAACATCCGCCGAAATTGCCAGTGTCGGTGCCGGGGACCGGGGATCGAACCCAGAACACAGCAGAGTCTGACCAAAATGAATTTGCCACATAACGCGCTCTATCCGACTGAACTACCGTGAGGTTAGTTATGAAAATTAGATTAATATTATTATAAAATATATTCACAAAAATTATATTAGTGGGGTGAGTCTAGGGCCGCAAATGACTTAAGAAATTGTCGTTAGCAATTTTTGTTAACAAATACATGGAAATGACAACAGAAATTTAAATTCAATTAATTCTTCCGTCTTTGAGTTACAGCGAGAAAATAATTATTTTAGCTTCCAATTTTTCTCACATTTCTGGCCCTATCTTTGGTCTCGATCAACCAAAAGAGTCGTAACTTTTTATTTTATCGAGGGATAATCTTATGAACACTTTTATTGAGGTTGTATTACTTCATACCTTCAAATCTTATGTTCTTTAAACCTTCCAAGTATAGTTTGTACCATATGTAATTCAGCGATGTAAAAATATTATAAGAAACGTAAAGGAGACCGAACGCATATCAGTTTCAGTTTAGTTATAAGAAAGGCTATAAAGCAGATGTTCGGCTTCTTTTCAATCATCACAAAAAATGCTCATACATATTTTCTAACAAGTTGAGGGCGTAGGCCAATTCCACTTCTAATTGCTTGAAATTTTGTACTACCGAATTAATGATTCGTCGAATGAACTAATCTAATCAACGTGGACTGTTTCTTTGCCATGAAAGTTTTATGAAAAATTGTATTGAATTTTCACATTATTGTTAAATAGTTTTTATCTTGAAATTGAACAGTAAAACAAAAATTTACATAGTATCTACTATACTCAGATCGAGTCCACTACTCTATATACTACACTCAAATCGAGTCACAAAAATCATCGATTTTGAATAGAAACAGGAACATTTAATCGGGTAATTCTGATGAGGGCTTTAACCATCAATTAATCCTCTGTCTATTCGGAAAAGTAAATCTCAAACTGTCCAACTGGACCTGCACAGTATGTTGATGCACCGTTTTGTCCGAAAAAGAAATGTTCTTAAACAAGTTCAAGATCTTTTTCAGAATGTCCTGCAGCTAAGAATTATGTTTAACAAGATATGTCTGACACATTCATAGGATAAAATAATTTAAAAAAAATATTAATAATAACTGACCAGTCAAATGATGATTTTCAAAATCTGGATGCAATATTTCGTATCAATATTATATTACGAAAAATAAACGAAGGTATTAAATTTTAAAAAATGCATTTAAACAATGAACCACCGTAGTACGTTTCAAATTTTTTTATTTGGAGAAATTATAAAGTTTCCATATTTCATATGGATATGAACTGTCTTGAGTTACTCGAAAGTTCCATCCTTTAAATCCAAAAGAACATTCCCAAGTGCAGACCAGAGGCGGCCCATCAGGGGTGGCAGGGTAGGCAGTGCCCACCAATTACATAAGCGGTAGTTATAAAGGTATATTTATATTTTTATATATTTTTGTAGTTAAATTATCAAGTAAAATTTTGCGGTTAATTAATTGTAGTATTAAAAGTAAACAATTAGTTTTATTTATAATATTATTTTTACTACATAATATTCTGCCTCATATAGGGATAGGTACACTTATAACTCCACTTAGAAACCGGACGTAATGTTCTCTGGCGTAATACTGTTGAAAGTGTCATGCGCCAAGCCAGGGCGGGCAAGCATCGCTCAGAAATCGTGAATTCAATCATAATACGTCTACGTGTATGTTGGTTATTCACTTTAATCTTACGCCTGTAATGCATATCAAAACGGGACATACGTCTTACATGCTTAGGCTATTTACAACCTAGAGTGGGCATGCCATCCCCGAGCAAAACTTCTAATAAACAATATGAATATTGAATAGAATATGTTCACCACTGAAAAGATATCGAACAGGAAAAATAGCTAATGTGTTAAAATTGATTAATCAATCCTTTATGATTATCAAATATGATAGTAATTTCTAATTTGATAAATGGGGACAAAAATAAGTTAAAATACGTATCAGCGGTATCAGAACACATATGCCTCTATATTATCCAAAAATTACTAAAATAATGTTTAATTTTATTTTAGTAGTTTTAGATATGAAATTAATATAATATGTAAATGAAATAAATGTATAATATTGAAATATGGGACTTCGCGCTCGGTGGGATGTGGACACTGCCATCCTCATGCCTTATTCCCTTTTCTTTTACATTGTCGCGATGTTTCGCCGATGTATTCGCGAATCTCAAACCTTGGAAATTGTTGCTGCTGTTTTAGAATTGGAAGATTTTGGTTTTTGGTTAGGTTTGTGTAATGTTTTATTCTCTCAATTTTATATTTTTTTAATTTGTAATCTGTGATCTTTGTTGGTATTTAGTAAATAGTGTCTACTTTGGTAGAAAAAAGTGTGGTGAATGGACAACTGATAAATTATTATTAAAATATTTGCCATGGCCGACGTAAGACAAGCGGTAAGTGATAGTTCTGATATTATACATTTTTATATTAGAAAACAGTTTTGCGTCTCTAACATACGACGACAAAACTGAATTAAAACGACCTTGCCCCACTATGGGAAATCTCATTAATGTAAATTCAAATTCGTCCAATAGAAAATTTTGTGTCACAGGGTATCAAAAATGTTTATGTTTCTGGAAGTGAAATAAAAAATAAACTTTATTGCTGGCCTTGCATGTTATTCAGTAAAAATAGTAAAAGTTCGTGAAATTCAACAGGGATAGATAATTTAAAAACATACAAGGCGATTGAAATGGGCAGAGGCATCATTGAAATTTTTTTGCGTGATTTTTACACCCACTAAATTTCAGTGGAGAAGTGTCATTATTATTTGGTTATTTTAAAAATTTTTACGAGCAAGTACATTCGCCATTGCAGACTTATTTTTGCACCACACATCAGGCAGTATAGACATATTTCTGAGAAAAAATGAAATTTTACTTCTCAGATATTCATGTTTATGAAACAAATCAATACTTTTGTTGCCATTAGTAAAAGAATTATATAATTGCAGCTCAACTTATCCATTTTCATTACAACCCATATACAGCAAGAATATATTTTTCAAATATTCTATTAAAATGTTTTCTATAATATTTTAGGCATATTGAAAAATATTATTATTGATACATTATTAAAGTATTATCCGTGAACCGGAAATAATATTGCCTCCACATTTTCAAAATATTGAATTTCATGTAGTTAAATATAAGAAGAAATTTGACGGAAATGCTAAAATGTCCTAACTTCTGCCAACTCTCACAAAATTGAGTGGAATGGGCCCCACGTCTCCTCCCAAAGCTACTTCTCTGCTAGCGTTGGTTAATTAAGTACAAGAAGAACTTAATTATTACATAATACAAATGTATTAGTATTCCAATAATGTAGATTTAATCCATTTCATTTTGCGCAATATCTTTAAAATGCCTTGTTAGTAATTAGCAATTATTATAACTGCTTACCGCCCTCTAGTGTGTTTTACCTCAATGAATGCGAATAAAAAAATATTGTGGGCCGATAATACAGTTTTCTTATACAATAAGATGAGTGCTGCCCGCTGATTTGTTAAACGTCAACGAAATGTCTTTTGTGTTGTAAATAAACCAAACTTAAAAAGTTAAGAAAGTTAATACGCCGTAGTTTAGTGTAGTTTTTTTGTCTACATGACTTTTATTAGATTTAGAAGTAGTATAGAAATATAATACATAACAATGGGTTGCTGTTATAGTTTATTTTGTAAAGATGATAACTCATCACAGGTAAAATTTGACATTTCTCTTAACGAGTTGTAATCATGGAAATATTTATTATAAATTTTGTAGTCTGGAGAACCCAACGAAAGAACCCATTTGTTAGTAGACCCTGTTTCAAATCACACTAATATTCAAAGGGTTAATAGGTAAGCTTTTCGGAAATATCCTAACCTCTTTATTTTCATTAGTTTTGTTTTCAGTGATGATATTTTAAGCAGAAATTTAAATACTTTACCTAAAAAGACTGATGAGCAATCTGCTCTCAATAGAATATTACAAGAGACAGCTACGTAAGTGAAAAACAGAATGACGATTTGCTAATAAAGCTCTTAAATTCATATTATGTAGTAAGTATATATAATGTATATTTCAGAAATGTTATCGATGTAGCAGCACTGGATTCACATAATTTGCAACAACATGAATATTTGGAAAGAATGAAAATGTATAATACAAAGGTGCAACAAGTTTTGGTGACCAATAAAAGCAAAATAAGTAAAAAGCTGAATAACTGCATCTTACAAGATATACCTGCACCAGAAAAGATTCTAGGTACAGAGCCTATAAGTTCAGATGATGTAAATTTGGTAAGTGTTTAGGTTTTCGGTATATTTAGGTATTTCATAATTTACCTTTTTTTTGTTCAAAATATACAATATACCTACTGTTCCAAAGAACATTACCTTTTCGGTATCAGATTTTATATTGTCCTATATTTAACATATTTCTACAATATAGCATACAAAAATGATCCAAAAATAAGAATAGTATTGAACCTTTAACCAATATTCCAAAAATGATTGTACTTATTATTTATTTAATTTCTCAAATAGGTGTATTGTGCATTCTTGTATCCAAACAATAGTCAGTTTTTTAAAAGATGCCTGCTTCTTTTCTCTTATTGTTGTTGGTAACAAATTATAAAGTTTATTGGCAATGTAACCATAATATTTTTGACCTACAGTTTTTGTAGTTTTTGGTATTTTCAAATCTCCTATCTGTTTGCTCCTTGTATCATAATAATGAACATTCAGTTGGTCTCTTTTATTTTTATATATCATTATATAGTAAGTAACTACCAGAATCAGTCTTGCGTGAGTTGTCCTTCTATACACACGTGCGATATCGATAGCGAAGCAATAGTTAGTTTAAAATTTAAAATATCAGTTAATTTGTTGTGTTACAAATCGTAGTGCACATAATTTTGTATGTCATAGTGTCTTATAGTGATGTTTCTCTCCCCTGAAGGGGGAGGTAACAGTATTGGGACGGTAGATATCGCCCAAGTTGTTCTCTCAGATGAGGAAGATTTTTACAATAGACCATTTAACCGAAAGGCGGATTCGAATTCGATGGATATTAACGTAGCAAATATTAACGATACAGGCGAAGCTTGCCGCTCGACTGAGACACTGGTAGTTACTAATTAGAAAAACGAACCGATTAAACTTTTTAACCCATTGTCAGATAAGTACAATTCTAATAATATTTATGTATACATAGAAAAAACTAACGATCAACAAATTGGTCGGTTACATCCCTTATTAGTTGGCCATATTCTGCACAAAAAATTATTTGTGAAAAATATTATTTCTATTAAAAGTTCTGGTAGGAATAGAATTAAAGTACAAGTTAAGTCGACGAAGGATGCAAATGACTTAGTAAACAATAAGTTGCTGGCATCTGAAGACCTTAGAGCATTTATTCCAAATCATATTTTAGAAAAGAAAGGTCTAATAAGAGGGGTGGACACTTACTTTAATAATGAATATCTGAAAGAGAATATAATTTCAAGCTCTAAAATTTTTGAAATTCAAAGAATGCAAAGGAAAGTAGAACGGGATAATAAAATGGTATATGTTCCAAAACAGACGGTCATATTGACCTTTGAGGGCAATTTTTTGCCAAACAGAGTCGAAATTAATAGCGTAATTTTTAATGTAGAACCTTTTTATGGTAGAGTTACGCAGTGTTTTAACTGTTTGAAATACGGCCATGTTTCCCGACAGTGCCGTGCTTCAAATTCTTTATGCATTAATTGTGGTAAAGTAAAAGCAGAGGGTCATGCATGTCTGGAGAGTGATGCTTATTGTATACATTGTAAAGTGAGTGGACATAAATCTAACTCAAAAAATTGTACGTATTATGAGGAACAAAAAAAAATTAAAAAAATTATGGCAGATAATAATGTTACTTTCAATGAGGCTAAAGAGTATAGTAAAAACTCTTTTGCAAGCTGCGTAACTACTAACATGTTTAACGTACTATCTGATGATAACTATGACACTAATTTTCCTGCATTGTCAAATAATAAAAGCTTTTTGTCTCAACCCGTTGAACGTAACAAGCATGCAAATAATAGAAATTTTGCATCATCACAACCTAGCACTAGTAGTAGAAATTATTTACAAACTCAAAATAAAAAAAGGAAAATTGCTCCCGCTTCCCCTAGTTGCGTTAGCCCTCCCCCTATGTTCCCCTTTAGATTTGGTGGTGCTTCGCCTATTCCCCCTAATACAAATACACCTATGTACCATTTGGAAACAGAAAGAAATAAAATATTTGAATCCATCTCATGTTACCTTTGCCAATTTATACAAAAAATTAAAAGTTTAGATGACATTAAAAAAGTCGACTTAGAGTCTATTAAACGAGAATTAAATTTGGTATTGGAGGGTACTTTTCCAAAAAAATAAAATTCGCCAATATTATTAAAAAAATAAACATTATGCAGTGGAATGCTCGTTCCGCTGTAAGTAACAAACATAGTCTCGAAAATTTCTTGCTTCATAGCGAAATAGATATTGCACTTATAGGTGAAATATGGTATAAACCTAATGTAAATACTCAATTTAGTGGTTTTCACGTGATAAGGAAAGACAGGATTGACGGTAAGGCTGGAGTTGCCATTTTGATTAGGAAAAAATTGCCTTTTAAGGAAATGAATTTAATAAACAATTTTAATGAAGATATTTGTGTCTGTGGAGCCAAGGTTCTCATTGATAATAAATATGTATCATTCTTGTCGATTTACAGGCCCCCTAATATAGTTACTAGTTCCAATGATTGGGCGCACATTTTTAATCAAATATCAACACCATGTGTTATAGGAGGCGACTTTAATGCTCATAATAGAATATGGGGCTCTTCAAGAAATGATAATATTGGTAGTCAAATATTGAATATTGCAGACGACCTTGAATTAGTAATATTGAACAATGGGTCATCTACACGATTGGAACGCCCACGGCAACAAAAATCTGTTGTGGATATTTCTCTTTGCTCTTGCGATATTCCTAGTAAAATAGCATGGACTATCGGCACAGATACTCTTGGGTCAGATCACTTCCCCATAGTCATGAATCTACTCGCCAATAATTTTTTTAGTAAAGAAAAAATATTACCTAAATCTAAGTGGAATATTGATAAAGCGAATTGGACATTATATACTTCCTCAATCAAACAAGACTTTGAAAAATTACCACCCTTCACCAATATTCAAGAAAAATACGATTTTCTCTTAGAATCGATAAATGAAGCCGCTGAGCGACATATTCCAAGGTACAAAGCTTTTTCTACAAAGGCACGCCCTCCTCCCCCTTGGTGGGATACCAACTGTGATAAAGCAGTTCTTGAAAGAAAACAGTCACTAAATAATTATAAGCAAAATCCAACTGAAGAGAATTACCTTAAATGTAAGGAATCTGATGCACAAACAAAAAAATTTTTGAAACAGACAGCAAAAAATAGTTGGATAAAATGGTGTTCTAACCTCAATAAAAATACCCCTTCATCAGTTTTGTGGTCTCAAGCAAAGAAAATGCAGAGATGTTCCACCAACCAGTCAGTGGCGGAAAATGATTTTTGGTTACAAGACTTTTTTAATAAAGTAGCACCCCCATCAGTGGCCAATATGATAGGTAATATTAACGATCATTCACATAATCAAAATCATTTTCTATGCATCCCATTTAACATAAATGAGTTGGAATCATCCCTCAAAACTTCTAGGAATACTGCACCAGGACATGACGATATTAAATATCCAATGCTTATTTATTTACCTGATAATGCCAAAAAATTCTTGCTCGAAATTTTTAATGATATTTACCTATTTGGCCATGACATTCAGCAACTGAAAAATGTAATCGTTGTTCCAATACCTAAACCAGGGAAAAATCTTAACATTTCTGATTCATATCGTCCAATTTCCCTGTTATCATGTATACTTAAAACTTTTGAAAGAATGGTCAAGATTAGATTAGAATGGTGGCTTCTCCAGCAGAATTCTCTTCCAGTAAAACAGTTTGGGTTCAGAAGAGGTTTTGGCACTATCGATGCTGCATCTACGTTAACATTAGACATTCAAAATAGTTTTTCTAAGAATAATTATTTATGTGCATTATTCCTGGATATTAAAGGAGCTTATGACTCTGTTGATTTATTAATATTGCAACGAAAAATGATTGAATTCTTCTCTATTCCTTGTCACATTGCCAGATCTATCGTAAAACTTTATTCAGGTCGAATAATATATTTAAGAAATAACAGAAATGAAAAAATTGGACCCCGAATTACCAATTTTGGACTACCCCAAGGTTCTGTGTTGAGCCCTCTGTTGTTTAATTTATATACAGCGGACCTCCATCAAAATTACAACATCAGTCTAAATATTGTTCAATATGCAGATGATTTCTGTCTATATGTAGAAAACAAAAGGTATGATAAGGCAGTAGAAATGTTAGAGGGTGGTGTTGCTAACATAAGCCAGTGGCTTACTACTAATGGCTTTGAATTCTCTGAAGAAAAATCAATTTACACTGTATTTACACGGCACAATCTTCCAAATATATCCAATATTCAACTAGGGACGTTGATATTTCCTTTTAAGACACAGGTTAAATATTTGGGGATAATTTTTGATAAGAAATTGACATGGAAACCATTCATAGAGTCAATAGTTACAAAGGGCAACAAAGGTATCAATTTTCTAAAAATGGTAACCAAAACTTGGTGGGGTGCGGATGTTAAAACGGCATTGGTTTTCTATAGATCTTACATAAGATCTATAGTTGATTATGGCTGTACAATATATGGATCTGCGAGTAAATCTACATTGAAAAGTTTAGATATTATACAGAATAAAGCTATTAGAATTTGTCTTGGTGCAATGAAGTCTTCTCCAGTTGATGCGTTACATGTAGAAGCTTTAGAACCCCCCTTTCGTTAAGAAGAGAAATGTTAAGTGAAAGATTTATTTTAAAACAAGTATTCTACTCTACAGCTTTGTTATCCAAAATAGCACAGTTAAATACCTTTGATTTAACCAACAAGTGTTGGATTAAAAAAACGTCCTCTCTTCTTTGTTCAGCATTTAGAGAACATAGCGAAAGGATCCAGATGATTGATAGTACTTATATAAACAAAATCGACTACTTCAGTCTAACTAATGACATTTCCATTATTACTCCAAATTACTGTGAAAACCCTCTCATCAGTTTCAACATTTTACAAAGCGTGGTAAGTCAATTTGAGAATGCAGAACTTGTTTATACAGATGCCTCCAAATCTACATCAGGCACCGGTGGAGCATTTATTGTACCATCTCAAGAAATTGAATCCAAGTTTAAATTAAACTTCCATTGCTCTATTTTTACAGCAGAAGCTATATCAATCTATCAAGCTTTAAAATATGTTGAAACATCCACGTCTAATATTTCCTTAATTTTGTCAGACTCGCTCTCTGTACTCATGAGTATTAAAAGAACTTTGATTTTTTCATACAAGACCAACCCATACCTATTTAAAATTAAACATTTAACTGCTCGAATTAAACCATCAGGAAGGGATGTTGTTTTTGTTTGGGTGAAAGCTCATATTGGATTGCAGCATAATGAACAAGTTGACATTCTGGCCAAGGAAAGTGCTAATTCCGGACATCTTTTGAACGAGCAGTTATGTGCAAGTGACAGACAAACTGTATTGAAATTAAATAACAGGCTTAAATGGTCCGTTATGTGGAAACAATTCTGTTTCACAAATCCTACTAGATATACCTTAATACACACGGATATTCCCAGACATTATTGGCACGATGAATATTCCTGTTCAAGAAAGTATATCACAACGCTGATACGATTAAAGCTTGGCCATGCTTGCTACCCTGCTCATTTATTTAAAATTGGAGTTTTTACCTCAAGCAATTGTGAAGAATGCAACGTGATAGGAGACCTTGATCACGTGTTCTTTGGTTGCGCAAAATACAAATCTGCCACTACTACGCTAATACAAAGAATTGTCCAAGATTGCAATATTCTCGCTCCTTATAATTTACTAAGTCTACTGTCAATTGGTTCAAGGAAAATATACAACAGTATTATAAACTTCATAAATGAAACTGAAATGAAGCTATAGTTTAATCTCGTATACCTGGTGTCTTTCCTCATGTTAGTTTCCCCTACTTTCCGAGGTCTCCCTTGTGCTGTCTGAACTATAAAAATGTCCTGATCGACCCCTGGATGAGAAGTGTGTGTCCCCGTCAATTCCCCTCGTTTTTTCATATTCAATCTCGTTGATTTGTGCTAGGTTTATTTATAGGAATTATTAAACTATCAGTAACTGGCTGCATGGTTCATGACCCAAAGCCAAAAAAAAAAAAAAAAAAAAAAAAAAAAAAAAACAGAATACAATTGTCTAATATAAGTAAGTATATTGTTTTTGCTACTCCATCCCAACCAATAATACCATACCGCAAAATTGATTCAACTAGTGATTTGTATATTAATTGAAAACTACTTAATAATCCAATGTTTTTGTTTCATATGAGCAGTTTTCTAGTTCTGGAGAATAGTAAATAATTTCCTAGTATTTTAAATGTATTATTAATAATAATGTAAGCTTGTGTCACACAAGGCAGAGGCTTCAACATGTATAGATACTTATAAAATAAAACATATACTCGTAATTACAAAATATCTGTTATGAACATAAAAAATAAATAAAATATAAAAGACACACAATATAACACAGTATTTTTTATAATGAAACTATAAAATAAAATCTAAATTCCTCTTCCTACATTTTGAACAACGCTCAATTGTATTGTCAATATTAATTTCCAATTCTCTATGCACATTTAATAAAGAGAGACCATTCAAGCGATTTTCGTGCGTTGTTGACCTTAGCCAGGTTTTTATCTTCTTAATTATGCTTACTGGCAATGTACAGTAGATGCTTACCAACTTCTACACAAAAGGAAACATGTTTTTATCACAATTTGATAGAGCAGTTATACAGTCTTTTGGTGCACTATTTTCTATTGTTTTAAATTTTCGTTTTGGTGATATACAGTGTGCTGCACTCAAAATTGAAGAAAATAATTTTATTTGAAATAATATCAGTCGGAAAACATTACTTACAGATTATTTGACAAACACCTGACAGCTTCCGTTTAATTTAAAACAAAACACTTTTCTAAGCAAAGAAACATATGACAATACTCCAAGCGTTTTAGCTGTAAAATTGACCTCTATGATAAATTCGTGCTCTACGAAAATTTGTTTTTTTATTGTGTTTATTTGGACGTCCTGAATAACGCTTGGTAATTACGCCATGATACACTGGAGGAATTCGTGAAAATCGCTTTGGAAGGATATTGAACATAACAATGATATTATAGCTGACACTTTCTATCTGAATAAATTCAATGAATCTGATGTTTACAAAAGTCTAAAAAAATTAAAACCTACATTTACCACAGGTCCAGATAAAATACCAGCATTTCTCATTAGAGACTGCGCCTCTGTCCTAGCTCAACCGTTAAAAATACCCTTTAATCTTGCCATTGAAACTACTCCAAATATATGGAAAATGTCCAAAATTGTGCCCGTTTTAAAAAAAGGCGAACAGGCCAATATAAAAAATAACAGACCGATCCCGATAGTCAATAACTTTTCTAAAGTATTCGAAATCCTATTACATGAACATTTGTATTTCTATATGCTTAAGTTAATTTCGACATGGGTTTATTAAAGGTAGATCCACTGTCACACATCTCTTCTGTATCACACAATTTATAGCTGAATCTATAGATGCAGGCCTTCAATCTGATTGTATATACTGATTTTTCTAGGGCCTTCGATACATTGGACCACAGCATTCTCATTGCAAAACTTCCTATTCATAGTTTTTCAACGAGTATGTTAGAATTTTTTAGATCGTACCTTACAAATTGTAGGCAATATGTTGAATACTCTGGCTATCGGTATGTCGAAGTATTAGCAACATCCGGTGTTCCGCAAGGGTCCAACCTGGGCCCTTTACTCTTCAATACCTTCATTAATAACATCGTTTGCAACTTAAATGCAAACTGTCTACTGTATGCGGATGACATGAAACTATACTATAACATAAGAAACATGGAGGATTGTATAAACCTAAAAACGACTTATTGAAAGTAAATAATTGGTGCGTTGCAAATAAACTACCTTTAAACGTCGAAAAATGTAACGTTTTGACCTATAGTACCAGAACAAATCTGATCACCTTCGATTATGCCATAAACGACACTAACATAAACAGACCAACAACCTTCCGAGATTTAGGAGTAATGTTTGATCAGAAGCTCTCGTTTATTGATCACATCAATGGTATCACATCAGATAACCTAAGAACACTAGGGTTTATTTTAAGAAATGCTACTGACCTCGACAATATCAGCACTTTAAAGCTGCTTTTTAGTATATTTGTAAGATCGCGACTATAGTACGCTTCAATCATTTGGTGCCCCTCATACAATATCCATATCCAGAATTTAGAGATAGTTCAAAAAAGGTTTCAAATATATCGTTGTTTCAAAGAGGGTGGGATATACCCCCCGTTGGCATCTCACAGTTCTCGATGCTGGACAGATTCTCCCTAAACAGTCTGCAAGATAGGAGAGAAAAATCGCAGCTTATATTCCTGCACAAGCTATTGCATTATACCGTGGATTGTTCTGAAATTTGAGGAATGTTGAATCTTCATGTGCCTAGACTAACGGCGCGTGAACATTCAACTTTCCAATTAAGCAGAACTAGAACACTGCATACAATGATAAGCAATACTCTATTGATATTTTCACTGCAGTGTAGCCTCAATAAAGAAAATGCAATTTAACAATTAAATTATCTTACTGTATGTAATCATTTAATTATTGATATCATATTCTACCTCATATTATATATCTATTATATATTATTTTGTAAACATCACTAGTAGGTTAGTTAGTAGTAGTAGTAGTTGTTTAGAATTATTAAAATATCTTCTGTCATGTGTACCCATTCTGTAAATGGATTTTTATCTGTTGAATGGTTGTAAGTGTAAATAAATAAATATACTCAAGCAAACACAACATATAATTATATTAACATGGGTAATAAAGGTTTGAAGTAAATTAATTTTCTAGATAAATTATAAATTTGACATAAAGATCACAAAACAAATTAGAGATATTTAAATTATAATAATGTACCTATCTAAACTATTTACCAATACATAATGAAATGTTATATCTTTAATTTTACAGTTACCATTCAATTAAATATTTCTTGAGGTCTGTATTATCTCTAACTTATCTGTGAATATAAACTATAGGGATATCTATTGAAAATTTTGGCTCTATGAAAAACATCCCTAGTATATTTGTTGAAGAATCCAAGGTTATTAAAAAAATATCAAAAATGCTGAAAACTTGTGAATTATGAGGTGGTTTTGTGGTAGTTAAGAGTTAAGCCATTAGGATTATAGCGGGAGTTTTAGTCAGTTAAAATGAATCCACATAGAATCCTTATGTGCTAGACCTGAACCCCCAGACGATGAGGAAAATGAAGATATACCAGCTATAAACAAGGACAACCTGAGAATTCCATCAACTCCACCTACTATGTCAGAAATTAAAACGGCAAGTAAATAGCTAAAACTATACAACGCAGCAGGAATGGATAACCTGCTACCAGAACTCTTTAAAGCCTGTCCACAATTAATGGCCAGCCTGATTCAGCCTCTCATACAAAGCGTGGATTGAAGTAAATTTCCCCGAAGAATGGAAAAAAGACCTGATAATAAAAATACCAAAAAAAAAGACGATCTCACTGAATATTGTAACTGACTCAGGATAACACTGCTGAATGTAATAAACAAAATTATAGCCACCATACTATATAACAGACTATCTGAGACAATCGAAACACGCCTTAGCAATGAGCAGGCAAGTTTTAGACATCGTTCCAACACCCTGGGAATAATAACAGAACAATCCATAGAATTCCGCTTACCATTACATCTTACATACATAGACTTTACAAGAGCCTTTGACACCATTAAACATGCGGCCATCTGGATGGTCCTGAAAAACTGATAAATCAAGACACTATATGAGAATTCTTACTGTTACATCCTGCATAAAAATGATGTAGGAGAAGCAATCTCTGTGAAGAATGGTGTAAAGCAAGGATGTGTACTTTCTCCCTTAATTTTTAATATAGTCTTAGACACGGTGTAGTATATTAGGGGATGTGACAAGACCCGTATGAATATTAGAAATATAATTTACATACATACAATAGTTAATGCTCTGTAGATTTGTTTTATTTATATTTAAAGAGCCTTTTAGTTTGTTCTATTTGTCTTAGTTTTGCCGTTTAGTTGTGTATATATGCAACACTACATGCATCAAAGGAAATCCGTCTATCTATGCCATGATCTATGCCTAAATAATTGCAGGGGTATATTCCGGGCGCCATCTACTGAATTAAATAGAAACCGAGCACTTATGAAGCCGTTGATTAATATGGCAAATGCCGTGTGTGTTGGACCACCTAATATACTGCCATGCCATACTGAGGAAAATGAACAACTCTCCCAGGAGAATAGTGTGGAATCTCACAAACAGACTAGAAGACCCTGACTATGCAGATGACATCTGCCTGCTCTCACATACGCTGCAAGATACTAACCAAAAATTGCAACGATTAATAAATGAAGCAAAAAAGGTGGGACTGGAAATAAATACGAATAAAGCAAAACAGCTACGCATTATGACAACTAACGCCTAACCAACACACATTAATGACAGACCTATTGAAGTTGTGAACAAATTTAGCTATTTGAGTAGTACAATAGACAAGGATGGTGGAACAGAGATGTATTCATCCGAATACAAAAAGCCAAGAAAGCATTTGGAATGCTAACAAAAATCTGGAACTCAAGGGTCTACTCCTTAAATACAAAATTACGTCTGTTTAACACAAACGCTAAATCAGTTTTATAGTACGGCTATGAGATGTGGGAAGTCATAAAAAACATCACCGGACAACTGCAGGTCTTTGCAAACAGATGTCTTCCCAGACTGATGCGTATATTTTGGCCGGACCGAATCAGCAACGAGGGTCTGTGGCAAAGAACAAAGCAAACATTAGAAATCAAGAAATGAAGCAGCGTAAATGGAACGGAATGGGTCATATCCTTAGAAGAACCAACAGTGAAATTGCCCGCAGTGCATTAGAATGGAACCCACAAGGAACATGCAGAAGAGACAGGCCAAAAATAACATGAAGGTGAACCGTACTGGACGAAGCAACCTCCATGGGTCTGCAATGGGGGGAAATACAAAATTTAGCCAGGAACAGAGTCAGATGGAGGCGTCTCATAGAATCCCTATGCTCCGAAACATAATGATGGACGTTAATAAAAAGAGTCCACTTAGGAATACAATCCTGCTCAAATCAGCTTGTCCCAAATTTATTGTACTCCATATATTAATTTTATTTTATTATGACTTCAACATTAATATTAATAGTGTAGTCAGTAGGGAGTTTTGCCCTGCAAAAGGTGGGGTAGTAATAATTTTTTAACATGTTATTAAGGGCTGGGACGCAATGAAAATTCGTTTTTTGAAAATAGCTCCGCAGCGGTTGATCCAATGATGAAAATGTCTTCAACAAAGTTAAAGAAGACACAATTCCTCACATTTTTTGTACAAAGTTTTTTTTGTAAGTCTAATATGTAATGAGTTACAGCGGCTGGAAGATCATTTTTCCCAAAAAATTGTAAAGCCCCATTTTGGTGATTTTTCAATTGTTTCTCCCTATTTATTACATAGTTATATTAATTTTGTAAATTCAAAGCATACTTATGTCCACACTACCTTGAGGTAGAATAAATGGCCCGTTTTTTTTTATTGTGGTATCCCCGATAGGCCGAATCCACAGCTTCGCGATCTTTGTAAATGTTGTTTAAATTTTAACAAATTCTCGGATGTTGTTCTGTCATTGTGAGTCGAGACAACCCATTGCTGCCACGTTTACAGCCCTAGTCTTCTGGATTTTTTTGGGTCCCATACCATTTTTGGACTTGGTGGTACGTCTTGAATGCATGATACCGCGCAGTGTCCTTCGTTGGTGGCAAAGAAGCAAGATTGAATTTGATTTTTGTTGTAGATTTAACGAAATATTTGTAGCAGACTTCTTCCAAGGTTTCCTCTTCCATGTTGCCACCATAAAAAGCAACAAGGAAGCGTGCTCCAGCCTCTGCGATGTACTCTAGTCTTGCATCCTGATTTTTAAATATGCTAATGGTGGCACTGAGTCTTACAATTTTCTGGACAAGCTAACAAAATTCACTGTAAAGAAGCGTACGGTATCCTGCCGTACCCCTCTCCCTTTGGAGTGGAGAGAGGGCTGCCCTTTTCAAAAGAAGAAAAAACATGTACGAGGAAAGGTCTATACCTGCTCTAGGAATCTTCTGTTCCACAAAATAGAAAGAAACTTCAAACGGATAAATATTCTCTACTAACTTATATTACGCCACTGTGGCGGTAAGAAAATTTATATGTAACAAGAAAAATCACTGTAATTTGAAATAGATATCACTTTATAATCTTATTGTAGTGTGGAAACCACATTAAAAATAATTGTAATTCGTTTTTACTAAATTTACCGTCAAAAATGGGATTTTACTATTTTTTTGGGAAACATGTTCATCTTGTCGCCTCTGTAACTTGTTACATATTAGACTTACAAAAAAATTTATATATACAAGAAATGTGAGGGATTTTGTCTTCTTTAACTTTGTTGCAGACATTTTCGTCATTGGATCAACCACTGCGGAGTTATTTTCAAAAAACTAATTTTTTGTACCTTTTATTCAAGATGGCGGCTCGAGCGGTCCCTCCCCCCCCCAAGGTCGAAAACTTGGATTTTTTATCAAGACGCAGACCTGAACAACATTTAAAAATTATTACTACCCCACCTTTTGTTAAGGCAAAGGCCCTTTTTGACCCCTACTGACTGGATTATAAGTAATAAAGTTCAATTAATTGAATGACAATAAAATTTTGTTTCACATTTCACAAAAAAATTACACTAATTTAACTAAATTTTGTTTCCTATATAAAGAAACATTATTATATTAAACCTTTAAAACCTGTTGTTATTATTTCTATTATATAAATATAAGACAACGAAGATGATGATAATTAAATTTTTTTGTAATTAATAAGTAAATGAGTATCGATTAAAGTTTATTGTTGTGCATTTGGGAGATATCATTATCTATATGTTATCTCCATCTACTATAAGGAATGTTATCACCATGTTTTCATTGTGGGTAGACATATAATAAAAATATTTTTATGCTATTAATAATTGTTTCCATTCGAAGAAATAATTTAAAATAAAAACATTACATTTGCTTATAGTGCGTACGACCAGAATTGAAACCGTATAAAAACTAAAAGCCAGCAAAAACAGTCGGCATCTGTTGCGGAGGTAAACAGAAATGCTTGTCATAAGAAAAACAATAAAGAGATGCCGGCTGTTTTTGCCGGCTTTTAGTTTTTATACGGTTTCAATTCTGGTCGTATTCACTATATCTGCTATAACACCTTTAGTCGTTTTTCAAATGTCTAGGTTTGTTAGTAATTTATCCATCTTTTTTTAAATTAATATCAGAAGAATTTAAGTTGTTACATAATTTATCATAATTTGGGTGCAATTTTATGATTTATTAAATTTTTCCAACAATTTTTGATAAAGATATAACATTTATTTGTCATTTGTTATTTGACGCTTCGCTATGGCTGTAGTATAAGGAAGTGTAATAGTTATCATCATTATTTTAGAGAAAAATTTTAATTGATTTGAATGTATCATACAATTATAAAGTGATTCACACATGAGTTACAACACAGTAAGGACACCGTAGATTTTCCAATAGATTTAAGTACAAATTATCCGTCTTCGTTCCATATATAGAACTAGTCTTCTTTCTGTTAGGAAGCAGGCGAATTAAAACCTATATAGATGGATTGGAAAGTAAACAAAATTTAATGCTGAGGCTGATAAATGCAGACAGAAAAAATCCAAAATAAGAAAGAAAGAGTTATTTTCGAACAATTTTAAAAGCAGTAGAAATATCATTTCAAAGACACATACGGACGGACGGTGTTAATCAAAATGGGCAACATGTGGAATACTTATTATAATTTTTTCTGCTGAATTATTTGAAAAACCTATAATTTTTTAAGTTTATTTTTGAATTTTGTACTTATTGCTCAATAAATCGAAAATGGTTACAAATAGCCATAGAGATGAACATACACAAAAATGTTGGATCTTCATTCCTACATCATATGGTCGAAAGATATCCAGGGTGTTTCATTTGAAAAAATTGAGAAGATTTAATTCAAAAACATCACACGGATGTCTCGTAACTGGTATTTACAAATTTTTTCCTCAAAATCCATAATGGTGGTAGTGATTTTTTCAGAATGATATTATAAATTAAGTGTAATGATAAGCATAATTGATAACAATAAAATAAGAATAAAAATAAAATAAAAAATAACAAATAGATAAAGAAATGATGGAATGGTTTTTCTTCTCCGAGCACTCCGGAATCTCAGCCTCGCCAGGCCTTCACAGTGGCACAATACGTGAACTGAAGTTTCCTCGGCAGAACCTGCATGTTGCGTCCTCTGCCAGGCCCATTAGACTCATATGTCTATTGAGCCGGCAGTGCCCAGTTAGAAGGCCTACTATTACTCTGATGATCTTCCGATTCTGGCTTAGTAGATCTTCCGTGAATTTGGCCGAACGTTCTTTAGTGAACTCTTTGGCCTGTCTCTGTCTTGGGAGATTCCTCCACCATTCCAGATATTTATTTTGCAACCATTCCTTAGTGGCTGCTCGTATGCATGGTTTTGCCATGCCACAAAGGGCTCAGGTCCTATTGGGGCTTTGAGCGCGCCTTCCTTGGTCAATATATCAGCCTTTTCGTTTCCTCTCTCTGTGTCCCTCGTGTCCTAGTATCCATGCTAAGGTCACTCTGTTCTGACTTCCTAGCTCTATAAGGGCTGTCAAGCAGTCCCACATCAATCTTGAGTTGATTTGCATGGAGCTGATTGCTTTTAATGCCGCTTAAAATGGCAATCGACTGGTTAACAGTACCTTGTCGTATTATCTGCCTTGCGCAACAGTGTATGGCGATCACTTCAGCCTGAAATACCATTGCGTATTTCCCTAGACTTATCGAGATACTGGCTTTTGACCTTGTCCTGTAAATCCTGGATCCGACTCCTTGTTCTGTTTTGGAGCCATCAGTGTACCAGACTGTTTGTGCTGTTATGGGAGGACCGGTTTTCCAGTCTTCCCTGTCTGGTGTTAGTCTGAAAGTTTTTATTGAAGTTATACTTTGGGACCATTACGTCCATGGGCATGCCTAGGATGGGATCTGCCCTCGCCGAGTATTGCTTCTGGTACTCCGTCTTGTGTTGCTGCCTAATTGGCGTTTGCCCTTGCATTAACTTGTGCACCACTGACCGAGCTTCGCCTTGTACGAATATGTGTAATGGTGGCAGGTCCAGGAGAACCTCAAGTGCAGCCATAGGAGCAGTTCTTATGGCCCCAGGCAAGCAAACCTTTGTATGCCACCTAACAGCCTTATTACTCCCGACTGCACCATCTTAGTCCACCATACCACTGATCCATAGGTTATCATGTGTCTCACTACCCTGGTGTATAACCACAGGTTCATTTTGGGTTTTGGCCCCCAATTTTTTTCCACACATTTACCTACGCCTTCCCAGGGCAATTGTTGTTTTCTGTGTGACTTTTTGGATGTGGAAGTTCCATGTTAATTTTTGGTCAGAGATGACTCCTAAATATTTTGCCTCACAGGCAAATGGAATTTCCACTCCGTCGAGCCTTAGGGGCTTTAGACTCTTCTCTGTGCAAAAGTGACGACTGTGGTTTTGTGGGGATTTATAGAGAGTCCTTCCTTACAACACCATTTGTCGACAACATTTAGGGCTCTTTGCGAAAGCTCCATTATTGTATTTGCGAATCTCTCCTTGACAACTGTTGCTAGATCATCAGCATATCCTAAGCAATAGAAGCCTTCTGTGGACAGTTCGTCAACCAGGGTAAGTAATAGCGTCTCTTCTTCTAATGTTAATGTTATCAACATCACTCAGAAAAGAGATTTTACCAGACCGACATGACGGTTGCGATTATTTTATGATACAGACAGAGAGCATATACTTGTGGCGGTCTTTCATATTAAGCCATCACAGCTCTTTTAATTTATGCGACACATGCTCATATTTTCTTATACAAATATGAATCTAATACAAGAATTTTGTACTCTTTATATTCTATTTATTGAGTCTTTATTAAGACAAGGGCCACAGACAGGCGCACAAAATGAATACTATGACAGAACCAGCGTTTCACAAAACATTTTCCTTGTATCTTGATTTAGACTTGTTCTATGCGGATACAATAATCTCAGAGCGCCATATGCTCTGGATGTTTTTAGATGTTTGTTCTCGAAGTCGTAATTGTTGACCTAAATTTTTAGTAATGGCGGATAGTGGTATGCGAGTTTCATTAATATTAACATTTAAGATTTCCGATAGTATCATATAGTCCGCCTTTTTACCAAACGCAATAGGCGTCGATTTTATTTTATTTGGATTAAGAATTAGAGAATGATCTGCAGAAATGTTAGGTAATGCTTCTAAATCTTTATTTATCTTGTGCTTTGCTGTTGTATAATCTATCTGAGTGTTTTCAGCATACATATGCGTAGTGCAGTATTCAAGATATTTAGTGAACTGGTTGATTGTGAACAGTAGAGGTCCTAACACGGATCCTTGAGGAACACTTGATAGTTGAGAAGTTCTCCTTTTAGCCAAACACATTGAGTACGTCCCTTTAAATATGATTTTATTAACTCTAGCAAAACCAAGAAAGCTGTACATTTTCCACAAACAGCAGCATGAATGATGTCATCTGTGATATTAATAGAGCAGTTGTTCAACTATGGCCTGCTCTAAATCCTGAGTGTATGTCTGGTATAATATTATTAGCATTCAGATGTTCCCTCAACTGCGATTCAATAATTTTCTCCACTAATTTTAACAAGCCGGGGAGAATACTAATAGGTCTTAAATCAGTTAACTTCTGAGGGTTATTAATTTTAGGAGCATAGTGTTTACAATATTTACGAGGAAAAGCCAAATATATGCCATACATATTTTGTTAAACCAATACTCAGTCCATCACTTCCTGGAGAAGAGTTTTTTATTTTCAGTAAAATATAATTTAAAAAATGACCTAGTTTTTATACACATTATTACTCTGATTTTTGCACACTAATGTTCAAGTTAGGTATAGACAATCTAGATCAAGACTTTAAAATACATATTGATCCAATTAAAATAACCACACTTCCAGCTAATACTAAGCAGTATTGAATTACATCGTAAAATTTATAGCATTGTAAAGCAAAGCAAAATTTGAAAAATACTTAAACTACAATTATCCTTGTTCAAATGTGCTTTTAGAGGGCCGAATATTAAACATATTTTTAGTCGCAAACTTCTCTATAAATCCTTATTTTACTATAAGGAAAGTAACCAGACTGCAACCAAAGTTACAAGTTTGGCGCGTTAAGTGTGATAATTGCATATTACCATCAAAACGCTAATGCTTCGATTGAAACAAACACCAGCCGAAAGACTGATCCTACTTAAAGGAGCTCTCTTGCCAGTCGTCACACACCACTTGCAGACTGCAGTTTTGAGCTGTTGGCTCTCGTCAGTGCAAGGTAGGCATGCGACGACTGGCACGAGAATCCTTTGACTATTTGGTACATCCCGGTATTTTTACAATAGCGACATGTAAAATAGCCAGCAGGCGCCATCTAGCAGTCCAGTGTCTGTTGCAATCGAAAAATAAATAGCCTGACTTGGCTTAGCATAGTTCAAATGTGCTTTTAGAGGGCGGAATATTAAACATAATATTTTTAGTCGCAAACTCCTCTATAAATCCTTATTTTACTATAAGGAATGTAACCAGACTGCAACCCCAAAGTTACAAGTCTGGTGCGTTAAGTATAATAATTGCATATTACCATCAAAACGCTTTGTTGCAATCGAAGCATTAGCGTGGTGGCAAGTGGTGTGTGACGACTGGCAAGAGAGCTCCTTTAAGTAGGACCAGTCTTTCGGCTGGTGTTTGTTGGAATCGAAGCATTAACGTTTTGATGGTAATATGCAATTATTACACTTAACGCGCCAGACTTGTAACTTTGGTTGCAGTCTGGTTACTTTCCTTATAGTAAAATAAGGATTTATAGAGGAGTTTGCGATTAAAAATATTATGTTTATAATTATCCTTATTAGGAAGTTGCGTCATAGTAATATTAAATTTATTACTTTCAGATAATGTCGTCTGTGACAGCGGCATCTGCAGCCATTCAGGACATAAAAGTGGATCATAAAGAAGACCTAGTCGTACCCTTTGGGTTGAACTGCTAGAATATACCTAAATATTTTTATAGTGATGTGAAATGTCCAGAAGATATTTGAAAATCATTTTAGGAGCATTTTTATGATTCCAGTTATATAAGTGAAATAATGCTTCATTAAAAACATGTAGTTTCTTTAAGGTTACTGAATTCAAGAGACAGGCAGAAACCCAATAATTATTGATTATTAGTTTCATTCAATTTTCAGAATTTTGTAGTATTTTTGTTTATCATAATTTTAAGAACTTTAAGTTTAGTAATTAAGCCCAGACATTGAACATCCATAGTTCCTTGTTAGAATAAATATAAATATTCCTGTTGCATTTTAACAACATAAGTGTTAAGAAAAATAATAAATATGTTCTTTACGTTGAAAAAGGTGGTCTTAAAACTTGGCTCCTCACGATTCAGTTACAAAGTAAAGTAATCGAAAATTTTTCCTAAAGTCTGCTAGTGAGGGTTGACTCATTATTTTTTATTCAATAAACATCTAACATGGTATAATAACTGTTCAAGTTTATGAGAGTTTTCAAAGATAATTTATTTAACTTAGTGTTAGAGCAGCAGAGGCATTTAGCATAATTACTTATATATTTCATAAATGTGAACTCAAAAATGGACAAAAGTTTTGAATTTCGTTGAAAAGTGTATCTTGTTTATCTTATCTTTTCCATATTGTTGAAAAATTGGAGAGAACCACATCGGAGATCTGCTTACCAGGGCCCAAGCCGCAGTTTACTGTTTCTCAGAAATCTTCAATATAGTAGAAGAGAACTGTGAATCTTGTGTGTCATATTAATTTCTAATATGAATTGCTGCTAAAGGGCCCTCCATGCAGTGCCTCCCCCTCGACATTACAGAATTTTACCCATTGCTTAGGTATAATTTTGTCACCAAGTGGTCATACAGTATATTTACAACCATATATGTAATGTTGACATTACTGGACATTATTGAAGGTTTGAAAGTGTCACATTACATACCTCTACTTCCCACCGTTATTTCCAGCCCCCCTAAACTTTGATAACTAAAATTTTAGCAGCATATTTTTTAAATTAAAAAAAAAACAATTTATTTGTGAATTTTACATTTAATGGTAAATAAGGAAAAAACAATAACAAGAAGGAACTAAAATACAAAAAATTACTTATTAAAATTAATTGTTGAATTAGATTTATTGTAGACCTAAGGGATATTTTTAGGTCAGCACCGGCATCCCAATGGTGGCCTCTTTGGTTGATAGATAATTTGTTGTTGAATAGCTGCCGAGATTTGTAAGCTACTTGAAGCATTATCTGAAAATATGGGACGGGTGAACAGTATGGTAACGGTTTTGGTTTTCTTCTCTATTGAACAGTCTACAAAACCTTCTTTGATTTACACCTTCTTAGCTTCTTCAATTGGAGTACATCTGAATCTATGTTGGCTAATAAGGTGGCGGCAGTTCTTCTGAAGGTGTAACCTGTAAAGCCTTCAATGTTCTCTAACTTCAAAAAAGTGGTAGTTTTCTTCGGAAAATAGACTATTGAATTATGGACTATTGATTTGACTTCTTGCCTTTCTTCCCCTCTGGGCCTGAATTCAAAAATCTTTCGATTTTTATGTCTTTTGGGGGATTTATGAAGTCTGGAACAATTTTCACCCAGCTCGGGTCAGTAATGAGAAATGTACTCATATGTATTTTGGAATCTGGAATTTCAGCTGAAATTTTTTCTTCAAACATAACTGCCCGACATTTTCACTAATTTGTCCATTTGACACGCTCCTGAAACACATACACAAGTACTTCCTAAAATGACAAGAAAAAAAAAACAGTAGGAAACAATACTTTTTAAAGGATATAAATTTATTACTTTAAAGGATTATTTTATAATTGATCCCAAATGCAAAAAAAAAACTTTATCTTAAGGTCACCAGAGAGATCCAAGAGAGAGAGAGAGAGAGAGATCCGATAGAAAAATATTTACTGTTTTTAACCATAACTTCTTATTCTAAAACACATTGCAAACAAACTATAAGACTACTTAAGTAAAACTATAACAAGAGTAGTGTTATAAATTTTCACTCAATAATTTCAAACATATGCAAAATAGTTAGATTTAAATTTAGGAAATACGGAGATTGACAATTTTAAAAACTAAATCTAACTATTTTGCAAACAACTGAAAGTATTGAGTGAAAATTCAAATCACTACACCTGTCATAGTACTACTTAGGTAGTCCTATACTTTTTTTTATCAATATATGTACTAAAAAAAAAGTTATGGCCAAAAATAATAAATATTTCCTTATCGGATCTCTCTCTCTTGGATATGCTCACCTTAATTGGCAAAAGTTCGTCTGGAACCTTGCTTAAAAAATCTTCTATTTCTCCCTTGAAAATATGTTAGATTCCTTGGATCTAAAACTCACATTTTGTCTTTTCACGTAGGCTAAGAGTTTCCCATGTTACGAAATATCAGATGTTTCGTCAATTTCCTGCATTATTCTAACATATTATACATTGCCCACAAAGCTGATGGTTTCTTTTGTTTGCTTTGCTCTCCAAAATATGCTATTAGAGCACCACTCCCTAAAAGTTGCAATGGCCTTTAGGTACCGAAGCTTACTTCCTTTAGGCACCAAGGCTTGTGCCACTACATCAGCGGTATCCCTTGTCCTAACATTTGTTTTTCTCCCTAGTAACCGTCGTTTAACTTCAAAAATATGTTAACTTGTAAATTTGTCCGATATTTTTAACATTTCTGTGACATCTTCACGTGGGATAAATGTTCGGTGGCGTATTTATTTGACAACCTAAATATTATTTTGTGATGTTTTTTAAATTTTTTTTCTATAAAAATAAACTTTTTTTTGAAAATTCTGGATGTAAACAAAATAATATATAGTCGAGCTCAGGTTTACATTGCACTCAAAAAAGGCAACAAAAACTTTACGACCTCATTATTATCACCGTTGGACCATGCGGCAAACAAACTGATGCACATTAAGAACCTATAAAGGTAAGTCAATTTGCAAACAAAATAGTACAGAGGTGAACTTAAAATTCGTATGTATTAGAATGTACATATTAATAATACTAGACCATAACACGCTGTTAAAATTGAACGACTGAGTTGCTGATCTAAATATTTCAAGTGTGTGCCTGGGCGCAATTACTTTGTACGACTAGTTTAACGGTATTTTAATGAGGTCGTAAAGTTTTTATTGCCTTTTTGAGTGCACCGTAAATCTCAGCTCGACTGTACCAATCTCGATGGAAAGTTTCATTACTGCCTTGAAGTAAAGTTAATATCGACGCTTCGCGTCTTGATAAACTACCTGCCTTCTCAACAGTAACGGAACATTTTCCACCTTGATATGTAATATGCTATTACAAGTCCTGCTAATAGATGTAATTCACGCGGCAGCAAAATTTGTATAACATTCATTGTACCCTTGCATTATACGCTTGTTATTGTAGACATTAGAAGGTTTTGTTCCAACCAATCCACAACGAAAAATTGCTTTTAATATATATTTAAATGCCCTTCTTTCTCCTAATTTATGTAGCATTGTATTCTCCAAATACAGGGCTGCAATAATCTGTGCAACATTAACCCCAGCAAAATATTTGCTAGTTTGATGTCAATTGCAGTTGTGAATTTTAACAGTATGCTCTTAATTTTAAGAAGACTATTTTTAACACATTTTATAGTTTAAATTATCTGTAAAGTGAGCTCCAAGTGATCTTCATACGATGAATGGTTCACGAGTTACATTTGTTTAAAGCCATGAGCAAAAATTCCTTTTTTATTATAAATTAGGATTTTTCTGCAAGAACTGTCCATAACAATTTTTTTAAAAATATGAGCCCAGCATGAAACGACTCAGAAATGCCCACAGAATAAATTCTGATACTTCAAAAAGTGAAAAAAATATCATTAAATGTACTTTTTTGTACTTCAAATGTGACGAAAATTGCCTGTTTGCCAAAAATTAAAAATCAACCGCATTGTCAATTGTCAGTTCCTTGTCGATACTTATTGAAAATCATACATGAAAAAGTGTTTTTTGTAGAAAATTTTGTAAGTCTTCATTTAGGTCTTATGAAATTTTGTCGCAAAGTCAAAAGAAACGATATATACAAAAAAAGGAATTAAAAAATAATATTGGTTTAATTTTTCTGAACAAAAACAGTTTTTCAAGAACTTTTTTTACCTTGCGAAAGACTTATGCTATTGCATTACTTTCATATGTATATAAACTAATAAAAATAGGTCAAAACCAATTTTAAAAAAATTGTTATGCACACTGCACAGTTCTTGCAGGAAAATCTTAATTTATAATAAAAAAGAAATTTTTACTCATAATTTTAAACAGCTGTAACTCTTGAACCATTCATCATATGAAGGTCAGTTGAAGCTCATTTTATAGATAATTTAATTCTCTTCAAAAAACCTTTAGTGTTATTATTGCCTAAAGCCAATAAAAAAATAGCTATTTGTCAAGATGCACTTGAAAATGACAATTTTTCATGTTTTCCCTTTTATCTCCATTCACTCGTTATCAAAACGATTTTGTACATACATCAACATATTTAAAATTTGATTCTCTTTAATTTTCATTAGATACACTATATGCGTACAATCTATCGTTTTCGAGATTTCATCGATTTTATCATGAAACAAGGTTTTGATAGCGCGCTGTAAAGATGTTTAAAAATTCATATCTCTGCCAATATTCATCGAATGAAAATAAAAATAAAGCAACTTGTTCGTAATTGAATTCTCTACAACTTTCATTTGAAACATTTTGCGATCCGAATTACCACTTTCAAGATTTTAGCGTAAGACGCGCGCGTTTCCGTTGTCACAAAACTCAAAATTTCAAAAAATCTATCTGCTCCAATAGGTTGTACGAAGTTAAAAAAGAATGAAATTGTGCTAATTTTTATTACCTATAATTTTCATGTGTTCATATTTTACAGTAAAAACAGATTTTTACCTATTTTCTACCCCCTCCCCCCCGCCGGCGTCTATGGGTGATAAAATTTCAGCTCTCTTTGAATTATTTCATCCAAATTTTCCCATTTTACTCTGCTACGTGATTATTTTAAAATTGTATTTCCTGAATAAAAAATAATAAGGAATTAAACCTTCGCTAACAGATTTGTGGAAGATATTTTACTTTGTGGGTGAATTGTTGGGTGGTGTAAATTACCAATCAGGCCTTAGGCCATCTGAACATGAAGTATGGTATCGACAATTTGGAAAAAGCATATTTTTTATTCTGCAGTTCGCATCACTATATTTCTATACTCATAGGAAGCAAAATAAAAGCTGTATATATTTTCGACGTCATTTATGAAAATTCAACACTTGAGAAACCTTATTTTTGTATTTATTTTATCTCGTTTTGCACATTCAATTCATAAATTATTACTTTTGTTTTAGAATAAATTTGCTTTAAAGTGAATAATCAAGGTTTCTTTTGGTAATTGACAATTTTGCTGTGTTATTGAATAATTGTTTTACTTAAAAAATAATAGCAAAAAGTTTTAAGTAAAGCAATGTTACAAATTATTATTAAAAATAAGTCAATAAAATGAGTTGTATATTATATATTTCTATAATTAAAGTTATATAATACAAATAAATTTATATAGATTTTAATGGTTCTTGTGGTTGTGTTTTATTTGACGCAATTGCAGCATTACTTGCTTGTTGATTGGTACCAGTGTTACTTGGATCTGCGCCGCCGCCTGCTAGGTGAACGGAATTATTTGGAACGTGGTAAAAATATAACATAAAACCTGCCGCTAATGACAATTGGCACAATATAATACCTATTGTTATCAAAAACTTGCGTCTTGATAGTCTTATGGCGGGCATTAAGGTTAAAAGTAGAACCGAACCTGATATAAAAGTAGCTACAAATACTAATACCCATTGTATCAAATTGTTTTGAATTGTGCACAAAATAGAAACTGGAATGTAAATAAACAAAGAATAACCATAAATGCAAATTAATTCAAGAGCTCCTGGTGTTATATTTTCCTCTAGCCCTTCAACGTCATTAATTTGGGAACTCCATTTCAACACTGCCCACAGTATAAAAGGTACCAACGTAATATATAAACATATTACAGTGGCAGCATATGACACTAGGTGGAAATCATATATCCAATGATATGAATCATTGGCATGCTGCAAATAGTTTGCAATATTGCTACTAATTGCTATCGTAAATATAAGGGTCACCGATATCCAGAAAGGTCCATATAAATCGGGTTTAGTTCGGAGATGATGTTTTAATGAATTATCCCATTTGGGAGTAATGGAGGCGAAAATTCTATCCATGACATCCTTAGTATCCACGTCGAAGAATTTTTGGTAATATGTTATGGACCAGAATGATTTCATTGCGTTAGGATCTAAAATTGATATACATATAATCCATTTTTTAAAACATTTTAGGTGTTAAATACCTGAATCGTTAGTTATGTTTGGAGCATCTCCAGATCCTTGCCAGTTCGGAGAATTCTGAAAATTTCCTTCTAAATTATCTCTTGCAATTTGAGGCTCTGAAATAGGTATTGTTGTATTGCTTCCGACAGTATGGACAGCGGGAAATTCTTGAAAAGATAGTAATTCATCTGTAGGAACTTCTTGAAGGTTTGTCATTTTGCTGCATAAATAATACCGTGACAATTAACACATTATAAAATTAATGCATATGAACTCAAAATTACAATTATTTTAAATCTACAGAACAATATTTTGGGTTTTTACTGTCAACTGTCATTACAAATCACAAAATACCAGGAAGTTTTCTGCAAAGTACAGAGAACTGTCACTGTCAATACATCTTGACGGAGATATTCCGATTTAAGATTTTAAGGATATTGAGGTCCACAGGGACATTTACCTCATTTTGAGGAATTTTTTTGTGTATTAAAATAATAAAATATGTTTTATAACTCTTAATTGATTACTTCTTGTGTTTTTCTATTGGTTGATGTATTCTGCCATCTAGTGATGAAAACGAAAACAAACATGGTTAGAGTTTTGAACTAGGTGGTGGTATCTTTACATAGGTACTCATGTTGCCATCTAATAAAGAGTGGAGAAATGACTTGAGCAATGTAAGAGTGGAAGCTGTAGGTAAGAATAATAGAAATTTTTAAATGAATTTCTTTAAATTATTCTTATGAAATTATTTTAATTATAATGATTGTTATACTTAGGCGATAATGGCAACAAATTCATATCAAAAGTGATATTTCTAATTGGTTCAAACTATGATCCTATAATTTTTGTCGTACCTAATGTACTTATATCGAAAGGACTATTAAATGTATTATTATAGTCTAGTCACTATGTCATTTTAATGGATCATTTTTGTGTGAAATAAAAAGTTGTCATGTATTATTGTGCACTTTATGTGCATTACATATAAGGACCAACATTTTCGCATAAACAGTCGTTCCATATTTCATATAAATTCGTATTTATACGGAATATCTATTTTAGATCTTTACTCACATATAATGAATTCTACATCTGTTCGGAACATCTTGTAGTATGCAGAAATATTTAAAAATTTTGTGTAAGTTCGCATTTCAATAAAATGCAGAGCTATAATTTCATAGATCTAAATTCGAACTATAAACATGCATCATATAAAGTTAAAATTTTTAAGACTTTAACTGCAGTATACGTTCACTACTTGCTCTGTAATAGGTATGTGTGGTTGCATACATTCGGGTGCTTTTAACTAATCTTGACGCGCGCCAATATCCATTGGCTGGATGTCGGTCTCGATAACTAGGGCCGAGTAGGACTATTACTCTTTGCACCTAGATTATCTCTGTAGACCTGGACCGGCCTTCGTGATAGGTGGGCCCGCGTACTTCTACCAGACCCAGCTCACAAATGTGAGATGTGTCGTGGTATTTTCTGCGGACCTCCCCTGGTCCTGGTTGTTGAACCTCGCTGGCTGAGGTCTCTTCTGGCGCTCTTCTTGTCTTGATGTTTTCTTTCTTCGCCAGCTTGTCACCCCCGGGGGTAGTCATCGGTCGAGTTGGGTTTAGGAAGTTTTGGCTGGGACTGACTGCCGGTACGTAGGACATCAATTGATATCCTACCCCGGATCGTCGGAAAGGTAAGGATGAGCTGTGTAGCTCGGGAGTGTGGAGACCTAAGTGCTTCTTTTAGCACTTTCGGTCTCCACGGAGCAGGTAGGACAACGGGCGTCGGACGGTATGTTGTCCGACGCCCGCAAGGAGGTTGGGTTAGGGTTGAAAACGTCATGTCTCTGGTAGTGGTGGTCCGTCCTGGCGTATCTGAAACAGATCTGTTAGCGGGAAATAAAGGTTATACTTACCCGTTGTCCAGTAGCTGAACCCTCGGTCGCTTGTGCCTCGGGGCGTCGGCGGGGTCGTAATCAGTGGCCTGTCTGATCAGCGGGTTCCCATGCTCCTCGGCTTGGGCGTACAGCTTCTTCGCTCGTTCCCGGATGACTTCAGTGACCGTGGTGTACTCCAGGTCTCTGACGATGTCTGCGGTTCTCACGTACCATGGGGCGTCAACTACCGTCCTGAGGGCGATGTTCTCCACTGCCTGGATTCTCTTCATGTAGGACTTCGCCTGGTAGCCCCACGCTACCGAGGCGTACGTCAGCTGCGGCCTGATGAGGGTCTTGATAAGCGTGAGCTTGTTCCTCAAGTTAAGTCGGCTCCCATTTCCCGTCATTGGGTAGATGAGGGCTCTCGTACGTCGGGCCTTGGCTGTGATGGCGTCCGTGTTTTGTCTCCATGTTAGGCTTCTGTCCATGACCACGCCAAGGTATTTGACGGTGTCGTGCCATTGGATGTCCTCGCCGTTCATGGAGACGTGTCCTGTGGGAATTTCTTTCCGCACTCGTCTGAAGAGGATGGCTTGGCTCTTGTCGGCGTTGACTGCGACTTTCCACTTCGTGCACCATTCTTCCAGGAGTGTGGCCGCTTCCTGTAGTTTTCTGGTTGCGTCTCTGGCCTTCCAGGATCTGGCAATCAGGGCGGTGTCGTCTGCATACAGGGCTAGGACTGTATGGTCGGTCCGGGGGAGGTCCGAGGTATAGATGGCGAACAGGTGCGGTGACAGCACCGATCCCTGTGGAACTCCCGCCTCCACGGTCCTGTAGGTGGAGAGTTGGTCCGAGATTTTCACCCTTAGCTGTCTGCAGTGTAGGTAGGATCTCACTAGTTTGACGAGTTCGATGGGGTAACCCATACTCATCATTTTAGCTAAGAGACCGTCGTGCCAGACCGTGTCGAATGCTTTGGCGACGTCTAGGAACAGCGCCGCGGTGACTTGACGCTGGTTGAACCCCTTGGTGATCTCCTCGGTGAGGCGAAGCACTTGGAGTTCCGTGGAATGTCCTGTTCGGTATGCGAACTGTTCATCCGGGATGATGTTCAGCTCTTCTGTCTTCTCTGTTAGCCTCTTCAAGATGACCCGTTCTGCAACCTTGCTCATGGCTGGGAGGAGGCTGATGGGCCTGTAAGAAGACGGGAAAATTAGTTCTTTCCCTGGTTTAGGGATCATAATGACGTCGGCCTTTTTCCACCTGGCTGGAAAGTGCCGTAACCTTAACGTCGCGTTTACGATGTTGACTAGCGCCGCTACTCCTTTCCTGGGCAGCTTTTTGAGAGCGATGTTTCCTATCTTGTCACATCCCGGAGCTTTTCTCGGCTTTAGGCTCCTCAGGATTTCCTTGACTTCCTCGGGGGTAGTCGGACGGATGTGGTCGTCATCTGGCAGGCGGCGGATCCTTCGTACTCTGCGTTCGACGTCGTCCACCCAGTCCTCGTCCTCGTCATCGAGCTCGTTATCTCTGCACTGCAGTTCTAAGCTGTCGGCGAACGCCTCGGCTTTTTCCTGGTTAGTGTAGACGATCCCTCGCTCTCCGTGAATCGGGCGCATAGGCTTCCTTCGGTTTCGCAGGGCACGTTGTGTGTTCCACATGCTTCTGTCCTGTGGATCCAGTGACTCAAGGTGGCGTTGCCACCCCTCCTGACGGTGTTCCTGGAGGGCGGCTTTCACTCTTCGGCTGAGGACATTGTACTCCCTTCTGTCGGCGGGGAGCCTGGTCCTCTGAGCCCGTCTCTTGGCGCCCCTTCTGTCCCTTATTAGCTGCCTGGTGACCTCTGGGAGGTTTGCCATCGGTGCTGGGTGCCTTCTTACTTCTATTTCCGTCGTGCTGGCCCTTATCGCTTCCAGGATCTGCTCCTCTAGGGTAATGATGGCCCTCTCAACGTCCTCCACGGTTTCTAGCCTGGGAATTTGTGCGATGTACTGCTGCAGGTGCTGCCGGTACGATTCCCAGTCCGTTCGTCTCTTCGTGAAGGTGGCGTTGTCCTCACTCGCCTGTCCTCCTAGGGTTAGGAAGATCGGGTTGTGCTCGGTAGATCCCTCCGTTCTGGTAGTGATCTCTGCCTCGAAGGTCATCTCCTTTAGGATCGCGATGTCCAGTACGTCTGGCCTGTGTCTGCCGTTGTCGAACGTGGGCTGGTCCGGTCCTACCACCATCAGTTCGCCGGCGTGCTGTCCCAGGAACCTCAGCAGCTCTCGTCCTCGAGTGTTGGTTATGCCGCTGTTCCATTCCTGGGATTTGGCGTTGAAATCGCCAATTGCGACGACCTGTGTCCTGGCGGGCAAGATTGCGTTCAGATCCCCCTCGGTAAGCGTGCTGCGGGGTGGCTGGTAGCATGAGACCACTTGTATGTCGCCATTTCGCGCTGTGGACACTACTACGGCGGTGGCGTTCATGTTTTCTAGCTCAGGCAGTACTGTCGGATGGTGGGCTATGGTTTTCTTCACCAATAGGGCCACTCCTCTCGCGGGTCGCTGAGGGTTGTTTACCCAGTCCATCCTGTAGGTGTGGTATCCTGGGAAGTTGATCTCCTTGGCCGGGGTCATCTTGGTTTCCTGCAGTGCCATGACGTCTATGTCGTACCTGGTCAGGAGCTCTTCGACTTCAAGTCTCCTTTCTCGCAGGCCGTTGACATTCCAGGCCGCCATCTGCAGGACTTCCGGTTTAACCTGTAAAGGCATTACAGATTAGTTAAATTTGGCATTTGTGCAAAAAATGCGCTCATCGCTGAGCACATTTGTTGCATCTGTGCGAGCACCGCTGTGAGGTTTTTGGCCTCTGGCGATGCTTGTTGTTTTGCGGCAGGGACGGTGTTCTGTCCTGCCTTGCCCTGGGCTACTCTGGCGTAGCTTGTGCCTGGCGCTACGCCGCCCTTCTGTGTTGAGGTCATCGTTGGCCTCTGTACCGGCCTTTGGGTGGCGCTGGCTGATTGTTTGGGGTACTTTGAACACCCCCTGTAGCTGGCCGGGTGGGCCCCCTGGCAGTTCGCGCACTTGGCCGGTTCGTCTGCCTTCTTTTTGCACTCCGTCTTCCGGCGTGCCTCGCCGCACTTCACGCATTTCGGCTGCGCGGTGCACCTGGATTGGCCGTGGCCGAAACGCTGGCAGCGGTGGCATTGGGATGCCGCTACCTTGGCTCGCTGTCTCTCAGTCCTTACAACTAGAGAACAGCACCTCGTTACTTGGAGTATCTTGTCCTGGTCCTGTGGGACTAGGACAAGCATGAGGGGCACCTCCTGTTTTGTCCGTCTTGACATCATTCGCTGGACCGCGGTAGGTGCGAATCCTTGGTCCTGGAGGTCTTCTGCCACCTCTTTGCAGGTAACGCCGCTCGGGATCCCTCGAATGACCACACGTAGCTGCCGTTCCTCTGGCAGGGCATACGTGTGGTACTCCCTCTTTTCATTTGCGAACATCCTTGTCATCCTCCGATAGTCCTCGGACGTCGCGGGCTCGATGGAGATTCCCTCCCCGGTAACTTTGGCCTTGTTGAAGTTTATACCGGTTTCGGTTAAACGACGGCTCACCGTTGTCCACGACTCTTTGTTTCGCAGCACTACCGGGGGTACACGCTGGCTTCTTGTCCTTGTTTGAGGGGCCTCGGTCTCCTCTTTCCGGGTTTCTTGTTGGGGGACGCTAGCCTCCTGGGGGGGGGCTCTGGATCCCGATCTGCTCTGTCTAGGTGACTCGGACTCGGGGGGGCACTTGAGGGGCTCTTCAGCCACCTTCTTTGCCGCCTTAGGGGCCTCTTCGTCCGAGTCCGTGTTGGCAGTGGGCGGATTTTTTCTTTTCCGTGTTTGCGATTCTCCCCGAATCGCACGCAGAAGCTCTTCATGCTGGGACTTCTGTTCCCTCTGCATCTGCTCCAACCTTTCGGTGAGCTCGTCTATTTTCTTCTTGAGAGCATTGTTCTCCTCTGTGAGACGTTTTATCGTCTCCTTGTCGTCCCTTGGGGTTGGGGGGCCCCCTCGGGAGCTACCGCTCTGGGACGTTTCGTCTTCACTGTACTCCATGTTACCGTCCTCCACGGTAACGTCGTTGTCGGTTTCCTGTAAGGGAATACCTATATTATTATGGGAAAAAGTTATGATTAATAACAGAAAATGGTGTCTTGAAAAAGACGTGTGAACTTCCTCTTCAACACTATCGACGTCACTGTCTGTGGGGCTTCCACTTCACTGTGCACTCTGATGGCTCGGTGTACGTCCGTACGCTTTCACTTCTCGATGCACACTGATAATCTTGACATCACTACTAAACGGCCCATTCCTAGCGAGAAAAAATTTTGTACACACGTTCTTTCAATAGGTGCATAATAAAATTTAAAAAGTACCATCAAATTCGAGCTTAGGATTTTTCGAGAAATGAGTAGTGATGCGAAAGAATTTTTTACTTGCTTTTCTTTAACTCACAATGTAGTATATTTATGAATGAATAATTTTTGTCCCCAAATCTTGCATCCTTTCTTGAACACACTTCCTGACATAATCGATGAAATTTTGCACAGTAACTAAGGTAGCATGATAATACAGTATCCCACCATTACTTTTGCAAATATCCGCACGTAGGGGGCGTGGGGGTGAAAATTGATTAAATATACTCTTCAACCGACACCTCCGGCAAAACGTAGAATACAAAAGGTTTTTCGCCTGATCAGAGACTTCTACATCCGTTTTTTCCCGTACAAATGGTACAATATTAGTTCCGGTCACGTAATGGAAATTGGTTTTATACATTAGAAATAATTAAAGTATGCAATAATTAGTGGATTTATAATAGTTAAGAGTTATAGATAGTGTGTAATTATAAGGGATAATTATTGTAAGTTAAGTATTAAATATACCAGTGATTAGTGACATTAAGTGTTGCAATTATTGGACCTACGCTTGGGAGTGTTTACTGGAGGGTGTAAATACGTAACAATATTGAGTGTATTTGATAATGTGGGGCAGTGTATATCTAAGGAATAAAGTGAAATATTAAAAAATTATTTACATTATTGTTACATTTCATATACTGTCTAAAAAATTTCAATATTTAAAGAAATTACAACTGTAATAGATTGTTGTTACTTATATTCCTATATGTAGTTTTATGCGACAAACCACTAAAGTTATTTCCATAATTTATGTTTAATTTAACTATAAGAGCAAAATGATCGGCAATATTAAAATTTCTTATATGTATTCTTGATACATTTCTTGGAAAATATTTGTTAGTGAGTAATAAATTTTAGTTGTTGATGTGGAACCATTTTGTTATTACAGTATATCTTCGTGGATTCAGTACTTCGACATTGAAGACCATAACTTTCCAAAATATCACATAAGATATCTTTTTGTCGTGAATTTATTAAGACCTAACATAATATTCTCATATTATTTAATACCTATGTTTAAAACTTGAGGCAATTTATTTATAAATATGCATAGAACCTGCACTTTTAAATTTCTTGATTCAAAAGTAATTAATTATTCTGTCAATATGACAGTAGATATACCTAACTCTACCTATTACATTTACATAAAATTTATGGTTAATGCTCTGTTAAAATGAGTAAAGAAAAAGATAAAAAGGACTATCAATATTTGACTATTTACAATAAAGACTATCTTAAAAGGCCAATTACGAAGTAAGTATACTCTTATATTTATTAGGAAACCATTCTGCATCATTGAAATGTTTGTATATTTTAGTTAAGCGATTACGATTTTAAAGAAGTTATAAATTTTATTATTGGAATCAATATTCCAATAGCAAAAAAAAATGAGTGAAATATTTCTTAAATAAATAAACTCTGAAATATTTATTTCAACTGTAAAGGGACAGATCATTCAATAAGACATAATAAAATCTTCAAATATGATGCAGTCATACTTTCTAATCATGTGCTTTACCAACCATGGTCATAGTTTTCGACATAAATACCAGAAAAATCAATTGAATTGACTCTAATAAATTAAACCTAACCTAATCAATAATGCACTAGTATATCGCGCCGAAACTGAACGTTCTTCCAGGCTTCAGTGGAAATACGTCTAATGCCAATTTTCTTTCAGGAAAACAATAACTTTTCAGAAATCACAAAAACAGGTCTATTACAAGACGTAAGGATGAAGATAGACGAACTAAAAAAGTGATGACGCATACATGGAGCACCAAGTCATTAGCTATAAAGAAGAACAATAGCACCTGCATACACTAAAGCCAGAAAAAACTACGATACCAAATAAATACCGGACTGCATTTAAAACTGCATACTCTCTACTTCACATCTTTCAAGTCAGTATCTTTCATTGAATGAAAGCTCGTCATAACCAACAGAGCACCAACAAGGAAATGATCCAGACGTTCGTAAGAGATCTGAGAACAGATGGATTCTGGTAGTGTGAAAACGACTAAACTATACTTTCAGATATCTGAAATATATAGGAGAAACAACAATATGCAACCAAAAAGATCCATAATATCGCTGTACTAGGCCAAAACATTGGGGGATGGGAGGGCACGCAAACCTCTGGTCCTTGGAGTAATCGTCACCGTGTTGAAAATAATGGCGACATAAAAAATACTCCACCTGGAAAACAATAAAAATAACAAATCATTGCACTATGGCCCGGAAAGGCTAAAGGTAACCCTCAGATATAATCACGACGGCGTAGATGGAAACTACACCTCTGCCTACGCAATGGACACAGTCTCTACTCTATAATGGCTAGACAAACATAGACTAAGCTGCTTTCATCAAAGGCAGATCAACGAATCATCATATGTACGCCATCAGAGGGATCCTAGAGGCATTTGATACTATCAGCCACGAGACCATAGCTAATGTGGATGGTCCATCCACTTCCTGTCTGAAGAACTTGATATGTTTTATTTCATTGAGAGAGTTTGTCGCACGTCCGGAGACAAATATGCAGGGTTTCCATTCTTAGGGTTAGAATATCTTTCCATTCCAGATGGTACTTTAGATAAAAGAAATTATGTGTCTTCTTCTTTAGGCTTTATAACCCAGGTGGGTTTTAGCCTCCTTAATGACATTCCCCAATCAGGTCCATACATTCACTCATCTTTTCCAGTTTCTATCTTTCGTAATATAAGTCTTCCTTTACATTATCTAACCTCATCCTCGGCCTCCCTCTCGTTCTTGTTTCAGAACGCTTCTATTCCGTAATTCTTTTTACAACTCTTTCGTCTTGCATTCTGGAAACATGGCCTAACAATGCTAGTTACTTCTTAATTAACCAGACATATGATTCGAGTTTCAGACGGTAAATTTGTGGAAGTAGTAATATATTTTGGATGGACCTATCACGCCCACAGGATCAAACGACTATTGGTCACTTCAAGTTTAAAAGCAATACAAATATTTTGATAGCCTTTCCTCACAGGATGAGTATGAGCAACTCGTGAAAGTTAGTTTCCAATTACCATCTAAATATTAATTAATGGTAGAGTCGACATTCGATTGTATAAAAAGATTCAGTTTTAGAACACAATTTATGGTTCTAGCTAGGCTCGTATACCAGGTTGTTCTCTTTGAACGTAAAATTAGTCTTTTGGTGGTAAGTATCTACGAGGGAATTTAAAATATATTCAAAATTTATTCAGTGAAACTGAGGCACTTGAAAATACCTGTAACGTCCAGGTAATGCTGCATGTGATTTTCTAGCGATTGAAGTATACTAATGGCATAAACACCAAGAGTTAATGGCCCACGAATCACTCTTTGACTGCCTCTGCCCTTGGGCAACCTTGCCCAGAAACTATTTAATTTTCCCTTGAAACATTTGCAAAATTAGCGTTCCTAGAGCTTGAAAACTTTTACGTCGTTGGCACTTTGATAAAAATTCCTTAAAAATACAGTCGTTCAACGTAGGAACAGCACGTCCTTCTACATTATAGATCCTTCATGTCGATTTTCGTTGTAGTTACTAAATAATCATTTTCGGCTGTTAGAAACATTTCTGGTGATATTTATGCGTTCAAAATTAAACCTAAGGATTCAGCAGAAACCGAGTTTCTTTCACTTAGACGTAAAACGCCCCCGGAAATGATACGTTAAAACATTTAAAAATAACGAAATTTTTTTTTTCTGTACACTGTATCTATAGTTCTTTCGAGAAACGTCTTTACGTTCCATAAATGAAATTTCAGCATGCTTTCTAATTTAACTCCAAAGGCGTTACTCGACGTTGCATGCGATCATGATTTTCTGCTCTCAAATTTCTTTTCAAGCGTCTTTTTTGGTCCTTTGCCCTGAACGATTTTTGGATGGCTCTGATATAGGTTCAATAACATTAACACTCTACGCAGCAAAAGAGTACCACAGTACCTAATGAATACAATAATAGAAAGCTGCTGTTACCAGAAGACGGTAATTCAATGGTTCGGATAAACGACGGAAAACAAGCAGAATAACATAGGAGTCAAGCAAAGTGAGAATAAAAACCAACATTGATTTTGATTAAAATAATATACACACACATCATTCTGTCAAGGATAACATACGGGCTTAAAAATGTGGCAACGACAAAAGCTAATAGTGGACGGGGAAGGCCGAAAGTGACAACGTCTAGCTACTTGCAAAAACAGAACTAAAGGAATGGCAGAAAACATTAACATTAATAGAGAAAACAATTGCAAAATGGTAAAAATATACGCAATGAAATACTGAGGAACATGTCCAACGAATGAGTTTAACACATCTACTACTTTTGAATAGCAACATACTATAAATATAGGGAGACCAGAAATAAGATATTTCATTTGGTATATATATATATATATTTGGTATATATATATATATGGCCACTGCCATTTGTCTGTTCCACGACCTATGGCATACTGATGAGAACTAATAAGTTCGAAACCGGTCTATGTCTGGTCGGGGAATTGACAAATGACATTGGCTACCATTCATGATTTGTAAGGTATAATTCAATGCAGGTCGGGGTATTTGCCCGCTGAGTAGTTGTTTCCTGCAATCATATGTAATATCATATATATATATATATATATATATATATATATATTTTTAGTAGGATGAGTCTTTCGGCTGGTGTTTGTTGCAATTGAAGTATTAGCGTCTTGATGGTAATATGCAATTATTACACTTAATGCGCCAGGCTTGTAACTTGTAATTCAGCGCTCAGCGGGGCACATAGCCAGGAGAGTAGCTGTTGGTTGCAGTCTGGTTACGTTCCTTATAGTAAAATAAGGATTTTATAGAGGAGTTTGCGACTAAAAACATTATGTTTTAATATTCCGCCTCTAAAAGCACATTTGAACAGTGTTAATGGATAAAACATAATATTTTTAGTCGCAAACTCCTCTATAAATCCTTATTTTACTATAAGGAACCTAACCAGACTGCAACCAACAGCTACTCTCCGGGCTATGTGCCCCGCCGAGCGCTGAATTACAAGTTACAAGCCTGGTGCGTTAAGTGTAATAATTGCATATTACCATCAAAACGCTAATGCTTCGATTGCAACAAACACCGGCCGAAAGACTGATCCTACTTAAAGGAGCTCCCTTGCCAGTCGTCACACACCACTTACAGACTGCAGTTTCGAGCTGTTGGCTCTCGTCAGTGCAAGGTAGGTATGCGACGACCGACATGAGAATCCTTTGACTATAGTACATCCCGGTATTTTTACCGGGTATTGTCGGTCGTCGCATACCTACCTTGCACTGACGAGAGCCAACAGCTCGAAACTGCAGTCTGCAAGTGGTGTGTGACGACTGGCAAGGGAGCTCCTTTAAGTAGGATCAGTCTTTCGGCTGGTGTTTGTTGCAATCGAAGCATTAGCGTTTTGATGGTAATATGCAATTATTACACTTAACGCGCCAGGCTTGTAACTTGTAATTCAGCGCTCGGCGGGGCACATAGCCCGGAGAGTAGCTGTTGGTTGCAGTCTGGTTAGGTTCCTTATAGTAAAATAAGGATTTATAGAGGAGTTTGCGACTAAAAATATTATGTTTAATATTCCGTCCTCTAAAAGCACATTTGAACTATGCTAAGCCAAGTCAGGCTATTTATTTTTCGATTGCAACGGACACTGGACCGCTAGATGGCGCCTGCTGGCTGTTTTACATGTCGCTATTGTAAAAATACCGGGATGTACTATAGTCAAAGGATTCTCATGTCGGTCGTCGCATACCTACCTTGCACTGACGAGAGCCAACAGCTCGAAACTGCAGTCTGCAAGTGGTGTGTGACGACTGGCAAGGGAGCTCCTTTAAGTAGGATCAGTCTTTCGGCTGGTGTTTGTTGCAATCGAAGCATTAGCGTTTTGATGGTAATATGCAATTATTACACTTAACGCGCCAGGCTTGTAACTTGTAATTCAGCGCTCGGCGGGGCACATAGCCCGGAGAGTAGCTGTTGGTTGCAGTCTGGTTAGGTTCCTTATAGTAAAATAAGGATTTATAGAGGAGTTTGCGACTAAAAATATTATGTTTAATATTCCGTCCTCTAAAAGCACATTTGAACTATGCTAAGCCAAGTCAGGCTATTTATTTTTCGATTGCAACGGACACTGGACCGCTAGATGGCGCCTGCTGGCTGTTTTACATGTCGCTATTGTAAAAATACCGGGATGTACTATAGTCAAAGGATTCTCATGTCGGTCGTCGCATACCTACCTTGCACTGACGAGAGCCAACAGCTCGAAACTGCAGTCTGCAAGTGGTGTGTGACGACTGGCAAGGGAGCTCCTTTAAGTAGGATCAGTCTTTCGGCTGGTGTTTGTTGCAATCGAAGCATTAGCGTTTTGATGGTAATATGCAATTATTACACTTAACGCGCCAGGCTTGTAACTTGTAATTCAGCGCTCGGCGGGGCACATAGCCCGGAGAGTAGCTGTTGGTTGCAGTCTGGTTAGGTTCCTTATAGTAAAATAAGGATTTATAGAGGAGTTTGCGACTAAAAATATTATGTTTAATATTCCGTCCTCTAAAAGCACATTTGAACTAGTGTTAATGGATGTTCATATTAATGGCAAATATTTCGAAATATATGTAGCGTTCAACGTAGGAACAAGAATATTGGAAGAAGAATTTATTTATCATGATCTAACTTTTAGTTATACTAGTTTTCGAAAAAGATTATCATGAAATATAAAAGTAGACCTATTGTCATCTATACAGATTTATGGTTGCACAGTATTACACTACAAAGCACATACTAATATTATTTAAAGTGAATTACGTGTGATCGATAGGAAGTACTTCTTCAACTGATGCTCGTCATTTTGAATTTTACTTTAGCAAGAAATGCTATCATGAATTTTATTAATTATTTTAAATATATCTAGGAAGATTAAATATTTCATCAAACAAGAGTTTCAAGATCCTATAGCCGAGTCTTTCAAGGACTATTTGGATGTCGATAAAAAGGAATATCCTCCATTCTTTGAAGACGCAGACTTATATTTGGATAAGGTAAACGTTATATATCATTATATTCCGTTAACTCAAATATTTCTTGATTCAGGTCAAAGATGCACGTAAGAAAATTGGAAAAATGTATTTTGAGAATCCTATTAACCATGAATATTTGTACGATAGAAGATTGTTCAACGGCAAAACTGAATATGAAGTAGATTACTGTGACATAAGTAAGTTCTAGGAGTAATTGGTATTAAGGAAGTATCTATTTGATAAATTTAATCAAAATAGTTTGAGCCGGTGTAGAGAAAAAATTGAAAATATAAAAATTAAGAAATTATTTTTTTACCGATTTTTAAGGCCTAACTCCTTCCAAATTTCAGCTAGGACCGAGTTTGCGATTTCACCTCGAGATGTGACCGTTCTGAATACGCATGTCAAATTTGAGCAAAGTCGATCTAGTGGGTTGGGCTCTAGGTGCGACCACAGACGACAGACATTTTCTAAGAATTACTTTTATGGCTTCAAGGGACTTGATAATGTGTAAATCAGCCAAAAACTCAAAGTAGACTTTTTCAAAATTACAATACTTTCCCTATAAAATAAAAAGAACATCATGTTACAATGAAAATTAACAGTGATGAGGCGGTTTTTAATTAATCCGTGAAAGATTGCTCAACAATGTGGAAATAGACCATGCGAGGCTTTGTCTTTAAGCGCGGTGCCTGATTGCAACTCGATATTGTTCCGTATAGATCATTTTATGAAAATGCCCGGCAAAATATGGATTTTGCGCAGAGAACTCTGGCAGTTATAATCACGAGCCGACTGAATGAGAGACAGGTGTATACATGGCGATTCAGGAGTTATCCGTAAAAATTCAAGGGGATGTACAACGGACCCATACAAATACGATAGCGCAAAGAAAAAAATCAGCTTTCAAAATCATTTAAAAATATGTAATTGTATGCCACTGGTATTTACTTGGTCGAGGATACTTTAATAAAATCATGTAAAAAGTGATAGAGATACAATTGGGCATCGTGCAATATGCGCCACACTGTTGATTGCAGTCGTCCAAGTAAATAGTGCGGCCGTACTGTTAGACTTTTATTATATATTTTTTTGCGGTATCGATTTCAATTTTATGAGTGCGTGTCCCTTTAAATTTGTACGGATAACTTCTGAATCACCCAGCACAGGAATATTAGATGCGCAGTGGGAGATAGACGAACAACTTTTAAATCTCAATGAGTGTACGTGAACGTGAATAATGAGTGTGTAAGTGAATGCCATTATATAATTTTAATCCGCTGATAAGTGATGTGTGTATGATATTTAAATAATTTTGTTATTTGGTTATTTGGTGTGTATTCAAATCACTTAATTCATTTCTTGAATCTAAATATATATTATAAGTCCGGTCCTGTATGCTGCTACCATAAAACGCAAGCGGTATAATAATCACAAGCAGTCAGCTTCATGCTGTCTTGCGAGCATTTCTATATCGCTGAATTACATATGGGGCAAACTATACCAGTAGGAGGAATCAAAACTTCCAAATACTACTTATGATATGTCAGGCAGGTTGAGTCGATAGTCCTGGACTGACTCCTGCCTATGTTTCCGGATCTCACACTAGAACACAGAAAGTGAGCGGTATTAGATACTTAAAGTAACACCTGCACCGTAAATGCAGAAATACACGTAAATTCATGTTTCGGTACATGGACATAAATTGAGATAAAACACGTTTGAAACGTAACGTATCTACTGAACTAAACTACAGTTATACAGAACTGTTCGTCGTCTTCAACTTAAATTTTTGTTGAAAAATGTATTCACTAAATTACGGATACCATTCATTAATATTCTCATTGAAATTATATACTTATTAGACCAATACTGCTAGTTTATAATATGTTGTTAAGAATGTTAAACCATAAGACTCTAGCAGAGAACATCTAACGTACTCGATAACATATGCACGTATACTGATCCCTGACAGATGATTAAATCAGGATGCGTATTATCATTTTAGTCGACCATAAAATTAATAAGAACAATTTTAGAATGCTCGCTATAGCACAAACTAGTTGTAACTATACAGACCACATCTTCAGGGGTGCATTACAAGCCTATGAAACTTGCAATTAGTGCTAATGAACTTTTAATAATGTATGTCAGAGTAATCTTGCCACAGCGGAGTACATTTGTAATTTGATAATGCGCATACATCAACCATGAAAACAGACCGCCAAATGTTTGACGCACGCGTAGGAGGTTCGCGGTATGCTAAGTCTTGGCCCAATTTTACCGCAAAGGTGGTATAGTCCAAGTAAGGACTTCCCCGCACTCAAAAAGCGCAACAAAAACTTTACGACAATTATTATCGCCGCGGGCCATGACAGCATGCTTGTCATCAAACGACCCGATGCACATCAAAAACTTATAAAGGTACGCGAGTCAATTTGCGAACAGCAATACAGAGAGTACCGGTATTTTAATGAGGTCGTAAAGTTTTTGTTGCGTTTTTTACGTGTCGGGAACTGACTACTTCATCAACTAAATAGGAAGCCAGCAGTATTGGTTCTAATAAGTATATGATTGGGATATGTTTTCCTTTCATTTTAAAAATATGAATTTGATTTAAGTTTCACCACCTGGAGTTCTCAGAGTCTCGAAAGCCTGTGTGGGCTGGAAATCAACTTTTATAAATTTTGGCGGATAGTTAAAATGTTTAACTTACACAGGTAATGGTCTGGTGGAAGAGCTGGCTTAAAGGCGCGCCAAGCTGGTTCCGGCAGTAGTCTTAAATTGACTCTGGTAGCAAACTTGGAATCCCATATTAGAATAAATTTCCAGGTAGTAATAGTGACGACAGTCGCGGTGCCGGTGCTTGTGATTTTCAGCTTATAACGTAGTATATTTGCAAACTTCCTGTAATTAATTTAAAATAATCAGTATGGGGAGTTTTAGCTGAATCATCTTGTATATTTGTGAAGTAAATAATAATACTAAACTGAACTTTCAACTTTACCTATAAAATTTTTGACGCATTTTTTACTTTACATATTTGCGAAATACGGTTCATTAACTATGGTTTAGTAGGAGTTATTATACTATGTGAAACTCCTATGATAGCCCAAAATAATTAGCGTAAATCGAAAGAGAAACCACTTTTCTTTTGGAGATTGGATGAAAAATTTGACCTTGAAATGTTTAAAGTTCTGAGAAATCTCCTTCCATCTTCTCGAAAGATACCTTGCGTAAGTTGCAATGCTGCAAGTATAAAATTATTTTTTGATGCAGTTATCAAAAAAGGTACTAATGCAGTTTCTAAAGGGATTTTTAAAGCAGATTCCAGAGGGATGTTTAAACTGGAATTTTGTTCCTATCGGGAACAACAAGGATTGATAGTTAAAATATACATATTCGTTTCAGTTCTAAAAGGAAACGACGCGATGTGCATTAACTTCTTATTGTAATTTCGAAAGGAGTTATTTTTAATAAATACCCAAGTTGATTTCTATTGTACTTCCAAATATTTTCCTGACGGCAATTTTGCATGTCACAAGCGGTTGCCTAATATCTGTTAAATTAGATTTCATTGTAGCCCCCGAAAATCCCTCTGAAAAATATTTTCAAGTCGTATGAGCGGGACGGTTTTTCATGCATGATCATAGATTCTTTAACATTCCAATGCGAGACTTTAATTTTTTTCCCCTATTTTAAAAGATATGTCGTATATCACCGCTATACCTCTAACAAAGCGTTCTCTCTAACGATTTCTGCTAATTGTCTTGTACTATTAATTATTATGCAGAAAATAAGTTAGTTCTCTTTTGGTTTTCATTATATTGGCTTTTATGACTGGTGGTCGAGAGGTGAGCGCATTTGCCTCTCACCTAAAAGTTCCGGGTTCGATCCCCGGCCGTGGCAGTGGAAAATACTGTGAGAGGGATTTTTTCACTATACACGGATATTGGGTGTGTGTCCCTTGTCTCTAAATGTGTAGCCCCCTCCCACACAAGGCTCTTCTAGAGCCTTCCGGGATAAAGGGGGTCGTAATTACCTGTGGTGTTATTATTATTCTAATTTTGGTGTAAAAATGATAATTAACATTTATTTATCAATGTATTTAGAGGCAGATATCATACGAAGACAGATGGAGATCGAAGATAAGATAAAATCACGTTTGCCAGAAGATTTGGTTATTCCTCTCACAAGTCAAAAATATGACTTCAGGAATCCTACTGATCTAAGTGAACACGCCTTAGAGCGGCCCCCTTTAATCAGACCAACCAATAATCTTGGCCAAGATGGTAATTATTACGTGTACAGGGTGATTCGCGAGGAATGCGCCATAGCGTAATGGCAGATAGAGCACTTCAAGGCAAGTCTTTTTTGGAAAACTATTAATGGATTCGGAAAGTTCAGAAAAAATGCTATAAGAATAGCGATTCAATTTTGCCGGCACACCTAAACCGTTTCGGAAAAACAATCACAAAACAATTTAGCACATCAGGACTTTCTCAAAATATTTTTCCATCTTTTTTATGTTTACACAGTACATACAAGCACTTTTAAATAATTAATAAGACACAAAATTATAAAGTCAAAACACTAGTTACCTGCGGCCATGACGTAAATAAGAGAACATAACCTATCTATTAATTAATATTTATTAAGAAAGATACCTACGCAGTTTTAAGAATAGGAACATATGTATTTATCACTATCTCAATGACAGTAATAATTATCTTGGCAGTTTGATGTTCTATCTAATTGTACCTGGTTTCAATCGTGTTTTAAAGATGCCAACAAAGTTTACAAACTCTGAATTCGCTGATATTATTTATGTGTATGCGTTTAGCGATGGTAATACAAGGGCTGTCGTTACAGACACCTTTAGCAGAGTTTTCCAGTTTTCTTAAGAACGGGAAGTAACGAAAATGTAAATGAGTAGTTATGCCGGCCGAAGAAAACATTATGGAGATGGCAGAGCAAAATCCAAACACAAGCACTAGAAGAATGGCACTCGCGCTAGGTATTCCTCAAACCCGTGTATGGAGGGCTTTAAAAATGGAACGGTTGTATCCTTACCACGTCCAAAAGTTGCAGCGTCTTGAACAAGGTGATGAAGTAGCACGTCTTACGTTCTGACGTTGGATAATTGGTCATCCAAGAACTTTGCCCAGAATTCTTTTCACGGACGAGGCCCAATTCACTCGAGACGGAGTGTGGAATTATAGGAATTCATACATTTGGGTCCACAATAATCCTCACGCCGTTGCCCAGAGAAACTCCCAGCGTAAATTCTCACTTAATGTATGGTGTGGAGTGATGAACGATAAATTGACTGGAGAAATCTACTTAGATTTTTTCCGGAATATTTTGCCCAATTTATTATTAGCGCAAAATGTCGATAGGAGAGGTTACAGCATAATGGGGCACCGCCACAATTCTCACTCCAGGTCCGGAAGCACCTTAACAATGAGTTTTCTAATCGCTAGATCGGCCGCGGAAGCACTCAAGCTTGGCCAGCTAGGTCTCCTGACCTAACTGTTCTTGATTATTATATTTGGGGCCACATGAAACAATCTGTGTACAGCACAGAAGTCACCACTGGAGAGGAACTACGGCAGCGGGTACTGACAGCATTTGATGACATGAGGAACCAGAGACAAACCATCGAGAAGGCCACACGACATTTGGTGCGGTGCAGGAAATGTATCGAAGTTGGGGGAGAACATTTTGAGAACCTCATATAAGATTTGGAGCATTGCTTATGTAATATTATGATGTTAAGTTTGTTTGTTTGTTAAAAGAGTTATTACGTTTATGTGTGCTTTCTTTTTTTTAGGTTATTCTCATAATCCATTAAAATTTTATTATTTTATCTAGATTAAACAAAATAATTCGGAGGTGTGGTATCGATCACCGGTTTAAGTGGCGCGATCGATCAGTGATTAAGGCTCGCTGCTTGAGTTCGGCACTTGGATGGGTGACCAGAATCTCATCTCGCCGTCCTGGTTAAGTGGTGGAGTGGCAATTAGCTAAACTTCGCCAGGAAGTTAATATCAATAAAGCATTAAAATAAAAAATAAAACAAATAAAAAATTTCACAATTACGAACCTGTATTTTTCTTACTAGGTATGCTATTCGCATGTATTAGGTGCAGTCTTCGAAAGGATATGGATCTAAAGTATTTGAATGGACCAATGGTCCGGCCAAAGTGTCGTGATGCGCTAAATTGTTTTGTGATTTTTTTTGCCGAAACGGTTTAAGTGTGCCGTCAAAATTGAATCGCTATTCTTATAGCATTTTTTCGGAACTTTCCGAATCCGCTAATAGTTTTCCAGGAATGCGACACAAAAATGTACTTTTTGGTCAAAAACGAAGAGGGCAGATTTTTTTCCGAGTCTGGCCCTGGATTATCCAAAACCAAGTAGGTTAATCTGACAAGCTGAGAAATGTCACTGGTAAATTTCATTCGATTATATCTAATCGCTCTTTGAATTTTCAGACGAAATGCATATAACAACTCTGCATCTTCTTAACCACTGGCCAAAAAATTTTTTCCTTCTTGATCTGGACTTGCCTTGAAGTGCTCTATCTTCCGTCAGGCTATGGCGCATTGCTCGTGAATCACCCTGTATAATACATTTTATAAGAGATTATAAACTGATAATAGATCTGTCCATAGAATTTAGTTTTTAATTGGAAATGATAGGTTTATGGGTGTTATAAACCTCTACAAAGTTTTAAACATTTACACATTTAGTCATTTACTTTCGGCGTTATTTGTAATAGAAATTACCTCAACGCGTCGAGGCTGGAAAACGCTCCCTTGGCGCGAAGTTAGGCGGATGACGTCACATGCCTGCTACGCGATATGTACTGTGATACTTTAGGTGTTGCTATAGTGATGTAGTTAATTTTGCGACTGTCATGGGATATTTATCATAGTCGTATTTATCTGTGCTTTGAAAGAAAGTCGGATACCAAAATCACGTCTCCGTTTGGCAAATTATGTGAATCTCCTTTATGGAAACCCTCCTCCATATTTGACAACAATAAACCAACTCTATTTGATGTTCTAAATAGTAAAGGGACTGTTACTGCCGTGAATTCAAAATTTTGTTCTAACGAGAACGACACGGAATAAACCTAATACAGATGATCTGGAGCCTGGCGAGCCACCAAGCATGTGACGTCACGCGCGTTTATCTGACTGAAATAAACCAAGTAATTCCTACGGCCGCTGCCGTTGTTCTGATTGACTATTTTCAACCATAGTTCTAATATTGTTATTATTAGACAAAGTCTTTATTTTGCACTATTTTTAATGTATATAAATTTTTTTGTGGACAGACCTATTCCTTCAAACATTGTCATAATTTACAAAAAAAAACATACAAAATTATCGAATATTGGAAGCTGATATACTACTAGAAGTTTGGAAGGGATCTCTTTCTTTGTGGTCACTGATCGAAATCCCCTTATGACACAGCGGTCAAGATAGAGGGCTATGTTTGCCATTTGGCTCTTGACTTGCGTTGGATACATGATATTAGGAGATTCAAAAATTTAAATAGAATGAAAACAACAAAAAAAAAAAAACAGAAAAAATAGTTAAAATTTAACTAGGCCATTAATTCCTCATAAAAAAAATTACTCACAATGTTGTTGCTGAAGTACTTCTGATGTCCTAAATCCCATCGGACAGTTCACACTATACACTTACCATATACGTTTTTGAAATACAAGCTTATATTTTTTTCTGTGACTCCCGATGAAATGTGAAGATTAATACCGTTTTTTAAATTTAAAAATTCAATGTAAAAAAATAATTTTTAGACTCGCCTTTAACCACCCACTCCAATTCCGACGCGCACAACGTAAATTATACACTCTTATATCAGCCCAGTTTACAGTGTTGCCAAATCTGCACAAAATGATCGAATTATAAATAAGTAAAACTGAAAGCGAACACACACACAAAGTTGGTATTTAGTTATTGTTGCCGTCGAAGCTCATATTCAGGCTCTAGGCCTAGCAATTTCTGCACGTGATAAGGATGCAGTTCATTTTCATTCAAAGTGCGCCACACGACAAACCCGGACACTCCAATTTGTGCAGAAAGCCTACGAATACTTAGATACTCCAAAATTTTCTTCGAAAGTACACACATTTATTGACATAAATTGTGCGTTGACAGCATGCTAAATGTTACCGCGTTATTGCTACCTTGTCAAGTCGCGAACTCCCGCTCACCAACTTATCTGAGACAAGGCGAGAGCGACAGAAAGTCACGAACTTTCAACATATTTTACAGAAAAAAAAATACCGCATGCAGTTTTTTTTTTTAGAGAATAATATTATCTCTCCTTCTTCTAATAACTCTCAGGTTTTGAAGAAAATCGTAAGAAAATTATCAGCTGTAATTTACCAAGGGCGCTGATAATCAACCGATAATTTTCTCTAATAATGAACCGAAAGCTTGTTGCTTAGTAATTACCCGACGCCGTAAGGCGGAGGGTAGTTACTTAAAGCAACAAGCTTGAGGGTCATTATTAGAGAAAATTATAAGGATTTATCAGTGCACGCGGTAAATTTGGTGAGATAATTTTTTGAAATTCTAATATGTCAAATCGTGAATGTAACGTTTTAAATAAATTATAAAACTGTCAATAATTTTTCATTGCATAGCAACATAAGTGATAACCTCCCTAGGGAGATTATCAGTGTAATTCTTTAATAATTGGATGAATTTTGACATGTGACTAGCAATGGACGGATTTTATTGGATTTCTATTTCGGCAAAAAATTATCATTATAATAAATAAAACGTACGTGAATATCAGATTTATAAGACATTAGTACGTTAAAATGGGAGTTTTAGGTGCTAATATTTACAAATTTAGTACCACAACAGCTACTCAAATTTTTCCCACGTATACAGAATATTAATAAAAATATATTTATATTTTCAAGATAATCATAAGAAAACTTTTTTGTTGGGAACGTCCTTAAATGTTGAATAGCTGACACAAAAGTTCTTTTATAGGGAACGCGATTACTGGGATACCGTTCGAGCTCGACGGACATTTTCGCCTGTGGCTCCATAACAAAGTGCAATGTTTGTCCACTCAATATTTGTAAAATTCTCCATCATTAAAAACTTTTAGACAAAGTAATTCACTATTAACATGTAGAGATTTGTCGTAAACTATCGACGGCCACGGCCGCTACTACTACCTGCTACTTAGACGGCACCCTACAAATAAGCGGTCAAGTACCATATTAAAACTGATCAGTGGTGTAACTTGAGAACAATCGACAATTATTTGCAATATTCAAAGATTATTTTCTTATTTCCTTTTTGATTTTAGGATAAATAAATATCGTTCTACGAATTTTCAAAATATGACGATTGATGTACCTATCTTAATATATGCCTGTATTTCAAAAACACCCTCCAGATTCTTAAATAAGAAAAGTATTGACAGTGTTTATTATTTCTCATTTCCAGAAGTGATCAATACCATACTAAACGTGACAACAGGGGACAGTGAATATATGGGTCGAATTGGAAAACTGGGAGATTTTATAATAGAAAACGAGATGCATGGTGCCATTGATCATGAACATTGACCATCATATATATTTAAAAACAAGAATAGAATTTTTATAAAAAATATAAATGTTAGTTTTGCATATTATAAAATATAAATATATCAGTATATTTTTTTGTATACATGGGTCATTTTTTTACATATATAATTTTATCAACTTTGAGTACAAGTAATGAATGTGAAAGTGGCGGCTTGTTCCAAGTTCCAATGCTCAGGGTATTAGAACATGAACACTTAAGAAACAGATCTTTAGGAAGGGAACGAGCGTATATCTGACTATATCGCCGATTACTATGGCTAGCGCGATCTCCGGATTTAAATCTATCGGATTTTTTCTCTGGGGCCATCTGATGAGTTTGGTTTATTTGACACCCATTCAAATAAGTGAAAAATTATTAGAGATAGATAGGAAACTCATAAATGCAAAGGTTGGCGGGAAACACCTTCATCCGTCTGATAAATGTGGCGCACATTTGAAAAAGAATGAATTTCTAAAATAAATGCTATACTTCGAGGCATAATGTTATGTATAGTAAAACAAAATTGGAAAAATATTTAGTTTTCAACAGCAATGATAACGAGGCAATGAGGAGATAACAGAGGCAAAACAGTAGCACTGAAATTAACCAAACAATTTCATATGTGTTACATATTATAAATAATCGAGAGTGTACATGGTTTGGTTTTTAATGACACTTTCAATAATTATTTTAGTGGCTTTCGACAGCTTAAGCCTAAAATTTCAATTTCAAAACAAAAACAAAAATATCTACTTTCTAACTAAAGCAAAGTACCAAAAACAAATTTGGGTTGTTAATCATTTTAATCAATTGTTAAAAGAAGAAAAGAACCATTTAGTTGTTTCAAAATACGTTTTATTATTTCCCAATACAGAATTTTTCAGTTTACTAGAGGAATATACTTATTTTTTTAGAATGTTGTAACCGACCCTTCCAAATTCATTTTGATACACTGTTAATGGAGTATACAACTTTGCATATCGGATGTATCCATTCACTAAAAAATATAAAATTTAATTAACGTAAGTAAGGTCTAAGGATAAGAATAGAGTTATAAAGGAACTAAGGGTTTCTGATATCAGTTTCTTTTTCTGCATCACAATCAAAGTGGATTAATAATGGAGTCAGACAAGCATAAAATTTTAGTGAAAATTTTTTAACATGTTAGTTACATCGAATACTATACGAAATGGACATTTTCTACCTCTAGCAATCGCCGTTACGCAAGTTATCGACCATTCTGTGAAAAATTTACCATTTTGGTCGTTCTTTCTAAATATAGATGAGTATATCTCGGTATGTGTGGGTCCAAGAAAAGCGAAAGAAAATTGAGACTGTTCGCTGTGACACAGGCTGTCAGCGGTTACAATATGAAATTTTTATCTGCACACATAACCTCAAAAAAAAAACTGAAAAACTGATATATTTTGGTTTTTTGGTTATAATGTGTACAATAACTGGCTAAAATTTTAAGTCAAAATATCTAATAGGTCTCAAAAATTTACATCAAATTTTAAAATTGATTGGCCAAACTTGAAAAAAGTGGAAAAAATGGATTTCTTGTGTTTCTTCGACAATTTTTTCAAATAATTTGACTTTCTTTGACAAAATAACTCAATTTTTTTGTATTATTAATTAATTTTTGACATATTCTGAACCAATTTTTCGAAATAGCATAAAAAATTATTTATATTTAAAAAAATATTACACATGCATATGAAAGGAATCGATTTTTGTATTTTTTTCGTCAATTTTTTCGAAAAATTCCACTTTTTTGATAAAACTCAACTTTTTAACCTCTCCACAATAAAATTGTGAGAGGTTACTAAAATTGGTTCAAAAACGAAAATTGAGATAGCATCAAATCTTTACGTTTTGAGGTCCTAGGAACCCAAAAAAGTGGTTTTTGAAAAATGTTTGTGTGTGTGTATGTGTGTATGTGTGTTAGCACGATAGCGTCGAAACTACTGAATGGATTTGAATGAAATTTTGCATGTGCGTTTCTTTAGTACCCTAGAAGATCTGAAAAGGTTTTGGTTGAGATCGGATTACGTTTAGTGCCATTTTGACGCAACAAGTTGTTTATTTTATAATTACTTTCAATTTGCAATGGAACCATTGAAAAGCAGTTAAAATTCTGATTTCAACGATATATCACACTTCCACCCTTTCGATTTGGTTTCCGTGAAAAAAATTAAAAACAAAGCAAATATGAAGCATAGATCGCATTTCGTATGACATGATCGATGCGCGTAGCCGTTACGTCGTGAAACTCGTCACATCACGTGTCAATTCACGTGTGAGGGTTTCTTCACTGCTCTAGAAGTAGACTGGATTACGTTTAGTGCCGTCTTTAAATATATATACAGACAAATCGAAGAATTAAACTACAAATATTCCTCTAAAATCTAGTAAAATTACTGAAATGCTAATGTTTCATTTAATAAAGACAGCCGCGAGCGATCGGATTGCAATGAGCAAATTTTGACGATTGTCATTGTCATTGTTTGTCATCCGATAACGTTGGTGTCATGTCATGTTAATAAGATTTTGGCATATTTGTAACTTTTAGTGGATTTCACAAACTTTAAAGGTAGTTGTAACAATATCAATATCATATGCTTTCTGTACCTTCGTTGGTGAATTTATTATAGATTATCACTTTACCAATTTTCAGTTTGTTGCTTTACAAATCTGCAGTATTTAGGATAACCAGACTTTCTTAGTCGTTCAAGTGATGTTGTTAATATCCTATTAGTATATTATACAACGAGCGATAATGTAGGTAATAACTCGCATAGATGATTGTAAATTCATTAAGTTGAGGGTTTTTTTAGTACCCCAGAAGATCTGAAAAGGTTTTGGATGAGATCGAATTGCGTTTATAGTGCCGTTTTGTCACACAATTTAATGCTCTTTTCGGCTTCAAAGATCCACCGAGTGGGGAGGTTCCAGCCGCTTCCAGTAGCTGCCGATTTTTGTATTAATATTTCATTTTTGACATATGCTAATCTAATTTTTCGAATTTTTTTTTATATTCTGTACAAATAGCATTAAAAAATTAAACAATTAAAAACAAATGAATATTTATCATGATTAGAAATTCAAAATTGTCGGCACTGAACAGCATTTGTAAAATAATCCAAATCAAATAAACCACCATAATTGAAACATGAGTTATAATAATTTATCCCACTATGAGTTGTTGTATAATTTTTTATGGATTAGTACCGATTGTAATAGCACGAAAAATTCAGAACGTTTGAGGAGATTGCACAATAATTTTTCAATTAAAGTAAATACAATTGATATACATACAGCACCTCCCATAAGCCAAAAAATAAGCAGCAATTTATTTCCCTTTTGTGTAATCAATTTAAAAATAGAAATATTGAACATGAAATATGCAAAGAAGATGCTGATGCAAATATTATTCATATCGCTGCAGCGTGCTGTTAAAAAAAATGTGAAGAATGCGAGAATGTAATTGTCGGTCAAGATATAGATTTGCTAGTTTTATTAACACATTAAGCTTCATCTTTATCAGAAAATATTTGCTTTTATAAAACCAATGATAGGAAAAACGAAAAACAAATATTATTCATAATATTTTTTCAAAAAAAAACAGACTTAAAAGAACATGTGTTACTTATACATGTTTTTTGTGGTTGCGACACTACGTCAGCATCTGCAGGAATTGGAAAAAATAAAATTTGCCTTACTTTGCAAAAATATAATTTTTTGAAAAAAGCCACACTTGTTATCTATGATCTTGAAGAAACAGAGACTATGCTATTTTCAGCAACCATAGATTGTATACAAGGGTTAGACAGATCGAACCCAATTAAAAAACAAGTTTGGAAATATTAAGATTTAATTAATGAGTTAGATGAAGAATTGGAAAATAATTCTGAAACATTTTCTGTAACTGAAAGTCTAACTACATGTGGAACCGGTAGAGAGTTAGAGGACAGTGTTAGCGAAGCTTCTTCATTATCATTTACTGATAGGTCAATTGATCAAGAAATTGATGGAAATGAAAATGATGATACATTTTATAATTATGCTTCAAGCGATACTGAAAATCAGTCTGATGATTCTTTATCAAGTGAGACAAAACGAAGGAGATTAATATTATTGCTCACGTATTTATATTTTTTCAATTTCGAGTAAAATGTTTCCATTTTCTTATACAGTATTTAAATACAATAAATATACATTTGCATAATAAATAATGCTTTTATTGATCTATACCTAAATATAAATATGTATACATATGGCTTTTGTTATAATATTTTTTCGCAAAATTAGATCAGAACTGTTTATAGTAAACACCCTCCTCCAGGCAACAACTGTTGGCTTGTTCGTCTAATATAAAACTCTATACCGAACTGAACTCTCTGCTCAAATTCACCACAGATCACATACACTAGATGAGAAAGTTCTGTATTGTAACTTTGAACTAACTTTTGCGCCACCTGGTGGTTGCGGGGAAAAGTAAAACACAACAGACGAGTAATTTGAATATAACATTATTGTTCCACTGAACTCTATTATAATAGAGTTCAGTTTATTGTTCTAGATAATCTATTGAATGTGTTCAAAAGTTGATGAGGAATTAAATTACATTAATTTTATTGTATTTTAATTCCATTAACATTAATGTAATTCAATACCTTACCAACTTTTGAACAGTTTCTTTCAATGATCTTTGTTTATGAGGAGTATTCAAATTTTTGCTTGTTTAAAAAAAACAAATTTTATAATGAAACAGAATAGAATAGAAAAATTTATATTGAATTAAATATATAAAACATATTATATATTAACACAAAGTCCTCTTCTTGTCCTTGGTACCAAATATTCTTGAACAAAATGTCAATCACACACGTAATAAGATGAATATATTTGAGCAATTTCCTCAAATGTGGGTGCTTAATATTGTCAATCCACCTTTTCAACAAATTAACGTCTTTGGGAAAGCGATGTCTTTTATTTGTCTTATCATTACAACCCGGTACACAACACTCGTTTTTATAAATCACGTCTGTTGTATTCATAATGGCAAATAAGATAATGAAAACAACAAATATGTGTACAACTGCAACACAAATCACCAACAAGGACAACGAACACCAACTCAACAAGTTTCGATTTTTCTCCCACACTTTTCACTACCACAAAACTAACAGATTTTGAAAAATATAAACATCAAAAATGCGATATTTGTCATTTGACACTACTCAGTGACAGAAGTTGATAATGTAGTGTTACTTTGCAATCAACAAGTTCAAGATCTGAGGCACAGAGCCACTTTGTGGATGCAGGGAAAACTATTAGCACAGACTTAAACCATCTATATTCGATTCCACGTGGTCCTATTTAACTTTCTCATCTAGTGTATGTGATCTGTGATATATACACACACGTCGAACGTGATGGTCACACCCTGCCCGCCGTCAACACAGATCACATACACTAGATGAGAAAGTTAAATAGGACCAGGTGGAATCGAATATCGGTGGTTTAAGTCTGTGCTAATAGTTTCCCCTGCATCCACAGAGTGGCTCTGTGCCTTATATCTTGAACTCGTTGATTGCAAAGTAACACTATATTATCAACTTCTGTCAATGTGTAGTGTCAAATGTCAAATATCTCATTTTCGATGTTTATATTTTTCAAAATCTGTTAGTTTTGTGGTAGTGAAAAGTGTGGAAGAAAAGTCGAAACTTGTTGAGTTCGTGTTCGTTGTCCTTGTTGGTGGTTTGTGTTGCAGTTGTACACGTATTTGTTATTTTCATTATCTTTGCCATTATAAATACAACAGACATGATTTATAAAAACAACTGTTATGTACCGGGTTGTAATGATAGAACAAATAAAAGACATCGCTTTCCCAAAGACGTTAATTTGTTGAAAAAGTGGGTTGACAATATTTAGCAGGCACATTTGAGGGAATTGCTCCCGGAAGAAATATATTCATCTTATTACGTGTGTGACAAACAGTTTGTTCAAGAATATTTGATACCAGGGACAATTTTTCCATATATTCTCTACGATTTGTGTATAAATCAACATCTATTTCATGGAATAATGCTTATATGAATGCCCCCTTTTGTGTTAATATATAATATATTTATATATTTAATTCAATATAAATTTTTCTATTCTATTCTGCTTCATGATAAAATTTTTTTTAAACACGCAAAATTTTTAATACTCCTCACAAACAAATAAATATCGTTGAAAGAAACTGTTCAACAGTTGGTAAGGAATTGAGTTACATTAATGTTAATGGAATTAAAATACTATAAAATTAATGTAATTCCTCATCAACTATTCAATAAATTATCTAGAACATACACTGAACTCTATTATAATAGAGTTCAGTGGAACAATAATGTTATATTCAAATTACCCGCTTGTTGTGTTTTACTTTTTCCCGCAACCGCCTGGTGGCGCAAAACTTAGCTCCAGGTTAGAATACAGAACTTTCTCATCTAGTGTTATATTCAAATTGCCCGCTTGTTGTATTTGACTTTTCTCCGCAACCGCCAGGTGGCGCAAAACTTAGTTCCAGGTTACAATACAGAACTTTCTCATCTAGTGTATGTGATCTGTGGCCGTCAATTAAACAATTCTCCCTTCACTCTATACGTTTTATATGTGTCTATACCAGGGACTAATTAAATCTCTCTCCGCCAGAGGGCAGCACATAACAGTAACTTTCACTCCCTTTGATTGACAAGAGAAATAATGAGTTTTTTGAAAGGAAATTACGACTGATGGGACTATCCAGGGCCACTAAATGACTTTTAAATTATTAGTTACTACATTACCTCGCCTCAAAGTCGGTAGTGGTGGTAATAAGGGCCGATCTGTTTGTTCGTACAGCTTGTGACAATATTCTAATAATTCATTCCCGATAGCACCATCATCTGCTTGGCCTTCTTTATGCGGAGCTAAAATAATTGACATAATATAATAAATATGCCTTGAAGGAAGATAATTACTGATACCTACTTTTGCCGTAAGAAACGGTATAAGTGGTTCTCATTTTCCTTTGGTGCATCCATTTAACTGCAGCTTTGGCTTTTGCTAAATTCATTCCCTGCTATAACGCAAAACAATATTTAGAGTAAATATAGAATGTTAGCTATCACTAATTCCAACTTGCGATGAATTTAAACTGATAGTAAGTTTAGCATATTTTTCAGATACATGTATTTTCATTGTCATAATTTACAGCACCTATTAATTTCAGGGTACCAAATTTTGATTTTATTTAGAATCTTGTTATGTTTCAAAATGTCGTCCACCTATATTAAACACTATCATTGAAAAGCTAGAAGACACTTGCAATATTCAATCCAGAAAACATTACAAGGACCTTTTTTTAAAAGCTTCTATTAAATAATTATGTATCATTATACGTGAAAACAAATTATTAAAGCCTTGAACATCGGGGAAAAAGACGAAGTATCCAAATAACAATTTAAATACTATTTAGATTTTGTTTGTGTTTTATAATGGCTATCTCATAAATCAATAATTTATGAGAGATCTATTAAATACCATATAATTATAACGGTAGTTTGGTCTTAAAGAAAGTTCTACAAATGTCTTTAAGAACTTCGATTAAAAATAAATCTTGTACTCTATACTAGCTAAGTATTAGTGGATGTCTTTAATAAAACACTGTAGCTTGTAAGCTAGGAAAATCAAGTTCAGGTAAATATAGATCTTACACGATGTTTCACAGCGAATATCTCAATACCAGTTACTTTAACCAGAAGTATGCTCAAGAATGAATTTATAGAGCGGAATTTTCTCTATAAGATGCATGTCTAGGGGGTTTTGACGCAAGTGATTTTTATTTATTTTTATTTTTTTTTCACAAAGAAAATTTACTTGTAGCAGTACTTAATAGTTTATCTACTATTAATGTCTGCATTTTTACTGGAAGTTTAAATAACCAATGTTAAAAATACAAAAGTAGTTTATGTACATTTTAAGTACATTCAATATTCAGTATTCCAGCTTTATTATATTACTAGGTCATAGATAGCAATCAAACATGATGTGCCGGTAAATTATTTTCACTTATTTTTTAATAACTTCACTTGCAATTCATAGGTCAAATTATCTTCTGATGCTAATAAATTCACAAAGCGTGCTACTATGTTGCAGATATAAATTAGTTCCGGTAGTTTAAAATGGACTTAAATAGTATGTTAATAGTCATTAACATAAATGTTATTAATATACAATATCAATTTCAGTCAGTTATATAAAAATAAAATTACTTTCAATTTATACTTAGTAATCCTAAAATGTAGAAGAGTTTATAAAATTGGGGCATCCCTAGTCGATCCATAAAGAACAGTAAATTACCAAATGAGTTGTGCAGGCCTGAAGATTTAATGATTATTTTATAAATGTAGCGGGTCAATCACAATGATACGCTATTATATTATAATAATATTTTTTTAAATGACAATCAAAAATTTAGCTTTCGTGAAATAACACAAGATGATATATATAAAGTATTGAAAACAATAAAGTCTCAGGCAGTGGGTATAAAGTGGAAAATAGCTAATGTAATGGCTAAACACCGAAAATGAACTTTTAGTGACCTGGGGCCTATAAATATATTGCCAACGTTTTCAAAATTATTAGAAAAAATCGTATCATCTCAAATAAAATCTTACTTGCAAGATAATAACATTTGACCTGAAATACAGTCTGGCTTTAGACAGAAGCATAGAACCAACACAGCGTTATTAAGTGATATAAATGACCTAGATTATGCAAGAGATAAGTCTTTATTATCTGTTCTTGTATTGTTAGATCAAAGCAAGGCATTTGATCTTGTAAACTTTGATCTTCTTGAAGCCAAATTAAGGTTTATAAATCTTTAGGATAGCAACATGTAAAATAGTATGCAGGCGCCATCCAGCGGTCCAGTGTCTGTTGCAATGGAAAAATAAATAGCCTGACTGGGCTTAGCATAGCTCAAGTGTGCTTCTAGAGGACAAAAATATTAAAACAATATTTCAGTCGCAAGCTCCTCTATAAAATCCTTATTTTACTTACATACCTTATTTTATCTGCCCCGCCGAGCACTGAATTAATTCAGATACCGAGATGTACCAAATAGTCAAGGGATACTCGTGTCGTTCGTCACATGCCTACCTTGCACTGACAAGAGCCAACAGCTCGAAACTGCAGTCTGCAAGTGGTATGGGACGACTGGCACGAGAGCTCCTTTAAGTAGGATCAGTCTTTCGGCTGGTGTTTGTTGCAATCGAAGCATTAGCGTTTGTAAAATTGAATCCAAGGACATTATCTACTGGGTAAATTTAACTAGAGATGGACATACCGGTCCCGGTAAACTGTGTATTAGTTCATTGATGGAGTCAGACGAACTACCGAAAGTTTGCGCCTGGGACTAAACAATGTCCCCCCCTCCTCCCGTGTTGAGGGTGCTGCCGCGATCTCCGGGATCAAACCAATTTTTCCACCTCGGCAACTCCCTCAAATTGGCCAAAAACCACCCCCAAAGTCCCCCTTTTCGTCAACTCGTTTACTTTCCCCAGTTTTCCGAATTATTGTTGTTCGAGTAGAACGGAAGGTCCCTCGAGGAATTTGACCTCAGCCATCTCTAACCCAGACTTTCACCCCTGTAGGAGGTTGGAAAATTTATATTTTTTGTGAGAAAAAAAATTGCTATTTTACATTAGGTGTTTTTTTGAATAAGCTGGTAGGCGACCATGATTGTGGGTTGGTTTCACCCTTCAAGGGGGTGGAACTTTTTTCCGTCTATAATTGAATCAATTCCGAGCATTATTAAAGTGGTTGACAAGTGGTGTAATTTGATTAGCCTTCGTATTATTTTTTCAAGATTAAAACTTTGAAAATGTGCAAGTCGTGAGTACGGCTATGGTACTTTTGCGTACTTTTTCTAACATTTGTTTCTATAACAAGGAACCAGTGGCGAAAAGTAACAAATTTCGATTTCTTCAACACGTTTGATAATATAACGGTCTTCATAGTGGGAAACATTTGCATAATATGCATAATAAACATTATCATCTGTCCCGCAATTTTTATTAAAAAAATATATAAATATCTATATATAAATGTATTTACACATGTATTCATACACCAAGGTCTCTATGTACAAAATTTATAAAAATAATTTAATAAACTTTATACTATTTTTAAATTGTAGATGGAAAAAAAATTCCACCCTCTTGAAAGGTGGCAACAAGTCTCAGGACACTCGTTCCACATTCCTGGTCACCTACCACCTTCCTCAAAGAGATGCTTCCTATAAGATATTAATCCCACCCCCCTCCTCCTCCAAAAAGAAACCAATTCCACCCCTTTGAAAGGTGAAAACAAGCCCTGGGGATGGTTACACAATCCTGGTCACCTACCACCTTATTAAAAAAAAAACACCTCCTGTAAAATATCATTTTTTTTCTCACAAAAAAAATAACAATTTTCCAACTCCCTACAGGGGTGAAAGTCTGGGGTAGGGGTGGCTGAGGTCAAATCCCTCGAGGGATCTTCCGTTCTACTCGAGGGAACAACAATTAGGCGAAAAACTGGGGAAAATAAAAGGGTTCACGGAAAAGAGGCTTTGAGGGTGGTTTTTGGCCAATTTGAGAGACTTGTCGAGGTGGCAAAATTGATTTGACCCCGGGAATCGATTCAGTACCCTCGAAAACGAGGGACATTGTCTAGTCCCAGGCGCAAACATTCGGTAATTTCGTTATAAATGCCGGTTCTTTAAATGGACTATATTTCCCGTCGTACGCTGTTCATAACTGATTTAATTCTTGTCTTATGCGGTCATACCATACAGTAAGTTAATCTGAGCAAACGCTATCTAGTTCATTATAAGAAAACAATATTAACTACGAATAACAATATTTTAAGAGAAGAACTTACACCACCAGTTTCTTCTTTTGAAATTTTTTGAGGTAATATCCAAAACTTCGGATCATTGTCGGGTAATATCTCACCAAGATTCTGAGGACGAATGCTATGAATTACCTACGTAAAAGTAATCAGTTCAAAAATATCATGATGTACTTACGGATCGAGTTTTTGTGGATTATTCCATCTGTAATGATTTTTATAAGTAGTAACGAATGCCTGGGCCATTTCGAAGGCAATTTAATATATTGACATTATGATGTGATTGACAAGATTAAAATTCAAGGGACAAAGGTGAAACAAGAAATAATTCAGATACAAATTTGACAGGTGATCACTGTGACTAGCATAGCGGTGGGATTCTAAGTTTCTAACATATCGAGCCGATACATCTCTCAAAAATTCTATTCTTTCAAACTGGGCGATAGCCCGCTAACAAGAAATATAACACAAATTAGACAGCATAATGCTCCATTTCGGAAAAAAACACACCCTACCATACCAGACGTTACCGATCTTCCGGCAACCTCTGTAGCCAAACTTCACCAACTATAACGTCCGCTTACCCTATCCACCTTTGCTGACATTTCATACCTGTTATATCCTTAAATCTTTCCTGTCTCTTCCTTTTTGTTTGTAATCTTTTTGTCGCGTTTGTTTCTTGTTTTCTTTTTGTACTTTTTTTTTTGTCCCTAAATTCATTTTCATTCAAATTTTCCAAAAATCAAAATTTTTCGAAATCAAAATTCTCCTCGTTTATGTTTATGCTAAGGTGTCTGCGTCAGTACCAAAATTTTAAAAAAGTGTTTAGTGCAAAAGTTTCTTAACAGTGTGTAGTTTGTAAGTTTAGTTCAGTCTATTTTTTAGATATGTCTCATTTTATGACCTAATTTTATCCATCTGCGATGGAAGGTGTTTAGGTTAAGCTGTTTTTTAATTGCCTTTTAGCTGAACTAGGCCCATTCCGCCCGACATTGCAGTCCGCCATCACGAGCAACGTGTTGATTACACGGTCGGCCCGGGGTAGGTTCTGGGGAGGCAGATGTAAATTTTAATTTTTAATAAAGTTGTATTGATTGATTGATCGAGCCGATACGCAATATCTATATCTTTTTTTTAGAGGATCAAGTATCCACTCTCATGCAAACGAAACTGCAATTTGATAGTTAAAGTTCTATACCCTACTTATGTATTTTACTTGTTTACTTTTACTTCATAAGCCAGTCCTCAGGGAGTTGAGAATGCGTAAATGCCGTTTTAAATCGGACAAAATATTTTACTGTAGGAACCAGTTCATATGCTGAAGCACGCTCGGCTCGAAGAAATCACATCGTACCCAACTTCAAACCGAGCATGCTCGGCGGTTTCCGCACATGTACGTACCGAACATGCCAACTTCAGTTGAAAATTTAAAACTGCGAGCCACACTGCTGTTAAGAAAAGTGACAACCGAATACGAGAAATTGATGCAGGACCGGATGAACGTAGATGGGCGCCTGTAGGGAAAATTGGGGTGAAGGCTTACTCAAGACCGGTGATTTTTGAAAAATCAACCTTCATAGCTTTCTGGAATCTGAGGTGTAAACCTTGAGGATCTTCTTATTTACATATTGTTTAATAACGTTTTTATATTCAATTTATGGTAATTACAGGGGAAGAAACGTAGAAATGTTTAACATTTTACATTAAACTTATAAATGAACATCCCGATGTATTATAACCTGCAGTAAGTTGATCTTTCGAGATTTTTGCTTCTCGAATTCTTCAATAATAGCGGAAAAGTCCAACGCTCGTAAGATATTATTGATACTCATATTAATTAAATGGTGGAGCCTACCTTGGCTCATAGACGATCTGAATCTATTTTTCGTCAATCTCAAGGACAAATGTGTACAAATATCGAAATATATGTAGATGGAGAATCCGAAGACAAGGTATTAGCTTTTTTAGAACAGGAGAAACACGAGGAGACTGAATTTGACAAATACGATGCAGACGATAATGAAACCGACACTCGCAGTTGCATTGAAGCAAGGGAACGTTTTGGACCTTCAACTTTTAAAAAAATTCAAACCAATGTAATGTGTTGGCATCGATTAATAGTATGTTGAATAAAAACGATGGTATGGATGATGATCTTTCGACTGACTCATGTGGAGAAATTGTTAGTAATTTAAATATCGAAAAAGAGAGAGAAAATGAAGATAATATAAATAATATTGATGATGACGATGAGTACGATGAGCGTGATGAGTGTGATGAGTCTGAGGATGATGGGAATGAATATGTAAATACAATTAAAAGGCGGAGATTATAATATATTTATGTATTGTTTAATAAAATATGAAATAAAATTGAATTTTCCAAATATATTTTCTCCATTTTACAGTGAATTTTGTCATTTCTTTTTGATAAATTTGGAATGGGCTCGTCGAAATCGGATGATTAGAAGCCGAAATATCGACTGACGATTCATGAAGCGAGAAGCAGTTGGAGCAAATATTGAGTGAGTGCGAGCCCAGGAGCGCGTGTATGCTCTCTTCTGCCCCCTCTCCAGTGACGCGCATAAACGGTATACTTTCTCTTGCATTACTAGTGATATATTTATTCGAGGGAAGTGAAAATACTGTCCAAGTATAATTCAACTAAACCTCTACATATCGATCAAATTTCATAGCTTCATATAAATAAACATGGGACCTATGATTTTTTGAAAAAAAATGTATCTTTGCTCTAAATCAATTTGGAAAATTCTAGTTTGGCGCAACATAAAGTTCAAGACTTTAGTTTTAATTTGATTCGTTTGACAATACGTGCGTTAAAAATTCAGCGAGTAGTTCAATTTTTTTTATGCGGAAAATATAACGCCATTTTTAAAGCCATTTTAAATACTCAATAAAAGTTATTATTTGACTGGGTAAGAATTACATTAACAAGTAGCAACCTTTATCTTTCAAATGAGCCCATTTTTATAACCGTATTGACCGTTATTATACGTTAAAATTGACCGTTATTGTACGTTAAAGTCTTCGTAATTCTATAAACAAATTAACTTACCTCGGAGACTATTTCTTGATCTAATCCAAACCATAGTTTAAGCATACCACAGTCTCAATTTTCAAACAGTTTTTACACGCGGATAGTGTTTATTTTTCTATTAAATAATAACAATCGAAAAATCATTGATTTTCAACGGTTTTTTTACGATTTGTGAATAAACTGTTGGACCAATTTTGATAAACTATGGCTTAAAATGTTCGTATTGTCAATGACTACATCTTTTATATCAAACATTTTCTCGCCGAGCGCTACGATCAAAGTTATTAAGAAAAAACTGTTTATAACAACATTCAAGGTGCTGTTTAAACAAATGCCACCGAATTTTCATCAACAAAGTATGTACATATCATCTTTGATACTCCTTGTTCATGAATCATTTCGCAATTATCTACTCAGATTTAGGTACTGACAAAATGCTAATTCCACTGGACTATTATCCTATGGACAAATTTACTTTCGTGTACGTAATTATTTTCCAAATTTTAAATTACCCTTTTTCTAATGACTAGGTATATTTATATACATTTTTATATTTATTTTAGTCTTGATGCCTGAAGATGTGGTAGTACTTGATATTCATTATACTACGAAACCGGTAGCTAAATATAGAGTTTTTAAGATAAAGTACCTCTATTTTTCTAATTTCCAATCTATTAAATATGAACTCACACGGGTATGGCTTCCCCCATTTACATATATCATTTTACTCTCTTATTTATAAAATTTTCTAGGATAAGCTGAAAACGACTTTGTTGATCTGTAGTCATTTTCAATAGTATACCTTGTATATTGTATACAATAAATATTGATCCACTCTATTTTCAAAAATACGTCGGGAAATACAAAAAAATCCTAGTTGGATAAAATTTTCCTATTCGATCTATTTCTATTGTATGGGGTCGGATTTATAACCTTAAAACCAAAACCTTTTAATGGTACCATAAACTTTTATTAAATAATATTTACAAATAAATAGGTACCTACAAGCACAACGCTTAAAACAACTTATCATCTTCATGTTTAGTCTTTTCTGTAATATAAATAATGTAATCCAGATGAGCACCATTATTTTGCTTCTTGTTCATTCCCTTTAAAGGGCTCTTTTTCATATGTTGGTTCTTTGCAAATATTTTATTTGGCAAGTTTTTAATAGTATCGAGCAAATTATGTTGCGGAGTTTTCTTTATTATGAAGTCTTTATATTCGTGTTTTGACATACGTCTCGTCGAATTCAAATTTACGTTACTTTCAACATTCTTAATGTCTTGAGATTTGTCCTTCAGATCTTCCCCACTATAGGGGTTAGTATTGGACTTTTTATTTAATGTTTCTTGATTATCGTTGCTATATGAACCTACATCGGGAGTATGCGTTGTTATCGGAACAGTCTCATAGAATTTGCCATTTTCCATACAATCTTTGCCCGGAAATTGATCATCGGACGTCTGGTCGTTACTAATTCGCTGCAAAGTATTCGGACTATAATGTTGATCATAATTGGAAGTAAGACGATAATTAATAATAGTATCGGGATAACTCAAAGGCTGATGAATTTTCTTGTAAATCTTGTTTTCGTGATTGGCACTGAAAGTTAGTGGAGTCGTTTCAGGAGTTAGAGGAATGTTAATTTCGTAAGGAGACAGTACAGCTTCGGTTTGTTTTCCATATACAAGATTTTGATTTTTGTTTATATATGAAGCAAAATCTTCACTTGTGGGTACTGTTTCTGGTTGAAGTCTATCAAAATTCTGATGATTAAATTTTTTTTCAGATACTCGACCATACACTGTACCTGGAAATACGTCACTGGGCTTTCCAAATGGAGATATAGTAGTTTGTGAAACGGGAAATTCAGGAACATTGTGCCTATTCTGCTTTGGCCTTAGGTTTGGAATGAAGTTGTTAAATTTTACGTGGCTTAAGTTGTTTTGAACATTTTGTGGTGTAGGTAGTGGTTTTGAATAAGTATCCGCTTTGCTGAGTGACTGAGCTTCAAAAGGCCTAGGATATGAATGTTTCCCCAAATATGGTGCAGGTACTATATGAATTGCCTCTGGGTGATTAAATTCAGTGATTTCTTGATTTTGCTTTATGGAGTTAGATTTTAAATTAAGGTTCTTATGATTTATATTTAGTAATTTTTTATTTTGGGGAAACTTATTTGAATTCATGCCATAAGAAGGGGATATTGAATTGAAACTTTTTCCACCAATATCTCTTTTTAGATTGTTACTAATGTAATGTGTATTTCTATGGGGAACATGGTCCCTGTGTAGCCAAGTATTGGTAGGAGGCTTCCTGTGTCCATCAATCCCATACTTCGTAAAAACTCCTTTGCCATCAAGTTTGTCGTCGAATTGGGTATGCCTGTAATGGTGAGATATGATAGGTTCTAAAAATTCATTTTCTTGTAAATGATCAATCCAATCTGGTTTATCATAGCTTTCATGAGAAGTTATCGAAATTGGTTTATAGTAATTTTCGGACTCTTTGGAGAAGGCATCCTCCTTTTGTTTGTAATAATTATTTAACCATTTAAGATAGTCATCAGAGAGTAAGTTTGTATTAAAATTGTTAGGAATATGTTTGTTCTCGTTACTATTTTTCCAGTCCAAATGCTCGCTATGCATTAAATTATTGAAAGCTGGTTTATAATCATAATTATTTTTCCAATGTAATTGCTCATTATGATTTAAATTATCTAAAACTGCTTTGTTATCGTAATGATTTTTCCAGATTAATTGCCCATCGTTATTTAAATTAGATAAAGCTGGTTTGTTTTCGTAATGATTTTTCCAATCAAAATTTTCATTGTGGTTAAAACTGCCTGCAAGTAAATTTACGTGGTTATTCTTATCAACATCAGACTGTAAATGAATTTCGTATACAGCTGGTACTTTAATGACCTGTACAATTTTAGAGTATGCTTTGTTATTTTCTAAATTATTCACGATATTATGAAGGTCCACTAAACTCGGTTTTGCTTTTGAGTATGTATTGTCATCATCGGACAATGCTTCATGCACTTGATAACTCTGAATACTGTTAGTTCCAAAGTTGTTAGAAGCGGCAGTGCGGGAATCAACAATGCGATTCTTGGACTTGAATTGATTTTTCGTTTTTTCTAAATTAGGATTGCCAACTTGTGGTGTAAAATTAGTCAAAGTTCTTGGTTCTCTTATGATTGGTATTGTTTCTCTTGACAGTATGTTCGATAAATAATTTTGTGGCTGGTTAATTTTAGTGGTACCTTTCGGTGAGTTATTCGACGATTGCTCTGCTCCTACTTCATAGCCTGCGCCAATCTTAACGGCAATTGAATCATTCCAGTGTGTATCGTTTTTAGGGCTGATATCTTCGGCGTCATTGCGGTTTATGAGCAGCAACAGTGAAAGCTGAAAAAGAAGTATATTAAAACTCGATATTGTGATATAAATAAATTGTTATAAACAGGAAAAGTGTAGTAAGATTTGTTTCTGATATATTGTAGGAGAAGTAAATAAAGTAAATGAAGGAATTGCTACTTGCTAGAACCAAAGAAAATGGCAAGTTTTATTTTATATAAGACTGATGTCTCTAATGCCTCTTTCTATTTGTTGGAATTAAAAGTATATGTCTCCGAAAAATGAATAAGATATATTTACATATACTTTTTTTCTTATAAAACAATAGGACAACAAACTAATATTACCATTCATATTAGCATAAATAGAAAAAAAAAAATTATAAAGTTTTTCCACTTGGGGACTAAACTTGTCAAGGGATGTACTTTCGAAATAAAAAGAGTGGGAGCTTCATCCCTAAAACCCACCCCCAAAGTGCAATTCGGTAGTTTTTTGCGTTTTTATGGAAAACCGTTTGTCCTACAAAAAAAATTATACTTACAAAAAAATGTTCCCAGTAAAATTCTGCATAAAAAAGTGGTTATTACCTAAATTGCTTAGAACAGAGGTTTTCGAGAAATTAGCTATTGAAGTTAGGGGTTGCATTAACGGAGATTCACGAACATGATATAATCATGTATTTTAGGTATAATTTTGGAACTCTGTGATTTAAGGTTGTATTATAGTGGAGAAGGGGTTTATAAAAAAAGTTTTGCGATTTATACAAGCGCATTCGTTTCCACACAACCATTAAGGTAGAGTTATCGGCGCGTTTTTTAAAAGTGGTTTCTCCTTGAGACATAATCCAAAGTCAAAATAAATTTATAATACGTCTTCGGTAGTATCTACATCATCTGTGGTATCTGTATTGCTACAGCTTTGGCCACGGCAATTACTGCATATAGTTGTGCAGGGCGGTCAAAAATTATTTTTCAATTAAGAACATTTTAAATTGAATTTTCTTCACTGGGCGTGGAACGCAAAAAATATATATATTTTTTTGTTGAAATAGGCTTAAAATGCCATGAAACGTCGAGATTTTAAATTTGAGCGAAAAAAATTTTTCATGTCTGTCTGTCTGTAGCTTTTTTGTGCGCATGTTTACTTTGGAACCGTTTATGATATTGACTCGAAATTTGGAACACTTATGTATTGTAATGAGATCTTGAACTAGATTATATTTTGATCCAATTCCGTTGAAGGATTCGGGGGTAAATGGGGTAAATATTCTAAACAAGCAGGTAAGAGTCCATAAAATTGCAATTCAGGGCATGTACGAAAAGTCAAGGTCTTAAAAAAAATTTTGGTATCAGCCACATACCTCACCCCCCCCCTCCCAATATCGCCCCCAATACCACCACCACACTATTATGAAAAGGAGTAAAAAAAAAATAAAATGTGATTTAGTGTGTATACAAGAACGAAACATCTCAAAAAATTTTGTTGGTCTACCACCCCCCTTGCTACCCCTCACCCTGTTAATAAAAGGTGTAGAAAATTGAATTGAGATTTAGTGTGTATACGAAAACCAAGGGACTCTAAATTTTTTTTGGCATTGGTCACCCCTTCTACCACCCCCATTGGCACCTCCGTCCTATTATTAAAGGGAGTAAAAAATTAAATTGAGATTTAGTGTGTGTACGAGAACCAAGGGTCTCCAAAATTTATTTTGGCATTAGTTACCCCCTCTATCTCCCCCATTGCCGCCCCCACTCTATTGTTTAAGGGAATATAACATTAAATTGTTATTTAGTGTGTATACGAGAACCAAGGGCTTCTTATTTTTTTTACATTAGCCACCCCCTCTACCACCCCCACTCTATTATTAAAGGGAATAAAATATTACACTGGGATTTAGTGTGTATAAAAGTTGGATACAAAATCTGGATGTGGCAGCGGTTTTTTAAATGAAACACCCTGTATATTTTTCGACGATGTGATGTAGAAATGAATAACGAACATTTTTTGTAAGTACTTCTCTAGGGCTAATTGCAACCAATTTAGTTTTATTGAGCAATAATTACAAAATTCAAAAATTAATTTAAAAAAAGAGGTTTCTTTAAATAACTCAGTAGAAAAAATTATAATAAATGTTCTATATGTTGCCCATTTTGATTGACACACATCTCTATGCGCTTTTGAAATGAGGTTCCCACTATTCCTAAAATTGCCGGTGTGATAGATGTAAAAGTAGTTATTATTCTTTCCTTCATATTTTGTACTGTTGTTGGTGTGTCTCTATAAACAATTTCCTTCACGTATCCCCATAAAAAGAAATCCATTTTTGTAAGATCCGGGGATCTAGCAGGCCATTTAGTGGGTCCATTTCTTCCAATCCATTGATTAGGGTAGGTGTTATTTAAGTGGTCTCTAACTGCATTGAGCATCATCTTGCTGAAACCACATCCTATTTCGAATTCTTTCAGGGAGATTTACCAACAATTATTATGGCAGATAGTTTTCCAAAAAATGAAGATAAATAGCTCCAGCCAATGTACCATCAAAGAAATGTGGCCCTATTACATGTTCTTCAATAATTCCTCCCCAAACGTTTATTGTCCATCTGTGTTGGTTATCAACTTGCATAAAAAATTGAGAATTTTCCGAAGCATAATAATGGAAATTGTGCCTATTAACAAATCCATTTTTATGAAAAGTTGCCTCATCACTGAATAAAACAGTATTGAAGAAGTTGACATCATGTTGCATTTCGCCTCTGGCCCAATTACAAAATTGTAGGCGCTATTGAAAATCGTCATCAGAAAATTCCTGGTGCATTTGAATATGATATGCATGCAACTAATTTGTTTTTAAGATTCGACCCACAGACCGTCTACTTATTCCTACTAATGAGCTCATTTTTCTTTAACTAACATGGGGATTCTCAACCGTTGCCAGCACCACAGAAAACTCATTTTCTTCGTTCACAACACGTTTTATTCTTTCACTTTTTATATTCTACATTTCTAGTTTCCAGAAATCTATAGGGAGATTTTGGAAGCTGCTAACATCAGGAATCCTTCTTTCAGGATAACGTTGGTGATAAATTCTATTGACAAGTAAACAATTTCTGTCTGACTCTCCCAAAATAAAAGTCATGTCTACAAGTTCCGCTTTATTAAAATTCATATTATAAAATATTTCCAAATATTTTAAATTCAATACAAATTGTAGCGACCGATGAGTGTGATAAATGCTCCTTTGTACACGACAATTTATAACAAACTGAGGCTTTATTGCTTGTGGAATAACGAAAACGGCAAAAAATGTGCAAAAAAACATTACAGTAAAGAGCCGGTTAAATACTATTTGCTCATTTCAATGGATTGGAAGAATTGGTCCCTCTAAATGGCCTCATTTCAAAATTGCATAAAGACGTGTGTCAATCAAAATGGGCAACACGTCGAACACCTATTATAAATTTTTCTAATGAATTATTTGAGGAAACCTCTTTTTTTAAGTTTATTCTTGAATTTGACACTTATTTATTTATAAAACGAAAATGGTTGCAATTAGCTATAGAGAAATACTTACAAAATATGTTCGTTTTTCATTTCTACATCACATCGTTGAAAAATATAGAGGGTGTTCCATTTGAAAAAATTGAGAAAATTCAATTTAAAATGTTCTTAATTGAAAAATAATTTTTGGCCATCCTGTACAGTTATAGAAAATGAAAATGATTCAAAAACATTAATTAGATGTCTCGCAACTGGTAAGTTTTTCTTAAAGCCCATAATTGTGACTGTGGTGATTTTTTAATATCCATCTGCAGATTGCATTATTTCAACAAAAAAGTTCATTACATCCAAGTGGTTGGGAGATATTCAATGCTAATATAGGAATTAGGAATGAATAGAGACTAGAAAGTAGCTTCAAAAAATGTACTGATATACATAGCATTCCATTTAAAAACAAGGCACTTGGTCTTGTAATTTCGTCTTGGCTCTCCCTGTATGTTCGAAAATAATTTCCAGTTATAGACTTTTTTATCTAGTTTACTTGAAATTTTTTAAAAAATTTCTAGCTATGGTAGAACTCGAGATATCGAAGTCCGACGCACTATTGCCCCACCCTGTATTTTATTTTAATTTGCAAAAAATTAATACGTTTTTAGATATTTTTACAAAAAACTGTTGATACGGCATTACTATAATGATACGGATGAAAGTTGTTTCGATTTATATTAATTGAATTTTAATAATCATGCCTTAATCTTGCGGCGAAGCGTAATTTCGTGCGACAGACAAGGACGCAGCGTGGCGGCAGTGGCGACTGGTCAAGGATATCAAGAGTACAATGTATTTTGGTGTTATTTTGACAATTTTATTTATTTACAGTACACTGTTGTGTTTACTATGCATACGAAAATGCGCATATTGAAAATAAAAATGTTTTTGCGCATTAATTGTCATCAGCCTCGACTGAACTAGATTACGCATCGGATTCCGAACCACTCGCATTTCCTGAATTGCCATTTTTTTAAACTTTTAGTACGTCCTCCACTTGCAGCGCCGTTGGGTCTCCAATAAACCATGTCGGTTTCAAATAATAATCAAAGAACCAGCCGCAATCTTCGGGGCGCAATTTGACGCAACTTGTTTCCGTAGCGTTTTCCCACATCGAATTAACAAATATTGTTCGCAATAATTTTTGTTTCAAGGATCTCCAATATGGCGTTAATGCACACGCATTTCCTTTCCACAGTTGCTACTGCCGCCACGCTGCGTCCTTGTCTATCGCACGGAATTGCGCGCGCATTTCTTCTCACTCGCTCTCGATAGCAAGTGCGAGAATGGAATAATAAATCGGCTGAAAATCTCCAGTGGCAAGAGCACTATTTCAAGGAGTCTGCCAAAGGGTTGCAGATGGCTGAGGGTTTGCAAATTTTCATTTTATAGTACCACAGATGTTTATCTTCGACACAGCACTTGAATTAATGAAAAAACAAATAAGAACAGATGAAGGTAGATTTCTTGCAGTGAAATCTCTCGTACTATAATGATATTTTTGATTCTTAGTTAAACACGCCCTTTTCTAAGGGATAAATTAGAGATTTTCTTTTAAATTTATTTTGTCTTAAATTAAGATAAATTTGACGAAAGTTTGTAATTTTTGTGATTATGGACTCGTAAATTATATTTCTTAATCGCGTTATTCTTCCTGATTATAATAGTATTAGCATTAATTCAATAATGCAATTAATACTTAGCGTAACGCATAATTTGTCGTGTTAAAAAAATGCTAGGCAGTATCTTATAGATAAAGACTTTTAAAAATGTGAAGGATACCTCTATTGCACCTCATCTGTAGCGGCACGCTCTACCAAACATTAATTTTATTTTACATTGTTACGGGAAAAGGTCTTATGGTGAGTTCTCATGACTGCGGATTGCGAATTTTCGCTTGCGGATTTTTTAAAATTCAACATATGTGTTCCAGGAGAACTTAATTCGCAAATTTAACTTCTAGTTAAAAGTAAACGAATTGTCTTACGAACATTTCGCTACACCTGCAAGAAAATTAGGCTGTTTTAGAACAAATTTTATAAAAATCCGCGTGAAAAAATTAGCTTTTCGCAACTATCTGAACGAGGCTTTAATCACAAACCTCCTTCAAATAATTTTTTACATATATTTTTTTTAGAAATATCCATAATTTACCCCTTAGATAGGGGAGCGATTTGCCAAATATTTATGACACGAATTAGGAATTGTTTAAGAAATGTATTCAATAATTGATAATATTTGTAAAGTAATTTAACAAATGAAATTTAATTTTTAGAAATATCCATATTCCATCGGATAGATACGGATGTATTTTTCTTTAATAATATTAGAGAATTTCATGGCGAAGTCCTTGGTCACAATAAGTTAAGAGCTTTCGTTAAATATACTTATTTTTCATATATTGAACAGTTAAAAAATTTATCTTCTAATACACGTTTCCATCCCTTGAATAGGGATGTGTTTCTCCAAACGTAGACAATGGGTGGTTTGGCTACAGTTACTCTAGATGAATGATTACACTCTTGCGATTTATAATTTTAAAATAGTTATAAAATTAAAAATGTAATTCTCATCTTCTCAGTCAAGGATTAGATCCCTTGTAGACAAAATCCACTACATTAACGAAAAGGTAGCAGTGACATTCTCGAAAGGAATTACTTTCGAGTATCAGAAAAATATTAGGATATGTATAAAATTGAATTTCGTATGGAAATTTGTTCAAAAAGATCCCATTTGGCATACCACGCGTCATTATCCGGCAGTTTTAGTCGCGCAACGGCTTTCGGTTATTGCATTGCTTAATAATGTAGTGACTTTTTTTACTAATAACTCTGAAAAAATATATTATACACATTCAGAAAGCCTTGAACTTATTTATTTTGCATTAAATTGTGTGCAAAAATAATGACAGCTTTTTAATTGGCAGCCTATTAACTAAAAATGAATATCTCCGATTGTAAATGATTCTAATTATTTTTTTAAAATCTGTGTCTCTATAATAGTTATTTTGTACCAAGGCAGTAAAATCAGACTATTATATTTTCTTTCTCGATGAAGAGAAGGAAGTAAACTCTGAACATATCACAGAGAAACTACTAATATTTTACAACACAGAATTCGCAAAAAACAATAAACATGGTAAATAAATAATTGATAAATGATTAATACACACTACAACTAAAAGATATACCATAATGTAGAACAGAGAAATTAAATTATGCATTGTATTTATTTTCTGCTCCAGATAAGAGTAACTGAAACCTGCTATAAATATGATTATTATGATTATATGATCTAACACTTATTCACTTACCAAAAAGTAATTCATATCTTAACCAAACGAGCACTAAACTACAAATGATTATAATTTATTTAACCAAGCGGGTTTTATAAAACATTTTAATTTGTTGTATAATTTTCACACTTTCACAGCGTACATAATTTAATTTTTTAATTATTTTGGTGTCTACTTGTATGCTCTAAGACATATTTATTAACCAAAAATCTTCAGCTAGTACAATTGATTCGTTCATTCTCAAATCAATCAATTTAACTAATGAAATAATTATCGTAACAACAGCAGTATAAAAATCTTTCTATTGGCGCATTAAAATATCAAAATATCAGAGTATGTTAGAAAATGAACTTATTTGCAAAATGTTTATTATTAAGTATAAAAAGGCATTTCAGGGCCAAATTTTTATTTTACATTTTTTAATTGATTTTCAACCTAGTTAGTTCCTTTAAGAAGACACAGACCTTCACTGAAAACTAAAAAAATAACGTCCCAACTTGACTTATTATTATTCTTTTGTTAATAGTGTACCAAATAACGACTAGACATATACAGTGTGTTACCGAGTACGGTTTTCATTTTCTGCAGTCTCGGTTTGCTTGACCTAAAATGGATTTTTACCAAATTAAAGTTCAAATGGAATCAAACTCGCGGGGTTAACCTATCAAGAATGTAAATTATCGTAGGTACACTGTTCTTTCTGTTAAGTTTCCAGAAACATTTTAATTGAATAAAATATTTTGCGTTGAAAGTTAGAGCCATATGCCAACTTTCACTGCATTTGAAGAAAAAAATACTAAACATTAAAGTAAATAGCTTTTTACTTTTAGCACAAGTGTGTTTTGCATTAAAAACTGTAAACTGGCTATAAAATATCAAATATTTGATATTATTAGTTGGTGTAAATCGGCAGAGCAATCTAAATACTTACACTCGAGCAATAGTATATCGTTCAACGAGTGAGAAAGTTGGCCATTTCCATGAGGATCCGAGTGGAAATGGCCAATTCTCACTAATCAAATACTTATGCTTTTTCCAATCGTATTAAATAAAATGGAAAAATATTGTAATTATCTATTTTCTTTTACAAGATTAATATTAATAGTTCCATAATTGATAATACTCAGAGGTGGAAAATTTACATCAACATTGAGATTCTTATTAGTCATCACATTTGTGTTATTTGTATTTGTGGTGGGATTATTATTATTGTTAATTACTATTAACGCAAAGCGAAAAGGCTTTTCTTCAGCCACTGGGTACAGATTAGTCAAATAGACACAATGATACTAGTTAATAATAATAGCCTGACATTGATTTGGATGAAGTCAAAAAAAATATTAATTTGCTTTTTTTCAGCTATACGGCAAGATATTTATCAGATATGATTTTCAAAATATCATTACTACCGTCAAAGGGTAAATAATTTTCTTTTTGCAGAGCAAACATAAAAAAGCAGTTATAGAAGTTAGTAAATTGATTCATAGACATCCTGACAATCCATCTGTTTGGTTAACGTTGTCCTTTTTACTGCTGAGACTACAAGATGAAAGACAACCGTCACCGGCTGCAGCCAAGTGCGCCCAGGTGGCCATGAAGTTTGGCCAAACTAATATTCTTCTTAGTACTCTAAGAATCTTTTTTGCAGTATCCATTTTGTTTTATCGAATCATGTAGCCCTCGGCTACAGTAGATGATTTCCAGCATCTGTGTCTCTTTAAAGCTGCTATATTTGCTCCTGCGTCTATAAGTATCATCGCAGATGACCTGCGGAAGCTATGTCTGGTGTATAGATGTGGATCTGGAAGTTTCAAAAACGTTGCTACCTGCTTGCCCATTCTACTCAATTTATTAATTCCAATTTCTTGCATAGTGCACTTGCACTTTTGATAATTTAGAAGCGAGAGCCTGTGTTGCATTTGGTGGTCTGATATTTATATAGTTTTTGATAATTTGATAAAACTCGCCAGTTACAGAAAATTTTCGAACAGTTTTAGTTTTTGTTAATGGAACTGTCACAAGCACAGAATTATTTAAATGTTCCAAGTCGTCAATTTTCATCGCCTTCAATTCTCATGATCGACATGCTCCCATTACTCCCATGATGAGGGAAATCTGAAATCAAATTTACCAGAATTTGCTTATCAGGGACGATATAGGTATACATTTTTACCGTCATAGCAATATACACTTCGTCTGATGCATTTTTTATGAAATTATCAATCTTTTGATCTGTGAAGGTTTTGGACTTTTTAGCTTGGTAGCCCTCCGACTTGCGTTTCAAATTTGAATATTATTCAATGTTCACTTTATTGTTCAAATTTAAAATACTCCGTAACATCGAATATATACGCCATAAAGCTGAGGACTTATATTTAGTTTGTAGCTTACCAATGTAAGCCATCAATCCATTTTCGGAAAATGAATTTATCGTCTTCTATTTGCGCCAGTCCAAAAAAGTGGAATAAGTTTGCTCATATATTTCCTGGATCTTTCAAGAAGGAGGTTAAGTGAGCTTTGTTTCGCAGCGTTCACAATTTCTGGTGGTTTACTATCAATAATCTCCTCATCGGAGGAAAAATTCACTTCAACGATTTTGGCAGAAATTTTCACACTATTTCGTAACAAGACCCTTAAAATCACTAAAACTCAATCACAAATGAAAAGTTTTGACAAATGGCATCAGATTGTTGATCGACGAGTCCATTTCTAAAGGGGAGGTCGGACAACAGGGCTGCGTTCAGAAACAGACTGATCGTCACACTAGGGTCACTCTTTGGCAATTTCAGTCGTTCAGAAATGAGGGAAGGGTTATCATCCCTGCATTCATAATTAAAAAGAGTTAGAGTTACCCTATTGTGAGTCTTTTGTTCCCGCAGTCCTGACCACGGGAATAATCACTCTGACCCGTGCACTTTGACATATGTCATTTATTTTGGTATATGGTTATGTTTAATTTTGAAATATCTATTAAAAATCTTCTCTCTCCATTACGCTTATTCTCCACGCACCCCAGATGTGTTGAGAAAGTAAACTTTTCTACACATTTTCTAAATCGAAAATTATTAAATAATGGCCAATTTATTTAATATGATTGGAAAAAAGATATTTTTGTACAATGTTATCAGTTGGGACAAATAAGCTACAAAGGGGTGGTCAGATATCAGAACCAACACTTTCAAGGGATTTCAATAAACGACGTTACCGTTAAAAGTATTTCGATAAAATTTTCAAGAACTGGGATCGTTGAAAATCGAAAGAAAGAGAAGAAAAGGTTGGACGAAGACGATGCGGCAACATTTTTGTCTTTGGGCGACGTCAGAGCAAATGGCAAAATTTCATAAAGGCGTAGGGCATCAGAACTTGGTATGAGCAAATTACATTTCCAAAGAATATTTAAGATAAATAAGATATATATTTTTCCAGTGTAAAAATGCTTACAGAGAAAAAGATGAATGGATGACTGAAGAAATACTTCAACTAAAAAAATGGGTAACTATATGGCAAAAATAAATTTGGATTATTCAGAAATAAACAAAACCTACATAAATTATACCGCAAAAAATTAGAAGTTGCTAAAAAACAATTTAATGACAAACAGATTTTCGAATCAGGTAATAAATCTAGAACTTTGTGGCACGTCATTAATAAATTGCAGGGAATAGAAAAAAGTGTGATTGAAATTGCTATAAACAAAGATGGTTACAAACAACAAACTTCCACATGACACATGACTATGATATCTTAAACTCGAACCTACCTCTCTGTAATAATTCCTATTTCCGAAAAGACGTAGGGTCCTTAATAGAAAAACTAATTCGTGTGATTATGATAATATTACCAATAATTTAATTAAAAAGTGTAAACGCAGCCTCTGCAAGCCAATGTAATTTTTAATAAATTCCTGCTTTAGCCAAGGAATATTTCCTCAGAGATTAAAATTAGCTATTATCTAATTAGCTATAGGAGATCCAAATGATTATGCTACTACAGGGCCATTAGTTTACTCTGTAGTGTGTCGAAACTTTTTGGGATATGTCTTAAACACCAACTTTCAGCTTTTTTATTTAAAAACAGTATTCTTTCTCAGCATGGTTTCACTTCAAACAAAAGCATGGAAATTGCAGTTTGCGAGTTTCAACAAAAAATTATTAGCGCCATAGATAACAAACAATATGTTCTTGGTTTATTTATTGACTTCTCCCGTGCTTTTGATTTGGTGAATCACCAACCGTTACTAGCTAAGTTGCATGAATGTGGCAATTTTTAACTTCCTATCTAGAAAATCGAACCCAGATAGTTAAAATTAATAATGTGATAGTTGTGATATCAAACAGGGAGTTCCACAGGGCTCTATTCTAGGACCACTGCTTTTCAATATATTTACCAGTGACCTAATTGCATACCTTAATAATATACCCAGTGTCTGTACCATATGTTATGCGGGCGATACAAATATTCTACCAACTTAAATGCATTACAGACAACTGCAGAACTTGTATACAACAATATAATAACCTGGGCAGAAAAAAATAAACTAAAATTGAATATGCAAAAACTGTGTCAATTTTATTTACATCCGCAAAGAAATCTGACAGTGTTTTAATTCAAAACAATGGCAATATAATTAAAGCCTCTGAATAGGTTAAGATGCTGGGTATCCACTTAGATAGCCACCTGCAATGGGATTGCTATGTCGACATTCTGTGTGGCAAATTACGTAGCAACTGCTATGCATTACGTTTCATGGCAAACCACTGTAGCCAAGATATAATCCTAACGCTCTAATGCAAATTTTCATTCCCATCTCAGATATGGGATTATAAATTGGGGTAACAACACTTTTGTCGAAAGAGTATTTGTATTGTAAAAATACGCTGTACATATACTCGCTGGTCTACACTTTCCTGAAAGCTGTCGTGAGGCTTTTAGAAACTATAAAATATTAACGTTACCTGGTATATATGTATTAGAGGTATGTACTTACGTCTACAAAAATAAATACAAATGCCTCACCAGTCGAACCGATCATGGCCACGAAACAAGGTTTACGGAATTATTGCAACCCGAAATACATCTAACAACGATGTATAAAAAAAGGTTCCATTACATGGGTTGCAAATTGTATAATAGTTTAACGGATGATATTAAGTCCGCACCGACTGTAAATATTTTTAAGGTGGGCATATCCAGGAGAGAGAGGTCCAATAAGGAAATATTTCTTATTTTTGGCCATACCTTTTTTTTAATACATATTGTTTAAATAAAGTATCAGCCTACCTAAGCAGAACTATGACAGGTGTAGTGATATGAATACTGAACACTCAATAATTTCAGTCGTTTGCAAAATTAGTTCATTTAAAACTACAAATTATGAAGATTGGCACTAATTTTTAATTTAAATTTACTGATTTTGCAAATAACTGAAATTATTGAGGGAAAATTCATATCACTACACCTGTCATAGTACTACTTAGGTAGTCCTATACTTTTTTAATCAATATATGTATTAAAAAAAAGTTATGGCCAAAAATAATGAATATTTCCTTATCGGATCTCTCTCTCTCTCTTGGATATGCCACCTTAATGTAAGATTGAAGAAACTGCTCAAGTACAGAAACTGTTATACGGTGGATGAATTTTACCGATAGCTATTTATAGCTAATTAAGTCACTCTTTTGTCATTTGTGCCTGCAAGAGCCAATGACTTTAACATGTATATACTATATATTGACCTTAATTTCTTTAAATTGACTAGTGTCTTTAATATGTATATATTAAGACTTTAGTTTAAACTACATTATATATCATAGTTCTACTTTTTACTATTTCTTTTTTGTCTTTTATATTTAGACTTTTTATGTAATTACATTTTTGATCTTTGCCCGTTTGACTTGTGTAAAACAATTCTTGTGCTATACGCCAATAAATATTATTATTATTATTATTATGATAATTCTATACACACCTAAATTTTGTCACAATTTGGAACCAAACAACGCCGACGAAGGAAAACCATTGAACTTTTATTTATGGATTGGAGAGAGGTGTCTCACGAAAAGACATTTTGAAAATAACATTATTTTTTCGGACGAAGCGTCATATACCACTAACGGAGGTGTTTCTTCACAAGAACTAATTAAATTTCTGCGATGTTGAACTACATAATTACTACTGAGCGAAATTGAGAATACTCTTTCAAGTATTTACGATTAGAAATATTCTCTGCAGCATTTGTTTACTTGTTGACAAACATCAGTCAATATTAGTTTCATAATTTTAATATTTAGTTGTGGAAAAGTAACCTTTCAAATATCACTCAATAAATAGAAAATAATTAGAGAGGTTCAGCCAAACTTGTTGCCAATAGTCACTTGAGGCCTTCGTGACTATTGGTTGGCAACAAGTTTTCGAAAGCTTGTCGAATTATTTCCAGTTTATTCTCACTTGCTTGTGATAATATAATTCTTTGACGATGGTAAACTAGCTTCAGTCGACATATATTGCACATGTAGTCGATATAGTCGACTCCATTCCGATCGCTCTACCACGGCAGACGTGCCCGATCGTAATCACAGGAATTAAATTGCTATCCCTGTCATCTGATTCATCTGGTACTACCCTTTTCGTTGCATTTTACTCTTTGTGTGTGGATGTCTAATTTTTCAAATTGACCCACTGGAGCGCCGTTTCTCCACTTGAGCTATTCAGCCTCGCGTACTCGGCTATGACTTAAACTAGGACTGGCGCCCGAGCTTAAACCGAAAACTCATTTCCGGGGCTGGTGGCTCTTTTTCTCCTCGTCACCAACAGAGGTGGGGGAAAACGCGTCACAAACTTGGCATATATTGCACAGTAGCTCCAAGTTTTTGATAACTGCGGCCCGATTAGTGCCTCCTTGCTAACTTTTGGCTACTTATGGAAGCAAAGTATTCATGTTGATAGTTCTCACTTGTCTCTTCTGCTAAGTTCAGTTGTACATGCCACAAAGATAAAAAACAAAGACGTGATGCGTGGGTTCGCATTAGTAAACAAACCATCTTTCCTGTTCCTGACTTGTAAAAATTGTAATAGCTGATTGCACATAGAACAACGGTAACAGTAGCTTCCAACGCATCACTATCAACCGCGAATGAATCAGGCGAGACTGAGAGTGTACATGGTCTTAGTCGAACATGAGCTTCTCGCTCGAAAGACTCGACGAGAGTGTACAGCCGCCATTATAGTTATTCCGAGTGTGTCCACAGAACAGATCTTTCAGCATCGGAGAGTGTATTAGCGCCAATTTTAGTAATTTCACGTATATTCTGTACTTTTTTTTTCCTTTAAGGTTGATTACAAAGTCACGTTATTGTACTGCTTAGCTAGTACTTGCAAATAAGAACTGGTATATTTTAACAGTACACATAGGCACATATACGATTACATCGGATAATAAAACAGAACAAATTTATTTTAAGCGCTATATTTTGTTAACATCTATAATCGAATTATTTTTAATACAAAAACACTTTTACATTTTGATAGTCTTATCTCTATTATTCATTTTCACATTAATTTTAACATTAATGTTTTTATGTTCTGGTACGTTATCATCAATATTTGATGTTTTAGTAGAACCTCTTCTAATAACAAGTCTTTGAGAACTTAATTGGTTGGAATGTTTCGGATTTTCATTTGACGGTGAATCTTTTTTGTTAATTTTTCGTTGCACAATTTTTAAATCTTCAGGGTGTTCTGCGTAATAGTTGTCAAATGTAATGGCTCTTCTGTTGGAATGATAATATTGGTACTGCCGTTGCACGTTATTATTTTTATTATTATTTTCAGTCCAATTGTTATACATATGGATTACTTTAGCACTTCTTGGCGTAGCATACGTCTGCTGATCTGACGTATTTCCATATGTGTCTGCAACATGTTCAAATTTTTCTGGGTGATAGGCGGAAACTACTTGTTCTGGAAGTACATATCCAATTGTTTTGATTACTTCTAGATTAGGAGAATGGTTTGTCGTACCTTAAAATGACGTTAAATTTATTTTAAACAATCATAATAAAATTTGTACATAATACACAAAGCTCTTACAAACTAAAAGGAATACGGGAACATAGCTTAAACTACTCATATGAAAGTTTTCTGGATTCCGAGTGTAATTACACTAACTTAACGTATATTTACAGTAAACTTATGGAAACAAAGCACTGCTTAAGCCACGACGCATATATTTTCAGTTGTGGGGTGCATAATAATCACTAGGGGTTTATCTGTTTGGATAAGAACTTATTATGTTATTTATTAATATTCATTTGCTTTAAGCCGCCGCTACACGATATGTCAAATATGGCGTAGAGGCAAAAATAAATTCGACTCTACGCATTTCGAGAACAGCCACACGTTGCGGCTATCATGTGTCCAACGTTGGAAGGTATTTGACACATCGTGCAGCACTGGCTTTACATATTTTTTTATTAGTTTTTCAATTTTAACGCCTTATTTAGATTAACGTCCTGGCGAAGTTTAGCATTAGCTATTCCACCACTCAATCAGGACACATATACATAGACAATTATACAACGACCATTCTCTACGACATTACCATCTGCCGCAGCGAGACTCGAACTCAATAGTGGTACAGCAACTAGCCGTGTTGTCTCTCACACAACCTCGTCTAGTCCACTGTTACCAACTCGGTAACACATGAAAAACACCACTAAACATCCATACCCTAGCCAGGATTCGAACCCGGGACTCCTTGGTTGCAAGCCAATTACCAATTAAAAACTTTTGTTCAATATTATATTTATAAATCATTTCATGTGTGTTATTTTCCCCTAATTAGACAACTGTTACAATCCCACACATAGTGTTCATAACACGGGTACCCTAGCCTATCTAAGATGTTTATCTTCAAGGTCAGGTTGGCCAATGGACGCCTGAATAACACGCTCCTGAATTTTAATTCGTGTCCTAATCGTGATACTTCCTAAGTAGTTTTGTATCATTTATATGTTTTTATTCTGTAAAACAGTTAATAAAAATAAATGCTCGTGACTTCACTGTGGAGTTTTATTTATAAAAAACTGAAATTTTTTTCCTATTAGAAAAAATTATATACAAGAAAAATTATAAGCGATTCTAAAAAGTGAACTTAAAAACTTATTCGGTTAACTATATACATATATACAAAGGGGTGTGGGGAGGGATGAGGGAGGTGTGTATGTCTATTCAAGTATTTGTAAAGTGCATGTTATATGTATGAGTCCTACGTCAGTCTCTGGCGTCATATATGGGTAGTTTCTGATGTAGAAATCTGTGCGCCTGCGGTGGGTCGTATGTCTACGTCTTTTTGTGATGTCTCTAGTCAACTCCAATTGTTGAATTTTGATGGTAAAAAATTTTTGGGCCGTTTCGTTTATGTATTCCCTTATAAATGGGACTCCGGCCCTCTCATGTAGATCAACAACTGGAGTAAATCTGTCTGCGTTAAGTAATAGTCGAAGTATCTTGTTCTGAGTTGTCTGGAGTCTGTGGCACTGTGCGTCCGAGATGCAATTCCAGGACGCACAGGCGTATGTTAAAGTCGGTCTAAAGATAACTTTGTATAAGGTCAATTTGTTGTGGATAGTGAGTCTGCTGCGCCGATTTACCAACGGATATAACTTGCTTAACGTGGCATACGTTTTTTGTAAAATATTAGTGATATGGGGTCCAAAGCAGAGCCTGGTATCCAGGGTTACCCACAGATACTTGACTCTGCTTTTTTCCCCTATCTGTTTGCCGTTTATTTGAATTTTGTTAAACGTCGTCGTGTTGGTAAATTTACGGTGCAGCGTAATCGTTTCAGTCTTTCGTTCGTTAATGTGTATCTTCCACTGTCTGTTATATGTCTCTAGTAGTGTCACGTGACGCCGTATCTTTTGGACAGCTGTTTCTGCATAGAAGGACCGCCCGCAGATAACAGCGTCGTCGGCGTAAAGTAGGGAGGTAGTAGTGGGAAGAGAAGGGATGTCGAGAGGAAAAGGTTATAAAGGGGTGGGGGAAAGGATCGCCCGTTGTGGGACGCCTGCCGTTATATTTTTAATTGATGAATAAGAGTTTTCGATTTTTACAATTATTTTCCGGCGAAAAAGAAAATCTCTAATTAAAAGGGTGAGGTATTGGAGGAGACCATACTTCTGCAATTTATAAATTAGGCCATTATGCCATACGGTGTCATACGCCTTTTCAATGTCTAATAACAATAACGCAGTGCACTGTTTTTTTGTGTAGCCTTCTACTGCTTCTGGTACGACTTTCGCGAGTGCCAGAGTAGTGCTGTGTCCCGATCTAAACCCGAGTTGTTGCTTAGGCAAGATATTGTGTGAATAAATAAAGTCATTTAACCTAATAAGAATGATTCTTTCGGTTAATTTTGCCAAAGTATTCAATAATGCTATGGGCCTATAATTATTCGTGTCTTGGGGTTGTTTATGGGGTTTAAGGATCAGGACTATTACGGCAATCTTCCAGCACTCGGGAAAGTGTTGATGACGAAAGATAGCGTTTATTATATACGTCAATTGCGCCAGCGCTTTTAGGGGAAGTTTTTTGAGTAGGAGATTTGGGATGCTGTCGATTCCGGGGGATTTCAGGTTTGGGAGTGTTTTGAGTATATTTTTTATTTCAGTCGGATTGGTGTATATTTGTGAAATTTTGTTTTGGGGGAGAGGGGAGTGGGAAGGATATTTATTTACTGTTTCTGTGATGTTTTCGTGAAAAAGTGTTTCATTTGGTGAAGCCGTATTATTTTTTAAATATTTTCCGCGAAAATTTCTGCTTTGTCTTTATCAGAGAAGTATGGAATATCTAACACGTAGGCGTTGAGCTACTGAGTAATTACAGTTCATTATCGAACCAGTAATGTAATAAAGTTAAATGACCTTACTCAGTTTACTTACATCGTATGCATTTTCTTGCTCAGATTTTCAAAATACTCAACCTATCTCTTCAAATTTCCCAATAAATATCCAATAAATGAATTTTCAAGCAGAAAATTGATTTAGCAATATTTGAGTAGTAGTAGATACAATTTCGCATGTTACATTTGGAATATACTTTGAATTTGTATTTTAATAAACTTATTCAAATATAATATAATAAGTATTACATATAAAATTCGTAATACCAACACAAGAGAACAAATAAACTTCTTACGAATGTATGACTGAAGAAAAATATTGATTGAGTTCATTAGACCTAGAGATGTATCAAAATTAGCATTATGTAAATCCTGAATATTAAAGAGACCCTCTGGAAGGTGTGTTCTGCTACCGAAATACAATATTAATTTTATTTTTTATGTTATATGTTAAAAAAACACCTTTATCTACGACTAATATATGATTTATATGTCAGTTTTGCTATATAATGCCATATATTAATCCTGCAAGGATTAATGACAATGGAATAATGGATCATTATTCTCTTTCGCAGAATAATCAAAAAAACAGTACTTACATCATAATATTGTCTTTGAAAATTAAAACAGCCATGGGGACCATTTTAAAACAAAATGACAATATAAATAAATTGTGTTTATTTATTGTGTGATTTTAAGATGGAAAGTGTGGAAAACCTAGTGGATAGTGATACTGAAGGAGCATTTTCTTGTACACCACCAGAACAACATCTACATTACTGCCAAAAAAGTCAAAACGTTTTTACGACAAAATGCACAGAAGCTTCATGGACTGGCGTAATCAAAAAAATACAACTTCATTTTCGGAAAACGTATTACTGGCCTATTTTGCCGAATTAGGAGAAAAATATAAATCTTCTTCGTTGTAGTCATACTACTCAATGTTGAAAAGTGTTTTAATATTAAAGCACAATGTGCATATGGAAAAATATAGTAAACTGCGTTCATTTTTGAAAAGGAAATCAGAAGGCTGCCAAGCAAAGAAATCTGGAACATTAACCTCTGAAGAAATTAAGAAATTTATCTCGGAAGCACCTGATGAAGTTTATATTATACATAAGGTAATAATTATCGTAAATTACAAGTATTTCTAATTTAACGTTACAATTTGTTGTAGATTATATAAATTACCGGAATTATGTGTGCCTGTCGCTCTAATGAACTCTATGAAATGCAAATAGAGGATGTGAAATATCTCGGTAGTACGTTATTAATAACTATACCTAAAACAAAACTAAGGTTATGAGAAAATTTACCATTAGTGATCATCTGTATACATGTGAAAACTTATATGAATCTTCGCCCATCTCATGTAATAAATTATTATTTTTTTAAATTACCCAGAATCTAAGTGCACTATACAGCGAATTGGTAAAAATAAATTTGCCATCATAGGATGTCAAATAGCAATTTATTTGAAATTACTAAATCCTGATAGATATACAGGCCACTGTTATCGAAGATCTTCGGCTACATTGTACATTGATGGGGGTGGCGATATAACAGGCCTAAAACGTCATAGAGGCTGAAACTCGACACAGGTAGCTGAAGGATACATCGGCCAATCTCTAAAAAATTATTTGACCCCTGCTGACACCATTTCAAGACAGGTGTACAATAGCGAAACCTCCACCTCGAACTCTACTATAAATAATTGATGATAAAAATATTACTTTTGCAGATAGTAGTTTTAATCATGTTAATACTCCAACATATTGACAATTTGGCACTAAAATGTAAAAAATCATTAAATTTAATTAAATGTTTATCTAGCATCAATTGGGGTGCAGACAGAGACGTTTTATTTAAACTGTATGAATCCCTAATTTTATCAAAAATGGACTACGGGTGTACGATTTACTCTGCTGCACGTAAATCTAATTTGGTAGTGCTAGACCGTATTCAAAACACAGCGCTAAGATTAGCTACAGGTGCTTTCCGTACAAGGCAGGAATACCTCCATTAAAATACAGAAGACAGCGATTTCTATTAAACTATGGAATAGGAATTAAAGCACAACCAAATCATCCCAATTACGATGTTCTATTTAATGCACCTGACCTGTTTCAATCGCGACCCACTATAACAAGACCGGTGGGCATACGCATCCAGGAACTGTTAAATAACTTAAATGAGGAATCTCCAACAACGTATGAACTAACATACTGCGAAATCACTCCTTGAAAAATAACATCTCCAACTATACACTTTGAATGTGCTGCATTTAAAAAGGGGGAAACTTGTAATAACATATACTTATCGACATTTTATGAAATAAAAAATAACTACCCAGGCTGTCATATTATATATACAGACGGATCAAAGACAAATCAAGGAGTTGGAAGCGCGTTCGCAGTTGGAGATAAAACACATTCCTGGAGCTTGAATCCTAAAACGAGCATCTATACTGCAGAGCTCTATGCAATCTGGCAGGCACTGCGGTATATAGAGTACGAGAAAAACAATACATTTCTCAAATGTTGTGACTCCCTCAGTGTATTACAGTCCATGTCAAATAGTTTTAGTTATAGTCCATTAGTACAGCACATACTGTCCCTAATTCAATGGCTTAAAGATCAACAAAAGTTATTATACTTTGCCTGGATTCCAGGACATATAGGAATACCAGGGAATGAACTTGCGGACTTAACAGCACGTCAAGCAGCTGAGAGTGAAAACGAACTTTGGGAAAATATACCTCTCCTTCCAGACGACGTAAAAATAGCATTAAAACTGAAAATTAATAACACTTGGCAAAATGAATGGACAGCAACAGAATCAAAACTAAAAATAGCTAAACCTCTGATAGGGAAAGAGAAAATATACAAAGGATTCACGCGAAGAGAACAAGTTGCCTTGACCCGCCTAAGGATAGGACATACTAACTTAACATCAATCCACATGCTACGAGGAGCCAGGCAACCTACATGTTTGACATGCCAAAGGCCACTGACGGTAAACCATATCCTTATGGAATGTAGAGACCATTCAAATATACGACATCAACTACACTTGCCTGACAATCTAGCAGAATGTCTGTCACATAAGAGAGAATCAATGCTAACACTAATTCAATTTTTAAAAAGCACTGGACTGTTAATGAAATTATAAACCTATGATGAAAATATGCTAATCGATTGTTATCACTAATGTGATATACGTATGGTAAGATGCGGCTAATGACCAGAGTAGTCGATGCCGCTTTTCCCAAAAAAAAAAAAAAAAATTGTATCATTTTTTATTTCTAAAAATTAGTCGTAGATAAAGTATAGTATACAAATCGCTATAATGAATACTGCGTTCCCTTGGATGATTACGACACTTGCTCGCTTCACTCGCTCGTACTTGTAATCATACTCGGAAATAACAGTATTCAGTATAGCATCGTTGTATAATATACTAATTAAACTGTTGACATAAAAATCACATTTTCCCAGTATTCTTAGAAGAGGATAGATTTAGCAAAAGTCCCAAAAAGAAAAGTGAGACATTAATAAACCACAAATAACAAAATACTTATACTTTCAATGTTATAAATTTGTATTATTTGGTGAATTATTTAATTTTCTCCACACAATTATGAAAATAAAATGTTTAGTAGTTGTTAATCTTAACGATTTCTGATGGTATTATATTGACTAGCAATATATATCCTAATTTTGCCCAAAACAATAAGAACGTTGACATTTGTAGCTTGGTAAACTTTGCGTATTATTATTTATGCGATTACTTTTCTGATCAATAAATATGTTTTTTGCACCTTTTGTTCCTTTATGTATCTGCTGGCTTGTAGTACTTCCAGATGCATCTCGAAAACGTTCAAAATTCCCTGGGAGATTCGACGAGACTTGTTCTGGAAGTGCATATCCTATTGCCTTAATTATTTCTATGTCAGGAGGTCCATCTTTAGTACCTTCAACAAAAGGTGAATGCACTTTACATAATCAATAGAAATCTTATACAGGGTGGGGCAATAGTGCGTTGGACCTCTATCTTGAGTTCTACGATAGTTAGAAATTTTTTAAAAAATTTCAAGTAAACTAGATAAAAAAGTCTATAACTGGAAATTATCTTCGAACACACAGGGCGAGCCAAGACGAAATTACAGGACCAAGTGCCTTGTTTTTAAATGGAGTGTTATGTATATCAGTGCATTTTTTGAAGCATATTTCTAGGCTCTATTCATTCCTATATTAGCGTTGAATATCTCCCAACCACTTGGATGTAACAATTTTTTTTTTGTTGAAATAATGCAATCTGCAGATGGATATTTAAAAAATCACCAGTCACAATTACGGGTTTTAAGAAAAACTTATGGGAATACCAGTTACGAGACATCTAATTAATGTTTTTGAATCATTTTTATTTCCTAAAAATGTACAGGGTGGCCAAAAATTATTTTCCAATTAAGAGCATTTTAAACTGATTATTCTCGATTTTTTCAAATGGAACACCCTGTATATTTTTCGGCGATGAGATGTAGAAATGAAAAACGAACATTTCTTGTAAGTACTTCCCTAGGGCTAATTGCAATTGTTTTATTGAGCAATAATTACCAAATTCAAAAATAAACTTAAAAAAAGAGGTTTCTTCAAATAACTCAGTAGAAAAAATTATAATAAATGTTCCACATGTTGTCCATTTTGATTGACACACATCTCTATGCGGTTTTGAAATGAGGTTAATAATAATAATAATAATAATCCTTTATTGGTCCAAGAGATCATACAAATGATATAGGACAAATCATATACAAAAAATATTAACAGATATAAGTAAGAAACAGAAGAAATATACATACATACACCCATGAATGAATCCGTACATGCATTCATGCATGTATGTACATAGACAGAAAATACATAGAACTACAAACATACAAATAAAAAAAAAATTAAGACACAAGAAATTCATTAACAGAGTAGTAAGCTTTCTTTAGTAGCATTTGTTTAACAGCAGATGTGAACTTTTTGATACTGGGTATGGTTTTTATGCTATTATCTAGTTTATTATACAAAGTGATACCCATGTAATAGGGATTGGCTTCATATTATTATAATTCCATTCGATGTATATTATATTGCAGATCAAAACCATGACGCGTAGGGTAATTATGGAAAGCATTTTGAAAATTGAAATGAGCAAGATTCTTTTTAACAAAAGTTAATATTTCAAGAATATACAGTGATGGTAAGGTTAATATATTATTCTCAATAAATATGGACTTGCACGACTCTCGGTATTTGAGTCCAAACATATAGCGTATGGCCCTTTTTTGCAACATAAATACACGATTTGACATTGATGAGTTCCCCCAAAAGATAATACCGTTTCTCAAACGAGATTCAAAATTAGAATAATAAAAATTTTTTACCACGTAAGAGCTGGAAATTTGGCATAACCTTCCCACTGTTCCTAAAACTGCCGGTGTGATAGATGTAAAAGCAGTTTGCTTCATATTTTGTACTAATGTTGGTGTGTCTCTAAAAACAATTTTCTTCATGTATCTCCATAAAAAGAAATCCATTTTTGGAAGATCTGGGGATCTAGCACGCTATTTAGTGGGTCCATTTCTTCCAATCCATTGATTAGGGTATGTATTATTTAAGTGGTCTCTAACTGCATTTAAATAATGTAGTGGAGCACCATCTTGCTGAAACCACATCTTATTTCGAAATCTTTCAGGGAGATTTACCAATAATTGTGCCAGACAGTTTTCCAAAAAATGAAGATAAATAGCTCCAGTGAATGTACCATCAAATAAATGTGGCCCTATTACATGTTCTCTAATAATTCCTCCCCAAACGTTTATAGACCATCTGTGTTGGTTATCAACTTGCATAAAAAAGTGAGGATTTTCCGAAGCTTAATAATGGAAATTGTGACTATTAACAAATCCATTTTTATGAAAAGTTGCTTCATCACTGAATAAAACAGTATTGACGAAGTTGGCATCATGTTGCCATTCACCTCTGGCCCAATTATAAAATTGTAGGCGCTTTTGAAAATCGTCATCAGATAATTCCTGGTGCATTTGAATATGATATGCATGCAACTTATTTGTTATCAAGATTCGACCCACTTATTCCTACTAATGAGCTCACTTCTCTTTGACTAACATGGGAATTCTCAACCTCAACTCAATTCTCAACTCGTTTTCTCCATTCACAAAACATTTTATTCTTACACTTTTTTTATATTTGACATTTCCAGTTTCCAGAAATCTATCGAGAAGGTTTTGGAAGCTGCTAACGTCGGAAATCCTTCTTTCAGGATAACGTTGTTGATAAATCCTATTGGCAAGTGAACAATTTCCGTCTGCCTAGCCCAAAACAAAAGTCATGTGTACAAGTTCAGCGTTATTAAAATTCATATTGTAAAATTCCAAATTTTTTAAATTCAATACAAATTGTAACGACCGATAAGTGTGATAAATGCTCCTTTGTACACGACAATTTATACCAAACTGAGGTTTAATTGCTTGTCGATTAAAGAAAACAGCAAAAAATGTACAAAAAAACATTACAGTAGAGGACCGGTTAAATACTATTTACTCATTTCAATGGATTAGAAGAAATGGTCCCACTAAATAGTCTCATTTCAAAATTGCATAAAGAGGTGTGTCAATGAACACGTCGAATACCTATTATAAATATTTCTAATGAATTATTTGAGGGAACCCCTTTTTTTAAAGTTTATTTTTGAATTTGACACTTATTTATTTATAAAATGAAAATGGTTGCAATTAGCCATAGGGAAGTACTTAGAAAAAATGTTCGTTTTTCATTTCTCCATCACATCGTCGAAAAATATACAGGGTATTCCATTTGAAAAAATAGAGAAAATTCAATTTAAAATGTTCTTAATTGAAAAATTATTTTTGGCCATGCTGTATATTTTTAGGAAATGGAAATTACTCAAAAACATTAATTGACTGTTGATTTTTTTAATACCCATCTGCAGATTGCATTATTTCAACAAAAAATCATTACATCCAAGTAGTTGGGAGATATTCAATGCTAATATAGGAATGAATAGAGCCTAGAAAGAGGCTTCAAAAAATGTATTGATATACATTTAAAAAAGAGGAACTTGGGCCTGTAATTTTGCCTTGACTTACCTTGTATGTTCGAAAATAATTTCCAATTATAGACTTTTTTATCTAGTTTTACAATTTCTTAAAAAATTTCTAACCATCGTAGAACTCGGATATCGAGGTCCGATACACTATCCCACCCCCACCCTGTATATCTTAATTTTGTTCATTGGAATTGCAAGTTTATTATCGATTTTATATATTTTTATATTATTACTTTTAGTCTAATTGCAAAATATATGCCTTTTTTCGCACCTTTTTTCTTTGTGTATATCTGCTGAGTTGGACTTCCAGATGTACCTAGTAAACGCTCAAATTTGTCTTGGTGATACGAGGAGACTTGCTCTGGAAGCGCATACCCTATTGATTTAATTATTTCTATATCAGGAGGCCCATCTTCAGTACCTTCAAAAAACAGTGAGTGTATAACTACTAAAAAAATGTGTACGTCTGTCTTATTGACCAGTTCAAATATGATTATCTTGTGTACCAGCTGACTGATTTTAAAAGCAAATTGAATCCGCATTTACAGAGCACAAGCAACTATTGTAATTCTTCATACACTTTGGAATTCACAATATTTAAATTTCAACTGGTAGAGTAGAGTATAGTAGATTTACTAGTGTTAGAATACAAAAAAGTTTACACACGTCAAATATAAAATACAAATAAATATGTACAACTATTGTACGTGTTGAAAACATATAAGGAAACTACGTAGTATTGACAAACATAGCACAAAAAAATACATATATATGTAAGGTCGTGAGCAAAAAAAAAAAATAGGACAAGCCTTATAACGGTATTTTGCTAAAATCTAGTTGTGTACATCTGACTTTAATTTTTGTAACATTGTCAGTTAGTTGTCATAATTTATTGCAAATGTGCAAAAAACTAATATGCCTCATATAAGCGATATAGTTAAATCTGGAGTTATTGGTAAAGCAGAAGATGGATGGTCAATGAGACAAATTGCACTGCGTTATAATATTGACAAAAATTCGGTGTGTAACATTTTAAGAAAGTGGAGAATAAACGGTACGATTAGTAGAAATCCCGGATCAAAGCGATGAAAGATATCAACCCAACAACAAGATTTGCAATTGGTAAATGCTTGGAGTAGTACTGGTCGCCGGCGAGTAAGAGAATCGGAGCTACGCTGTCATGCAGCAGCACAGAAATACTTACTTAACGCTGAAGATAAAGAAGCTCGAGTAGGATTTGCGCTTGAATTTTTAGCGCATGATGTAAATTTTTGGAACAATGTAATCTTTACAGACGAAAAAACTTTCCAGTCAACACACAGCGGTCGTATTCATGTTTACCGCCCTCCGAATACTGGATTCGATGAGAAATATATATCTAACAATGATAAAAGTGGTAGATTTTCCGTCAATATGTGGGCTTAGATATTGGCACGTGGTCCTGGTGTTTTGTGGCATATTGAGGAACGATTTAATAGTGAAACGTATATTAGGATTTTTGACAATATTATGCTCCCTTCTGTGTCACAATTATTTCCTAATAATGAGTTCATATTTCAACAAGACAATTGTTCCGTTCATACTGCTCATACCGTAACTAACTGGTTTCAAGATAACAACATCAATGTTCTTGTAACTGGCCCAGTCATAGTCCAGATCTTAACCCCGTGGAAGAAGTATGGGGACTATACGTAAGAAGTATCTACAAACGAAATGTGAGACCACGAAATGCCGAAGAATTACTGGAAATAATAAATAGTGCGTGGGATAATATTATTACTAATGATTATTGTATAAGGTTATTTAATTCTATGCCAAACAGACTTATAGAAGTTATAAATAGAAATGGTGCAATAATGAAATATTAATAGTTAGTTTCTTGTTAAATATTATATCCTTTGTCCTTTGATCTAGGATTTCTCTAATCGTACCGGTTATTCTCCACTTTCTTAAAATGTTACACACCAAATGTTTGTTAATGTTATAACGCAGTGCAATTTGTCTCATTAACCATCCATCATTTACTATAGCAATAACTACAGCATTAAAATAAAAAATAAATTAAAAGTGATATCTGTTTCATTTCGGCTACTCATTACATATTCAAATAGAGACAGATTTACAATAGAAGAAAAAAGTTGCCCTATTTTTTTCTGCTCTTGACAGTACATTTAGAGAGAAATACTACAGAGAAATATTTCCTAAGGACATTTATATCTCGTCAAGTGAGTAGAAGGCATTTGCTGTCAAGAATTTTTTCACTGCAGACCTGAATCGATCAAGAGGTAGCTGTTGTATGTTATTCTCTAATTTGTTATATAATTTAGCGATACCCATGCGCGACTTAGTTAGACTTTTAAAACAAAGGACAGAGGTGCTCTAATGCGTATATAAATGGGAAAGTTAGTATGTTTAAATCAATGAATATTAGTTTAGCATCTGCACGATAACCTATTCCTTCCACAACCCTGACTGCTCTTCGTTGTAGGCCAAAAAGTCAATGTCTGCTAGCTGAAAGCCCCCAAGCAAGAATATCATAGGCAAGTTTACAGTGAAACAGTATATAATAAGCAGTTCTTAAGATATTCTTAGATACTTTATTTGATAACTGTCGTAAATGCGTATATGGTCCTTGATAGAGACTCGGCTAACAGGTTGCCATGGGCGCTCCATGTGAGTTTAGGATCTAAATTAATTCCCAAGTTCAAGTTGCTTAAATCTTTGGTGGATGATATCTTTGTGGCAGTTTTATTCTCATTTAATTTAAGTTTATTTGCGGAAAACCACATCTGAGCGTTCGATTCCATATTCCTACAATCCTCCCTTAGTTCGCGTAGGTCAAGCCTGCGCCCAGTAAAGATCCCTGTGGTACTTCATCTTTAATTGATAATTTACTGGACACATCCTGACCCATAATATATTACTTCATATATTTTTTTTATAAGCTTTTGTTACTGACTTACGGGCTGCTAAAGTAGATGAAAATTATTTTTATTTATAACTTCTAAACTATTATATCAAGCTTTTATGGTTTACAAAAACAGATGAATGTATTTAATTTGAAGAAGTAAGTCTACGTAGTTTCTAGATAATTAAGAACGGACTCTGCCCAAAAATGTCCACTGACAATTGTTAGAGGGATGATATTGTCGAACTGTACATATCGTAAAAATATTCATTAAAAGTTTGTCTAAGAAAACGGTAGTCTTGTTTCTATTCGAAATAATTAACGGCTTCAGAGACATATGCCCATTTATACAGTAAAGCAGACCGCAAGCGCCTCCACCATTATTTAATAGAAAGTCGACAATTAACTGTGGGAGAGTAAAAGTGTGTTTAGTTTAGAAATAACAGTATTAAGTTTAAACCGTGAGAACTTAAAAGATTTACAAAATTTTAAAAAATGGAATTTTTAAACTTTTACTCTAATGAAAATAATCGATTCAGTGCATTGCTCCATAAATATTAATAAACGACCAAATATAATACGTATATAAACTATTTTATTTTAAATTAAAAAAATGGGGTGGTGTAGGCATGAGCACAAAAAAATAACCGCAAAATAGGTACCTACGCAATTGGTCAATAGCTGTTACCATAGATAATCCTATTTATTTGATCGATTCAGGTCTGCAGTGAAAAAATTCTTGACAGCGAATGCCTTCTACTCACTTGACGAGATAGAAATGTCTTTAGGAAATCTTTGTCTGTAGTATTTCTCTCTATATGTACTGTCGTGAGCAAAAAAAAATGGGACAACTTTTTTTTTTCTAATGTGAATCTATCTCTATTTGAATATGTAATGAGTAGCCGAAGTAAAACAGATATTACTTTTAATTTATTTTTTATTTTAATGTGTAGTTATTGCTATAGTAAATGATGGATGATTAATGAGACAAGTTGCACTGCGTTATAACATTAACAAAAATTTTGTGTGTAACATTTTAAGAAAGTGGAGAATAAACGGTACGATTAGTAGAAATCCTGGATCAAAGGACAATGGATATCCTACTTAACAAGAAACTAACTATTAATATTTCGTTATTGCACCATTTCTATTTATAATTTCTATAAGTCTATTTGGCATAGAATTAAATAACTTTATACAATAATCATTAGTAATAATATTTTCCCATGCATTATTTACTATTTCCAGTAGTTCTTCGGTATTCCTTGGTCTCACATTTCGTTTTTGGATACTTCTTACGAGTAGTCCCTATACTTCTTCCACGGGGTTAAGATCTGGACTATGCCTGGACCAGTTAAGAACATTGTTATCTTGAACCAGTTAGTTACGGTAAGAGCAGCATGAACGGAACAATTGCCTTGTTGAAATATGAACTCATTATTAGGAAGTAATTGTGACACAGAAGGGAGCATAATATTGTCTAAAATCCTAATATACGTTTCACTATTAAATCGTACCTCAATATGCCACAAAACACCAGCATCACGTGCCGATATCCAAGCCCACATATTGACGGAAAATCTACCACTTTTATCATTGTTAGATAGATGTTTCTATCGAATCGAGTATTCGGAGGGCGGTAAACACGAATACGACGGCTGTGTGTTGACTGGAAAGTTTTTTCATCTGTAAAGATTACATTGTTCCAATAATTTACATCATGCGCTAAAAATTCAGGCGAAAATCCTACTCGAGCTTCTTTATGTTCAGCTTTAAGTAAGTATTTCTGTGCTGCTGCATGACAGCGTAGCTCCGATTATCTTACTCGCCGGCGACCAGTATTACTCGATCCAGAAAAATTCGTTTCTTCAGCAGCCTGAATAACTGAGTAAAATGGATTTTCTACTAAAGCATTTACCAATTGCAAATCTTGCTGTTGAGTTGATATCCTTCGTCGCCCTGATCCAGGATTTCTACTAATCATACCGCTTATTCTTCACTTCCTTAAAATGTTACACACCGAATTTTTGTCAATATTATAACGCAGTGCAATTTGTCTTATTGACCATCCATCTTCTGCTTTAGCAATAACTCCAGATTTAACTAAATCGCTTATATGAGGCATATTAATTTTTTGCACACTTACAATAAATTATGACAACTAACTGACAATATCACAAAAATTAAAGTTAGATGTACACAACTAGATTTTAGCAAAATACCGTTATAAGACTTGTCCTATTTTTTTTGCTCACGACCGTACAACATGTAATGAAAAATCTTTTATGATTAACTTATAAGGATACCTACTCTTCGAAAAATTTAAAGCCATTTAAAAATCGAATTATTATATTGTTTTTTTAAATGTTTTAAATAAGTTTCAGTTTAACATTATTAAATTACAGAGTTTGCATTATATTATTTGTTGAATCCTTTTAGTTAATTTCTCCTAGACTAATTTTTAGAGTAGAGTTAGGATGTCCTAGTTAATCATTGTTTAACTTAATATGTTTTCTGTTACTGCTGTTATTCCGACTATCAAAATCTGAATTTTATCCAAAACGATATCCGATGAAATGGAGCTGTTTAGTGGTGACTTCAAGAATGCGCCCGAATGTATGCAATCACATACTACAGCGAGTCGCAAATGTATACTGCGGCGGAAAGTATAAACAAATTGAACCATATGACGCGTACAGTTTAGGTCGACTATAAAATTATAACTCTACATTTTATTGAAATGCGAACTTACACAAAATATTTCACTATTTCTACGTTCTACATAACGCTGTAAACAGATGTAGTATTCTTCATATGGGAGTAAAAGCCTTTAAATATTCCATCATATATGAATATGAATTTATATGAAATATGAAATGACTGTCTATGCGAGTTAATTTTGGTTCTTATGTGTAATGCACATACAGTTCATAATAATACATACCGAATTTTCATTGAACACACTATGACTCAATGTACTATAAGATTGCATATTTTTAGGAGTTTTATACGTCACACTAATCTGGTCCATTGCTAATCTGTTATTATTATTACTATTATTGCTTTTACGTCATACATATGCTTTTCTCTCACACCTTTTTCCGTTTCATATATCTGCTGATTTGTAGTACTTCCAGATGCATCTAGTAAATGCCCAAACTTGTCTGGGAGATAGGAAGAGACTTGTTCTGGAAGCGCATACCCTATCGTTTTAATTATTTCTGTCTCAGGAGGCCCATCTCTAGTACCTTCAAAAAAATTGTGATTGAGCTTTAAAACATAGTCAATAGAAAACTTTTATACGGCTGTGTTATTGACAAATTCAGACATGATTATCTTGGTTACCAACTGCCTGATTTTTAGAAAAATTGACCTTACATTTAAAATCCTCTGAAAACATGTTTACAAAATAAAATTTAGTAGTATATTTTTTTATATTCGCTTCAGTTTCAGAAATAAAAAATATTTCAAATCTTAAATTCAATATGGGGAATGGTTGAGGGGAGAGAACCAAAAAGCTGATAGCCCAAATTGGTTACACTTTGTCAATATTTCTTGAAATAATCAGACAATAGTTGGTACTTGAGATAATCCTATTCGAAGAGTTATTGAGACGCTCGGGTATATTAAATTAAATATAAATAAAAAAACATTTTTTCTTCAGACGTTAAAAAAACATGACCTTTATGACAAGTTTCGTGAAATTAAACTGTCATTTCTGTAACACTTTGCCTGAGCGGTAGTAAAGGCTTTTACTGCCGCTCACGAGTGACACTAAAAGTATTTGAATAAAACATATTGATATTTGTTTAACTCAACTGTTTGGACTTGCCTCGCATGTCAGTACATCCTCATGACAAAAAATTACACTTTAACTCCAAATAAAACAATATAGCTACTGTTTCTCTTTTAAACGTCAACAAAACATGATTTTTAATGAATAGTTTTGTGAATTTGTGTTGTCATATCTTTGACAATATATTGAAAGTAATATTATTTAAATCAATAAAACTTATCATTCTGGGCGGTACTAGAAATAACACTTTTTTAAATCAATAATAGTACATTGTCCTACTAGGAGTAAAAGTGATACTTTTGTGATGAGTCTGAAGATCACTGACTTCATTCGTCCGGCAATTACAGACGAGTCCAAAGTGGGTTTTACTCCGAATAAGACATATTATTATTTCTTTAAACGTCGATTAGCTATGAAAAATAAACATACGCGCAGCCATCTGGAATTATTTGAAAAAAAAATATCATGTTATACATGGAGTAAAAGACATTTTTGAGTCTCGATTGTTCAATTACATTCTGTTACTGTATATAAAATAATATACTATTTGCGAGCTGTAAATATATTATTGTTGAAAAAAAAAATTTAATAATTGAGTTACTTAGCCGTTTTATTTTGTAAAAGTTTCAAACAAACTTCACTTTACTGATAACAAATAACAATTAATTAAAGATGTATTCTAGTAGTTTGTTATTTGTAATTTACGCATATAGGATTGCCCCCTAAGAAGTGGGTGAAGGAAGAGACTAAGTAAATCTACTACAAAATTCATCAAAATCAAAAAAAATAATAATAATAAAGTAATGCTAATGTCTTGCATGGAGTTTCTTTGATGTCTGAGTTACAAAATTTCAAAATCGTCAGAAAATCTGGTACCTCTCTACTTTTTTAACTCTTATTTCTAACTCTAGAAATTTTGAAATTTAATAAAATGTCTATTAGGGCGCAACTATTTTATACAGGATGTCCCATAAGTGGACGATCAAATGAAGTAGGGTGATGGGGGAGGTCATTCCCAATCAAAATAACTATATATGTGGTTATCCAATTGTTGGTGGTTCAAAAGTTACTTCAATTTTTTTTATTTTTCCCTGAAATCGCTAGTCCCACTTAAAAATTAATGAAAAATAAAATTATGAGTTTTTTTGCTGTTTTATTATTTTAATTGGATTTTCAATAGGTGCACCTTTACGATAAAGGCAGCTCCATGACCTTTCTATCATCTGCCATTTTAAAGAAAGTGGTTTTCTCAATACTTTTTGCCGTAATACTTGTTCGGTTTGGTTTTCGTTGGCGTTTTAGCGTTTTGATGGTAATATGCAATTATTACACTTAACGCGCCAGACTTGTAACTTGTAATTCAGCGCTCGGCGGGGCACATAGCTCGGAGAGTAGCTGTTGGTTGCAGTCTGGTTACGTTCCTTATAGTAAAATAAGGATTTTATAGAGGAGTTTGCGACTAAAAATATTATGTTTAAGTGTATAATAGTAAATATATATTAAGTAACCTTATTTGTTCCTTTGCCTACGTCTAACTTTCTCACACACTACCATTTATGGAAAAAAGTATTGAATTTGGAAAAGTTCAATTCAAGTTCAAACACGAATTACTTGTAAAGAAATATTGATAAAAAAAACTGTCCTGAATAACCCTATGCGTTATACCATGTTAGAATATGCACTAAATGGACAACTTTTTCTGATAATTGGTCAACATTTAGTAGGACATTTTTTTCCGTTAACCTTACTTAAAAATTAACTAAATTCCCTTTATGAACAAAAGTGTTCAGAAAACTGCTTTTTTTTAAATGGCAGACGATAGTAAAGGCCATGGAAATGTCTTTATCGTAAAGGTGCACCTGTTTAAAATCCAATTAAAAAAGAAAACAAAAATGTCATAATCTTGTTTTTAATTAATTTTTTAGTGGGCGTACAGCGATTTCAGGAAAAAATAAAAAAATGAAATAACTTTTGACCCATCAACAATTGGATAACCACATGTAGGTTATTTTGATTGGAAATGGCCTCCCCCATCACCCTACTTCGTTTGATCGTTCACTTATGAAACACCCTGTATAATATACAATTTTGATGGCAATTTTATAAGACGCTCTTGCCATTATATTAGGCTACATAACATTAATAAATATAAACACGATATTTCTTACTTTCGTTATCTATGGAAAATACCTTATTCATTCTATGGTATGACCGAAGCTCTCGAGTTATGGCCAAGTTTGTGAAATGTACGTTAGTTACAATTTTGCGAAGAAGATTTACTGATCATGTCATTTCGAAATTTGGGGATATCAACTGACCGGCACAGTCACCGGATCTTTCAGCTTGTGATTTCTTTTTATGAGGCTACTTAAAGTAAAAAGTGTTTTCTAATCGACCGCAAACTTCGGAACAAATAAAATGTAATATTCGGACAGAGATTAACGCAATCCCAATTGACATGTTGAAGCGGGCGATGAAAAACTTTCCTGCTAAGTCTTCAAGAGAGACGTAATATTTAAAAAACCAAAATTTCCGTGTTTCCACAAGAAAACGTTTTTTTGATTAAAATTTTCGCAATTAATAAAAACCAATCACTTTAAAACGAATATTTTATTCTGCAGGGCCCATTATTATAATGCCCGCCGCCAAGCTGATAATATTAAATTGTCTATACCTGCTTCAAGCCTTACAACCCACTTCTTAAGGGGCGAGCGTAGGTGCGTCTTTACTATGTACATATTTCGGTATGCGATGTAAAGCAACGACAGGCGCAGTTAGTACTTGGATGGTGACCATTCCAACGGAAACCGCGTTCTCGCCTCACACATCTTCCAGCGGCTTGTATATCAGTGTATGCGCGGAAGCTATACAACCTTAGGCGAGGGTTGTATAGGAGATATACCATCCTTCGGAGGGGATGTAAAGCCGTCGGTCCCTTGTCTATTAAATGTTAGGCAAGTAAAAGATCCCTACTCTTCTTAAGGGAAGAGGTTCGGCAAAATTCCTGGTTGAGGGTAGCTCGTCTACAGGCGTCGGTGTTAGGCCTCAGTAGCGGAAACAGGCCGACGTTAAATAAATGTATAAAAAAAAAACCCACTTCTTAACCTACGGTAGTCTAACATTTTCTAATCACCTGCCAGTAACATTAAAATGTATCTTTTCTGAAATTCTATAGAAAGGTAAAAAGATTGACTAATTGATAGACCCTATTGAGATTAAAATATAAAACACGATGAAATATTTCCATTCCGATTACGAAATACTCTTTGACGCATTTGAGTTACTTTGTTCTCTTTATGAAAGTAATATATTAATTATTGGTGACTTTAACGTAACTAAATGTTTTAATTATTCATCTGGAGGTAATTCTGACTAGATAGTTTTTTAGAAAAAATATAAATAGTAAGGAATCGTCTATTAAATTCACATTAGAAGTAGAAAGTAGGAATGAACTACCGTTTTTAAATGTTTTAATTAAAAGGGTAAATAATACAATTGAAACAAGCGAAAACCAACATATACTATATAGATATAGATATATAAATTTTAACACAAATCAGTCAATAAATGTTAAAACGGGTGTTGTAAAATGTTTATACGCATTGGTCCTTAATTTTTCATAATTTTTATAAATGATATTACCGCCAATATTAATGTAAAATACCTTTGTACGCTGACGATTTAAAAATATTCTGTCAAATTGACTCAGTGGTCGATTGTGAACACTTGCAAATCAACCTAAATCACATAAACACATGGTATATGGAAAATAACCTGTTTTTAAACATCAACAGCAACGTTATGTTGTACTCAAGGAAGCAATTCGCTCATGAATTTGATTATAAAATTGAAAATACCTCTCTGAATAGACCTAACAATGTTAAAGATCTCGGAGTTATGTTTGACCCAAAGTTAACATTTGTTGATCACATTAACTCTACCGTTACATCATCTTTGAAGACATTAGGATTCGTCTTAAGAAACATTTTCAAAATATAGATACGTGCAAATTATTGTTCAATTGTTTAGTAAGATCAAAATTAGAATACGCCTCGATTATATGGAATCCAATATATGATTGTCACATAACACCATTAGAAAACATTCAACATAGCTTCCTAAAAAATTTACACCTTAAATCATTTGGCAACTATCCGCCTAGAGGATATCCACGTGATATTTTTTTATCTACTTTTAATTTTACTTGTCTTTTAAAGAGGGGGATGACACAATCTATAATTTTCCTGTATACAATTATTCATAACTGTATTAAATGTGAAGACCTGCACAACAGTATTTTTTACGCTGTACCTCGTCTTAATTTAAGACATTGTGAAAGTTTTTTAATACGTACTCCAAGAACCAACAACTTAATTGAATCCCCCTTCTTTCAAATGTTTTCTAGTTTTCTAATTACAATAATGTCAATACTATAACAGATATTTTTAACACAAACCTTCACAGTATTAAGCAACTATAATTATTTAATGCCAGGTGTTTATCATTATATATTTCGTTTGTTTGTTTCATAGGTACTTGTCATGTAATTTATAATTTCATGTTCGTATGAGTTTGGTCTTATTCAGACGTCTTCAGACGAGTGCGGAAAGAAATTTCCACAGGACACGTCTCCATGAACGGCGAGGACATCCAATGGCACGACACCATCAAGTACCTTGGCGTGGTCATGGACAGAAGCCTAACGTGGAGACAGAACACGGACGCTATCACAGCCAAGGCCCGGCGCACAAGAGCCCTCATCTACCCGATGATGGGAAACGGGAGCCGTCTCAACTTGAGGAATAAGCTCACGCTTATCAAGACCCTCATCAGGCCGCAGCTGACGTACGCCTCGGTAGCGTGGGGCTACCAGGGAAAGTCCTACATGAAGAAAACCCAGGCAGTGGAAAACATCGCCTTCAGGACGGCAGTCGACGCCCCATGGTACGTGAGATATCGTCAGAGACCTGGAGTACACCACGGTCACTGAAGTCATCCGGGAACGAGCGAAGAAGCTGTACGCCCAAGCCGAGGAGCATGGGAACCCGCTGATCAGACAGGCCACTGATTATGACCCTGCCGACGCCCCGAGGCATAAACGGCCGAGGGTACAGCTACTGGACAACGGGTGAGTATAACTTATATTTCCCGCTAACCGATCTGTTTCAGATACCCCAGGACGGACCACCACTACCAGAGACATGACGTTTTTCTACCCTAACCCAACCTCCTTGCGGGCGTCGGACAACATACCGTCCATCGCCCGTTGTCCCACCTGCTCCGTGGAGTCCGAAAGTCCTAAAATAAGCACTTAGGGTCTCCACACTCCCGAGCTACACAGCTCATATCCTTACCTTTCCGATGATCCGGGGTAGGATATCAATTGATGTCCTACGTACCGGCAGTCACTCCCAGCCAAAACTTCCTAAACCCAACTCGACCGATGACTACCCCCGGGGGTGACAAGCTGGCGAAGAAAGAAAATATCAAGTCAAGAAGAGCGCCAGAAGAGACCTCAGCCAGCGAGGTTCAACAGCCAGGACCAGGGGAGGTCCGCAAAAAATACCACGACACATCTCGCATTTGCGAGCTGGGTCTGGTAGAAGTAAGCGGGCCCACCTATCACGTAGGCCGGTCCAGGTCTACAGAGATAATCTAGGAGCAAAGAGTAGTAGTCCTACTCGGCCCTGGTTATCGAGACCGACATCCAGCCAATGGATATTGGCGCGTTGGTCTTATTTACCTGTTTCCTTCATATTTTTTTGTATTATATCTGCTTTTGTTCTAACCTTATCCTGTAAATGGACCTCGGTGTGTTGGATATTGTAACTCAATGAAATTTATTTGTGTTTGTAATATTTTCATTACCAAACTTTGAATGTATTTACCTTTGTTTTGTGCATCTTATAGCTTTACTAATAAGGTTAGTTTTGGATAATTAAGTACATTTCTATTCTCGCTGTCTAAGTTAATATTTTGACTGTTCAGTTAAATTTAATTAGATACATTTTTCGTTGAATTTAAGTAAAAACTATATATGCATAATTATTAGCTAAATAATGTAACAGTAACTTACCTTTATAGAGTTGTGTATTTAGAGAATTAAATGCTTTGACTTGTTCGCCATATAAATACTCTTGTTGTTGCGAATAAGCTTGCAATGGATCATTCAAATGTATAACTGAACCTTGATGACCTATATCCGAATACAATCTATCATTCTGCAATCCGTAATCTGTTTGCAAATTTGCATTAATATAGTTCGCAGAATTTACATTAGTTGGGAAATTATTAACTCCTCCATAGCTATTTGGTGGTACATTGTATGGTATGGGTATGCTCTGCAGCATTTGTTGATGGTTTGGATATATAAAATTATAATTAGAAAAATCTCTCATTATTTGTTTCAAAAACAATTCATCTAATGCGTTGTCTCGTAATAAATGGTTATGATTCTCGTATGGATCCTTGTAGGTATTCGAGAAAATGTCAACGGGTAATTTTATCACAATCCGCTGGTTGTCAACGGGGTTAATTTGAAAATTTTGCATACTCGGACTAGGACTAGAATACATTAAATTTTGAATTGCAAATGGCGACGGTTGCCCTAAATTCGCTGAAGATATATGCATTGGCATTAACTGCAGATTTGGCTGCATTTGAAATAACAATGGGTTTAGAAAGTTATTTCTGGTTACTTTTTGATTGAGAACCTTAATCAAGTTTTCATCATCATCTTCTATTTTCGTAACAAAGAGCTCTTCTGCTTTTACAGTTTCATCTCCATCGACTATTAAATCACAGTTTATAATATTTGTTATTACCAGGAAAGGAAACGTTAGGGTAATCTAAAAGAAAAAAATACTAATTATTACAAAAATATTGTGAATTTATATAACGACAAACAAGGCATTAACATTGTTAATGATACAAAAGACACTATGAGTTTTTATTTTCAAGCTTGCATGTTTCAATGCTGAAGAGGGAAATAAGAGTGGGGTTAAAAAGGTGAGACAGGGCTATTGGAAATCTCTCAATACCTTTTGTGAAGTTTTTAAGAATGTAACGTATCTATTATAGAGATTTCGTTGTAAGTTAATCATTATTATATAGTTGCAATGGATCAGTATTTCTCTCATTTTAATATGGGTAAGTCATTAAATGACTATGAAATTTTCCAGTTTTAGCGTGAATTGTTGATGAAATAGTTTAAAGAAACTGGCCCTATTACAAATATAAAATCATAAGGACACAATAGAGCCTCAAGAACGTGGAAAAGTTATGATGCATTTCTCGTAACATTTTATTAATGTGTACAGCGGACTGCAACCAAAAAACTTACATTTACGCATACAAAATTCAGATGCTGTAAACTTTTAAAGATTATAATTCAAACAACGTTATTTTCAATTGTTTCTGGATTCATTCAACAGTTTTAGTGAGAAACATTTTCACTTTGTCAAAGATATCTAGATGAAATACAATTGCGGATATTGGCCTCTAAATAATTCCAAGGAGAATCACAAATGGCCACAGCCTGTCAAGTCTTATATCCAAAATTTCAAGTTATTCATAATATCCCAATACAATATCTCTGTCAAATTTAAATTAAGTCAAGAAATGTCTATCTTCTCAGCAGAAACAACTGCCATTTACAAAGCCATTGAGCATGTCATTCACTCAAATATTAATAATAACTATATTATAATCTCGGATTCCTTGTCAGTTTTAACAGCCCTTAATCATAGTTATCCATCAAATCCCTTTATTACTAATATTAAAAAAATCATTCGACAGTTACACGCAAATGGGGGTCGAATAGCTTTTATGTATGTCAAAGCGCATATTGGTATTCATTTTAACGAAGAAGTCGACTCCATCGCTAAACAAAGTATTTCATACGGTTTAGAATCTCCAAAACAATTAAGTTACGATGATGCTGTGAACGTGAAAGTGGTCAAACATGTGGCAAGAATTTGTTTTCACCAACCCCACAAGGGGGCGAGCGTAGGTGCGTCTTTACCACGGTTTATATACATACGGTTGGATTATGCCCGCCCCTACCAATCAGAAAACGTTTAGTGCATTGACGTCAAAGTAGACCTCGTTTACGCTCGCATATAATGCTGTCTCGTTCTCCCTCATTAATAGTCTCTTAAGTCGTTATTGCTTCCACTTATATATCTTGCAATTATTATTTTATTTTAATACAAAAAAACAGGCATTATTTATTTTATACAAATTTGATTTAACAAGAAAGGGACGCACTAGAATCGGACAAAAAATTACTGCACAAAAAGTCTGTATTTCTTATTTTAACATAGCCCAAAAGCGTGTAAGCTATCGTCCTATCTTATCATAATTTTACTCTCACTAGGAACGAACTTTATATTAGGTGATATATTAAATTTATTTAAAGATATTTTTAATTAAGACTATTAGGAAATGAGTGAAAATTTGGTAATCGAACGTTGCTGACTGCGAATATCTATCTGAGCAATGAAAATAAAAAAATATATCTAGCATTATGTAAAATTAAATAAAATAGTAATAATAAGTCTTTATTGAAACATCATAGTTTGTCATCTTTTGGAAATTTATGATAAGAAACAGCCAAATTTCCTTGCTTAGTCTTTTGTAAACTATTGTTACATATAGCCACGGCACACCTTGTTCCAGGAATAACTGTTAAAAAAACAATATTTACCTACACAATAATAATAAAAAATTAATCAACAAATATAGAATGAACCAACAATACTTGTACTTACTTTTTATTAGGGCAAGTCGACTTCCCAAAACAAAACCACAATACTTCCTGATAATAGTCTTTTTAAAGCGTCTTTAAAATACACCGAATACACAAAAGTAAAGAAACAAATTCACAATGCACAACCAAACCACAGAGTATCTGATAAACCGTGTCTGTGACCAAACAAACGATACAAATGTGGCGCGTTCCAAGGTCTACTGTAACGTCACAGTCCCCGCCCATTAATCCAACCGTATCTATACTAACCGTGCGTCTTTACTATGTACATACTTCGGTATGCGATGTAAAGCAACGACAGGCGCAGTTAGTACTTGGATGGTGACCATTCCAACGGAAACCGCGTTCTCTCCTCACGCATCTTCCAGCGGCTTGTATATCAGTGTATGCGCGGAAGCTATACAACCTTAGGCGAGGGTTGTATAGGAGATATACCATCCTTCGGAGGGGATGTAAAGCCGTCGGTCCCTTGTCTATTAAATGTTAGGCAAGTAAAAGATCCCTACTCTTCTTAAGGGAAGAGGTTCGGCAAAATTCTTGGTTGGGGGTAGCTCGTCTAGAGGCGTCGGTGTTAGGCCTCAGTAGCGGAAATAGCCGACGTTAAATAAATGTATAAAAAAAACCCACAAGGTACACTAAAATTAATCCTGAAATACCATTCAAATTCTGGCATGACAATCTTAACCTACCTAGAAAGTACATAACAATTATCAATAGAATAAAATTTGGACATGGTTGTTACCCTTCACATCTCTTCAGAATAGGAATTTCCCCTACAACAAATTTGTGCGATACATGTAACATTGAGAGTGATTTAGATCACATATTCTTTAACTGTAAGAAACACACAGACGCAAGTAATGAATTGTATAAACAACTGATAAATTTAAAGATAGAAACCCCTTTCAACCTACTATATTTAATATGTCTTAATAATAACGACATTCTAGGCTGTCTGATATCTTTTTTATATAAAAGTGGCATAAAAATTTAGGTTAGAGTTGGCATTCCTGTGTTTAAACCTTTTATGTATAATCCAAAGCCTTTACTTTTGTTGTGAAATATCAAAATGCTTTGACGGACCCGTAGGCGAAAAGCGTGCGCCATTGTTTAAATCCCATGGCGTTCTTCTAAAAACTTTCTCTTGTTAGAACTAGATTTAGCTTTTTAAAATAATAAGACAGTGTGTTTGGCTGTATGGACTATGTCCAAATGCCACTAAAAAAAAAATTCTAAAAGTTTCTACGTTGAGCCAAACGTATCACTGACAGACAGACAAACTGACAGACAGCGATATGTCGATTCGGATATATTTGCTATTTTCTGGTTTCAAGATACCCATTTATATTATCTAGAATTTGAATATTTCAAGATCAAAATACTTTATCTGTAAACATTTTTGAATTAGCACGATTTTTGTAATAAGTCATGACCCAAGGACAAGAAAATGGGGTGGCGAAGATAGATAAAACGTAATAGGAACATTTGACAATGTTGTAGTCTCAAGATACTGGTTATTTTTACTTGCTTTTCTTTCTCACAATGATTTCATGCACAACGTTTCTGTTCAAATATTGCATCCTTTATTTAACACACTTCCTGACATAATCAATTGATGAAATTTTGTACAGTTACTAAGATCGGATGACAATAAGTATTCCACCTTTACTTTTGCAAATATCTGCATGTAGAGGGCGCGGGGGTAAAAATTGTCTTCAAATCTTGTATCAGTTAACACACTTCCTGACATAATCAATTGATGAAATTTTGTACAGTTATTAAGATCGGATGACAATAAGTATTCCACCTTTACTTTTGCAAATATCTGCATGTAGAGGGCGCGGGGGTAAAAATTGTCTTCAAATCTTGTATCAGTTAACACACTTCCTGACATAATCAATTGATGAAATTTGGCACAGTTACTAAGATCAGATGACCATATAATATTCCACCGTTACTTTTGCAAATATCCGCATATAGGGCGCCCGGGGGTGAAATTGAAAAATCTACAAAACGAAGGAGCGAGAAATCTAAAATCGCTACGAGACGAATATTTATTGAGCGATCTGGGGGGGGGGAGGGGCGGGTAAACTTCCCAAAAAGTATGACTAAAAAGTAGATAATAAAAAATACTAATCTACGAATGCAAGAAGAGCAAGGCATGCGCACTTTGGAAATACGTATATGTACCATCTTTATGTACGCATTGTTACCTCCTTTCCCTTATTATTTATTTTTGAGAAAGAATTGAGGCAACATATGCGGACGACTAGCTGGTTTAAGTCGGAGCAGAGAGCCGTGGATCCAGAGTATTAGTAAGAGTGGAGAAACTTACCCTTTTTGATATGTACAGCATAAGCGACAGATTTCTGTTTAGTTTGAGAAAAGGAGTCAAAGAAAAATTGATGTTATATTGGGCACCATCTATATTGAAAATTAGTAGAATTGTCTCTTTTTCTCGAATAACCAGTCTACTATAGATCAGACTAAAATTGTTGGTAAGAGCAATAAAAAGATAGTTTAAAATGAATGATAAAATATATTACATGAATAATAAATAAATCGGTTGTAGACTAATTGAAATTTAAAAAAAATATGTATTTAGCAAATTTATGCCAGGATTCTAGGACTATTGTTGAGGTGACTGGTTCTGGAACAGCAATCCAGGCCCACAATTGTCTCTTGTTGCAAGAATGGAATCTAAAGGTTTCCTTAGCAATTTACGTCTCTTAATGAAATGGAGTGAAAATTGTAGGAAAATTAACCAACTATGTGGTTTTTGAAAAGTTAAGGAAATTTTATCTATATGCAGAAAGATAAGCTATGCATAAGCTGTGCAAAAGCTATGCAGAAATGTATAAATATATAAGTATATAAATATATATTATATTAGTGTGTGTATATATATATATATATATATATATATATATATATATATATATATACCTAAGCTGATTTCGTAAACTATAAATTGTCATGAAAAAAGAAAGAAAAAATATTTTAAAACCATGTGGTACATATAGTATTTTAACTAGTTATTAAATTAAAAAGAATTGACCATGAATTTACATTTATTTTAAAAATCATTGAAATTACATCAAGACAAAAATTGAAAATTAATTAAATTTTAAATTAGTAATAAATGAAATTTACCTGGATGTTAAGCACTTGTTAACGCGGATATAAAAATGTAATATCATTCACTGAACTCCACAGTTAAGTTTGTATATGTTCGAATCAATACAAAGGCTGCAAGCAAATGATTTCCTGGCGAGTTTTACTAAAAAGGTCAACTTTTTTTGTCCTACTTACTGCAAAATAATACTACCCGATAAACTTGAAAAATCTATTTCTTCTAATTATATAGAAAGCTATAAAACATAGAAATGGTACAGGTATGGCCATTTGTCAATTGTTGAGTTAAGCGCAACCACCTGCCTGATGTAGATTTCCGTACTCAAACAAATTACAGAATCGATAAAAGAAATCTATAATACCACAACTGACTTAAATTGCAACAATTTGTAATTTCTATTTTATACATAACAAAAAATATGAACTGCCGTAATAAATAGTAAAACGTATTGTGAGAACTCAGTAAGTATATTACATCTTATAGAATATATTATATATAGTAATGAGAAAGGTAAGGAAAATAACCAGATGTACTTACATAGTAAACAAAAATATAAAAATTGAAATATAGGCATCTGATGTAAATAAAAGTTTTTAGACAATCGACAATCGTTTCCTGGGATGTGTTGTAATAGAACGGGAACAGAGATACATATAAAAAACATGACTGAGTCCCTAAGATATAAAAATAAGTACATAAAACAATGTGAAATGATTTAGCAGTTACAAGTAAATTCTGCTAGTTGAAAACAGTTTCACTTATAAAAACTGAATCAAAATGTTACACAGATCGTGCTAAATATAAACAAAATACTAGTTTTTATATAAAACTGTTAAATGGATATAGGCCATGTAACAGCATGACTGAAGGCACTATGCATACAACGATTCCACCCCTTTCATACAATCACGCCTTGCTTTTCTTGTATTCGTACATTAGCATTTTTTTATTTTTTACTTTTTAGTACAACTTTTTACAGAAAAGCAAGTTTTATTTTTTAAATTTTTTTATTAAACTTCACATTGTTATATTGTTCTAACAAGGGAATACATTATTTTAGTGTCAGCCTAATGAAATATCGTGCCCCCAGGTCCGAAATAAAATTTGCGCCCTCCCCTTCGACCTCCATCATTCAACAATTTAGTTTTTAGTAAATTGGTAACATGCATTCACTTTCAGTGAAATTTACCCCTTTTTATATTGAGAGCCATGAAATTATTACAAATTTTGACTACCGCGCGTATCACCCACAGACAGACTGGCAGAGATACAAATGCATAGATAGCATGGCGATTTCGTCATATTTGCTACTATTGTGTTGCAATACATTCATTTTCAACACAATTTGAAGTTTGGATATTTTCATGACACTAATATTTGCTTTATAGATGAGAAAGTAATTTTTTTAATTGATTCTGGTCGATAGCCGAGTGGGTTAAGGCGCGAGGTGGCATTCGCGATTAATCACACGGACATCGCACCACCGGGTTCGAATCCTGGCTCCGGCACTGGCACTGTTGGGAGGAAATGGTTGTATGTCCGCGATTTTCAATGTGTAACCCCCTTCCGCACAAGCCCTTGCTTCTGGAATTGGGGGTTGTCTAATTTCTGTGGAATTTATTTATTATATATATTTATTTATTCCACGATTTCCTGCTTAAATACAAAATTTTGTTAATTTGCACATTTTTTCCCAGATGTCGCAGGTGTTGAACTAGAAGGACAGCACATTGTGCTGGGCAATGTTAGTTTGTCTTTGTTTTTTGCAGTGCCTTTTTCGGTTTATTGGATTATTTTCCTTAATGTTGGGAAATAGTAATTAATTAAAATGTTTTGTGATTTGTTCTTAACCATGTATTGTTTTTTTATTTCAAAATTTCTAATAATTTAATTTATTTGAAATATTATTAATTTTATATTGCCCAGAAGACTTTTTGATCTGAACAGAAAATGAAAATAGTCACACGTACGAGGGGGTAATTTGTATTTTAAAAACGAGAGGAGTTTGGACTTTGCCAAACCTTTCTACTACATTTTATCACCACCACTTCAGTCATTCCCCTGTCCCTCAGCTACCATTTGGGCCACTGGGCCACCACTTATGATAAAAATCGTACGATTTCAACAATTTTTGTCGAGATGTTCGTGATAAAATTTTGAACTGGTGCATTATATGTACGGTCGTGAGCAAAAAAAATAAGACAAGTCTTATAACGGTATTTTGCTAAAATCTAGTTGTGTACATCTAACTTTAATTTTTGTGACATTGTCAATTAGTAGTTATAATTTATTGCAAGTGTGCAAAAAACTAGTATGCCTCATATAAGCGATTTAGTTAAATCTGGAGTTATTGCTAAAGCAGAAGATGGGTGGTCAATGAGACAAATTGCACTGCTTTATAATATTGACAAAAATTCGGTATGTAACATTTTAAGAAAGTGGAGAATAAACGGTACGATTAGTAGAAATCCTGGATCAGGGCGACGAAGGATATCAACTCAACAACAAAATTTGCAATTGGTAAATGCTTTAGTAGAAAATCCATTTAACTCAGTTATTCAGGCTGCTGAAGAAACGAATTTTCTTGGATCGAGTAGTACTGGTCGCCGGCGAGTAAGAAAATCGGAGCTACGCTGTCATGCAGCAGCACAAAAATACTTACTTAATGCTGAACATAAAGAAGCTCGAGTAGGATTTGCACTTGAATTTTTAGCGCATGATGTAAATTTTTGGAAAAATGTAATCTTTACAGACGAAAAACTTTCCAGTCAACACACAGAGGTCGTATTCGTGTTTACCGCCTTCCGAATACTCGATTCGATGAGAAATATATATCTAACAATGATAAAAGTGGTGGATTTCCGTCAATATGTGGGCTTGGATATAGGCACATGGTCCTGGTGTTTTGTGGCATATTGAGGAACGATTTAATAGTGAAACGTATATTAGAATTTTAGACAATATTATGCTCTCTTCTGTGTCACAGTTATTTCCCTAATAATGAGTCCATATTTCAACAAGACAATTGTTCCGTTCATACTGCTCATACCGTAACTAACTGGTTTCAAGATAACAACATCAATGTTCTTAACTGGCCCAGTCATAGTCCAGATCTTAACCCTGTGGAAGAAGTATGGAGACTACTCGTAAGAAGTATCCAAAAACGAAATGTGAGACCACTGAATGCCGAAGAATTATTGGAAATAGTAAATAATGCATGGGAAAATATTATTAATAATGATTATTGTATAAGGTTATTTAATTCTATGCCAAACAGACTTATAGAAGTTATAAATAAAAATGGTGCAATAACAAAATATTAAGAGTTAGTTTCTTGTTAAGTAGGATATCCTTTGTCCTTTGATCCAGGATTTCTACTAATCGTACCGTTTATTCTCCATTCTACACATTAAATTTTTGTTAATGTTATAACGCAGTGCAATTTGTCTCATTAACCATCCATCATTTACTATAGCAATAACTACAGCATTAATCTAAAAAATAAAAGTGATATCTGTTTTATTTCGGCTACTCATTGCATATTCAAGTAGACAGAGAATTACATTAGAAAAAAAAAGTTGTCCTATTTTTTTCTGCTCACCACAGTACAATGCATAAATAACGTTCTTGATTAATAAAAATCCCAACCGTTATGCATAATAAATAATTAATTTGAATTACTCTGACGGTGTATGCAGAAGCTATTGATCTGACACCTGATATTTTATAATCTTGGGTTAGGATATCAGTAATTAATACTGAATAAATATGAATGCTTATGCTATGTGGTTGAATATTTTACTATTTCAACACCTTCAAGTAATGCATAGTTCTTAGATGAAAGAGATGTTGGTGACCAGGCACATGGTTTTCTAAAGTCACTCTTACATTTTTTTTTATTAAGTGACATGGGGATATCGCCAGTTCTTAGACTGTACGAAATTCCATGTACGTATGTTTTTAACATATCACTTATATCACACTTTTGTAATCTGCTGAGAACTGATAGTCGATGCCTCTTTTAAAAAATATTATGATTTATTGTTTCACTTGATTAATACTGGTCTTTGATGTTTATATAAAAACAATTTCTTACCTTTTCTTTCCACATGTTACTGAAACTTTAACTCCGTTATACTCGTATCATGATGTAAAGTAAACTGATTTTTTCAAATGAAATGGGAACAGTAATGCACGTGGTTTTATAGTAATTTTATTACAACTTATTTTGAATTATTATAATGCACTTCCACAGAGTGAGAGTAATTTTCATAAGCAGTGTCTGTATGATCATATATAATTATCTATCAATTCCTGTATTGTTAAACGCTCCTATGATTTTTCTAATTCAAACTTGACGCATACGGTAGTTTCCTAGAATAAATTAACTATGTAATTATGTATACCCGTTGAGTGTAGATTAAAAATATCTCACCAGATTGTGTGCATATTTTAAAAAAGTGTCTAGTCGCGGCACAATTTGTAAAAAATAGACCTTACCTAGACATTTTGACTACTGACATGATTTTTTCAGGAAATGTAGTTTACGCATAATAACATATTTAAAGAAGAATTTAAGTTTAAAGAATTCAAGTTCAAATGTCATATTGGAAAAATGGCTTACGGGCATAGACGGAGAAAATATTTTCTTATTGCCTTATTATTTATAACCGATTGTAATACTCCATAAAAAAGTAATTATAATCAAATAGTAAAGGTCTTAACATATACAGATAGTGGCAGCTAAGTAAGTACACGGACGAATTTATAGGTATCTAGACATGTCATATTCACAGGAGATAAGCAAGTTGAATGTACAACGAAACAAAGGATTGTAAATGGTGGGGGCTCGATCGAGACAGCTGCAACTTATCGCATGCTATATGAAGGTATTTACATTTATTCCACATTAAGCAGAAACGTTTGTTTTGTAGAATATTTTACTTTGTCAATTTAATTAAATGGATCAGGTTACCCAAAAATCCAGATAAATAAGTGGTATTATGGTGGCCAGTTTGATTGAGACATCAAAACAAACAAGTTGCAAAAAATTTCACGAAAATTCATTCATTATGACAAATTTCCTAAAGCTAACTATCATCGCAAAAGACTTTGTTGTTCGTTTTTTCACAAATTTTTATGGAGTGTAAACATATTTTACATTTGAAGTATGTATCCATGTTAAAATTTAATTTGTTTATAACCAATTTTTGTTGAAATGTAAATAAAATGGCCAAAAGTTGAAATAACAAATACTACACTTTGAACTAATGCGCACATTCATCGTATTTGATAACAGGATTTCACAAGGAAGTAAAGTTTTTTGCTGTTTTACTGTCTATTCTGGTTTGAAATTTGAACTGAAGATTGTATTCTGTAACTGCTATACCGGGTGTCAACGGATCATGGTAGACCCCTTTTTTCCCTTGTTTTTAAGAATATCAGAATGAAACTAGGTAGATGTATTATATGATAAAGAAGACACTTTGTGGCATAACTGTCATTTTTTACCACTTCCGGTTTCACCCGAAAAGGACTCAGCTTTTGATGTTTAAATGGAATACCATGTATATTATTATATTTTTGGAATTCTTGCAAAATTCTGAGTACGGTGATGCCTCATAAGTGAAATTTCGACTCCATGAAAAAAAATTCACTAGAAATTTGTTGGTACATCTACAGTGCCATGATAAAAAAAAATTGCTTGTAATGGACCTGTGTGATGTCAGAAAAATCAAATCGAGCATAAAAAATTGAGAATGTGTATTTTGTGGGTCATCAAATTTGGCCTGAACAGTTTTTTTACAATTTTTCAAATGGAACCATAATGATAGAGTACTACCATAAAATAGCGGATGTTCTAAAGACAGTTATGCGTCAAAGTGTCTTCTTGATCATATAATACATCTACCAAGTTTTATTCCGATATTCTTAAAAATAGGGAAAAAGGGGGTCTACCATGATCCATTGACACCCGGTATTTAGCTGTAATTTCTTAATACCAAGAAATAATCTGTACGTCTCTAATTTTTATTTCAAAGGAAACGCAACCTGTTTCAGTTTTAATTTTTTTAATATAAATTAGTATACGTTGCATAATAAATATACAGCACTAGGATTGTGCATTGTTTTATATTTATAACACGATATTCCTTGTGCAAGAGAATACCAGAAAGGAAAAATAAAAATTATGATAACGCCAATTCACAAGATTTTAAATTAAAATACATATCAAATTTAAACAAAAATTAAAGTAACCAAACGGTTAACATTTACATCGTAACTATCAACTTCAGTACGAACACAGATATCGGCCCTTTTGAAACCATTTCCATTTAAATCGAAGCATGAATCTCTGACTTCCAGTAATATTCTGTGGCCATAGTGACTGTTCAGTTCAGGAATGCACGCTTTCGTGCCGTACGGTATTCCTAATCTGCTGTCCATAGCTAAAGTTACAAATGTTGCTCTGTCATCGATGTAATCCTAGAAAAAGGAAGGACTATTAGTATCAAGTAATATGCTATCAAAACCATTATATATACTATAAATTTAAATATAGCATATTATTATGAACTTAAGTACATAAAGGAATAAATGAAACGACTTCAGAAAATGTAATTTATGATAGAATGTATCAAATATATAAGACCTGGGCGAGCGTAGGTGCGTCTTTGCTATGTACATACTTCGGTATGCGATGTAAAGCAACGACAGGCGCAGTTAGTACTTGGATGGGTGGCCATTCCAACGGAAACCGCGTCCTCGCCTCACACATCTTCCAGCGGCTTGTATATCAGTGTATGCGCGGAAGCTATACAATCTTAGGCGAGGGTTGTATAGGAGATATACCATCCTTCGGAGGGGATGTAAAGCCGTCGGTCCCTTGTCTATTAAATGTTAGGCAAGTAAAAGATCCCTACTCTTCTTAAGGGAAGAGGTTCGGCAAAATTCTTGGTTGGGGGTAGCTCGTCTACAGGCGTCGGTGTTAGGCCTCAGTAGCGGAAATAGGCTGACGTTAAATATATAAGACCTCTACACCTTTTAGCAAATTTATAACAATTATTGGCCAGGTTCTAGGTTAGGAGAAAATTTGTAAATATTAATCTATATAAAAATAACACCAAATAAGAAAAGTGTCTAAAGAAATATTACTACATTGAATTTATATTTTTAAATAATAGGATTGCAGTAGCTTCAGATTTCAAAACAGCTACGCTTTTGCCGAGCGAGGGCCTTACTTGATGACTTCTCTGTAGGTGATATAAAAAAAAACTTTTCTGACATGTTATCCAGTCCTTGTTGTAGTGTATACTACGTATTAGAAAAAAATTAGTTCGAAAACCGTCAAAATACTTGAACTTTCCACTCATAATGTCAAACACCATAAAAAAGAGCCATGTATTTTCAATTATCAAAAAACTACAATTTTTATTTAAAAAATCCTCTCCACATACCCCAAAAATCAAATTTCAATTCGTTTAAATAAAAATTTTACATGCATTCATTTCCGCGATCTCTAGTCTACTCGTAATTGCGTAGTAACTAGCAAACGGTTATTTATCTTTCTGCACGTCACCCCACAAATGCATATCAATATCTACTGCTGCTTCCTAAAATTCAGCGCGACAAGTAAAGTATAAGAGATCTACATCCCACAGCACTTCTTATACCAAGACCTACGTCCACCGCCGTGAATAAGTGCTGGACTGGGGATCAATTAGTACAGGTGCGTATTGAAATTTAAAATTTCAAGTTACCACAAATCTTCAAATAACTTTCTTAATAAAATAGATACAGGGGTCAACGAAAAACCAAGATGCTTCAAATTTCAAGCTTTATTAACGATATAATTTTCAAATAGGATTTCAAACGAATTCGATTATTGCGCACTTACGTGTGTGCACTGAATGGCTGGACCAAGCCCGCACGCAGTCTGGGGACATATCCAGATATCAAAAAAACATTTCTGCCTGACTCGATGGGGCACGATTAATAAGCTCGGGCGCGATGAGGCTGAAGGCAAGTCAAGTCAGTGCCGCGTTCTACACGTACTCGTGTCTTCCTTGGTGGTTCAAGTAAAAACATCCATAATCTTTGCCCTAGTGCTTTTTAATATTTTTTAGTGTATTTTAATTATTATTTTACCAGCTCATTCGCCAAACAAGTGACTTTTTAAAACTTTTTAAACAAATCGAGTTAATTTTTTCATTTTCGACGCAACTTCGCTGTTGAAAGATTACCCAAATCAGAATATATTTTTTAGTTATTTTTAAACATTCTGTGAAATAAATTTTAGTTTTCGTTTTTAAAACAAGTGTATTTTTCAACGATAGTATACAGGGTGAACCAAAAAGTCCCCTTCTATATTTTCAAAAGTTAATTTTAAGCTTTTTAAACAAAAGTTAAGTGCTTCTACGACTCATATAGGGTGGAGTATTGACCCTGAGTCCAAAAACATTTATTTCTCTGAAACATTATACCAATCGAAATTAAGTGCACGGATACCCTCGGGCGTCTCAAATCAAGCTCCTGACTGGCCAATTTTTTATATCCCCACTCATTTGTGTTCATCCTATGCCATGAAAATGTTTAGCGGCTGTATACAACTTTGCATACCTCTACCGAGAATTTTCGTAGAGAGAAAAGTTGAAAGATTCGACAAAACGAAACCACTCACGAAAAATCAGCCTGTTAGTAATCAGTTCAAAGAACCCGGACCATTAGCCCTAACTCTTATTTGAATACAAACTGTATAAATATCGATTAATTGAAAATTTTAGCCTGAAAAAAAAGGTTTTTTGGCCAAACAGTGCAAGGTTTCTGGAAAAATTTTAAAACAATTTAAAAAAGAGGTGGTCTGGGGTTAGCTATTAGGGTTATAGGGAATTTTAGCAAGTTATAAAATGTCCATTTAAGAATATAATTTCGTTAAAATTAATTTGTCCCAAATTTGTTTTAGGTCAGCTTCCGTCTAACACACTTCAAAGAAATTGTTAAAATTTGATATTTCTTGATAATTCTTTAGATAACTTCGTCGTTAAATATAGTTGACCATTAATTTTGCGGCTCAGAGTACGGTATATTAATAAGCTAAAATTAAAACAAATTACCTGTAAAGTCCTTAATTTTAGTCCTCTGTCATCTTGATACCCTAATTCACCATCTTGGTTATTATAATCGGGATAATATGCGGTCAAGGTAACATTTTCATACGTTTTTCCTCTACATTTCAGTGATAGTTCTAAAATTTAAAATGAATGAGCTTATTTAATGAGTTTTATTTAGTAGTTGTTACTTCTTATGATAAAGTATTATTTAAAATTAGGCAATCTTGAAAATTTCAGATGAATCCGATAAGTGGTTCTCGAAATATACGACTTTCAAAGGGCGTATTTGAAGCGCGGTGCAACTAACATCATGACGTCAGACAATAGTAAACGAAACGGTCACGTAACACATCAACGATCATGCGTTCCGCTTGAGAACGTTGAGTCTTTCTCAGTGTTATGTGTATTAAATAGGATAATATAAATACCTAGATCACAGATACATGATATTACTCTTAGCAATACTGACATTTTTACCATTCCTCAACATAGGACTACGAAATTTGAATCTTGTTTTTTGTACTTAGGTCCAAAGATTTTTAATCAATATAATATTATATATACATGTCCAGCAAATCATCTTATAGCTTTACAAATAAAATGAAGACGCTTATATTAAGAAATCAAAAAGAAAATTAAACATTTAGTAAATTATTGGTACGCTAAAAGTATGTATCGCCTACATTGTTTTTGAAATACTATTTGATGTACATTTATTTTAAGTTGTATCAACTTATAGTTGTTTGTATTTAAGGCAGGGCTGAAAAATGCTTAGCAATGCCCTTCCCTATCGAGAAAATGTATTTTTATATATTTTTTTCAATAAATATTTTTATTACTATTATTATTATATCTTTTATTGTTGTTTGTGGTGATTAAAAAATGTGGGAAGCGAACTTTAATAAAGCAGACTGTTCGAATCTTCCAGAAGTGGATTTATTAATGATAATGGATTTTTTTGACAATCAAAAATGTGTGGCAGAACATCAGGTCTCATTTTTACATGAACATTGTCCATTAATTTTTTTAATTTTTTTAATACATGTAGTTCTCCATGTATTTTTCAAGCTAAAAATAAAATAGTGTTTTAGATTTTTCTCATTGCAAGCCTTAAAATTTTTTATAAAAACTCGAATAGAAGGGGTATTATTAACATAAGGGATATGTTTTAATAACAGTGTATAAAACGGCCACATGAAATTTGCAATTTTCCCCTACAATCAAAATTTAATAATTGTTTAAAATATATTTGCGTTACACCCTGTATAACAGCAGCTAGGTGTTGAAATATGAAGTAGCGTATTTCTCACATATTTTTAAACCAAATTGAAAAAGACATAAAAATTGCTAGTATTTAAAATATATTTTACGTTTAAATTTCAAAAATAATTTAACATATAGATACTTGAGTAGTGGTGAGAGGTAAGTGAAACCCAAGGCTCATAAAGTAAGATAGGTAGCATGGTAACTTGAACGGAATTGAGGGGTTACGATGAAGGCGGCCATCTTGCGCGTCATCGTGCCTGCTGAAACTTAATTGTACGTATGCATTTTTTGAGACGTTGCGCTTATTTGTTGAGTTATTTCGAAATATTTGTTGTTTTTGTGTTTATAATCGTGCAGTTATAGGTTATTTAGTGTATAAGCTAATTGACAGTTACTGTTAAAGAGAAAAGACTCATAGTATATAGAAGTTTGTAACCTGTGTATTTACAGAAATAATTTTAAGGTAAACAGTTTTTATTATTTTCCGTTCATAATAATAACAAATAACAATGTTACATACAATTATTAGACAACTGGAGGAAAGGTTTGTAGTGTAACTGTTTGCAAAACAGCTCAAAAAAAGGCAAAAGAGAGTGGTGAGATGTTGATGTTTTTTTCCTTCCCTAAAGACCCTCTTATTAATTGCTGTGTCTAATATGACATGATAAAATTTAATGGCCCTCTTGTTAAATTTTATTAATAAATTATTGTATGCACATCTAATTCTAATAAAAAAATTGCATTAAATTTTTTTAATACTACATAATTGTAAAGGTTGGTCTGGATAAAAATTTCTACTCAGTACGTCATAAAATAAGAAACTTTTCTAAGTAACTCTTTTCGTTAGGGCGAAAATTAGTATCATGTATGTGTCTTCATCTATCTTATAACTTATTAAATTCGCTAAGAATTATATAAAGCGATGAAATCAAGACTGAAGTCTCGGGCAAGAAATTGCACACAAGATTAAAAGAACCTACTTCAGTCCCTTGATATAAAATGTACTGCATACATTAATTAGTTATAAATTTGATATATAGTAATGTCAATTTTAAATTCCAAGAAAAACGTTATCGATGTTAATAATCATTAATCAAAAAAGTCAATTTATTAATTTGTGCTTGTACATTAAAAAATACAAAATACGGAATTCAAATTCATAACTAATTATACTTCTATACTAATGGTTTGAATGCCAGAAATTCGAATGAGCAGGCAGAGTGACGCGTTCCCGCATTTTAAATAGTGATCTCTGATTGGTCGAAAGCTACCATGCTACCTATCTTACTTTACAAACCTTGAGTGAAACCTCTCAAATCGTCAATTATTACTATACACCATATATGTCTCCATGGGCGTATAGCGACTTGCGATTCTGCAAGTACCTGAGAGCGGCGACCTTTCAGTCCTAGGTGGACTTAACCTACTGTTATAATATATGATTCGAAGGAAACAACTACTCAGCGGACAAATACCACGATCTGAATTGAATTACACCTTACAAATCATGAAAGAATGGTAACCGATATCATTTGTCAATTCCCTGACTAGACATAAACCGATTTCTAACTTATTAGTTCTCATCAGTATGCAAATCATATATTATAACAGTAGGTAAAGTCCACCTAGGACTGAAAGGTCGCCGCTCTCAGGCACTTGCAGAATCACAAGTCGCTATACGCCCATGGATACATCTATGGTGTATAGTAGCAATTGACCATTTGAGAGGTTTCACTTACCTCTCACCACTACTCAATTTACTATAGTTTGTACAAAACTAGCAGATTGGCCACTATCATTTGTCTGTTCCATGACCTATGGCATACTGATGAGAACTAATAAGTTCGAAACCGGTCTATGTCTGGTCAGGGTATTGATAAATGATATTGGTTGCCATTCTTTCATGACGTGTAGGGTGTAATTCAATGCAGGTCGGGGTATTTGCCCGCTGAGTAGTTGTTTCCTGCAAATCATATATTATATAGATAGTTATATTGAAATGGTCTTCACAAAGTATGTTGATTTCGTGGTAAGCCTTTTTTCTTTTTTCATAGTTTGTTGCCATTTCCTTCGCATTTTTGATAATCCGAAATTCTTCACAAACACGCATAAGTTTCAATAATACACGCTGAGTTAACGATGTGTAATGTTATGAAACAGTAATAACCATGTAATAACGCTCTGTAACTAGCCGCTTCGACTGGCGGGTTGCTATTAAGTGACGTCACGGCCGAGACTCGACAAGGCGGGTGCGTCCATGTTTATGATTTTTTTAGACGATTTACGGGTCTCAAAAAATTCTAGTTTTTTTGCACAGGGAATTTTAAGATCTTTCCGATAATGAAATAAAAAAAAGTGCTAAAATTATCAATTTATTGCTTCAATACATACGAAAATAGAGTAAATCTGCTTAAATGAGCACACTACCTTATTTTTTTTTAAATTCAAGCTTTAATTTGAAATAATTTTATAAATCTGTTCATGATTTTTCTGCATCAAAAATGTAATATAATATTTCAAAATATGAGAGAAATTTTAGGCTGGTGCCAAAGCTGGTGTTGAAGGCTAAAAAAAATTTATTAACAGGTAAGGACCAGTCGAAAATTAAGTTTAGGTTATAACTAAGAGATAAAACAAAAATCAAACACGAGATAAAGTGAAATTGTGAAATGGCCATCAACCCCGAGGTTGAAACTATCACTACCCCTAACATTGAAATCCACCGAAAAATACGAAATAGTGGAAAAGTTTCCTCCCCTTTTTCGAGAGCGCTAAACACGATGTTAATACTATTTCACCCCCCGCTCTCCATCAATCACCCTCAAAACCACCCCCTTTCACATTTAAGAGGTACTGGGCATGCAAGCACTTGTTGGATCGGTTTTTTTCTTAGTAATAATAAAGTTTATTTTCAATTTTGGTAGTACATAAAATATAATAAAGAATGAGGCACCTAAAGTCCTTGAGAGAGTTTGTCTTGTGCCTTAATTGGCGCCTTATCATGGAACTGGACATATTGTAGTCCTACCTGCCCAGTATCCAAAAATATGAACAGGGTGGTTGGTGGAGGGTGAGAGAGAAATGAATATTACCGCCGTGTAGGGGAGGGGATAGTTTCAACCCCGGGGGTGGATAAGATGTTGTCCGATTAAATTTCGTACGTCCTACCTGAACCCTGCCCAAAGAATAGGTCTGCATGTCTACGATGGAAAAAAACGCGAAACAGGGGTGGTTTATCGAGTTTAGGGGTAGTTGCTGAGGGTGAAAACCTTAAAAATATCACCATCGTGTTCAGTGCCCTCGAAAACGGTATTCATGTTTCATCCCTGTTACAGAACTTCTGGGGCTTTTTCAACTTTTTCGTGGACTAATACTTTTACATAATTTCATGTAAATTGAAATATTTTTACGAAAAAAAAAAAAAAAAAAACCGAAAAATCGGTTTTCCGCCGTTTTCTCAGAAAATGTAGGGTTATGTTGAAAAATGCCTGATTGAAAACTTTTAGATTTTTTATTATCTACACTATTGTAAAGGACATTTTCCGTTAGGAGGTCACGTGCCGCCGAGAATCGCAAAAAATCACTTTGAACCGCTAAAAAGCACCCCCTTTCCCAATTTCACTTTATCTCGTGTTTAATTTTTATTTTAACTCTTAGATATAACCCTGTTAATATTTTCTTTTTTCAAAAAGGCATTGGCATTAGCCTATATGAGAATATTCACTTTTATCAGATATATTTGGAAAATATATGAACAAAAAACAGTTAAAATACAATAGATACAGAATTAAAGATAAGCAAAATGATGCTACCGACACAAAATGTGTAACATAGTTCTTTGGCACAGAATGTAATATGATCTTAAATATAATGTATAACTGGAGGTACAGCATCACATTGTCACGTCCCCACACCTTCGTAATGTAATTGAATGTATTTTATTGTTAAAATGATTCTTTTTAAAAAAATCAATACAAATATTGTACTTACCATTATCGTAAAGTGCCGCTATTAAATGGCCGGCGAAGCATGATAGGAGAACACTAATGTGGTAATTCATAATTTAATCATACAAAAAATACTGCAATAAAATGTAAGCGCCTATACTTACTGTGAAAATTAAAACCATACAAATATGCGATTTAATCAATTTATTGTAAACATGGAGTGCATTGACATTAATATCTGAGTTACAATTATTTTAAAGCAATGAACTTAAACAACAATTATTTTAAGCGCAAGTATCATCGGCCCTTCTCCTGCTTGACGGCAAAGGTTCTGCGTATTGTTGACGACTTTTTATTATATTTAGACCCACTTTAGAGAAGTTGTCATTATACTCAGTTGTTCCTGTTCTCGGTGCAAACCATTCATCGACCAGTGTTGGTGCTATAAGAAATATATAAAATATTTTAGGAAAGGTGTAACGCAATAATTATTTTTAAGAAAATTATAAGATATTTTAAGTATTGTTAAAATTATAATGATTTTTATATACAGGGTGTTCTTTAACGATTTGCTAATATTTTAGGGTGTGAATCCTTAAGTCATTTTATGAAGAAAAGTTCAAATGAGTATACGTTCGAAACGGTTTAATTTTTTTGCTACAGGGTGTTGAATTTTGTTTTAAAATTGTTATTTTTTAATACCTTAGAAAATACTTTAGATATTATTTTCAATTTTGGATGTGTTAATAGGTTATAAAAACACATATTATAGTTAGAAAAGTTATTTTCTTATTCCACCAGTGGCGTCCCTGCAAACATATCTACTGATATCTTACCTCAAAAAAGTGGTACGCTACTGACACTTTTCATGTGGATATGCCTTGTCAATTCTACATGAAAAGGATCTCTTGCGATTTTCCCGTTAGACGTACTCTTGATTAAAAAATTAAATTGAAATTGAAACTAATTATTATTAACATTGATAATGATAAATTATATTTTATAAAAATTGCTGAAAATGGCCACCATTACTTAACGGTATACTTCCGCGCATTGAATTGCGCACTTGTTCAAATATTTCCGGCGTATTCCGTATTGTTTCACACGAGCCAACTATTTGCTGTCTTAAATCTTCTAAAGTGTTAACGAGAAATTCTTACATCAGAGTTTTAAGATGACCCCACAAAAGAAAATCAAAACTATTGAGATCGGGAAATCCTGCTGGCCATTGCTAAGGTCCTCCGCGACCTATCCAATGATTAGGATATAACATCTGTAAATGGTCGCGAACAATTACACTGAAATGAACAGAAGCTCCATCGTGCATGTACCACTTTTGATTCCTTAACGCAATTGGTATATCTTCAAGCAATACAGGTAGTTCTTCTTGGAGAAAATGCAGGTAAGATTGTCCATTAAGGCATCTTGGCAGAAAAAAAGATAATATAAGATTTACCCATAATTCCTATCCATACATTACCCGAAAATTAATCTTGGAAATGGGTTTTGATTGTGGCATGGGGGCTGCTTTCATCCGCTCACATATGATTATTATGGAAATTTTGAATAGTATTCCTAGAAAAATTTGCTTCGTCTGTTAATATAATTTGTGACTCAAACTGCGGATTTAGTATAAACTTCTGAAGATATCACTGGCAGAAGTTCACACACTGTAGAAAATCTCTTGAAAGTAATGCCTGTACTCTTAGAATATGGTCCGGATACATCAAAATATCAACCAAAATTCACCAAACAGTTGACAAATATACAGAGCTCTAGCAATCTTCCTCGTACTCGCCTCAGGATGTTCGTCGATTTCCTGCAGCACCCCTTCCTCAATTTCGATGGTCAGACTGTTCGAGGTCTACCTTCCGAAGTACCTTTTTGGAAACTGCTAGTTCAAAAGTCCTCACCCACAGACGGCCGGAGGCGGGGAAGGGGGATAGAAAATAGTTTAAAAAAATCGGTTTTTCGCAAAAAACTTGGAAAGTATCAATTTTACTGTAAAATATGTACTGTCGTGAGCAGAAAAAGTAGGATAACTTTTTTTTTCTAATGTAAATTTGTCTCTATTTGAATATGTAATAAGTAGCTGAAATAAAACAGATCACTTTTAATTTATTTTTCATTTTAATGCTGTAGTTATTGCTATAGTAAATGATGGATCGTTCATCAGACAAATTGCACTGCGTTATAACATTAACAAAAATTTGGTGTGTAACATTTTAAGAAAGTGGAGAATAAACGGTACGATTAGTAGACATCCTGGATCAAAGGACAAAAGTTATCCTACTTAACAAGAAACTAACTATTAATATTTCGTTATTGCACCATTTCTATTTATAACTTCTATAAGTCTGTTTGGCATAGAATTAAATAACCTTATACAATAATCATTAGTAATAATATTTTCCCGTGCATTATTTACTATTTCCAGTAATTCTTCGGCATTCCGTGGTCTCACATTTCGTTTTTGATACTTCTTACGAGTAGTCTCCATGCTTCTTCCACAGGGTTAAGATCTGGACTATGGCTGGGCCAGTTAAGAACATTGAAGTTGTTATCTTGAAACCAGTTAATTATGGTATGAGCAGTATGAACGAAACAATTGTCTTGTTGAAATATGAACCCATTATTAGGAAATAATTGTGACACAGGAGGGACCATAATATTGTCTAAAATCATAATATACGTTTCACTATTAAATCGTTCCTCAATATGCCACAAAACACCAGGACCACGTGCCGATATCTAAGTCCACATATTGACGGAAAATCTACCACTTTTATCATTGTTAGATATATATTTCTCATCGAATCGAGTATTCGGAGGGCGAAAAACACGAATACGACCGCTGTGTGTTGATTGGAAAGTTATTTCATCTGCAAAGATTACATTGTTCCAAAAATTTACATCATGCGCTAAAAATTCAAGCGCAAATCCTACTCGAGCTTCTTTACGTTCAGCTTTAAGTAAGTATTTCTGTGCTGCTGCATGACAGCATAGCTCCGATTCTCTTACTCGCCGGCGACCAGTACTACTCGATCCAGGAAAATTCGTTTCTTCAGCAGCCTGAATAACTGAGTAAAATGGATTTGCTACTAAAGCATTTACCAATTGCAATCTTGTTGTTGAGTTGATATCCTTTGTTGCCCTGATCCAGGATTTCTACTAATCTGTACCTAAACCGCTTATTCTCCATATTCTTAAAATGTTACACATCGAATTTTTGTCAATATTATAACGCAGTACAATTTGTCTCATTGACCATCCATCTTCTGCTTTAGCAATAACTCCAGATTAAACTAAATGGCTATAAAGCATATTAGTTTTTTGCACACTTGCAATAAATTATGACAACTAACTGACAATGTCACAAAAATTAAAGTTAGATATACACAACCGCTATAAGACTTGTCCTATTTTTTTTTGCTCACGACCGTACATATATTACAGTAAAATTTATAATTTCCGAGTTTTTTGCGGAAAACCGATTTTTTAACCTATTTTGTGACCCCCTTCCCCACCACCGGCGTCTACGGGTGGGGGGGGGGGGACTTTTGATATGTTAGAAAATACCATAAATAAGCCTGTTCTCAAAATTTCAGCCCGCTCTGAATTATTTCATCCAAATCGACAAACTTCATCCCATTTTATTGGTCTATGAAATATTCAAATAAATACAGCGAAGAAATAATATAAATTCAATGAAACAATAAAAATCGAAGAAATAATAGGTTGAGATGGTTTTGAACACCAACAACTTAGTTTATGTCAACAAATATTGTTTTGAAAATGATTCATTTATTCCAGGATAACTAGATTTATGAATTCAAAAAGTATTAGCCAATACTGCTAATGAAGCAATTTGAATTTAATTATTTTAATCAAGGACTGTGCATCTGACCAGAAAAACACAAGAGACCGTTTTCATGTAGAATTCACCAGGCAAATCCACATTGAAGAATGTCAGTGACGTACCATGTCCTTGGTAAAAAATATCAGAGGACATGTTTGCAGGAACGCCACTGGTGGAGCAATAAAATAACTTTTCTAACTAAGATATGTGGATTTATACCCTATTAATACGTACTAAAAGTGAAAATAATATCTAAAGTACGTTCTGAGATATTAAAAAATAACGATTTTTAAAAAAATTCAACACCCTGCAGCAAAAAATTTAAGCCGGATGTGAACTTTTCATTATAAAATGAACTAAAAAATTACACGCTGAAATATTAGCACATCACTAGGGAGCACCTTGTATAATAATGTTAATAAACTGCTGCACAAAATTCAAGCACAACCTGAAAATTTTGTCACAATTTTTCGCTGTATATCTTCGGTTAGAATTGATCGATTGAGATGACGTTTTTGACGTCTCGACGGAAAAATTACTGAAAATTTGCACAGGGGTAAGCGGTTGTGATACAATTTGTATCCTAAGAAGTACAGGACAATTTCCAGAACGCTTGTAATTTTCAAAAAATTTAGCAACGTACCAATTCCAAAATTTCAGAATTTCTTAATCACTTATTCCTTGAGGTAATACCCCGAAAAGGTTTTACCATTTTTGGCCCAATGTCATTTTCTTTTGAAATCTACCGCAACATTTGAATGGCCATATAAATTGAATGGTATTTAGTTACCATATCCAGTGCTTGTAGCGCTGTCTAAGGATTCCATTTGTCAATTTCGCAATTACGTGGAAATTCAATAAAAATTCCAGTTAAAAAGTGTCAATTAAAAATTTAATTCAATATCTGATAACAAATCTGTAAGAACCATAAACACAATAACGTCACATTGACTATTTATTCGATGGATCAATGACGATCGTGGTCAGAGAGAAGTCACAAGAATTTATAATGTAAGTCATAGCGTTATCTCAAGAGACTTTTAACGGCACTGGGAAAGAGATAAAGTCGGTTTCGAACGTAATAGTGGAAGACCAAGAAAGCTGAGCCAGCGACAGGTACGATTCTAGAAGTAAGAGCTATTCGAGACATTGCACAACCCGACTATGTTGAGACATTGGAGAGGACACTGAAGTAATAATGTCAAATTGGACAGTGAGAAGAAGACCTCATGACCTAGAGCTAAGGTTGATATTTATTTGTTTATTTATTAATTTTTCTTTATTTCTCTAGCAAATTTCTAGACCAAATCTTCATATCTACCTTTGTGAATTTATAATAATTATTTTTATAAAACTGGACATCGAGGTGCATGTCCATTGCTCGAGCGGAACCATCCAGCTGCACGGCTTTGGTGGAGGAGAATTGACTGCTTGGGGTCGGGTAATGCTTAACGGTTAATCTGCGCTAGTGATTATAGATCATAATATTAGCGCAGATGTACCGGGATAATTACCTTGCTCCAGCAGTGGTTCCTATTGATCAAAATTTCGGTAACGATTTCAAGCTCGTTGATGACAACGCTACACCACATAGACTCGGAATCATTGTCAAATTTTTACATGACAACGAAATTAAATGATTAAAAAAAATCGAAAAAATTTGGGAAGAATTGGTAGGTTCCAAGCTTTTGCAAAATTGCAAGAAGGGGCCTGAAAATCGCCCTGTACATCTTAGGATACAAATTGCATCACAACCACTACCCCTGTACAAATGTCCAATGAATTTCCCATCGAGACGTTGAAAACCATCTCAATCAGTCAACTCTAACAGAAGATACACAACGAGATATTGTGACCAAATTTTCAGGTAGTTTTTGAACTTTGCAAGGCAGTTTATAATGAATTATGTTATACCACACATCGTTTAATTACATAATATATAAGAAAAAGTATAGAACGTCGATTTCGAAAGAATAGATCAATTTTTGTTAAAATTAACTGAAGAGTTGGTTAGTTTCACTGCGGAAAAATGCAGAAGTGAAATTGGCTCGAGTCCTATTTTTAAACAATGACCACATAATTAATTTTTTGTAATGCCTCAAACTCTACGCTATTAGAGAAAAGTCAGCTTTACTATGCTAAAAGTTATATTTTTCACCATGAGCATGATCCTTTATTATATACGTAACCATTATTCAACAGTTTCATGACCAATGAAATAGTTCGTACTGTTTAGCAGCAGAATAAGTGTTTGATATGTTTCTCATGTGTCACATTTGACAGTTATATCCAAATTGTAGTGTGGTCAATAAGAAATTCCCACAGTAGCATCACGTAGCAGGAATCTAGTAAGGTGCCAAATCAGTGCTGGGTTGAAGCTTTGCCAATCGCTAGTCCAGGGATAGTACTTATTTATTTTTTATGACAAATTTTTCGGGGGAGTAGTATGCGTCACCTATTTTATATCAGATATTTTGAGTTATAGCAGGTCAGCCCTTGACTGTATAAAATATCTTCACTGTGGAAATGCATATAGATAGATTTCTGTATCATAGGTTGGCAAAGAACTTCTTTTCGTATCATTTCCTTCTTCATCCTTCCTCATATGTGCTTACCAGGATAACTGTTCCTATTTTATTTTCTTCTCTACTTATTGTCTTTCTCTAATTGTCTCTACGTAATATTGTCTAGGAAAGTATCACCAAAGCATCTTACTAGATATTAATTACACAATATTTGTTTATCATTTAAGGTATTATTTAAGCTATTCAAATCCCCAACCCATAATTCCCTATACTTTCTACTAGTGATTCAGTTAGTCGTATCTTATATTTGATGATACCTTTGTTCCTTTTCTCGTCCTTGGTCACCAATCACTATGTGCTGAATGTTTTGTAAGTAATATGTTTCCAAACCCCAACCCAAATTTTTTTGTGAGATTTTCCATCATGTATGACATATCATCCAAATCTTCGACAAAGACAATTTAGTCATCCATAGATGGACCGTTTTATTCTTCAATTGTAGTTCCATTTTATTACAGTTTCTTGACCACTTCGTAAAACCAGAATTGATATACTTTGAATAATGTGGGAGCCTTTTCTTATTTATTTGAAAAAGCTGGGATAATCTTCCTTGGCCCTTTATACCGATGAGATTACCTTTGTATAAATTGTTCAGTTCATTTACTTATTGTTAATTAGTGCTTTTTTCCCCATGGCATATCAGAAAGTTTAATAGAACTAAATTAAGTTAACTGCCATAAATATACAAGTGGCTTCTCTATCTACTGTTTTAAACATAAATTATCTGTGCAAGATCTGCTGGATCTGAACCCTCCCTGCTTCGCCATGTTTCTAATTTGCTCCACAACTCTTTCTTCAAATCTTGTAGATGCAATTACACTCAGGACTAGTTTATCTAAATTCTGTTTATATGGTAGATGCATGTCATGGAAACAATTATTGATAAAATTGTATCAAAGAAAATTATCTGCTAAGTAAATTTAATTAAAGGCTGATATACCGGCCCTCACTCCTCTATAGTTTTGACATTTCTCTTTATTTCCATTCTTATGGATTGGGCTAATGTATACTATCCTCCGTTGATTGGCATAGAACTTCTACTTAAGGATTTAATAAACGTCGAGCATAATAGCTCTAAAATGTCTTGCGGGGCCTATTTTAGAAATTCCACAGGTATAAACCTCCTCGTTCAGGAGCTTTGCTGTTTTTTATAGTACTCAGTTGCTTTATAATCTCTTCTACGGTTATTAGTTCATACATATTTATGTAGAAATTCTCCGAATTCTCAGAAATGGAAAAGCACACAGATTTAATTTTTCCCCAGCATATTTAGCTCTACTGATTTCAATTTAAATGTTTTAAGTAATAAATATTTCTGTAGTTTTAAATAATGTAAACTGGTAATGGTCTGTAGCAACAATAGTTATACAAAAGATAAAATATCTACTTACTTCTTGTAAATGTAATCTGTGGACACACATCGATGAACGGCTGTATGAACGCATTGTATCTAAACTTAGTTGGATCTCTGTAGCCTTGTCCTAAACCGATGACTTCTCCTTTAACTGGAATACCTACTGGAGAGTCTACCGCAGCCATCAACTTCTTATATTGGCTTAATGGTAGACCTAAAATTTGTTCACATTATTAATACTAGAGTAGAAAAGTCAAAGATTAGTGTACTTCTTTTAATATAATCAGTTTGGTATATTGATTCCATTTTTTCATCGTCGTTATCACATGGATGATCAAGAACGTCATTTGATAGAACAGTCATCTAAAAAAAAATCAAGTTAAAATATCTTCATCGTTTTTGTCAAAAATTTATGTATGCATGATATGCAGGGTGTTCCAATATTCTGTGTAAACCATCTTGCTTGCGGTCAAAATAAGCCGATTGAACCAAAATTATTTCTATTCTAACAGCCAGTTTCACAATCATTGGTTAACTAATAGTTAGGGGGTAAGTCATGATTTTCTACAAAATTTCAAGGCCTATAGATATGGTTAACTAAAAATATGACAACTGTCATATCAATTGTATTGTATAGTAATACAATGTGATAAAATAGTTTAGTTTTTTCTACCTATATGTATTTCGCTATTACAGTATGAATGCTTACAGCAATGATGAGGAGGTTAGAGTGTCAAGAGTGTTTCACAATATAATTCTAGATTTAGGGGTAGTGGGATCCAATGCATTAACTAATATGGTTAATGCAGTGCTGCTGTTAACACCAGTGTTATTGATCTTTTTATTTCATGGTGCCTCGAAAGCCAATGGACCAGTAACATGGCCACCTCATCCACCTTGTTTAAATCTTTTAGATTATTTTGTGTGAGGTTTTATAAAAAGCAGAATATACAATAGAGGTCCAAGACCTTAGTAAATTGCGTAATAAAGTTGACATTTTCAAGCATATTACACCAATACCAACATCTAAGAGGACGCAACTTTTAATTTAGAACTTCATTTATTTTTAAAAATTGAGGAAGATGCGTAAATTTTACAATGCTTGAATTCCTTATGTTTTCATAATATGTATTATACAAGTTGAGAATATAATAAAAGAAACTCATTAAAAAATGTTACTTCGTAAATATTTGAAGTAGTTACGGGGAGCCGCTGGTCCAGTCTGACCCCCAAGTACTTCACGCACCTCTTGGTTGGGATTTTGTTTCCCCGGATCGAGATTGGTGTTAGGATTTTGTTTTCAGTGAAACGGCGCGTGAAGACTATCGCCTCCGACTTCTCAGCATTTACCCGAATCTTCCACTGGGCGTAATACGCCGTGGCACAGGCCATGTGCGCCTTCAGCAGCATGTTCGCTGCTTGGGCGTTATGCGAATGCGCGTACATGGCCGTTTCATCGGCGTACTTGGCCAGCTTCGTATTCGGGAACTCTGGGAATTCTACCGCACACATCCACATTCAGGTTTTATATACAATATAGATATGTCAGTATCAGTATTAAAAAAAACATTATACTATACTATACACAAATGATCGAAAACAAGTTTGTCTTTGCGAATTACTTAACTAAAGTCTAAATAAAACAATATACTTTTGTAATCTTACCATTTTACTAAGTTCGTCAAGTTCTTGGTATAGCTTCTTCTCCTTTTGCGCCAACCTCTTATATCCGCCAAGTCCAGAGTCATACAAATGAGCGTCGCAATGACAGTAGGGTTCAACCAGTTGCGCTACATAATAATTGTTGGGTTTTGTACGGATGGGGGGTTGGGATGGCCTAAAAAATAATTAATTTACTGTTAACAGCTACGATTTGGTGGCTCTTTAGCTCGAGCAGACTCCTAAAAGATAAAGGAAATGATCATACATAAGGCAACTGAAACTTGTAGCTTTAACCATAGTATTTAGTAACTGGATTCGACATTATCTAAAATACAGTATGTCACCGGAAACTAGCTTTCGAGTGAAAAAGCCACATATTACCTTAACATAGCGTTTATCCCGTATGTTAGTGTGCTGTGGATGCACCGTTAAGGCTCCCATACACGGAAGGGAATTTTAAACGATTTGTTCCGCCACGGACCAAATCTGTTGTCGATGTTTACGTTAGTGACGTGCAACGAATTTGATCGGTAAAACATCCGATGAGTAACAGGACAGATCCTTGCAGGTTCAGTCCTGTCGGTACATATACAGGGAGATATCAATTCCGTTCGAATAGTAAACGTGTCAGTGAAACATGAAATGGACAAACAATATATTAACCGATTTTATAGATTTATATAGGGAATAACATATTTGTGGAAAAGTAAAGACAGATCGTACGCAAATTGAAATATGAAAGGAGAAGCTTATGACGATTTGGTTAATTTTTTGAAAAATTTGCCCTGGCATTCGTAAATAATTTTTGTAAATTATCCTGCCCATTCGTTCTTAGTTCTCGGATTAAACGCATATGTCCATATATTTTTTCCTGGATATTCATCTACTTTGTTCGATTTTATTCTTTTTATTTTCACACATTTGCCAGATGCATAGACCCATAAGTGCAAGTTTTCTTCTTTTTTGAATCCTGGCCATCTTTACTGACGCAACAAATCCATTTTGGATTTTTAGCATACCTAAAATATCTGAACGCTCGTTCAGTTCCCTCGGAGGCCTCGGAATTTAAAGAGGATTTACTATTAACTGAACTGCCCGTCATTTCAAAATATCTGTACCCTGAGAGTCGGTAGATGCGATCTAACCAATCTGGACGGCGGGACAAATCGTTAAAAAATCCTTTCCGTGTATGGGGCCTTTAGTGTGCTTATCGTAGGGCAAACTATGCAGAAAAATATCTGTAAAATTATTTACACACAACCCCATTGGCACCTTTCTTTTGAGTAACCTTCCTGTATATTCTTTGCATTAAAAGTATGTCAGTTTGTCCTTCTTAGCAATAATAGTGTTTACTACATGCCAAATATCATTATCATTCGTTGCGCCTCTTCTCAATAAATTGCTATCTCCCTGTATATTTTCCCTGAAGGCATAGCAGATTTTTTCTTGACAATTCTGTTAAAAACGTGTCAAATATTATTGTTTTTTTATGACATTTTTACAATTTATTTTTTTAATATTGTTTTTCTCTGCCAAATAGTTTTTTAGATGTAGTGCTAATAGGAAGAAACAGGCAGATAAATTGAAAGACAAAGGCAAAAATTATTTTTGTAATTTATATTATAATTGGTTCTTTTATGGTTATTTTTTAAGGCCCGTGTGCACCTTTGTGTTAAGACACTGGGGTTTGTGTCAGTTTGGTGCTTAAGTAGTAGAGACTCAGAAAAGGAATGACGGACAGCGAGTGAAGTTGGGCGGAATGAAATAGAACATCATTTTATATCTTATTCTCGATTATTATTTATTATGAGTTTTTGTTTAGTCGACTTATTTATATTTACGACCTGACGAAGTTTAGCATTATCTATTCCACCATTCAACCAGGATATATACATATATCCCAGTTGCCAGAGACTAATTTTGATGAAAAGTTAGAATTAATTGTTACCTCGCTAATTTTTTCATGAAAGGCTAGTTTTTGCTAGTAGAAAGTGGCTCAAAAAAGTTTACCAAATTCTACCCCCGCGGATCCTTATAAACAACCCTCTGAAACGGAAAAATTCAGTTTTTTGCTAATATCTCGAAAAATAATAATAATAAAAAACTGATAGCACCACGTGAAAGTTAGGCGAGGGTTGTATAGGAGATATACCATACTTCGGAGAGGATGTAAAGCCGTCGGTCCCTTGTCTAGTAAATGTTAGGCAAGTAAAAGATCCCTACTCTTCTTAAGGGAAGAAGTTCGGCAAAATTCCTCGTTGCGGGTAGCTCGTCTACAGGCGTCAGTGATAGGCCCCAGTAACGGAAATAGGCCGACGTTAAATAAATGTATAAAAATAAAAATAGTATAAAAGTTTCTTAAATAAATGTTTCCCTTAGCATGAGAAATTATTACAGTTTGCTAGTCCGGCTCAATGTTTCAAGCGCGTCGCACAGGGAAATGAAGCATTTCTCCACCGCCGCTACATAATAAATACAATTCGTACCCATTAAAAACAAAAAAAAAAACAAAGGCAGCATTTTAAAGAGGAAGAATTCAGCTCTCCAATGGTATACTTACTTTTAATTTTTATAATTTTTATTTCTTATAAATTGCACGTGAAAGTTAAGCTTTATCATTTTTCCTCTCTATATTAAAACATAAATATTAAATAAAATACTAATTAAAAAAAAATCCTTGTAAATATGGCTGGTTTATACCTTAAACTTCAATCTAAGTAAAAAACCTACTTTTTTACGTACAAGCCTTTTTGGACCGTTTTAGACAAGTTTTCAAGGGAAAATTTCCTAACCCTAGAAAATGGAAGAAATACCAATGATTTAAAACTTAATTTTTTTTTACCCTGGATACTTTAGAACATAAAAATTAATCTTAGAGGGGCTGGTAACAGCTTAAAATTTTCATCCGGTAAAGTGCCTTTTCTGTGCGAAAAATTTTATTAGAAAAACTTGCTCAGAATTAAAAAATATGACATTGTATTAAACTACAGAACTAAATGCATTTTTTTATTTATAAAATTTTAATTATTTAAGAAGAAAATGCCATGGGAACAAAAATAAAAGTGATCCGCCTTTTTGCCAGAATAATTTATTGTTTATATAAAAAATGCCATCTTTACAAGAAAAAGTTTATCTAGTACTATGCTATGGCACTGGCGAATCTAGTATGAAAAATGTGATTTCAAAGTTTAAGGAAAAGTTTCCGAATATCGTCCTAACGATACAAAAGGTATGGAGAATTGTGAAAAGATTCGAGTAAACCGGAAATGTAAATAAGCAAACTAGGCAAATTTGTAAAATATTCAAAGAAAACAAAGTTTTTCCATTCAAAACAAGATTTCGACATAACGGTGATAAAGACTGTACGGTGATGAAGATTGTTATAGTACTTCTCTTCTATCAGCCTATAAAAAATATAAAAAAAATTGCAAAATTTCAAAAATAAATCTAATTTCAAGTGCACCATGTCAAAAGCAATAAAAAAGTAATCAAATCAACTAAAACATACAGTTTTTCAAAAATAATTCTGGAAAAATTCATGTACAACCGATAATTCTCAATTAATATGCATTCACCGTCAAATACCACCAAATTTACCATTTCAGGACTCGAACCCATTCAAAAACCCATCTTAAAAACATGAAACCCAAATAATCTCAGATTATATCAAAAACACTATTCATACCTGTAGTCACAACATTTTATCTCAATTCGTTACTCTTCCATAAACTAATTTTTCTTTACATTTATTTAACGTCGGTCTATTTCCGCTACTGAGGCCTATCACCGGCGCCTGTAGACGAGCTACCTGCAACCAGGAATTTTGCCGAACCGAATATTTTACTTGCCTAACATTTAATAGACAAGGGACCAACGGCTTTAGATCCCCTCCGAAGGATGGTAAATCATCTACACAACCCTCGCATAAGGTTGCATAGCTTCCGCGCATTCACTGATATACAAGCCGCTGGAAAATATGTGAGGCGAGGACACGGTCTTCTTTGAAACGGTCGCCCATCCAAGTACTAACCACGCCTAACGTAAAGACGCATCTACGCTCGCCCCGATTTTGCTTTTTAAATTTCACTACTTTTCAACCACTCCTCGTATACGTCAAACTACTCCCCTTACTTCTAACAACAACGTTCCAACTCGATTCATCAAATTCTACCACTTCTCATTTCAAATTTTACTACTTTTCGATCATCCCTCGTATACCACATATTATATGGGCATTCTCTTTGCAACCAATATCTTATCTTATTTTCGGTCCACGCGTATTGGGAACATTTTCATATTTTACTGTTATTTACCGCGCACCTATTGGGAACATTCTCATATCTAATTTATATCTTGCAACCGTAAAACGTCGGACTTTCGTTTCGACTTTATGGGGTCATTCCGAAATCATTTAATGTCCAGACAATAAAACTTTAATTAACTTCTAAACCCGAATAGAACAAAATTTCATTTTTATATGAAAAAATTCTCCTTTTCAGTGCCGATTTTTCCATATAAATTTTATTTTAAACTTTTGCAAAAGTGTTGCGCAATGTTGTGCAATATTTATTTATTTATTTATAATAGTACACTGTTCTACAGGTAAAGAACCCAATTACAGAACAGGAAGATAAGAAAAAAAAACAAAAACACTAATAAATAAGCGCTATACAATAAGAAAGATAAAAGATAAAATATTAAATGTCAAAATATCAACTATGCATTAATAGAACAAGAACATAGATTAAGTACGATTATATATAACATAAAGACGGTTAAAATAAATACAAAAACTATACAGGACTCAACAAAATAGTAAGAAAAAACAAAGTAAAAGAAGAAAGCTCATTTTAAATAATACATTCTAATATCATTGAGACTGCAACTAAATATATCAAGACGGCTACCATTAGCATTACAGATATTGCACACTGTATAAAGCGGGGAGTGTTTAAGAACATTAGTACGAGATGTTGACAGATAAAAAGTTAGGCTACTCCTTGAGTTTACCCTGGGTACCATAAAATTTAATTTAGCCAATAATTCTTGGCAATCAATAATATTATGTACTTATTATTTTAAAAAGGAATGCTCTCAAGACTTGTCATGCCATGTTTATGAAGCAGCTCCTCTTGCGGAACACCTAAGGGTGGGTAAACACCGTCCGATTTAAAACTAAGGAATTTTAAAAATCGACGTTGGACTGATTCCAAATTATTGATATGTGATGTAATATGGGGACCATACAAGAGAAGCGTACTCGAGCTTAGATCTAATAAAGGTAAAATGGACAGGTTTAATTGCGTCTAACCGAGTAAAATCACGACAATTTCGCACCAAAAACCCATACGTCTTACTGACTTCTAAGGTAATGGTGTCAACGTGAGCGGCAAAAGAAAGCTTGGTATCAAAAATTACGCCAAGATCGCGAAAGGTGGAGGGGCGGTTCAGATTGACATTATCCAGGTTGTAATCAAAACTTATATGCATGGATTTTGTAGAAAAAGACATGACATTGCATTTGCTGACATTTAATGACAACTAGTTTTCCTGACACCAAACTTTTACACTGTCTAAGTTCCTTTGAAGACGCAGACAATCATTGAGGCTGTTAACGTTATCATAAATCTTTAAATCATCTACAATATCGTTTATAAAAATAATAAACAACAGGGGGCCAAGGATGGACCCCTGTGGAACTCCAGATGTTACAGTATATTCAGCAGACTTAGAACCATTGGATACAACATATTGAGTCCTGTCATATAGGTATGACCTAAAAAAGTTTAATAGGGAATCAGATAAGCCGAATAAATGCAGTTTGTGAAGTAGCATGCTAAAATCGAGAATATTACGCAATCGTGCCGATCCAGACTACATGGTTCCAAATCCTGCTTTAAATAGGGAGTAAAACGTTTCAGCCTGACTTTCGGGTCACGAAAAATGCAACGGTGGTATGGTCAGTCAATCAAGTTGTTCTGCAGTGTGTTCTCGCGCATTAAATCGTTCTACGAGTTTTTTTCTAAAAAGTGAAATTCATTTGTGTGCATTTTTTAATTGACTTATAAAAGTTTGTACACTGTTCGCGATAACAAGTATACTATTAGTCTTTCGATTTAACGAAATGTTGAGAGTACACTTATCGTCTTTCACGTCGGGAATTTTTATAACGGAACCCGGAAACCCTTCCCAGGCCGAAACCTGGTTAAAAAAAGTAATATTAAGTAAATCAAATCTGCCCTCGCGCATTAGTGAATTTTTTCAGAAGCATAAACGCTTAAATAAAATTAATTAATTACACAAAAAACTTTCCAAGTCGAAATTCAATTGTCGAAAAGTTACCTTAACAAAAAATATACAGTGTAAATCATAAATAAATTTCGTTAAAATTTTAAACTCTGTTCAAGTGCAAAATAAATTGTTTACATTCGTTTTAAACAAAGTGTCGTTATTTTAATATACAGGGTGTTACTCTCGATCTGCCAGTGACTTTTAAATTTACAAAAAAAATTCAAAATAAATAATTCTATTAAACAGAAAGTGATGTGATCCAACCATTCTGGTTAAATGCAAGGTGTAGCTTTTGACTCTGTCCAGTAGTTTTAAGGCGACCCCCCGAACTTCAGAATGGAAACAAATAAAGTAGATCAATACCCTCAGTAGTCTCAGCATTCAATTTCCAAACAAAAATATGATAATTTTCCCGCCGCAAGAGGAGTGTTGGTGTTCAAGATAAGCGCTTATACTTTTGTACGTTAATGGGGGGAAATTTGCAGAAGACCGGTTTTTTCATTGACATATCTTTTTCTCTGATGAGGCAACTTTTGCCACCAATGGTGTTGTGTCTAGTCAGAACTGCCGATGCTGGAGCGATACAAACCCAAATTTTAGAATTGTTACCACTAGTCAATATTCTAAAAGAGTTAATGGTTGATGTGCAATATCCTACAATGGTATAATTGGACCATACTTCATTGGTGGAAAATTAAATCAGCATAAATATTTAAATCTACTGGAAAAATTTTTTCATGAATATTTAATTATCTTGCAATGGACGAATGAGCATGTTTGTATTTTCAGCAAGATGGTTGTTCAGCTCACAGCATACAGATAGTATGGAATTGGCTGAACAATAATTTTCCAGAAAAGTGGATTGGACGATTTGGAACCTTTCCGTATCCACCCAGATCGTCTGATTTAACTGCTCGCGATTTTTATTTATGGGTCATCTGAAGCAAATTGTTTATTCCCATGATCTAGCAACGGATGTAAATGTATTGAAAGATAGAATTACAAAAATGCTTTAAATTAAATTAACCTTCAAACCATTCAAAATAGCTATAAAGAATTTAAGAACAGAGTTGAGATGTGTGCTGAAAATGGAGAAACATGGGTAGAATAAATAATTTTAAATTATCAGTACATTTATAATATTAATAAATAATTTTAATTTATAAATGAAAAAAAAAATGCATATAATTCTGTAATTTGGTACGTTATATTTTTAATTCTAAGCAAGCTATTTTTCAATATTTCGCAAGAAAAATGCACTTTACCTGATGCGATTTTTATTTTTAAGCTGTTACGGTCGTGAGCAAAAAAAAAAATAGGACAAGTCTTATAACGGTATTTTGCTAAAATCTAGTTGTGTACATCTAACTTTAATTTTTGTGACATTGTCAGTTAGTTGCCATAATTTATTGCAAGTGTGCAAAAAACTAATATGCCTCATATAAGTAATTTAGTTAAATCTGGAGTTATTGCAAAAGCAGAAGACGGATGGTCAATGAGACAAATTGCACTGCATTATAATATTGACAAAAATTCGGTGTGTAACATTTTAGGAAAGTGGAGAATAAACGGTACGATTAGTAGAAATCCTGGGTCAGGGCGACGAAGGATAGCAACACAACAACAAGATTTGCAACTGGTAAATGCTTTAGTAGAAAATCCATTTTACTCAGTTATTCAGGCTGCTGAAGAACGAATTTTCCTGGATCGAGTAGTACTGGTCGCCGGCGAGTAAGAGAATCGGAGCTACGCTACATATCTAACAATGATAAAAGTGGTAGATTTTCCGTCAATATGTGGGCTTGCATATCGGCACGTGGTCCTGGTGTTTTGTGGCATATTGAGAAACGATTAATAGTGAAACGTATATTAGGATTTTAGACAATATTATGCTCCCTTCTGTGTCACAATTATTTCCTAACAATGAGTTCATATTTCAGCAAGACAATTGTTCCATTCATACTGCTCATACCGTAACTAACTGGTTTCAAGATAACAACATCAATGTTCTTAACTGGCCCAGTCATAGTCCAGATCTTAACCCTGTGGAAGAAGTATGGGGACTACTCGTAAGAACTATCCAAAGACGAAATTTGCGACCACGGAATGCCGAAGAATTACTGGAAATAGTAAATAATACATGGGAAAATATTATTACTAATGATTATTGTATAAGGTTATTTAATTCTATGCCATATATACCTGTAGAAGTTATAAACAGAAATGGTGCAATAACGAAATATTAATAGTTTCCTGCTAAGTAGGATATCCTTTGTCCTTTGATCCAGGATTTCTACTAATCGTACCATTTATTCTCCACTTTCTTAAAATGTTACGCACCAAATTGTTGTTAATGTTATAACACAGTGCAATTTGTCTCATTAACCATCCATCATTTACTATAGCAATAACTACAGCATTAAAATAAAAAATAAATTAAAAGTGATATCTGTTTTATTTCGGCTACTCATTACATATTCAAATAGAGAAAGATTTACATTAGAAAAAAAAGTTGTGCGAGCTAACAAAAACGAACATAAAAGAGCTGCGCGTGCGTTTGAGACCGCGTAGCATAAGAATTGCCCCGCCATTTCAATTATTTGAAATATTTATTTTAATGACATTATTTTCAGTTTATTTTTGTCCATGAAGCATAAACAAATTTTTCTTGAACAAGAATTGTCATGTCTAACAATTTTCTTACGTAATATGCTTCAGAAATTTGTTTCTCAACAGTCCGAATCTTAAAGGGTTAACCAAAGTTCCCTTATTTGATATTACATTGAAATTACCATTTTGCATCACTCTCAACATATCATTTGAATAAACAATGAAGAATTCGTGACAATTACGGAAAAATCAATCTTGAAAAATCTTTGTTTTGGTTTTTCCCATTTTCGACATTGTTTTTCCACAGTAATAGTATGAATTTTTTACACCATCTTAAATTAGACGTTTCCACGAAAAAAATTCCGTCCTGAAATTTTCAAATATCAAAATTTCGTTAATCAACTTTTTTGATTGAAAATTGGGCCTTTTTTTCAAATTAAATTGGCATGAAATGAAAAAATAAATATTTCGCCCATTTAAATTACATTACTGCGAATGCCTACAAAAAACTAGGCTATATTGTGAGAAACTAAAACATTTTACGAACATTTATACACTATCTCTTTTGTTGGATGTTTCTAATGTTCAATTTCAGGCCTAAATTAGAATATGCTGGTGTCGATGTCGTTTGGAATCCACTGTATAATGCTCATATTCTCAACCTAGAACGAATTCAGAGAAAGCATGTTAAATATGTACCCATCTAGGGGTACTTCGCAATTTGATCTCTTAGCCAGATTTGATATGAACGGCTTAGCATCACGACTGATCTACTTTTATGTATTGTTGTTACAATAACAGACTGACTGCCCGGATATTCCCAATTCTATAAATTTTAATGTTCCGTCCTTTCAAACTCGCTGTCGCGCCTTATTTTATCTAGTTACTGCTAGAACGATTTTATTAAAGGTTTCAGCTATTTTATAATATGTGCTCAAATTATCTAGATTATTAATCGAATTTTAAAATTTTTAATTGTAGCGTTAGTAATATTAAAACAAGGTATTTTGAGTAACTCTTGATAATATTTAGTAAATGAATTATTGTTTACTTAAATTACCTATATATGCATTTAAGTTCATTTTTCTCCCTATATGAATATATTTTCTTTTTTGCAATTTACTTTAATATATTACATTTATATACTTTGTAAAATATTTATGATTAAGTTTGTATTGTATATATTGTATTCTAGAAAGAAAATATATGATTTCCCTGTACGTTTTCTGCCCTCCAATTGTATGCTTATCTGCCTAACCAGTTATATTCCTAAACAAATAAGTAAATAACTTGTTGACTGAACATCAGAAACTTTCACAATGTATTGATAATTTTTTGCAAATTTTCTTACCTTGCGGCCATTGGTTTTGGGTAAGGCCATTTGTAATCCTTCTTATTAGTTGTTAGGAATGTATCCTTATCGACCGTCATGTTGGAAGATTTTCTCAAAAATCTTTAAGCCTTTTGTACTTAAAATTTAGAAGGAACTATCATAATATTATTTACTTGCCACTTTTTTCATTACAAATCCTTTTAGTCCACAAAGTCTCGGCCACATAAATTTAAATGAAAACCTTAAAACTAAATAAACGGCAAAATTTTGTGACAGTCTTGTCAAAATGCTTATATAATCCATTTTATATACATTTTGATTAAAGGAAACCTTGACAGTATCGTTCTAGATGCAAAATAAATAAAAAACATTGTTACTTTTCAACAGCACTTTCGGAATAAAAATGTGAATAGTTATCACTGAGAGTTTTTATTTTTACAGAAAGCTTTGGATGAATTAAATGTATAGTAGCGGCAAGGGATATAGTGAACAGTGACTAGGGAAGATGCAAGGCTATGGTGGTTTTAACTCAGGTGGAATATTTTGGGATTATTATTTGTTTATACTACACTAATGGAGATATCCGTTATTATAAATAAACAACTGTTCTGAACTTCTTCACTCTCAAAACTTAATCTGCCTGATCTATTCATACATCTCGTTTAAATATGACTAGTACATGCAGACAAGAAGTATATTGTAGTATTGAAAAATCTCCAGCTAAATGAAAAAAAGTAAAAATTCCTCTCATACCTTCATTCAAGTACTTTTGGTCTTGGTGGGCTCAGTCCCCCATGGACATGTAAAATGTCTCTATAAAGCATTTGTCCCCATGTGTTTACAAGCTTATTATCGTCGCAAGGCCTTTTGTCATTTTTACATGTCTTTTTAAACGGATCCCACGAGGTTATTTGCAAAGTTATCGCTGGTTTATTACCTGTAAAATTATGTGAATTAATAAAATTCATATCAACCTACTGAACTACATCTTTTCCAGCTGTATTCCAGAAAACATCAATTTAATTTCAGAAAGCATCAACTTTATTTCAGATTAGTTAATTGTATTTTAGAAATCATCAATTGTATTTCCGATTAATCAATTTAATTTCAGAAATGTTCAGTTGTAATTCAGATTAGTGAATTGTATTTGAGAAAATGTGATGTGAATTTAATATCATATTCTACATACACTACACTACAACTTCTACATCAACATATCCATGAAAATGCCTCAACTATATACGTAGTAACATAAATAAACTTATTTAAGTCAACTGACTTAAGCATTGTCTCTTTTTAAAAATTGTAAATCAGAATAATTATGAACTTAACAGATAATTGTACAATTTGTCGAGTTTTAATGGCAAGATATCCCGTTACAAAATTAATACCATGTCGTCACCTACTCCACATCAAATGTGCTGAACCTGTGATAAATATACCAGATGCAATTTACCCCTTGTGCAGAGTTGTTGTTACTGGCAATGAACCTGTTATAAGCCAAAGATATGGAAAATATACTGATCGGGATCGCCAGAGGATAGTAATATGTGCCAATAGAGGGGACGATTGGGTAGCTTTGGTAGCGAGTTTGGGCGTGAAGCATAAAACTGTATGTCATTGGGTGCGATCTGGCAGAGATGTAATGTTAGCAAAAGGTGGTAAAAAACCGAAGATTATGACTGAGGATGAAATAGACTTAATTATTTCATGGATAGAAGAGAAATGTGACTACACTATGAAACTAATAAAGGAAAAATTATTGTAGACTTAAAAAAAATGTTTCTGTTCTAAAGGTAACTGCGTAGACGATAGAATCTTTACATTAAGGCAGATACATAAACAGCCTCTTACTATGAATTCAGAAGGAACGAAAATAATACTTGCGGAGTATGTTCGAGCTCTTAACATTATCATACAGCAAGGTAAACAAATTGTTTGGATGGACGAGATTAATTTTAATTTATTTTGCCGTCGGACAAGGGGCCGAGCTCGAGCTGATCTCGGAGCGGGTCAACTTCTACCAATATGCATTGTGTATCTAATAGGAGCTATATCAGCAGCAGCTATAGTAGCTATGGAGCGTAGAAGAGGGTCTTTTACTTCAGTTTTAGCCAATGCTTGGGTCAGGAGGCTTTTACAGCAGTGAGAGGATATGGGAAATCAGCTGGCAGACTTAATTATTGCTTATGACAACGTACCTTGCCATTCAACCCTTATGTTGGCACTTTACTCCCCAATGCAAAATCCAATTAAATGCATTTGGTCTAAATTAAAATGTTATGTTAAGACTCATCTTCAAGGTCCCCATGTAGAAGCTCCTCATGTTATTGAGCAGAGATTGGTATACTTGGAAGCAATTATTGATGAGGAAAAAGATAGAATTCTCGGAGGCGATTGTGCATGTGCAGCTCAACGTACGATCGTACGCCATCCTACGGCTTTAGCCATGAATGACATGCCAGTAGGACGTTAAATATTTTAAAATACTAAAAAATACAGTGTTTTGTTAGTCATTTATTAATGTGTTAATGTATCCATTTAAGAATAAATAGCAATTTGTATGACAAGGGAGAAAATGCATAATTTTCTCCCGCGGATAAAGCGGAGGGCATCAATATCCAAGGGAGGAAACTTTGCTCCTGTGTAATACATATGATTTTTTTCTACGACCATAACAGTGTTTTACATTGGTTTTACATATATTTTATTATATTTTCTTATGCATGACAATCAAAAAACCAAATATGTCAAAATGTCATAATAGGTATTTACATAAGTAAATATTGTTAAAAATCAAAGTACATGGAACGTTGCTAAGGTTGCTTCTTGTTTACAAAATAAACAAACTTCCAAAAAGTTTATAATAATGTATTACGAATGTGAAGATGAAGTTCCTCAAGATATTCTGGAAGAAGCAAACGTGGTTTCGTTAAGTCTATTACCGTTAACGTCTCGTGAAAAATATGAAAAAGAGTACCAGCTATTTAAATGTTGGATGGAGACTAGGCAAATAAGAAAAATATGTCAAGAAGTGGTCCTATTTTACTTCTCCAAAAAATGCACCGATTTGAAGCCTTCATATTATACATTTTCAGGAAGTTTGTGTATCAATAAAAGAAATCTATACAGCTATTTGAAGTTTCTACTTGTTTGCTTCCAGAGGGAGCCAAAGTATTTTCCTCCCGAGGGAGGAAAAGTACTACTTTGCTCCCTGAAATGAGGGAGCAAAATAGTATTTTCTATGTAGGGAGTAGAAAAAAATACTTTTTTCTACGACCGGGAGTAGAAATCGATTTCTATGGCATCAAAATTGTGACTAAAGTAAAGCATTTACTCCCTAGGGACGAAATAAGACAATAATTTCCCTAAGGGAGTTTTTATTTCATGCCCAATAGTTAAACAAAATAAAAATATAAATTAAATATCTGTTGCCATGATACGTTGAATGGAATATGCCAAAGGCTTCTAAGGGTCTGTTTCTGAAACGTAAATAAAGTTATCTATTAATAAATGTCATAGTAACAATTGTTGTCACAATTGTAACTATGACAGTAAAGAATAATTAACTCTATTTAACGTTTCAGAAACTGGCCATAAATATTGTAATTTCACTCCAATTTATTATAATTCTTTATTTATGAAATAAATGTTTCTACTCCCGATCGTGGAAAAAATAGTATATACACCTCGGAAGAGACCGCCAACGTTTCTCTCCATATTGTCTGAAAGTTATTTGTGGCATTCTACGAATATTCTTTCCTATTATTTGGGTTTTCTACCACATGTACTATTATCCTCTTCAACACAAATCACCGAATCTACAAAATAATAGAATTATTGGAAAAAAGGCCTCTGCGCCCGTGACGTTTACGCCAAAGGAAAAGTCAGAGGTTATGTTTTGCAAATAATATAAATCGGAATAAACACAAAAATAATATATTTTGCTGACGTTTCGGAAAGTAATCTCTTTCCGTTTTCAAAGCTATTTTTTTGAAGAACTCTTATTTTGCTGTGTATGTCAAATCTTAAAGCTGTGTATTTGACATACACAGCAAAATAAGAGTTCTTCAAAAAAATAGCTTTGAAAACGGAAAGAGATTACTTTCCGAAACGTCAGCAAAATATATTATTTTTGTGTTTATTCCGATTTATATTATTTGCAAAACATAACCTCTGACTTTTCCTTTGGCGTAAACGTCACGGGCGCAGAGGCCTTTTTTCCAATAATTCTATTATTTTGTAGATTCGGTGATTTGTGTTGAAGAGGATAATAGTACATGTGGTAGAAAACCCAAATAATAGGAAAGAATAAACGTTTCTCTCCCTTAGTGTATAATGTACTATTATAACTACTTTGTGTTGACAAGTTCTGAATTACAAATGATGTTTTCTCAAATACATTAGTGTAATTTGACTTATAATGGACGCTTTATAATTTTTATAATTTACTATTCTGAAATACAACTGATGTTTTCTGAAACACATTTGAGTAATCTGAATTATAATTGACGTTATCTGAAATATAATTTACTATTCTGAAATACAATTGATGCTTTTTGAATTACAGCTGGAAAAGGTGTAATATATATATTTTTAATAGGGGTGTTAAAACTAGAATTATATGTAACGAAGTGTATTTCGTTAACGAAATATGCACATGGTTTATATTTATTTGTATCCTCTAGATCAGTATTTGCTTGTTTTCTGTTAAAATAAAATATATATTGTACCGCCTTCAGCGAATGATAGCATATTACCAGAAATATTTACTATTTGAGCACCTGAACATTTATTTAGAATAGGAATATTTGTAAACCAGGAATTATTGTTTAGTCTTTAAAGTAATTAATTTAATAATTAGTTATCTGTGGCCAATTAAATCCGTTTCTTATTCGTAGTTATTTAGAATTATTATTTGAAACCGGTTCTAGACATTACAATACTTAGTATGCTTTGTTTATACTAACAATTAACGCACATAATAATAAACTACCAGTTCATTAAATAATTCAATACGGTCACCGTCGCGATCTTGTAGCAAGCACACTGGTCCATGCGCGTTTCTAAGAAGTGGGGATCCTTACGATGCCATGGTAGGGAACGTGGCTATAAAACCGACAGTAACGGTCAGTAAAATCAAAAGTTTATCCAACGCTTGAATCCACCAGTCGACTACCAGTATATCAGTGTCCTCAGTTGAAGAGAGAAGATGTAAAGAGTAAGATAAAATATTTTTAAATACTTGGCTAGTGCAATTGTATTTTGCTGTTAATGAATTTTATTCCGAATATCAGGAGATTGATATTTTCTGATATTCTGTTTATTTTACTGATTGAAATTTTCCGGACATTCTGTGTATTATACTGATTAATATTTTTCTGATATTTCGCTTAATTTTCCTGATTGATACTTTCTGATAACTTGTTTATTTTTGTGACTTCCTTTTTCCCCACACCTAACCATTGGTTTTCGCAGCCGGCAGGTGTCATTTCTTTTTTCACCTAGCCCTTGGTTTTCTCAGTCGGCAGGTGTCTCCTAACCTTATTTACTTTTCGTCACAATACTGTTTATTACGGGCTGATACTGAACAAAAATGCCTTTAATTCGGTGACATGGCGATGATTGTCAGGAAGATGCAGAGTATGGTAAGGATTACAATGAGCTACATCCAAGATAGGATGATCGGATATGAGATGGAGGGAGAGATTGTTTGGAAAAATATCACGTGTGGGGTTCCACAGGGCTCGGTGCTTGGACCGACATTGTGGAACATTATGTTTGATGATGTCTTCCGATTGCGATGGCAAGATGGTGTGAAGGTCATCTGTTATGCGGACGATCTGGCCATAATAGTGACTGGAAGGTGGACAGTCCACATAACGGAGGCGGCCAATGAGGCCATCAAAAAGATCGAGGGATGGCTTGCAAGGATGCAGCTCGAGTTAGCTGCTGAAAAAACGGAGCTCTTAGTTATTACCAGGAAGAAAAACCTACCACCCATGACAGTTAGGGTAGGACAAGTGGAGATACGCCCAGGTGACCATTTGAAGGACTTGGCTGGATTCTAAGTTGAACTTTGGCGTTCACGCCACAAAAGCGGCCAAAAAGCAGGAAAGGCAGCCACAGCCATCGGAAAATTTATGGCCAACACTCACGGACCGAGAGCTAGCGAGATTGATGTGCAGCGTCGTGCACTCTACCCTCTTGTATGCGGCACCGGTCTGGGAAAGCATGATGAAAGAGGACAGGACGAGTGGCAGGATGACCAGGATCCAGCGTTGCGCTGCGATAAGAGTGTGCAGCGCATATAGAACTATCTCGTACGAGGCGGCGTTGGTGGTGGCGGGGATTCCCCCTTTGGATTTGATGGCCAAAGAGCGGCTGGAAGTCTATGGGGGAGGGGAGGTTGCGAGGACAGAAGCCAGGGATATAGGCTGTTTAAAAGGAGGCAGGGGCGATGGGAGGTCGCACACAAGGGAAGGTGGACCAGACGCCTTATCACAAATGTAAGGACGTAGATAGAACGGAGGCATGGCGAAGTAGGGTATTATCTTACCCAAGCCCTGAGTGGACATGGGTGTTTCATGGAATATCTAAATGATATCGGTAAGATTGATAGCCGAGAGTGTATATATTGTGGGGAGGCCGGCAACGCGGAACACACCGTGTTCATATACAACAAGTGGAGGGAAGAGAGGCGACACGGTAGGGCGTCGTTACTGTCCCCAGACTACATGGCAGAGAGAATGCTGGAGTCGGAAGAGAACTGGAGAAAGGCGGAGGAGGCGATAACTTGCATTGTCAAAAAGAAGGAAGAGGATGAAAGAGAGATGGGGCTGATCCCATGGAGGAATTGATAACAACGAACTCAAATGACCAGCTGGTTTGAAGAAAGCAGTTTCTAAACTAGTCGGAAACAGTAAAGAGGGGAGGGGTTTTAGCCGGTTGAAGTCCGGCACTACCTGTAGCGCTAGACACTAAGCTCAGGTGCTCATGAGTTTCCCCTTAAAAAAAAAATCATATAAACAGTGAAATTTGTGCAATTTAATGTATTGACTACCTTGCCTACTTGTGTAAATAAAATTAACTATAATCTCTCTTTTGTTAAGGCTTTTTATTACAAATTATGGTTTCTTTTATAGAGTGCAAAACTAATTTGGAATCTGAATTTTTTATCTAACTCCGAAGACCGGAATAGACTGATAGATATGTTAAATGCATACAATGTCAACCCTATCATTAATGATACGCTGCAAATCCAGCCAGTGCAACGACTATAATTGTTTAGACTCTAATATTTAAAACTTTGCAATGTCTCATATGGTTTCTTTCAGTGGTATTTCAGATAATTTTTCACAAATGTTAAAAATTAAATATAAGGATAATATTTTAAAAAATGTGCATAAAAGAATTTTTAGTGAAAATAACTATAACATATTTATAAATTATTTAAGTGCAGGAACGTGGGAGGATATATACCAGTGTAATACAGTTGATGAGGGCTTTATACTTTTTTCTGAAACGTTTAAATATTACTTTGAATTATCATTTCCTGTTTCTAAAGTGAAAACTGAATATAATAAAAAACATTGGTTGAAAGAGGTATAAGAGTTTCTGAAAAACAACTAAAAAAAATATATGAGACCAAGTAAGAACAAAAAAATTTGTAGATATTGAATGTTACCAGAAGTATAAAAAAGTTTTAGCAGCTGCCAAGAAATTGCAGAATAACAAATTTTTTGAAATATCCGAAAATAAAAATAGGGCCATATGAAGTATTTTAAATTTTGATACAGAAAGAAAACAGGAAAGTAATGCAAATATTGTAAATGAAATAGTAAATGATGATAAAATGATAACAGAACCTGTCTAAATTGCAAATAATTATAATGAATTTTTCAAAAATCTTAAATGCAATAGGAATTTCCCAACTATGTTTTTAAATCCAGTTACTGAGTACGAAATTTTCAATGCAATTATGGAAATGGAAAATCAAATGCAACCGATCTCGATGGTATGTATGCAAATATTTTTTAAAAATCAGTCAGCTTTATAGTATATCCACTTACGTTTATGTCCGGAACTTTTCCTAATATTTTTAAAACAGCAAAAATGATACCGCTTTTTAAAAAAGGAGATAAAATAAACATTGAAAACTATCGTCCAATGTCATTGTTGTATACTATATCAAAAATATTAGAGAAAATTGCATTTAATCAATAGAAAAATTTTCTCTCCATTCATAATATATTAAGTACAGCTCAACACGGTTTTATAAACGGATAAAATACTCATTTAGCGATGCTAGATTTTCTCAGCAATTAATATGCAAGCCTCGATATAGTTCGTTCATCAATGGGGCTCTTTATTGATCATTTGCTTAAAGAGAAGCTTAGCTTAGCTTATGGCGTATAGCTTCAGAGGTAAAATGAACGAGTGATTGTTTTTATATTTATCTGAACGTAAGCAAGTAGTGGAGATAAATGGGGCTAGATCTGATAAATCGAATATTAAAATAGGTACATCACAGGGGCCCATATTGGGGCCGCTGCTGTTTTTAATTTTTGTGATCTGCCAGAATTGTTCCCTCATAACAATTTGGCAATGTTTGTTGATGACAACACGTTGCTCTGTACTAGCCTAACAAAGAAGAATGTTGTACAAGAAATGCAAATTATTATTAATAATTTTATGGCATGATTCAAAGCAAATAAACTATATTTAAATGCCTCTAAATCTGTGTTCATTAATTTCGCACCTAAAAGCAGTATAATGAATGAAAGCTCTCTTCTAAAAGTAGATCATAAATCAATTGCATAGATGAGAGTTACAAAATTTTAGGCGTTTCTATTGATAACAAAGTTAGTTGGGAGGATCATATAGATAACTTGCCGAACAAATTATGTTCAGTTTGTTTTGCTTTTTATAGGTTGAGTTATGTTACAAATCTGAAAGTAATGGAGTCATTTTATCATGCCGAATTTATGTTAGAATAAGATATATATAGGGTAAGATATGGACTAATTTTTTGAGGTTTTTCGATGCATTTTAGTAGAATTTTTGTATTACAAAAGAGAATTATAAGAAACATTGTGGGAGCCTCATACTAGCAGTCATGTCGTCCTCTTTTTGCAAAATTGCAACATTTATCTCTTGCTTGTTTATTTATTGAAACTAGTAGTATACGTGAAGTCTAATGAAAACAAGTTTTTGAGAAATCATGATTTTCATACCTACAATACTAGATATAATACTAAAATAACAATACCCGCTCACAATAGTACTCTTTTTGAAAAAAACCCTGACTATATAGGTATCAAATGTTACAATAAGCTACCTTCTACAATTAAAAATATTGATAACGTAAGAAAATTTAATAGAAAATATAATATTCGGACAGAGATTAACACAATGCCAATTGAAATGTTGGAGCGGTTGATAAAAAACTTTCGTGCTAGGCTTCAAGACTGTCAGCAGCGTGGAGGAGGTCATTTGAATTATTAAATTTAAAAAATTAAATTTCCTTGTTAACAGACGTAATATCATTTAGAATATCAACAGTCCCATATAAGTAGCACGTATCTATGGATATGAGATAAACACAATCTTAAAGCTCCATATTTAATATACAGAGCAAACAAGAATTGTTTCCATGACTTTGAAAAGGAAACAGATCCGAAACGTCAGCGAAATACTTTATATTTATTTTTATTATAATTTGTATTGGTTGGCAAAAATAGCCTCTGACTGTTCCTTTGACATACACTGCACAGGCGTAGAGGTTATTTTGTTCTCTTTTGTGATAAATTTCTGGAGATGCAGATGGTAGGGAAACTCATAAAAAAGAGGAAAGGATATGATTTGAAATTTGTCACAATAACAGAATACTATCTGGTTTTCTGAGATCCATTCAAGGGCAGCTTGAACCGGATATCCCTCCGCCGTACAGTTTAAACCTAAATTAATATTAACTTTGATTTTGTGAGAACTATTGGTGTTTGAAATATAATATGCAGCCTGTATGTGCCATTGTCACTTTTTGGGATCTCAGTATAAATTATGTATTCGATATGTTACTTACTCAGTAGGGCCGGAGAGCATTATAATTTTTAACATTATTTAAAACTTTTTTCCACTGGACTACATGCCCAATTAGAGAGCAAGAAATATTTCCACGTGTGGATACAAAAATTAGACGATAATAATTTATGACTTTATGCTACATTGAAATATTTTATCATCTACTCAATAAGAAATGAAAAACTTACAAGTTTCGGCTCTAGGTTTTTCATATTGTCGTTTTCCTTCAAATGTAAAAGTTTCTTTTATTTCATAAGGCCTGTAATATGGTCCAGTAACTGGTTTAGGACATTTCTGTGGTGGCTTTTTTTCTTTAGGCTACATGTAGAGAAACAAAAGAAATCAAATCGGTTCTAATAAATTTTGTCCAATTAAAATAACTTCAGTACTCAAATGTACATATTTTTTCTTTTAATAATGGATAATTCAATACAGCATGCTAATAAAAATGGGAAAGATAAATAAGATTAACCATAAATATAGAAAACAATATTAATAATAGAGAAAATTATTTTTAAAGATACCCATAAATTTATTTTCATTTATTTTGGTTTCTACATTATACAGAGTGCAACTTAATTATGTTAAAATATTTTAGGGGTTTATTTCTTAGTTAGTTTTGAGAAACAATATATATAAAAAGGTGTTCAAAAACGTTTCGTTTTGGAGATATGGGGTGTTGAAATTTCAAAAACAAATATCCATTTTTATTTATATTGTTATTTCTATTACATCTATTTAAACTAAATTTGGTATGCGGTACGCTTAGATAAGACGCCTTAATATGTGATTATATGATGCTCTACAATTAACCAGCGGAGATATTTAGGTTTGACTTTTCACGAAGATCCGATCCTCGTCCCCCTCTTGGTAAAATACTCTGGAGGCATTCCTCAACCCTTTAAAACAGAAAAATATCGCTTTGCTATTTTTGCGAGAAAAAACATTCATTGTATTTTCAGTCGTCAATCTATCCAAATTTTTGTCATATATGAAATTATGCGAATTTTAGTTATAAAATAAACATTTTTTAAATGCATTATTTCTGGGTCCATGTTATTTCTCATTTTCTGTTGAACGCCTTTAGTATTCAACTTTAGTATTTGAGAAAATAGAAATACAAGCTCCCTTGCAGTTAAAATTCTGATAACAACAGAACAGTAAATGTTGTTTCTGTTAACTTTGGTAAGTTGCAGAAAAAAAACTCTAAAAAGTGGCTGATTTCGGTCGTAAGATATCACTATTGATACTTATACTAGTTAAATGATGGAGCCTATCTTGACTCATAGATGATCTTAATCTACTTTCGTCAATTTTAATTTTGAAAATGATCTCTCATCAGTACACTTTGAGATCATTATTATAAGATACATTTTTAATAGCGTCTCCACATTCTCCACCGCTGATACAAGCGAACTTCATGGCTCATTTTTTTCTTATCATCATCTTCAGAACGTGGAAACAATATTTTTACTAATTCTTTAAATTGGTCTAACTAAGTGTACAAATATTCATCCTAATCAGTGTTATAAATATTGACTAGATTTGTCGAGTGTTTTTTAATATCATCATCAGAAAGAGTCTCCAACTTTGGAATAGAAATGAGTATTAAATAATAATAATAAATAACGCCACAGGTAATTACGATCCCTTTTATCCCGGAAGGCTCTAGAAGAGCCTTGTGTGGGAGGGGGTTACACATTTAGAGACAAGGGATACACACCCAATATTCGTGTATAGTGGAAAAAACCCTCTCGCAGTATTTTCCACTGCCACGACCGGGATCGAACCCGGAACTTTTGGGTGAGAGGCAAGTGCGCTCTCACCTCTCGACCACCAGTCAAAAATATAATTAATATTATATTATAATATTAATTACACCTACATACTCGGCTTCTTTGGTCACTATATTGCTGACAACCCGAAAGTACTTGTACAGTAACTGAGGGGCGGGAGTTTGATTTTTTATTTCAAATTTTGAAATAAATCAGAAATAATTCATTTTTTTGAATAAAATGTATTTTCAAGGCGATTTGGTGGGACCCTATTTTGGTGGGTTCCTCATTGCCTTAGGCTTACTCCGGCACTGAGTAAGAATGTTTGTAAAAAATGCAAAAGAGAAAACACTCTCCTCAAGAACTTAAAGATTTATGAGCTATAACGATACGACGTTTTCAAAAATTTTAGATCTTGGAAAATCAAGTACGCAACCGCCTGGTAGGTAATAAAATTCTATCAAACACGCAATCTGGTTTCAGATCTGAGTATAGTTGTGGCACTGCCATTCTCAGCATAACCGATGACGTCATAACGGAAATTGATATTAAGCACTGTGAGGCTCTAATTTTACTTGATTATAATAACGCCTTCGATATGATTGGCCACGATATCCTATTATCCATTATATTGGAATGAACAATTCAGCAATAGATTTAATGAAACACTATTTAGCATGTCGATCTCAGAGAGTTATATTGAAGGAAGTGATGTCAAATAGTTGTAATATCTCAAGAGGTATTCCACAGGGATCAATATTGGGACTGCTCATTTATGCAATATATACGCTAAACTTTCTCTCTATTTTAAATACATGCAAAGTTTACATATACGCTGAGGACACCCAACTATATCTTCACTTTTTTGAGAAGCATAATATTTTAGAGCTGCCATTGCTGATATAAATAAGGATATCGATGACCTAGTTAGTCTATCTAAGAAGCAAGATAATTAATAAATTCTCCAGAATCATCAGTTCTGTTATTTGAAAATGTTCAACTGAACAATATCGAAATTAAATTGGGGGAGGATAAGTTCAAAAGTGTTGAAAAAGTAAAGAATTTGGGTGTAATTATTGACAAAGATCTAAGATTTTCTTACCACGTATCCTATATGCTGAAAAAGACGTATGGTACTCTAAAAATGTTATATTACCATAGTAAGTTTTGAGAGTGAAGTTAAAAACATTATTATGTAATAACCTTGTCCTCTCCGAAAATTTAATTATTGTGATTTCAGTTATGGACCGTGCCTAACTGTTAGAGATAGCAATCGAGTACGAAAGGTTCAGAGCTCAGGTCTGGGGCTTATTTATGGAATTCGTAAATATGACAGAATATCCTACACATTATCTGTGACGAGGTGGTTAAACATGGGAAATGGAAGAAAACTCCACATGAATTCTCCTCCATATCTAAGCAAACAAAACTGACATTCATAATGTCAAATGCAAGAAGAAAAGAACAGCTTACAATTCCTCATCATAAAACGGCCATGTTTCAACGATCCTTTCTATTGAATATTGTAAAGAATATGAATGCTCTCTCGGTAAATCTTAGGTCAATAACGCTGCGGAAATTTTACAAGTATGTGCATGATTTATTATTTTCAGAATGAGAGAGGAGTCAGTAAGTAGTACTTGTTTCTAGTGTTAACTGGATTAGCTAAATTTTAACATGTAATATTAAACCTGTATATTATACCATAATCTAATAATAAAATTTTGTTTATTGTCGTTGTTACTTTGTACTAGTTATTTATTTTTATATATTTAAATTCAAATACATCTCCAATAACAGTTACATAATTATTATACAATTATACATTAAGTAACATGTTTAGGTTACATTTATAATTATTAAACGGTTAAAAAGAAATAATATAAATACTGAAGTTAGCCTGCTGTGCAACCACTGACCTGCCTGTTTGTGCGTTACGCAACTGACTAAATCCACATTTGTTGAACAGAAATATTTACATAATTTGTATTTGTTAAAATTAACTAAACTAGAAGTAGCAAGGCTATTATTATCATTATTATTTACATAAGAAGAATTGTAGTAATTTTGATGAGTTATTTTGTAATATATATAATATATATTTGTTATTTATGTTTTAATTCGTGTGGAAGAATGTTATAAAACTTCGGTGCAAAATAGAATATAAATCTTTGGAGAGTTTTTTTAAATAACGGAACCACAACATGTCGATTTACCATTGCCCTGGTGTTATAGGCATTTTCAGTTTGTACATAATTGTTGTTATCATGTATCCATAACAGGCTATTGTATGAGTATAGATTACTTTTGTCAAGTAGTCTACTTTCTGTGTACAATTCATTAGTTGAGTGTAGTATAGATTTCTTAAACATTATTATTAAAACTGTATTTTGGATGATTTGTAAATTTTTTTGTGTAGTATTGAAGAGTCCACCCCAGATAATAATACAGTATCTTACAACCTATTCTACCAATGCATTATACACAGCAAGCAGACATTTTCTTGAAAAATATATCTTAATAATTGGTGAAATTTGGAGATTTCACTTTTTTTGTAACATGTTCAGCCCATTTCAGGTGATGGTCTATTGTTAAACCAAGGTATTTAATTGAATGACATGATCCAATTATAGGGTAATCGAAATTTTGGTAATCACAATTGCTTTTATGAACTCTTAGTCCTTTTCCGGCTGATCATCCACTGAGATGGAAAACGATTGGAATTTATTTTTTTCTATATTTAAACTTAATAGACTATAGTTTAACCAACTGCTTATTTGAGAAAGACCATCACACTGAGAAAATTCGACCTATTAAAGTATCTTGCTAAAAAGTTCTTAATAATGCTGATTAAAAATGTTGTAACCATTATTATAACTTTAATACTTACAACATTTTAAAGTACTAAGAGCTATTGAAGTCATTTTCCTAAAACAATATTATTATAGTTATCAGTTAACTAGCTATGGTAATTAACATACTTTATTGGAGTAAGTCGGTATTTTTTTATAAAAAAAAGTTGCTGCTAATATTCTGTTATCTTAATAATCTTTATTACGCATCTAACAAGCTTTATTAAAGATCAAGTTGATGCTATTAAAGGGGGCTAACAAAATATTTGTTAATTAATATTATTAGTTCACTACCTATAATAATTGGGAATACTATGTGTACCAAATAAGCATCGAATTAATTTTTTATTCTCGGTAATATTCGGTACTGATCGTATAAATAATCGTGCGTAGCGATATTGCGCACAGACAGGCCTCGGATCTCGCGAGTTGCGGCCACCACATCACATCATCATTTTCGTATTTCGTGTGTTCATGTATCTCCAGTGCCCACAGGATACGGGATTTAAAGTTATTAGTGATGGCTTATACATTATTTTTATTGCAGTGTGGCCTCGATGCATATGTATAAATGCATATGCGTATAAAGTTATTCTATAAGCTCACCATCCCAGTAATTAGTTCGTGTAATTGTTATTAAATTAACAAAATATAAGCCAACGAGAGTGGGATTAGTTATTACCGAAATAAATGTGTTGTAAAATACACACTACGAAAGATAAAAAATATTTCACTATTTTCTATAAAAGAAAATAAATTCATTGCCACCCATCAATGTGCTATTAAATTGTTTAGTACCTGTAGTTCTATTAATTTAGCCAAACTAATGAAGCTATCTAGTACTGACTAAAAGGTCATTTTGTAGTGCTTATAAGAAACGCTAATAAATTCAGCATAATAATGATAATACTGACCAGTTGTTCTATTTGCAGCAGTAGGTAAAGCACTTAACCATAATAAAATAAAGAAACTGATGGCAACACAAATGTTATTATAGAAATTTCCATGGACTTTAATAACCGTTAGTAGATGTTTTTAGGAAAATGACTTTAATAACAATAGCAAATGACTCTGCCTGTCCCCTATTTAATTGAAGTTTTATGCAAAGGTTATTAAATTTTTAATAACGGCTAATAGATTTTTCTCTCAGTGCACTTTCTGCTATCTTGTAGACAGATTCCCATGAGTCATCGACAAGGATCAGCGGTGTGCCATCAGCATATGATATTAAATGACCTCCTAAGTTATCAATGTTTGCGATATTATTTATATATACTCGGACACGCGCAAACTGAAGAAAGCATAACAAATGAAATTTGACTGTGTAGTGCACGGGAAGGTGGCGAGGGCTTGCAATTAGCAAGGCTGAAATACCATCTGGTCCTGACGCTGAATTAGATTTTAATTCAGAGATAATATGATTTCATTTTTATTTATAGATTTTATAAAGATGGATGATTGAACATTAGTGGTTTCAGTAACGGGTGGCAGTTTTCTGTTAATTTTTTCTGCCATTTTAGTACCAACGTTAATAAAAAAGTTATTAAAGATGTTGGCATTTTCTTTATTATTAGCTATTAGTATATTATTATCGTTATGTATTTTAATGTTTTTTGAAATTTTGTTTTTTTAACTACAGTTTGCAGCATCATTTATTATTTCCCAAGTTTTTTTACTACCGCCATGCACATTTTTGAGTTTTTCTTTATAATAATTGTTTTTAGTATCTTTTAAAATTATTCAAGTAATTTCTGTATCTTACATATTCAACTTTTAATTCTTCGTTATAGTTAGTTATAGCAGTTAATAGACGTTTATTATTATTCTTATTATTAAAAAAAAATTAAGGCGAAAATGAGGCAATTCCTTTCATTTTTACATATTTTTAAGTTAATAGGATATTTTCTACACATTCTATAAATATTATGAATTAAGAATAAATTACTAGTTTTAACAATAACCAATTTTATTGTGCAATACATTACTCACAACACAAGTACATCACAAGATTACATACGATTGGCTATAAGCACATAATTTCTAAATTGTACGTGTACAAAATTATTTGACTGGTTTTTTATGTAATCCTTCTTTAACGATTAAAACTCCCAATCGAGATATAGTATCTTGATATTCTGTAGTTCCGGCAGTTAACGCACCCAGGGGGCCCCTGCAAGTTCCCACTAAAACAAATAATATTGTGATTAAAATACTGTGAATATTGTAAATAAACTGACATTAAAATTGTTCTAATATTATCTGCCGGACTCTTGATGGTAGATTCTAGATACGAAATTATGATCATTTGGCCATATACTGCAGTTAATTAGGAATAATAAAGATACAACTGTCGAGAAGTTCAGTTAAATCAAAAGGCTTTAATAAATAGCACAAAGGCTAAACGAAGTATCATCTACAAATATCAAGAAAGCAATAAGAATTTACGGACAGTTAATTAATTTACACATGAGTATTATCATCAAATACAATTTTACAATCACCATCTCAATTTAATATCAATTACATCAGACATGTATATTGTTTGCACGAACAACCGTCAAAATATGACTTAATCAACAAGAGGTTGTTGAAATTTGTTTTTGAAGAACTATAACTGCAGGAAACGATTTTTATATTTCAGTGTTAGTTGTCCCAGTAATTTGATAGAGTACATTATCTTCATTAGATGATACCACGCAAATCTTAAAATTTAATTACAATTTCTTGGTTGAAAGTGGTCTATTGCCAGAGAACTTAACTGTTTGAAATACAAAAACAACTGAGCTTATAGTGCCCAAGTACATATATAATTGAACTTTTGCTACTTTAGTTATTGTACCTACATGTTGTATATGAATATATCTATCGTCTACAGTTAAAAAAATATTGTTGCGATCTTTGTTGTCGTGAATCTTATAAGAATCCTTAATTATAAGCTAGTGAAAGTGACTTGAAGAAGAAGGGAATATATTTCGTAATCCCAGTTTTATAACTTCTATAGAAGAATCTGCTACTTCAGTAATTTCAGAACCATAATGTTATCCCAAATTTCTTTAATTACCCAATCTAGCTCTAGCATGTGATCGAACAGAGATACGCATCTATCAATCTCATTATTATTAAGCACTGTCCAAACTTCCAAACCATAGTAAAAGAAAATTCATCAAAAATAGTGAATACGCCAAGAATATTTATTAAAAGAATGATCAGCAGTTCAAGGATATTATTTTGACGGCGAGAATGACGGGACATGGGAGCAAAAGAAAACAGGCACGAAATATTACAATAATAGTTTTGTAGAACATATTGTGTTGGTCTCAGAGCCAACTTGAATGTTAATAATAAACCTTAAACACCGTTTGTTTACGTAAAAATACTATGTCAGCAATAGGTTATTTCAGTATTCAAATATCTATCAGGAAAATTCTAGAATAGCAGCTAGTATAACAACCATTTGCAATGTTCCGGTGCAGGGTGCAAACTTGACAGAAGATGTCTAATAATTATTAAAATGTTCTCCAAAATTTGCATAAATTTCGGAATTTTTTTCAAAAAATTATTACAAATTTGCGTTTTTTGTTAATTTAAGTAACTGTGTTCCGGGGGACGGAAAAGGGTGCAAAATTGGATTTGTTATTTTTCTACTTTCTCCAATGTTATCTCAAAATTTAAAAACTGTTCCAATTATTGTCGAACTTTCCATTATCGAAGTCCGTATGAACTGGCCTAATTTGGACACATTGTGTAAAGACATAGTTTTATATATTTGGACACAATGTAGCTTGAATAATAAAATAAAGAGAGTTAAAAAAGACTGGAATATCGTAGGAAGCTTTAAAAACAATATGAGCTGATTCTAGTTAATGGCAAATATAACTGATTATCTTCTGATGATAGCAATTTGGTTGCCAAAACACACAGTAAGTGTAGTATCAAGTATATGTGATTTATGGAATCTCTTTTAGATTATGATTACTGTTAACTAGAACTAGTAAAGTGAACACATACCGCAGTATTTGGCTTCCTCGGCCTTAGGTACACCACCACAGGCTTTACCACCTCCAACTCTTTTGGAAATGTGAGATTTCTGTAACGGTCGACAGACATCACCAGGCAGGCGTACTGGTTCTGGACATGGAGAAATTCCCTCAACACCAGCGGCTCTTATTAATTCATCGTATGGCGCAGAAGGATATTCCTCTGGAAAGAAACAATGTTAAATTATTAAACACCATTGGGAGAATAGGTGTGGTATTAGTAATTAATATCAGGCATAAATAAACAATAGCAAAAAACTTTTAATAGCAAAAAATATTAGCGTTAAGTTTGAAATGTCCTTATTCTTATATTTTTAAAGGAAATGCGCTAAAATACTACGATTGAGATAATGCCTTTTTTGGTCCTGACATTTCTGTGTATGTTCTAGGCCAATTAGATTAGACAGAGGATATGTTTCTAAATGAGGAATAGTCAGCACTAGTAACATAAGAAAATTGTATTAACCAGTACAAAAACAAAGGCCGTCTAAATATTATATAGAAAAAAAGGTATCGAGCATGTGTGTAAACAGATTCATGAACAGGGAGTTTTAAAGATTGTATGTACATACTTTCTGGCTGAAAATTCGGTGGCATTTGTTTATAACATCACCTTGAATGTTGTAATAAATAGTTTTTTCTTAATAACTTTGATCGTAGCGCTCGGCGGGAAAAAAGTTTAATATAAAAGATGTAGATATTGACAATACGAACATTTTAAGCCATAGTTTATCAAAATCGGTTCAATAGTTTATTCGCAAATGGTAAAAAACCGTTTAAAATTAATGATTTTCGATTGTTATTAGTTAATAGAAAAATAAACAATATCCGCATGTAAATTATTTGAGTGTTTAGTCTGCGATATGCTTAAACTACGGTTCAAATTAGATAAAAAAATATTCAATAGTTTCCGAGATAATTTAATTTGTTTATAGGGTTACGATGTTTTTAACGTACAATAACGGTCAATTTTTCAATCATACGATTATAAAAATGGGATCATTTGAAAGATAAGGGTTGCTACTTCTTAATGCAATTGTTACCCAGTCAAATAATAACTTTTTTGAGTGTTTAAAATGGCTTTAAAAATGGCGTTATATTTTCCGGTAAAACAAATTGAATTATTCGCTGAATTTTTAACGCAACGTATTGTCAAACGAATCAAATTACAACTAAGGTCTTGAACTTTATATTGCGCCGAACTAGAATTTTCCAAATTGATTTGGAGTAAAGATTCATTTTTTTTTTAATAAATGATAGCTCCCATGTTTATTTATATGAAGCTATGAAATTTGACCCGTTTAGTTGAGTTATACTTGGACAGTATTTTCAACTTCCCTCGAATAAATATATTAATAATAATGAAAGGGAAAATATAGCGTTGATGCGCGTCACTGGAGAGGAGCTGGGAGAGGGCATAGACGCGCTCCTGGGTTCGCGCTCACTCAAAATTTGTTCCAACTGCTTCTCGCTACATGAATCGTCGATATCTCGGCTTCCAATCATTCCATTTCGATGATTTTTTTTGATTTGCCCTAGCTCGATGGCCCCATTCTTAATTTATCAAAAAGAAATTACAAAATTCACTGCAAAATGGAGAAAATAGAAGAGTATTTGGAAAATTCAATTTTATTTCATATTTTATTAAACAATACGTAATCATATTATAATATACATCTTTTCATTGTATTTACAGATTCATTCTCATCATCCTCAGACTCATTACACTTATCACGCTCATCGTACCCTTGCCCCCTCTCCAGTGACGCGCATCAACGCTATACTTTCCCTTTCATTATTATTAATATATTTATTTAAGAGAAGTTGAAAATACTGTCCAAGTAAAATTCAACTAAACCTCTACATACGGATCAAACTTCATAGCTTCATATAAATAATCATGGGAGCTATGATTTTTTGAAGAAAAAAAATGTATCTTTGCTGAAAAATCAATTTGGAAAATTCTAGTTCTAGTACAGGAAAACTGTCGAAAGAAGCCCCTATTGAAGGAACTAAATCTAAGTGATCTCGTCTTTTGAGGAGTTGTTGTTTATAATGTATATAAACGTTTTTTGTCGAACGAATAAATAAAAATACAAGTACAAAATGAACATCCAAAAAAACGAAAGATTGTGTATAACAGTACTATCTATTGCCATACTGGAAAGAAAATGTGTGTATTTATTTTTCTAACTACAGATGTTTAAATTGTGCACCATGCATTCTAATACATAAACGTATTCTACGAGATACCTCACGTATTACATTTTGGAGCATTTCAGGAGTAATTGCCTCACATGCGTTTCTAATTCTGGTTTTGATGTCCTCAATATTTTCAGGGGCAGTTGGAAATACCTTGTCTATATAGTAAGCCCAGACGAAAAAATCCAAGTAATATCTGGTGACCGAGCTGGCCATAGAATGGGTCCATAGGTGCCTATTTAGCTATCTGGCATAAGTTGATTTAAATAATTTGTACATATTACAGCAGTGTGAGCTGGATCCCCATCTTGTTGAAAATATGAATAATTTAATCTTTCTGCCCCTGTTAATTCACGAAGAAAATCTTGAAATTAAGGTATCTACGAGCGGTTAATTTGCCGTCATAAAAATAATGTCCAATTACTTTAGTCCCTAAAAGACCACCCAAACATTCGCAGAAAATTTTTCTTGGAAAGCAGTCTCTCTACATCAATGTGTATTTTCTCGTGTCCACTTATAATGCATCTTTCTATTGAAAAATCCATTATAAAACAAAATTGATTCGTGTGACCAAAGAATTTTGCTACATATTAGCGGGTCATTCTTTTTATTATTTAACAACCATCTACAAAATCTTACACTCCTCGGCTTATCTTCTTTATATAAATGTTGAACTTTTCTCATTTTGTAGCATCGAAATCCGTATTTTTTAAATCTTTTTCTTACACTGTCTTTTTTTATGCGACAGTTTCTCTGGATTTGTCTCAAAGAGGTTTCTTCATTTTGTTTAACATAATTCAATACTATATTCACTTTTCTTATATTATCCGCAACATGTCCTCGCCTTACTACTTTTTTTGGAAATGAACCATATGTTTTTAGATTCTGAACTAACTTCCTAAACATAGTTCGATTTGGCTGTGGAACATCTGGAAATCTATCTCCGTAAACCGTGACTACCATCTCAGCGTCAAAATTGCACTGATAATAAATAATGCTAATCATATCTAATTTGTTATTATTGGTGTACACCATAGTTACTGATATAAAACATGTCTTGGAACTCTACAACGCTACATACAACATACAACAGTGACAATTTGTTAAATTTGTTAATAACTGTATACACTGTTTTTCACTAATCATGGCATAGCTGATTTTTACGATTCAATGATATGAATTGTGGTTTTCGTAAAATATTAAATATTAATACTATCAGTTAAAATATTTATGACATATTTTACATCATTGGAAAGAGAAAAAATAAACGGAATTAATGGTGTCATGTCTTACTTTGAGATTTGTTCTTTTCATTTTTGCACAAGAGCGTATGTCCAAGCCAACTGCGTTTTTCGAATTGTTTGATACACATTATTATTTTTATTGTCATTGCCGTCAACTTTCATCCCTTTAACTTTTCTCCTCAAATAAGGAAGCTATAACTATTTGTAATTTTCCTATTTTTCAGGTTTTTGCAATATATCTCACAAAATAGGCTATGGATTTCAAATTTCTTTTTACTGAAATATAGCTCACAAAAAATGGGATAACTATTTCTAAAACTTTGTTCTTCTAGACAGACGGTATAGCCAAACTGATCAGAATGCAAGTATTATGAATAATGAATAATTTGACCTCATGCTTTTTCCTCAACTGACAGGAGCTGATTCAAATATCTAGGTAAAAATAAATACGTAAAAGTAAAAATATAGTTTTAGAAAAAAGCTACCTAAAATTTTGTGATTTACGAATAACTATGCAGTCTTACTTAACTTGGCAAATATTATTACAGAGCTTTTTCATGCTCATGGTTTAATACAGTTTATAAATGGGCTTACCCAGGTTGCACGATATAGTTCTGTTTTATTAGGTTCTATATTTGTAAGTTATCCTGATGTAGTATATAAATGTGAAGCTTTAAGTACCGATTTTATTAGCAATCACGACTGTCTTGGTGTGTTATAAATACTTATTACTTTTTAAAACCCTTAAATAATAACGACAACTTACGCTAGAGGGCACAATATTAAAACACACTCGAACCCAGTCAGGCTATTTGTTTTTCGATTGCAACAGACACTGGACCGCTAGATGGCGCCTTGTATGTCGCTATCTTAATGACATCGAAATGTATCTAACAGTCGAAGGATTCTCGTGTCTACCATCACAGCCTACCTTGCACTGATAAGAGCCAACAGCTCGAAACTACAGTCTGTAAGTGGCGTGGAACGACTGGCACGAGAGCTTTTTTAAGTAGGAATTAGTCTTTCGGTCGATGTTTATTGCAATCGAAGCATTAACATTCTGTTGGTAATATGTACTTATTACACTTAAAGCGCCAGGCTTGTAACTCGTAATTCAGCGCTCGGCGGGACACATAGACCGGAGAGTAGCTGTTGGTTGCAGTCTGGATGCGTTCCTTATATCAAAATAAGGACTTTATAGAGGAGTTTGTGACTGAAATTCTGCCCTCTAGAAGCACACTTGAACCTACGTACAGGGTGCTTGCTGGAGATTGTAAAAACGTAACAATAGGATATAATGTACTGAGCATTACTATGCCAAATAGCAAGAAGATTGTACATAGTGTTGTTCCGCTACATGACTTTGAATTTGTGTTAAGTTTTATAGCTGAATCAATGACTAAATTTCATAAGTTTGAGCAAATTGATTTACAACAAGGGTTATCAAGCGTCATTTTAGATATATAGAAAAGATACATGTGATAAAGATGGTATTACTCTTAAAATAATTAGAGAAGTATTTGAAGTAATTGGTCATAGATTTGTAGATGTCATTATTGTGTCATTTCAATCAAATGTTTTCCCAAACGTATGGAAGCTGTCGACAATCATACTAATTGAAAAAATTAATAATACAGTCATCTGCTCTGAGTTTAGACCAGTTAATTCTTTACCAATTCCCGAGAAACTATTAGAATTAGTTTTTAAAAACCAACTAATGAAATTTATTCAGGAGAATGATATCATTATAAGTGAACAATTTGGCTTTAGGAAAAACCATTCTTGTGAAATATCAGTTCAGTATGTTTTAAACCGGTAGAAAATGGATATTTCAAATAACTTAATAATCGGGGTAGTATTCTTGGATTTCAAAAGGGCATTTGAAACTGTAAATAAAGATGTATTCATATTATATCTAAAAAAGTACGGAATTGAGGGGACAGTATTACAATGGTTTTCATCATACCTTGATAGCAGGGAACAGATAGTTAAATTTAATGACTTTTATTCAGAAAAAAATTAATACAAAACACGGAATACCATAAGAGTCAGTACTTCCTCCAATACTGTTTTTATTATACATTAATGATATTAGTAATTATTGTAAAAAATGTAAACTCACTGTTTGCGGAAGATACAATGTTGTATGTGACAGGCAAAAAATGTGTATGAATGGACATGTGATAATAATCTTAAACTGAACTTGAATAAAACTAAATTTATGATATTAGCATCCAAACACAATTTGAAGCAGTTAAAACTAAATAAAATAAAACTTAATATCACAATAAATCACTGAATCGTTGAGGAGGTTACCAAATTTAAATATTTAGGAGTAATTATTGACTCTGAACTGAATTTTAACGTGCACTGTGAGTATATAAAAATAAAATGGAAAAAAAGATTGGCCTGTTGTTTCGGCTGTTTAATAAAATATCAATGTTCTCTAAATTAACTATTTATAAGTCTATGATTTCCCCACATATCGATTACTGTGGAACTACACTTATTTTCCTCAACAAACAACAAGTTCAAACATTACAGAAAGTTCAGAATAGAGGCATGAGAGCCATACTGAGTTGTAGTAGATATACACCAATTAATACTTTTCTGAGTGTACTGAATTTAATGAATATCGAACAAAGAATTATGTATAAACACATTGATGTTTATATTCAAAATGAAATATGGAATGATGCCACCTTACTTGATCAATAAATTAGATTATATAATTGACTTTCATTCGTATAAAACACGGGCCACAATAAATAATGATTTCCATGTGAAAATTTAATATATATGAAATTCAGTACAATACTAGGAAAAGGACTAATTTGGTTTAATGACTTACTACGTGATATAAAAGAATGCGGGAATAATATATATCTTTAAGAGACTTTGCATAGAGCACATGAAGAATACCTTTTAAATTTTTTTATACGCATATTATGTAATATGAGCATGATGCTGTTGATTTTAAATAAGGACTGACCTATATTCCAGTGGCTGATATGTAATATTTATTACATGCCTCTAGAATGTAACAAGTATAGGTGACGCCATCCAGCAGTAGTGCCATTTGTAATACTGTTTGCGTTTCTGTTGACAGTTGACGTTTCTATTGACAGTTAACATTTCACATTTCACCGTTACAGTGGTAAAACAAATAGACATATAGACACAAATAAACTTAATTTATAGGCGTAGAAAAAGTATAGTCTGTAATTCGTTTGGAATGGCATATTCTGCGCTCCCGGACCGTCCCCCTCGCTTCGCTCGGGTGACAAACTTCCGCTCGAGCAGAATATGCTTAATTCCAAACTTATTACAGAATATACTATTCTGTGTAATATTTAATATTACATAAGTGAAGGAAACTTCCATTCATATACTAACGTCCCACCTGAATCTTATGACCTTTAGGCAGAAGTAGTTCTGTATTGGTTCTTCTGTGCTAATGAAAATAAAAAATGCCTACATGGAAAAGATTTTGACCTTTTAATTACAGTCCGGACTGAATGAGGGAATTCCCTGAATTGTATAAAAGAAGTACAAGGACTACAGCGTCTGAGTGCAGCGATGTTTCGTTGAAAAATGTGAAGAAGAACCATGTTGTTATCTCTAAACTATCACCCTGTTAATTAACATTTGCATCAGAGAATTTGCAAGCCATAAAATCATATTTTGGGTAATTTAAACAGTCAGTAAACATCATGGCCGATTAAAACCATCTAAACTTGCATTTCTCCTTAAAAGTGAAATTTTTCGCCTATAGTTGAAAAATTTTTTTGATAGCAAACGTAGTTCTTATCGAGCACTTACTCTTATTGCAGAAGTCCACTTGATACGTCGTTGCAATCCTATCTCTGTTGATTCTGGATAACAAATCGTCTGGCGGAGCAGTTCTTAAACACTCATAGATGAAAGGGTATTTTTCTTTGAGCTAAAAATAAGTTTCATCATTAATAAATCTTTTGGTATCTAAAAAATAAATTTACATATTTTGTTTCCATTAATGTTTATATTCTTAGGATGGTGTATTTACAAATCATCTTTATTATTAAATGCGACGTTAACATATTAATGAGATAAGATAAGTGTCTTTTATATGAAACCAAATAAACATACTTACATCAAACCAGATACAATCATTTATTAGCACAAAAAAAGAAAATTTTACTTGTAATGTGCTTCGTTTGTTGATATTTTGTTAATTTCAATAAAGTTATATTATATATTATATTATTATATATAATATTATTATTTGGTACCGTTTTTACTGAATTTTATGATTTTGACATTATAGGTCAGTATATCATCAGGTCTTGGTTCTAATTATTTCCGATAACAAGTCAGTGTTCTAGTTAAAACTCAATGCACTAAATCGAGAGGTTACTGATAATGTAAATGATTCATACTACAATGATCATCATCTACACTTTTCACAGTTTAGTACCAACGATGTATTAACCGCGTGCATAACTCAATTTATTGCTCAGAATCTTCATATGAATGTCCAGGTGGACATAATTTATACAGGTTTTTCCAAGGCCTTTAAACAGTTAGATCATGGCATCTTACTTTAAAAGTTTGAAAGAGCTGGAATATCTATGCCACTGCTCGACCTACTTAAGTCTTATTTAATTAGTAGAACGCAGTTCGTCGGATGTCGCGGTTTCATCTGCAAGGAGATTTCTGTATCATCAAAAGTGCCTCAAGGGTCAATCCTTGGTCCACTACTCTTCATAATATTCATCAATAACATCATAAAAGACCTTGATGTGCATTTTTTACTGTACGCCGACGACATAAAAATATTTTGCTCAAAATATAATAGGCCTGACTGCCTAAAGTTGCAAAATAATCTTCACCGACATCTAGGTATTAATGCTACTCTTTAATGCATTTGTGAAATTTAAACTCAAGTATACTGCTTTAATATGGCAACCAGGTTACAATGTTTACACTGAAAGCTTGGATAATATCCAACGGCGCTTTTTAAAGTTTTTGTCTTTCAAAATATGTGGTCACTACCATCACATTGGAATATCTCAGTAGAACTAATTAAACAGTTTTCTGTATTAGGTTTGCAAGACTGTTGGATGGTGTGAAATAGATAAATTAATTAATTAAATAAATAAAACAACTACTCTTCTAGCTAATACTGACGGAGCATTGAATTGCATGATAGGATTCCTACTATTTTAAAACAAAGACATAAGAAAATAATTATTATTTATTGAAATTCAGTCACATCACAACAATTATTGAACCTTACATTCTGTTTCAAGTAGAAGAGTAGTGGTTTTGATCGGTTCTCCAATACAGAGTGTTTTAAAGTACTTTATATCAGCTTGCCCAGATTAGGGCAACAATATACAGAAAATAAATAACTTCATAATAAACAAAAAGTTGTGATTTGCTTAATACCTAACTAATATTTTCTAATCATGATTGGTACTTGTTTGAATCAGAATATAAACCGATCCATTTCATTTCAATTAAAAAAGGATTATGGTATAATATATACTAACTATTCTGTAATATCTTTTAAATATTTGAGACTTTTTTTTCCTCTGTGCAACTCTACTGCAATTATTATTACCAAAATGACGAAAATGTAGTAGAAATACCTCAAAGGAGGCGTATCCATTGAATTTAACCACAAAATTGTGTTTATAGGTAAATACATATTGTAGAATTTTTCATGCGACAAACTATCAATCGCTGCTTAAAATTATATAAATATTTAGCGAACATTAATTAATTTTGTTATTATTAAAATAAACAAGATAATAAGTACGAAATAAATCATATTTTGCGTATGTTGTATTTATACAGTAAATGATTTTCTGGGAAAACCCAATTAAAATAGAGTATGCTTGCCGTCAGGATAACAGTAGTTAATTTTACAATATAAAACAAAACGAAAATATAAAATAACACTTTATTCACTTTTGGTAACTGTTTTTTTATGTTCTCTGAAATAATAGCCATGTAAACACGAGTGCTTGATAATGAAAATTAGTCCAACCAAATGGGAGTTTGGCGGGGAAAATATGGAAGTTTTTTCTCTATTATTCTTCATGTCTTTTTGGGGCGTTAAATCCGAATTTTAATTTTGCCATCTCGTAAAAGTGATGCGTTCTGAGAAAACTGCGGAAAACCGCGAAAAAAGCCCTATTTTCAGTTTTTTGCTTATAACTTGAAAACTACGCTTTTTAAGAGGAAAGTATGTGTGGAAGTGTTTGACAGATATTGATTCCAGTATGAATTTCTCAATTCAATATTATTCTCTGGTGAGGTCGGATAGACCAACAAGAGGGGGGGGGTATCTGCTGGTATGTTAGAAAAAATATGATACAAAGTCATGGAATTTAACAACGCGGTTGGGGAACAATTAGAGCAATTATGGATCTCAACACATACGAACGGTAGAAAAGTGGCATTTGGTGTTATATACAGGTCACCTAAAACAAACATTTCCCGTTTAGATACCCTTGAGGATGCTTTAATTTATATAGTAGGGGAAAGTGATGATATTATATTAGCTGGTGACTTTAATATAGACTTTTTAAAAAACCTTACCTTAAAACTATTCTCGATTGTTTCAATCTACCGCAGTTATTGCAAGAGCCTACAAGAATCTTCACTGAATCTTCATCAACCTTAATTGATATAATTTGTACTAACCAGCAAGAAAAAGTGATCGAATGTTTAACCATTGATCTCTTAAACATGACTGATCATTGACTTACGTATGCTACCTTGGACTATTCGATAGTCAAGTTACCCATACAAAAAATTACGTATACTACAGATTTCTTGATAAAAATGAATTTGAAAAAGATGCTTCCTCTGTTAGCTTGATGTTTGTGCATGAATTACCTAATAAAGACGAGAAGGTTTTTGAACAAGGCTGTTATAACTATTTTTGATATACGCGCACCTTATCGTACTATAAAACTACGAAAGCCTTATCGGCCATATATAACAGAAACAATTAAGGAGATTAGTCGACTTAAGAATAAGGCTTACAAAGAATATAAGGAAACTAAATCAGATGTCAAATTTGATCTTTATAAAGACCTTCGTAACTATTTGTCGTTAGCAATACGGAATGAGAAAGTAGTTTATATTCGGCATCAAATTAACCAACATAAAGAGAATTCCAAAAAGTTGTGGAAAAACCTTGAAAGGTTCAATGTGCATAATAATCCAAAAAAATATCATTTCATCAGATATAGATAACCCTAATGAAATCAACTATTTCTTTTCTTCGATTATACGCCAAGATATAAATATAGACACACTTACATACAATCAGAATAATATCTCTCCTCTTATTCAGAATGAGTTAAACATGTCTCCGGTATCAGTGGACGAGATCGAAAACCGTTTAAACCTTCTACAGTCAAACGCTTTTGGTGCCGATGGGATTAATCTTAAAATGTTAAAATTAATATTTCCCTATTGTAAATATGCCATTATGCACATTATGAATTACTCACTAGAAGAGGCAACTTTTCCTACAAAATGGAAACAATCAATTATAATTCCACTAGCTAAGGTTAACGTAGCAATAGAACTTAGTCATCTCCCAATCAACATATTAGCAGCAATGTCAAAGCTCCTGGAAAAGATAGTAAGCATTAGACTAACAGAACATTTAAAAAATCAGAACATCCTTCCATTGCAACAATCAGGGTTTAGAAAGCAACATAGCACTGCAACTGCTCTGTTAAAAATATCCAATGACTTGCCAAATGCTATAGATAAGTCCAATGTTACATATTTAATACTTGTCGACTACAGCAAAGCCTTTGATTTAATTGATCATGATTCACTTCTGGCAAAATTGCATTATTATAGCATCAACGTGCAATTGTCGAACTGGTTCAAATGCTATCTTTCCAACCGATCTCAAATCGTTAGACTGGACAATGTGTCTTCATCTGAACAAAAAGTAGCTTGTGGTGTTTCTCAGGGAAGCATTTGGGACCATTGATGTTTACAATTTTCACACAGATCTTCCCACAATATTATCCCCTAACTGTGGAGTCCATCTTTACGCGGATGATACTCAAATCTATATATCATGCAATCCAGTGCAGTCCAGCCAAGCAGTACGAAATTTAAATGAAAACTTGACAGCAACCGTTAAGTGGTCTAATGACAATGGTCTTATTATTAATCCAACGAAGTCAACCGCGATGTGTGTAGGGACTAGTTCCATGTGTGATAAAGCTTCCGATCATTTAAATTGTGATTTAACGTTGAATCAGAATGTGTTAACTTTTAAATTCAGTGTTGAAAACCTCGGTGTAATCTCTCACAATCACCTGTGCTTCGAAAATCATCTAACTGCAAAATGTCGGCAATCCTATGCAAAATTTAAAACTCTTTATAAATTTAAATATGTTCTACCATCAGATGTTAAGAGGAAACTTGTAAATTCGGTAGTTATACCAATTTTGATTACTACAGTAATGTATATTATTGGCATTTAATTAAGCCTTTTCAAAACAAAATACAGATCTTACAAAATAGTTGCTTAAGGTACGCATACAATATCAGTAAAATGCACCACATCACTCCCTATTACAATAGCCTAAATTTAATAAAAATTGAAAACCGTTTCACTATGTTGTTCTCATGTTTGTTATATAATATTGTTCATCAACATTCACCATTATATTTGTATAATCTTCTTGAGAGCCGAACTCAAGCACATAACGTGAATGTTCATTCTTCTGACACTTACAGCATTCCTATGCATCGTACTAAAAAGTTTGAGCCTTGTTACTCCTATATGGCACCCAAAATTCTAAACGAATTTCATGATATTTTTGTTTCCTGCCTTCAATGTATCAATTTAAACAAAAAATTAAACAAAAACTATTGACACAGCAATGTGCTATATAAAATAGGCTACATGTATTTTGCTTTCAATTCGCACCTGTTTATTTATGTTTATTTATGATCTATTGGAATCAATAAATGATTATTATTATTATTATATAAAAATTAACTACATTTAATCTCCTACAACGTGTGGTAGTGATTGGCATCAGTCCATTCTTTATTTTTCTACCCCAATAGTTCTGGGTTTATTTCCCCAGCCACAGCTGCTGGACTTGGTGGAACATTCTCAGCGAATGCTGTTGTGTTGCAGCTTCATAAAGGAAAATGTGGCCATATTAGACGTCACCTTATATGCCGATGTGACATGCTGCCTGTATCTCAATTTTCTCAATGACGTATTGTGTTTACCAGATCCGTAGCGAGAAGGAATTGTTCACCTGCGTTGACAATTTCCTCTAGATCAGCTGTAGGGTCCGTAAACATCTTGATCGTGGGTCCGAGATCAGTGTTCTTCTTGAGAGTTTTATAAACTTCACTTTACTCTGACGTAGTGTCACAATCACTCATGACGCGCAAAAATAACATGTCGTCAGCAATAGTTTTGTCAACTGCACTTGGCAGATGATACAACGTTGAAGGGAGTTTTCCTTTCCCTGGCTTCAAAAAGTATACGTTGGAAGGTTCTACCGTGATATATATATGAAAAATACTAGGTTCTCGGCTTGAACCGCGTCTGAGATTGTTAATGTCTCGACGTTTCGGCTCCCGTTTTGGAGCCATTTTCAAGAGAAAAAGTGGGTCAAGTAAAAATTGTCAAAGAAAATAATGCTAGGAGTTCGTGGAACTGGTTCGATTCCGGGGTCTCAATCTGCCTACTCCCCAGATCTCACCACGATCCGTCTCTAAGGCCTCAATCTGCTTACTCCTTAGAGCGATATATATATATATATGGTATAGTGGTGAGAGGTAATTGAATCCTCTCATGTGGTCTAATGCTACTATACACCAGACATCATAGATGTCTCCGTGGTGCATAGCGACTTGCCATTTTGCAAGTACCGAGAGCGGCGACCTTCAGCCCTTGGTGGACTTAACCTATATACTGTTATTATACATGATTTGCAGGAAACAACTACTCAGCGGGCAAATACCCCGACCTGCATTGAATTACACCTTACAAATCATGAAAAATTGGTAGCCAATGTCATTTGCCAACTCCCTGACCAGACATAGACCGGTTTCGAACTTATTAGTTCTCTTCAGTATGCCATAGGTCATGGAGCAGACAAATGACAGTGGCCAACCTGCTAGTCTTATACAGACTAATGTAAATGGTATAGTGGTGAGAGGTAATTGAATCCTCTCATGTGGTCTAATGCTACTATACACCAGACATCATAGATGTCTCCGTGGTGCATAGCGACTTGCCATTTTGCAAGTACCGAGAGCGGCGACCTTCAGCCCTTGGTGGACTTAACCTATATACTGTTATTATACATGATTTGCAGGAAACAACTACTCAGCGGGCAAATACCCCGACCTGTATTGAATTACACCTTACAAATCATGAAAAATTGGTAGCCAATGTCATTTGCCAACTCCCTGACCAGACATAGACCGGTTTCGAACTTATTAGTTCTCATCAGTATGCAAATCATATATTATAACAGTGGGTTAAGTCCACCAAGGGCTGAAGGTCGCCGCTCTCGGTACTTGCAAAATGGCAAGTCGCTATGCACCACGGAGACATCTATGATGTCTGGTGTATAGTAGCATTAGACCACATGAGAGGATTCAATTACCTCTCACCACTATACCATTTACATTAGTCTGTATAAGACTAGCAGGTTGGCCACTGTCATTTGTCTGCTCCATGACCTATGGCATACTGAAGAGAACTAATAAGTTCGTAACCGGTCTATGTCTGGTCAGGGAGTTGGCAAATGACATTGGCTACCAATTTTTCATGATTTGTAAGGTGTAATTCAATGCAGGTCGGGGTATTTGCCCGCTGAGTAGTTGTTTCCTGCAAATCATGTATAATAACAACATATATATATCCTTTCCCACTGTTACTCATGATGGGATGTCAGGCTGTTTGCTGTGACTACTATCGACCTCGTTAAATTTAGAAATCAGTCGACATTTGTTCCTTGAATTGGCGAGGAAGTTCTTCTGAGATACTGTGGACAACATTGTGTCACTAAGCGTTACTTCGATGGAATTTATTTAACTTGACCTCCTCAAGTGCTCCACGTCTTTAGTTAATTGTTTCACCTGATCACTCTGTTGATAAAGGCAGCAATCAATGTTCTGTTAGTATTCAGCTTCCTACAGTTCTCATGAATTTCAAGTGAGGTTCGCCTTACGGGATCGGCGTCCCATCAGCCAATGCTTGATCTCAAATATCACATTCCCAATTCGTTATCTTCAGTCTAATATATACCATAATATTTTCAGTTCTACATTCATTCAGTCTAATTCTTTGACTCAATTAGCAAGTTTGAGGTAGTCGGTTTCAAAGAAAGCAGTAGTTGTCAAGACAGACTGACGCCGACGGTACTTATGTTTGTAATCAATACTCTGCCTACCATGTAAATTTCAACTATATGTTCGTTAAGTCAATTTCATGTTCCAGTGACCAATTTAATCAACCGCCGGTTTCAAGCGCAGTATCTTTTTTATAGAAATGAAAGAAAAAGCACTACCAATATCATATCAAGATTGTGACACATATAGAAGTTCATCCCCAGAGTAAGAAAAATGCAAAAAACTCCTCATCATTAAATATTCTACTTTAGAATATAATGGAGGTACAATTTTTGCTAGTGGCCAATTTAAAACTACGAGGAAAGAGTTTTTCTTATTTAAAAAAAAAACGCAATTAAATTTAAGTATAAATGAAGTAACTTTTCTGTTAATATGTAATCTCTTGTCTAACATATTAACGTAGTTGTAATTTACCTTAGCCAAAAACACATTTGGTTGATTGTATTTGCTGACGTTTGACTCTGGAGTCGAAGAAACTTTGGCCGGATACATTTTAGGATCCAGTAGTGGTCCCATCGGTCCTTGTCTACTCCATGCCTGTTCTCCAACTGCTTCCGGGCCAAGAATTCCTTCTTGTTCACTCGTTGGTGGAACTTGTTTTAAGCAGTGGCAAGTACATAATTTATCGTCTCTGTACTGAGGTTTATAAATTTTTTCTGGTTCAGGTCTATAATTATTATAAAAAGTTTATAAAGAAAATCCTTTATTAATAACTTACATAATATTAAAATTATAACCGTTATAATTGATCTGAATTACCTTAACCCAAGTGTCTTCACATATGGCCACAGGTAATCCTTTCTGTATGTGGTAACAAACTGTCCCATCACCATTTTGAATATATATTAGTACTTATTACACAAAAATTTAATAATTAAGAAATTATGCACTAGAAATTTTGAGTGGGATCAGTCAAATATACGATTAATTTAATGACATAATTATGACTTATTAAAAAAGTTCGTCTGTAACATAGAGATTAATTTTACACCTAGGATACCACGGTAACTATTGCATTAACTAACTCGTTCTCGTAAGGTACAAAAATTAGGTAAATGAATAGAGAGTAGGAGGGTGGGTTGGGTATGACACAAAAGAAATCTTGTTTGTTTCTGTACCTTTTTGATAAGTATATTATACAGGGTGGACCAATAATAATAGGCCATAGTTCAGGAGTAGATTCTTTGGGCCAAAATATGAGGATATAACCAAATATGCTTTAGTAAAATGTTGCTGTGAAAAAAGATACAGGGTGTCAATGTTCAAATTATTTTTTCATTTTTTTGCAATAACTCAACAGCCTCTCGACTGTCCTTCGCCAAATTTGCTAGAGGAACTTTTTTTATTCTAAGAAGCAATAATTTATGTATTACATCACGTTAGATCATAGAAGGCGCCGCAGGACCTGTATCTGACGATTAATTTCTTTCATATTTTTTTGACGAAACGTTGTGGTACTTCTGATCAGAAAATATAATGAGGGCGACATTTCCACGTATAAAAGCTATATTTGGTGGAACTTGATAACTCCAACCGTTTTCGAGGAAAGTGCTGTTAAACATTTCAATAATTTTTTGAAAGACAAATTCAAATTTAATGAAATAAAGTGTATTTATTGAAAAGTGTGCTTTGGTTACGTTTTAGTTCTGTCACTTACGTCATTTAATCATTTTATTTTGTTCTTGTGTTCCTCGAGTTAATTTCTTTGACTTCTTTATTTACAATTACCATAAGATTCTCAAAGACGCAGGACGACCGAAACGAATTACTTCAGATCAAGAACTATAAATTTTAGTTCGTGTGGATGAAGATCCTTAAGTCAGCTCAAGTCGTTTAGCAGCGGCAACAGGGGTGAATAAACAATCTGTCCTAAGAGTCTTACGTAAAGAACGCTTCTACCAATATCATCTCACTCCTGTACAAAACTTACTTCGAAAGGATCTTCCACAAAGGCTACAATTTTGTCAATTTGTTCTAAATAAACACAACAGGGATCGAAATTTTGTTAAGATCACTTTATTTACCCACGAAGCAACTTTTACTCGCCGAGGCGTTTTTAACTGAACAAATATCCATTACTGGGAAGTAGAAATTTCTCATGCCGTTAAAGAAAGGCATTTTCAGCAAGAATTTAAGATTAACGTTTGGTGAGGAATCATCGGCGATCATTTATTGGGACCATTTGTTTTTCCTCTAAATTTAAATGGACAGTCTTATCTGTTTTTTCTTAAAGTTGCAGCAATGGGTTTTTTACATGGGGGGACAGTTTATAATGTCACTATGTTTTCTCAAGATAAATTCCGAAAAAAGTCATAGACACTCGATAATTCACAAATAATCACATTCCATCCGCAAGTCACCAAAAAGTTCCAAACAGTAATTTTACAGCCCCAACATAAAAATTTCACCGCCTTAAAAATACCAGCTCCATAAATCATATCACCTTCGATATACTCTCTAAACCGCCGGTCAGAATATTTTTAATTCCATTCATAAATACTTTACTTTCGCATCACCCCTCGTGTATAACATCCGCCACTTCATTTTTATGAGACTTACTTTCTCGTCGCCCCGGTATATAACTTTCGCTGCTTTACCCCACTCTTAACGTCTCTTTTCAGTACTTTCTCATCGTCCCCTGTATACAGCTTTCACAACCTTTTCAATTATTTGATAACTTCTCATCGCCCCCTGCATACGGCATTTGCCGCCATTCGCAATTCCTCGTTAATCTTTATCGTATTTAACTTTCTCATCGTCCCCTGTATACAGCTTCACAACCTTTTCAATTCTTAAGTAACTTCTCATCGCCACCTGTATACGACTTTCGCATCCATTCTTGATTTCTAATTAATCTTTGTCATCTTTAACTTTCTCGTCGCCCCTGTATACGGCAATCATTGTCCATTCTTGTTATTCCTACTTTCTCTTCCCCCCCCCCCATACAACATCTGTAACATTTCTTAATACATTGGTTTCCAATAGCTTCGTCCCGCCTGCCTACCTGCCTACACACGGGTATGCGAATCGTATTCACTTAATACTATGTGCGTGAACTTAACGCTATTTATTCACATCCACATTAAAATCATCAATAACTTTTTTATCCAAATCGATTCGGGCATAGACCGCATATAAAAAAAAATCGTCTTTTTGTGCCCTACACAGTCATATAGGTTTCAATTCGAAATTTCACTTATTTCAAAAGATTGCACAATGTTGCGCAACATTACGCAATCGATGACTCATCCTCGCAGGCACGGAGCGATTTCCTACCCTTTCCAGACCTTAAATCGGGATGCGTGACTCGCGGGGCGAGAAAAACGCAACCGTTCTGAAACATATAAAAGCCCCCTCGTAACAAGCGAATGCAGGATCTGTTCCGGAAGTGATTTAAGTGTCAAAAAAGTCTCGCGAGTGAAATAGTTTCTCTTTGAATCAAATAGTGTTTAAAAAGTTGTAATTAGTGACTTCCGGGAGATTACTGAAGTTAGTTTTTTCGGTTTCTACCGGGGATAGCTTTCTATTTTCCGAGCTTTATTCCAAAACTCTCCCAACACCTTCCTTGGCGACACCAAGTCAAAAACCTAATTTCTTTCAATTATATTTTTATCTACTCTGCCCTCGCGCATCAAATCAAATCCCCACCTAGTGTCCTAATTTCACGAAATCTCCCCCCGCGCATAAATAAAAACGTGATTTTTAGATTAAAACACGAACCCGAGATAAAATTCTAGAGCCAGAATTGTCAGTGTCGAAAAGTTACTATTTTTGGGAACTGTAATAAAAATCGAAATTGTTAAACTTAAACCGACGACCTTTTTTCATTTCTATAAATCAGAATAGTAATTACCGTTAAAACCAACTGCTCTTCATCCAGTCACCACATTGGGGTGACTCGGAAGTGTTTTTTAAAAATTAAAAAAAACACAAATTTTCAAATAATTTAAATTCAGTGATTCAGAAACTAAATTAGATATTCAAATACTACGTCATAAATCCATATACATGGTGTTCTAAATTCACCATACAAAACTGTAAAATTTAAATTAAAGCGATTTTGACTTTTAAATTGAATTTTAACTTTTCTAAAGCTCCAAACGCTTAATATACAGGATGTTGGTTTCCACCCGGACACTTTTAAAAATATAGTGAGCAGTCAAAACTTTCAAATTTAGAGTCAGTGCAACTGCAGAGACCAGGACAGCATACAGGACGTAGCTTTTGGCCCTGTCCAAGTGCAACCCCCCACCTTCTCAGAATCTACAAATTAAGTGCATCAATGTCCCCCAGGGTCTCTCTCAAGCTCTAGGCTTCAAGCTCTGCCGAAATATATTATTTTTACCGAACGAGAGAGCTTATTGGTGTTCAGATTATATGGTGAGTCATAGCACAGATGGGAAATTCGCTAGGTAGAGGTGAGTCATACTAGACAGGTGGGGTAACCAGAGCGTAACGACGCGTCATGGTGCAACCGTTAGATACCCCAACAGTTAAAACACCCTTATCTATTATGAGAGGATATTGATCTAAAAATATTACATCCTTTATCAAGTCTAGAAGTGTAAGAATTAAGGCAAGTAATCAAGGTTGATGAATGAAACGCACAAACAAATTATTCGATTTTTTCCGCTCTTTTCGAATATCGAAACAGATGTACAAAATTTTGTCATACAGGGTGTTGATTTTGACATACAACATATTGTCAGTTTTGTATTAAGCCAGACCTAGATTTTTATTTTGGTTTATTATGAATTTCTATCAAGTAAAATAAGTAAAATATATAGTCTAAATATGAACCGATTATACAGGGTGGTTCAATAGTTATGACCAAAGAAAGATTTTGCTAAAATCAATAAAACATCCTGCACTCAGTAAGGAAGGACGATGGCTGCATTAATGCCGGGTAATTTGGAACTGCCAAAGTGCCCTCTATCCACAAGTATTCACCCTGTATAAGCTATTTAAAATTAACTGTATATCCAGATTTTCCTGATATTTTATTTTAATATTTCGGAGAAATTGTCCACAAGGTGTTTGCTTTAAATCAAATATATCCGTTATTAAGAGACATTAATATATTTCAATGTGGAAATGAGTTTCATATCTCCGATTTTTCTTTCGCTAATGTGTCGAAACTACGCCAGGTTATACGTGATAAATGGCCGATTTGATTCAACACTGACGTCACTAGCATATGATATGCAACTCAAGACGTATTTATAGCGCTGATATGTGTACAAGAGAGTACGATTTAAATTTAGATACACACACTGTTCGTGTTACTGAGCGAAACCGCTATTTAAATATTGGATGTGATTAATTTCGTAGTGAAGGAAAACCTCGTCTTGGTTTATTTTATGTTTCACTTAAGTCTTGTAATTTTTTAATGAAATTTTCTTATTTGAAGGTAATGCAGAGGAAGTTCATCATTCATTTGATCATCATCTGGTTGTTTACCTTGAAATTGATTTATTTTTAAATTAAACTAGAACGTACGTATAAATTATCCATATCTATGGCGTGTTTTATTTGGAACATAAATTTTGTACATCGCCGACAGATAATTCTTAAGATGACAGAAATTTTCTGTTTCTTCCGTTGAGAATGCTTGAAATACCATTGTTTTTCAGATAAGCAATTGAAAAAGAAAATTTTGTTTCAATTCAATTCAATTCAACAAATATTTATTTAAATTAAAGTTATACAAACAGTTGCCTAACCAGAGCCTGCCCCGGGACTGTCCGGGACCGGCCATGCAATCACCGATCGCACAGATGCGGTGGCGGATTACAGGATCGGGCGGAATAGGTCTGGGTCGGCGAAAACGAAAATGAATAATAACTAACCTGAGCACCTTTTGCAACAAGCGAATAAAATTAGGTAATACTGTTGAATATAAAATAATACAGATTTTTTTAAAAACAACTTAAAACTACACATACTTTTTATAACTGACTCACTGTAACTCTTTTTTAAAAAAAATAAGATTAAGCAGATACCTTCGATCTAAACCTTATGCGAATCGCATGAACGCCGGGCTGCGCAGGGCTGGCCTAAACTTTGGCTTTGGGAATTTTGATTTTCAGAATATTTTAATTTATTTCATATTCGTGATGAGAAATGCATTTAGAAAAAATAAAAAATTACAAAAAGAAAACAAGAAAACAACAAACAAAAAGGTCACAAACACAAACAGAAAGGAAGAGGGAGACACAGGAAAGATTTAGACAAAGGTATGAAATATTAATAAAGGCGGATAGGGTAAGCAGAAAATATAGTTGGTTGGTAGGTTTCCGGAAAATCGGTAACGTCGGGTATGGTAAGGTGTGTTTAATCCGAAATGGGGCATTATGCTATCTAATATTATGTAACTATCGCCCAGCTTGAACGAATAGAAGTTTTGAAAGATACGTTGGACGAAGTCGGCTATCGGGGTTATGTCGTTACAATGTGCATATAGATCTCTGAGAGAGGTGTACCTTCCTGAATTCAATATGAGGCGCATAAATTTGTACTCAAACACTTGAAGTTTTTTCATTGTCGTGGCAGATACGCTGCACCACACCGGCCCCGCGTATGTGGTGGATGGCCTGACCATCATCGTGTACAACTTTTTATTTTGTCGGTTTAGTCTGCTACCCCCGACCATGAGTGAATACAGACTCCTGGGCAGGGAGTAGACAGTCCGTATTGCCTCATTTATATGGACATTGAACGTCAGTCTTTGGTCAAGTCTCATCCCCAAGTATTTCACGCATCTCCTGGTTGAAATTTTGTTTCTCCTGATCGAAATTGGTGTTAAGATTTTATTCTCAGTAAAGCGACGCGTGAAGGCTATCGCTTCCGACTCTCAGCGTTCACCCGAATCTTCCACTGATCGTAATAAGCCGTGGCACGAGCTATGTGTGCCTTTAGCAGCATGATCGCTGCTTGCGCATTATAATAATGCGCGTACATGGTTGTGTCGTCGGCGTATTTGGCCAAATTTGTATTCGGGAACAGTGGAAGTCGGAGGCGTACAAGTTTGAAGACAGGCTCTATCCTTGCGTTACTCCCGCGCGAATGTCCCGCCGTGTCGACAGTGTATTATTCACTCGAACATGCAGAGATCTGTACGTCAGAAACGAATGAATGAGCTTAGTGAGGTAAGTCGGAAAGTTGTAGTGGTGGAGTTTGTAGAGTAGCTGCGGGTTCCAGACGGTGTCGAACGCCTTCTCAATATCAAGGAGCACCATGTTGGTGCTCTTCCCGAGGTTGTATTGTACTTTGACGTCGTTAACTATCCTAACGACTTGCTGCACCGTACTCGTGCCCCTCCTGAAGCCAAACTAGGACTCATCGTCGATGTGGAGCTCCTCCTGAACAGCATCTAGCCTGATCAAAACGAGCTTCTCCACCAACTTGGATATCGCCGATAGCAACAAGATGGGCCTGTAGCTTCCGACGAACTTCGCGTTCTTGTTTGGCCTCAGGATGGGAACGACCACAGCGCACTTCCACTGGCTGGGCCAGTGCTGTAGCCGCAGGATCGCATCAACGATATTTGAGCAGCTTGTACTCGACGCCGTCTTTTCCAGAAGCTTTACTGTTTGGTAGATCCTTGATAATTTGGTCTGCCTCCGAGGGCTTGGTCATGCCCAATGATATCATTAAAGTTATTTTCGATGCGGTTGTGTTCTAAATTATTTGGTATGTTGTTATTATGCATGTTTTTGAAATGTGAAACTAAGTCCTTTTGAGCATCAGTCATCGACGTCCGTCCGTTCGCGCCCATCAACGCGGGTATAGTCTCCCACGTACTTTTTCACCTTCCACAGCGAGTTGTCCTGAGGATTCAGCGCTGCCAGTTTATCCCTCCATTTCTAGTTCTTTGTAGTGTTTATGAAGGTTCTGATCTGCCCTTGCAGCCAGATCATCTTGAATCTAGCGTTGACATCGCGATTTCGCTGCCAAAGCCGTCTTAGTCTGTATTTCTCACTTATGTTTCGTATGACCGTTTCGTGGAGTCGGTCTTTGTTCTCATTCACAGTAATTGTAGTGGCAACAGTCTGCTTGGCACCCTGCAGCACTCTCGTGAACTCCTCCACCGTATATTCTAGCTCGGCGGGTGTACTGATCCTATTATTTAGTGTTAAATTCGTGTTAATATGTTCTGTATGGAGGAATCAGTTGGCGCCTCTATATGATGTGACATTGTGTGTAATGTTCTCCCTTGACATACCTTCCAACTCGAGATAAATAGGGTTGTGATCGGACGTGAGTTCCGCTAGAGCCACGGGGGCCGTAGAGTTTCTCACGCCCTTGTTGACCACTATGTCAAAGGTTGTGGGTGTTGTACCGTTGTCCGAAAAATGCATGGGATCTTCCAGATATTGCAGGATTACATTTCGGCTATTCACATTGTCGAACAGAGTGTTGCCGTTCGCATTGTTCCGATAGCATTTCCAGTTGCGATGCCTAGCGTTAAGATTGCCTATAAGTAGACAGCGCGGGGTAGCATTCATCAAATTCTTCAAGCAACCCGCCGTGAAGCCGTTTGCTGGTCTATTGTACGCGGCAATGATCCTCATGCCTCCCTCCAGCGTCACACACATATTCGCTACAGATGTGTTCCGAACAGAATGATGCGTGTGCACAATGTCTGACTTTATGAGCACGGCCACCCCGCCTCCCCTGTTAATGTCGGCTCTATCTTTCCGATATCCGATGTCTTTCCGGACTTTATCTCATCTAGTGAGCTTCGTCAATGTCAATTTTTGTCTACGAAAATAGTTACGATTTTGAATTGTTGTAAACAGTGGGCCCTACGTTGGGCGCCATGTCTACGATGATGATATGTTTGGGTTGGAAGATTATAATTAAATTTATCGGAGACTACAAATTTTTGAAGTTGATGGGCGCCAGCAGCCTCGATAGTGGTGTTCTCGTAGATCTGTGTGTGTGGACGAGTTCTCAGAGCCGATTTTTGAAGTTCTGAGGTGGTTTAACGATTTTTACGTTTCGGTGGATATTGCTACTACCCCTTTGTTGCTTCCCTGTAAGCTGACATACACATGCACCGCTTTTGGTGCAAGATACCCCAACTTTGTGCTTATAGACAGGCGCTTTTGCCCGGTAGATGTCGACACGAAGAAATAAAAAGTCTGTGATCCAATTAAATGTAACGTTAAGCAGAACTCTGTCGACGTCGTTGCACAATTTAATTTAATATTGATTTTATTCCTAACTTTACTAGCTAACACAAATAAATAGTAACGTAGAACGGTTGAAAGTCGCGTCGCGTCGACGGATATGGTCCTTCTCCTAACGCCAGTAGGGTTCAGATAAAGTGCAGGGACTAGTATCTGAGACGCCGTACTGTGTCTCGGTTCGTCGGATGAAATTCTTGAAGAAATGGTTGAAGTTCTGTAGACTGCTTGATGACGTAGTAGTTGTATCGATGAATGCTCGGACTCGACTGCCGCTGCTGAAACCTCGCCGCGATCCTGTAGACATCGGGGCGGACGGAGCTCTGAGCGTTAGGTCGGCTGGCATTTGGAACGCTGTGTGCCGGATGAGCGGCTGGGGCCGCCTGCTGCGTCGTGTCGTCCCCGCCCAATCATGCCGGGGCGGACGGGATCCCAAGCGTTGATATAGTCTTAACGCGTCTATTGCGTTGTATTTAATTCGCGCTGTGATGCTAACGTGTGAATATGTTAAAATATATAAATTGCGACTGTTAAAATTTAATTTAAAATTATTTTTAATGGCCTTTTTTGTCTTCGACAACATTTTATGCCTCAATAAATAATTAATAAGAAATGGAATTTTGTTACCTACACCATTGGCGTTCCAAGAAGAGATTTTGAATGCTCTCTAAAATGTATTTTCTGGCATCGCTTCCAGGAAGCGATGCATCATCAGGAATTTTTCACCCGCGTTCATGTATTTCTCCAGTTCATCATTCGCATAATAATATAATTGCTCTGTGTGTAAATGATAAAGTAAGTTCTTAACTGAATACTAAACTAATTCAAACTTTCCTGTTTTCTTAAGGAAGCTTATAGTACTGACAATTCAAAATTTTATTTTTATTTCATATTTTACTATTTGCAATAACACAATAATATATAACGCTCGGTATATGAACAAATAGAGCGTAGTTTAATCCAATTTCTGGATATAAAGTGTACAAGATTAAGCCGTATATTGTAGATGTATTTATTTTATATTCTTCAATTGATTGATTTTTCAACGAATGAACAATATACAGAGACAAAGTAGTAGATAAGAAATTACAAACCAGGACTAATTTTAAATTTGAAACATGTGAACCCATAACCCAATGTTATGCTGCCTAAAAACTAAAATATACAATTTTAATTAAGTTTATACAATTAACTATAAAATACGAGTATTTCAAACATTTGTATACACTTTAGTTCATATTTTTGGACACTGTGGATAAGAGTTATCATCATCTAATCTGCCTAAAAAATGAGAAAAAAATAACTATATAATTATCGTTTTGGGAAATTATTATAAACGCATAACGCAAGAAGGCAAATTTTTGCTGTACTTTACAAATGTTTGAAAAGCTGGTAATATTTCTAGATTTATCTACAACATTTTGAAGTAAAAATAACAAATCCACTAGCTGAAAGAAGTTGCAACATACATGTTATAAATAAGAGATTATCAATTCTTGTCCTCAAGCTACTCCGAAACTATTAAACTGATCTTCGTGAAACCTAATTCATCCAGCATGGCATTCTTATAAATGTAAATGTTTTAACCGCCCTTCAGGTCACCTAAATGATCTAGATTTGTTTGAGAAAAGGATACGGAGCGCTACAGTTTATAGTGGGATCCGGACCACTTCTTGAGATAATTTATAATTGGAGCTTACCTCGCGATAGATGAGACTCGAACCCACTTCGTTAGATATGCTCAGAGTGAAAATTAAAAGCGCTAGCTACTGTGCTACAGTCTCCTTCAACTTGGGAATCGAAAAAGTCCAAATCGGGCGAGCAGTTTCGAAGTTACGGTATAGTCCAGGAACGGCGTCACCGAAAGGGGGTGATAGTTACTTTAAACGAGGTAGTAGATTTTTTTAACTATCTTGTATATATTTGTAGAGAGTATGTAGAATTCAAGTTTTAGACCTCCAAATCCTTGGCAAATTTTTGTGTGGCCGAAAAAAACACGAGTTTTTGGCAATTTTTTCAGTATGTGGCCTATAACTTATAAATAATGCATCCAATAGAAAAGACATCTATTATCAAAATTATAGAGCATTAAATTTCTCTTCGAATGAGTACATCAAAGTTGTAGAAATTTTATCGAGAAGTATGGGCGTAATTGCCAGTCGAATAACAACAATTTTTACGAATTTGTCACATTGGGTAACTTTTTAAACATCTTCAGCTCTGAAACGGCTAATCGAAATGAAAAAAATTCATAGAATAAAAATTGTATAGCATGTAATTCCAAGTTCATAGATTACCTGGTTTTCCAATTTCGATCAATATTGAGCAAAATACACTCAAAATTCGAAATGTCTTACATATAAATATATTTATTTTCTTTTATTCCTTTTAAATTTTTCAACATTAATTTGAGAAAATGGGTTGACGAAATAAAAGCATAAGCAAACAAATTATTAACCAAAAATAAAAGTTTACCCAAAAGTAATAATACAACAAGGTGTAAAACAAATTAAACAAATGCAATGTGCAAGAATAATACAAGGTGTACGAAAAAACTGAAATGAAGTAAAAATGAGTTTTGGAAAAACGAATTATTTGCGTGTAGTGGTTATAGTAATCGAATCCATGTGGATCGGGGCTGACTAATGTCCTCGTACTGCAATACTGCATCCTATCCTGGTTTATTGCAGCAGCATCACCAACTTTCTCAAGTTCGAAGTAATCTTCATCGTCGTCTTCATCTTCACCCGACTCAATCTCAGGAGCGTTCCGACATGAGAGGCCAGGGCAGTATCTACAGGTCAAAGAACAGTTCAGGCCTGATTTCCGACAGCTGCATGCTGCAGTGCAACCTTTTTGCATGTACACGAAAACCATTTTTAGCAGCATGTCGGGTCCAGCAACCTTCAACATTGTTATAGGAAATAAGCTTGACGAGCCTTTCTTCCAACTCCATTGGTGTGGGTTTGTTACGTTTCTCAGCCAAGTTTGCACTTGGTGGTATGCGCGCATTCAGTTCCACCTTGCTGCATTCGATGTTGGTGGCGACCGTGTTAGGTTGAACGATTTTTTTGAGGCGGATTTTATAAAAAGCTCATATTTCAGCTCGTCCAGAGGTCCACTGTGCATCTGTCCGTACAGTGTTAAGATCAGCTGTTCCCCTGCCTGTTCTATCAAGTCTTGAGAAACAGATGCCTCGAGAAATGTGGATGTGGATGTTGCTTAATGAGGGATAAAAATTTTACTTTCCCGTCATCAAAAAATGATGACGTGGTGTCACATCCAATAAATGCATGCATGAAGAGGAAATGTGTGGGATCAAAGTTGAAGGAAGTGTTTGAGTACCATAAACCTGCTGTTTTCTCTTTTCCTGGTTTGTGGAAGTACACATTTCCGTACCTGTTTCCGAGGCTCGTTAGGAGAACGAGAATGTCAATGTCCTCGCTAACAATTGCCACACTGTCGGATTTTGCTGATTAGGAAATAGCTGTTTCTGCAGTTAATAAATCTGCATTTTCTTCTGCCTGTTGCGCTTGGATTTCTCCTTTCTTAAATTTTTGTATAAGCATCAAAATCAAATGGTTCTTGTTGCTCATATTTACAAGAAACTCTTCCTGTGACACTGCAGCATTTGCTTCTTCATGCAAATAATGTCTGCTGAAGAACCTGATGTCTTCAAACGATTTTTTACAAGTTGGTAAAAATTGTTGTTATTCGAATGCTCTTGATGAAATTTCTTCTTTGAGGTACTCACTCGAAGCGAAATTTAATGCTCTTTAATTTTGATAATAAATGACTTTTCGATTGGATGCATTGTTTTAAGTTATAGGCCATAAACTGAAAAAAGTGCCAAGAATTCGTGGTTTTTTCGGCCACACAAAAATTTGCCAAGGGTTTGGAGGTCTAAAACTTAGATTCTACATACCCTCTACAATATATACAACATGATAAAAAAATCTACTACCTCGTTTATTGTAACTGTAAAGTACCCCGTTATAAAACTAGTAAGATTTTTTAAATTTTACGCATTAGAAAAATTGGCGAATGCGCTGGTGTAAAACCATTAAATATTTAATTTTTTCGATTTGTAACTAAACTATAGGGTTTTTCTTTACATTTTTTTTATGTCCGATTTAGATAAATTTTTTTGAAAAAGATCTTTGAAAAGCTCATCTCTATGTTATATTAAATTTTACAAAACATAATAGTGTGGCCTACTATAATTTTTTTTCGGGTCAGAAAATGGCGAAATCTTATTATCGATATTTTAATTCCAAATCTGAGTGCGTCATTGAATTGAGCAACCCCCCCAAATGTGTCTTGTACCAAGCTTCGTTGAGAAAGTCGTATATTTGGATTTTTCCTGATAGAAATAAAAATTCAGAAATTACCGAAGAAATTTATCTGTTGCATGGGATTGTGTATTTATGAAAAGAGTGCCTTGATTGAAATAACTGTCAATTGAATGATTCATTGTTAAAAAATCAGTAATGCTCAATTTAGAAATTTTTAATTATCAAAGTTCTTCCCTCGAGATTTCTTGATAAGCTAGTCTAATTCTGTCACATAGTTTCTGCCTATTTTGTGGTCTAAATGTATAAACTTTGCTTTTAAGAGGACCCCACAAATAAAAAGGGGTGTTAAATCCGGCGATCTTGGCGGCCAGGCTATCAATGTACTACTACGTTCAATCTACCTACTGGCAAAATTTTGGTTGAGCCGGGTCCTGACAATTACTGCATGGTGTGGGGTACATCCATCTAGTTGGAAATATGACTGTCGTTTTCACTGCAAGTTTTGAATCTCGTTCTAAAATTGATTTCTCAAGAACTCCAGAAAAACTAAACTGTTTAAATTTTCATTAAAAAAATAAGGTCCAATTAAGCGCTCGTTGAAAATACCACACCAGACATTAATTTTTTGTGATGTACTTCACAAGCTAAATGCGGATCATTGACACATTAAATTTCAAACAATTAATTATTCAACTGTTTAGGAGATTTCTTTTTATTATCTATCACTATAAATATTTTGTTAATTTATATTATTAGGGCTACATTTTTTCATGTCTTAATACCCTGTACAATATATTGTTCAGCCATCTAAATCGGTTCACCCAATTTTGTGTGGAGAGAAACATAGACCAATTAGTTAAATGGAAATTTCATTTAAGTGTTTTTTAATTAAACAGAAATTCCATAGGAGAGTCCTTTGAATTTGTTAAATATATACTTTCCAATAAATAGCGTTTGCTTGCAATTAATTCTTTAAATAAATCGATACCTATTTTTTAGTTGGCTGGCATTTTAAGATCCACTGCCAAAACCAACATGTCAGTAGAAAAAGTCGCAATTCTCGTCATTAATGATATCAAATTTGATATGACCGATGACACCTTCACACGTGTTAAGACGTGGAATCTGTAAATTCGTTATTAAATAATACAGATATATGTTATTCTAGCTACAGATCGGTGGAAAACTGGCTTACTATTTCAAGGTTATATTTATCTGTTATAGTTTACTTTCTTTTTGGTAAAAACGTGTTATTCGTATTTGTTTGTGAGAATTATTTAAAAATACAAGTCATGTTAAAAAATAAAGGCCAAAACCTAAAAGCCCTTTATTAATTGCAAACTCCAATAGTTTATCATATAACCAATGACATTGCATCTGAATCATTGTAAATTAGGTAAGTTTGAAATATTTCAAATACCCAATGTTGTTGGATACATATATATGTTTTTTGTTGTTAAACTGTAAACGATGATATTAATTCTAATGATATTAATTTCAATGACTGATAACCTATCACCTCATTAGTCCTGAAGAAGACAATAAAGCTTGATAAAACGTCGACTTTAAAGAGGATATACGGTTTGCTCGTTTTATTTTATCCAACTACCGACGAAATACGTTCCTAACAAACATTGTGTGGATATTAAACTTATGTATGTATTAAATCTTTGTAAATACTGTAGCAAAGATGGGCCTGACATAATGTGTACTGCAATGAAACATAATGTTGCCGTATTAACATGTCACAGATCTAATAATGGTGATTTGTCCTCGCCTCATATCTTCCAGCGGCTTGTATTTCAATGTATGCATGGAAGTTATGCTAGACAAAGATATTGTAGTGGATATACCATCCTTTAGTGGATTCTGTGAGTCGGAAAAATAGGAAAATATTTTCTAACGCAACGAAACTAGTTACCCCCCCCCCCGTTCTCGAGGATGCTGAACACGATGGCGGTGGTTTAAACTCTTTTTGAGTTGACCGTCACCCCCAAACGGCCAAAAGCAACCCCCAAAAGGGGTGAAACGCGAAAACACCGTTTTATATTGAGAAAAATTGCGTCACCCACCGTTTTCGAGGATACTGAGCACGATGGTGGTGGTATCGACTCTTTCTGAATTGACCGTCACCCCCAAACGGCCAAGAACAACCCCCCCAAAAAGGCTGAAACGCGAAAACACCGTCTTATATCGCGAAAAACTGCGTCACCTCCCGCTTTCGAGCATGCTGAACACGATGGTGGTGGTATAGACTCTTTCTGAATTGACCGTCACCCTCAAACGGCCAAAAACAAACCCAAAAGGGGGTGAAACGCGAACACACCGCCTTATACCGAGAAAAACTGCGTCACCTCCCGTTTTCGAGCATGCTGAACAAGACGGCGGTGCTTTTGAATTTCTCCGAGTCAACCCCATCCCTTAAACGGTCAATAACCACCCCCGACAGGGGTGAAACATGAATATACCTTATATACTGGAAAAAACTGCGTCGCCTTCCGTTTTCGAGTATGCTGAACATGATGGGGATTCTGGATCTTCTCCCCGAAGCAAAGCAACCCCTGAACCGGACAAAAACTACCCCGTGAGACCCTGCCTTATGAAGTGGATAAGAAAATTCCGATATGACAAAATGAATAACAAATCATTGAATACAAACCGGATGATGATTCCTCGTTTGTTGACTGATCTCTTACCCTAAAAAATAGGCGCATATATAGGGTCTGGTTAGGTTATTTGGTGATTTTCAGGCGGGGAAATTTGTTGTATGGAATCAGTGGTAAATTTCATATATTTTATTATATTAACTTATGAACATGTGTATTTGACGCATACAATTACTTACTTGCTATATATATAAAAATAAAACAGATTCCTTGACGCATGCAACTACATATCCGCTATATATACATACCATACATTTTTATTGACGCATACAATGACTCATTACATGTAAATATAAAACATCATCGTTATAAAAACAAATTTTCATTTACAAATTGATCTGCTCAATCTAACCTGCGGCGCTTGCAAGTGGAATTGCAGGATTCGAAAATTGGCCATTTGGGGGTGACGGTCAATTCAGAAAGAGTCTATACCACCACTATCGTGCTCAGCGTCCTCGAAAACGGGGGGTGACGCAGTTTTTCGCGATATAAGACGGTGTTTTCGCGTTTCACCCCTTTTAGGGGTTGTTTTTGACCGTTTGGGGGTGACGGTCAACTCAAAAAGGGTTTAAACCACCGCCATCGTGTTCAGCATCCTCGAAAACGGGGGGGGGGTAACTAGTTTCGTTGTGTTAGAAAATATTTTCTTTTTTCGAGGTTTTTTCCGACTCACAGAATCCACTACTTCGGAGGGATGTCAAGCCGCCGGTCCTTTCTCTATTAAATGTTGGATAAGTAAAAGATGTCTACTCTTCGAAAAAGAAGAGGTTTGGCAAAACTCCTTGTTGGGGGGTAGCTCATCTACAGGTGTCGGTGTTAGGCCATAGTAACAGAAATAGGTCAACGTTAAATGAATATTAAAAAAAAAAAACTGGTAATTGCGAGATTTCTGTTCCTGATCCATATTGCAAACTTTTTACAGATCTATACCGGGTGTCAACGGATCCTTTTTTCCATATTTTTAAGAATGTCACAATGAAACTTGATTGACGTATTATATGACTAAGAAGACACTTTGTGGCATAACTGTAATTTTTTCCCACTTCCGGTTTCACCGGAAATGACCCCAACTTTTGATTTTTATAGAACACTGTATATTATTATATTTTTGGAATCCTGGAAAAATTCTGAGTACGGTGATGCCCCATAAGTGACATTTCGACTCCATGAAAAAACTTGATTTAAAATTTTTAAAAAAATTGCTTTTGGGCACACCCACCGATTCCTTAGAGCATCCGCTATTTTATAGTAGTACTCTACCATTATGGTTCCATTTGAAAAAAATAAGTTTTGGTAAAAAAACTGTTCAGGCCAAATTTGATGGCCCACAGAATACACATTCTTAAATTTTTATGCTTGATTTGATTTTTCTGACATCATGTCAACGATCCATCTTTTCGCGTCTGAAAGACTTCTACTATATTTTCCAAAAATGAATATTATTAACGTTCACAAAGAAGGGTTCAAAGCAACTGTTTCACACGGAGAATAATACAAAATTTATACTTACTGTTCGTTTATGCTTAACTGCTTCACTGATGGTACCAATTGGACGTCGTAACACTATAAATCTAACACAGTAAGTACTAACACTTTCTTAAAATTAAACATGAAAGGCAATTTTGAAAACACAAAAAAAGACAATATAAAATTAAAAAAATGTGTACTAAATCTCTTTAAAAAATCATGTTTTACAAAAACGTTCAAGAAAATGTATTGACATACTATAGTCTGGCCCGTGTACAACACATGGTGAGGAGCGGACGACTTATAATGTACCAACTACCATCCAATATGCGGTTTTTGAGCTAACGATTACACAAAAAGATTCAGGAAAAGTTCAATGTTTATAAGTTTTTGGTGGGCTTTTGCTTGCCTGTCTATTTACGTATTTTCAGTTCAATATCAATTTTGATCGCTCCTCGGAGCTTAAAAATGCTTGAATCGCAACGACTTTGAATTATATTCTGCAATTACAATTTCATACGTTCAGGCAAGGCGGTCCCATGCACATATGAGTACATGGTAACTATACTTTTCTGACACCGAAGCACTGAGGAACCGGTTTAGGGAAAATCTCGTTAAAACGCATCATTTTCCCATCAAAATCGACTGCTAGGAAATGATAGGGGGCCCTTGTCGCTAAAGGCTATTTTCGCTAAAACTCTCGATATAATTTGATTAGAGACTGGGTTAACTTGTCCTCATATTTAACATAACACATGAGTTGCAGTGCTTAACAACGTGGATTCGTAAAAGGGTTTTCAATTTTGAAATTTCCAAAATTAAAGTCGATTTTGGTTACACTTTCCAAATTTTGGAGGTCGGGGCGACATTACGCGTCCATGCAGCGACATTTACTACACTTTCTAAAATTACGCTCCTTGATGAGTTTCTGAAATTTTGCATAAAAAACGCTCCGTAGAGCGAAAATATGATTTAAAACATAAAAACCTGTTCCAACGGCATTTTTACGTGAAGTGTAAAAAAAATCAATTGTGTTTAGGGGCATTCCGCACATGTTAATAAATAGTTATCAAAATATAAAATATAGGAATTATAATATTCCAACCTACCTGCAAGTACCTTATATAAATAAGGATTCAACAAATTAAACCACCGTTTCCAGGCCTGAAGTATATATGAGGTAAAGAATTGGGCTTAATGTACTGCCTTGAGGTAATCCTAAACTTGTAATTCTTGGCCCTAAAATATTTTCGTTTAGTTTTAAATATAATGTTCTATTCTCATAGAGTTTCACTATTTTTTGACAGAAACTAGGGGAAGTCCTATGGTACACATTTTCTCAAATGTTTCTATTGATTTCACTGAAAAATATGTAGAGTAAAATCGGCAGCTACTGGAAGCGGCTGGAACCTCCCCACTCGGTGGAATTCTTTGAAGCCGAAAAGAGCATTAAATTGTATGACAAAATGGCACTAAACGTAATCCGATCTCATCCAAAACATTTTTAGATCTTCTGGGGCACTAAAAAACCCTCAACTTAATGAATTTACAATCATCTATGCGAGTTATTACCTACATTATCGCTTGTTGAATAATATACTATTAGGATATTAACAACTTTAACATCATTTGAACGACTAAGAAAGTCTATTTATCCTAAATACTACAGATTTGTAAAGCAACAAACTAAAAATTGGTAAAGTGATAATCTATAATAAATTCACCAACGAAGGTACAGAAAGCATATGATATTGATATTGTTACATCTACCTTTAAAGTTTGTGACAATCCACCAAAAGTTAACAAATATGCCGAAATCTTATTAACATGACATGACACCAACGTTATCGGATGACAAACGATGACAATGACAATCCTCAAAATTTGCTCATTGCAATCGGATCGCTCGCGGCTGCCTTTGTTAAATGAAACATTAGCATTTCAGTAATTTTACTAGATTTTAGAGGAATATTTGTAGTTTAATTCTTCGATTTGTCTGTATATACATTTAAAAACGGCACTAAACGTAATCCACTCTACTACTAGAGCAGTGAAGAAACACTCACACGTGAACTGACACGCGACGAGTTTCATGACGTAACGGCTACGCGCATCGATCATGTCATGCGAACTGCGATCATGTTTCATATGTGCTTTGTTTTTAATTTTTTTCACGGAAACCAAATCGAAAGGGTAGAAGTGTGATATATCGTTGAAATCAGGATTTTAACTGCTTTTCAATGGTTCCATTGCTAATTGAAAGTAATTATAGAATAAAATAAACAACTTGTTGCGTCAAAATGGCACTAAACGTAATCCGATCTCAACCAAAAACTTTTCAGTTCTTCTGGGGCACTAAAGAAACGAATATGCAAAGTTTCATTCAAATCCGTTCAGTAGTTTCGGCGCTATCGTGCTAGCACACATACACACACACACAGACATTTTTCAAAAACCACTTTTTTGGGTTCCTAGGATCTCAAAACGTAAAGATTTGATGTTATCTCAATTTTTGTTTTTGAACCAATTTTAGTAACCTCTCACAATTTTATTGTGGAGAGGTTAAAAAGTGTTATAAGAATACACCATTTTGGTAAGCACATTATTTAACCCTTTCGCTTCTCCCTCGTGGAAAACTTCCTACGCCTGACCCTTTTTTGCAAAAATTGCGTTAATTTTTTTAATTTCTTATTATAATTTGATAACATTTTTAAATAAATAACACCACAGGTAATTACGACCCCCTTTATCCCGGAAGGCTCTAGAAGAAGAGAGAGAGAGAAGAAGAGCCTTGTGTGGGAGGGGGCTACGCATTTAGAGACAAGGGACACACACCCAATATCCGTGTATAGTGGAAAAATCCCTCTCACAGTATTTTCCATTGCCACGACCGGGGATCGAACCCGGAACGTTTGGGTGAGAGGCAAGTGCGCTCACCTCTCGACCACCAGTCATACATTGGACTAATACAGTTGAAATAACAAAAAATATTAACCCCAAGCATTTCAGTCCTTTACTGGGGGTGATCATAGAGTGACCTCCCAAAAAATACGATTTTTCCCAAATTTTTACTGTGATGGAAAAGATGCAAATGCTCCTAATAATGTCTATTTTCAGCAAATTATCAGTAATAATGGATATACAAATGCAAAAGGTTTCAAGTCTAAGAGATCTAGATTTGTCTGAGTAAGATAGTCGAGATTCTGCAGCGGAATCCTAACCAATTCTTGGGAATAATTTATAATTAATCATGATTTCATAGCAGCAAAGTCTTAAACCCACGTAAGCCACATGCACCCATGGAGCAGCTAAATACGATAACCACTAATCAACCACTGAATAAGAATGGTAAATGTGGAGGTAAGTGAAAGATAAATTTCCATTTCCTGACAAGGTTACGTCATTTCAACAGCCAAGTTAACAATGTTTGGAAAATAACTGTTCGTTAAAATGGAACAACAACAACTTAGTAAATATTGTAATTAAAATAACAATTTGTTAAGGAATATTTAGAAAATATACAAATATTGCAAATATAGGTATCTCCATTTCTATAATCATCTCAATGCCAAAGAAAAAGAAAAATAGTTCTCCTCTCGACGAGATATTCCGACTGTTTGAATATCACTTAAACCATTTATAAACTAAAAAGAATATTTCACCTCATTAGATTCTATCTTGCTGAAATTGTTTTGTAATTATTTACATATTCGTATATAAAAGAATAAAGGAACATTAAATTCTATGTAATTATTTCTTAATGTTTGGAATAAAACTGACATTCTAAATGGGGAGCCTGCTGAGATATTTATTTGATTTAACTTAAATAAAACTTGAAAGGTTTTTAAATTAAACTCATAGTAATAAATTTTATTTGGAGCAAAAAGGCTTCCGCCGAACAATATCATCACCAGATTAATTTAAATCTAATTACACCTTTTCATTTTTTCTTAAATAACCACTTATATCGTTTGTTCATTAAATAAGTTCTTACATCTGTTATATAAAGGAGGAGATGCATCATTAGCTACTAAGAGTGTAAAAATTTCCTCATTTTATCCTTATATGTTGTATACATACACCAAGTATTTTTGCGGGACTATTTTAATTATATCTCAATAAATTTAAACAAAGTATTAGTACAAATGGTAACATATTAGCATTAGGGAATTTCAGTATTGCAAATTTCAAAAACAATATCTTTGATTAAAAAACGCCAACATCTATAATCATTCAGAGAATTTGTCAAAATAATAATAAATAATAATAATAATAAAAAATGTGCCTTAATTTTCATTTAGTTGAGTTATAAAATATAAACATACTACCAAATGTGATAGCGGCGTTCATGTATATGCTCTTCCACGCAACCATAAAAAACAACAATAAAGTTTATATCAAAAATAATAATGTGACTAATCATGCATAAGAATTATTAGATGGCAATAATAAACAAACAGAAGACAAAGTCAGACAGAATGTAATGAGAAAATTACTTGCTAAACTACTTCCACAAAATAGTCCTGCACAAGCATTGCCGCGACCGCCGAGCCCGACACGACATCTCACCGCTCTCACTGCCAGCCAGTTCAGAAGGATTCCAAAGACCAAAGCCAAAGTCTCAATCTTTAGAATCCTCTCGAAGAAGCTGGCAGCATCATCAATGAGACACCGAGTCATGCCCGAATGCAGCGCCCATTTTTACGGAGATTACAGTTGAATGAAAAAATAGAGCAGCTTATTTCATCGACCTTTAACATTATTAATCAAATAACTTAATCCTTAATATCTCGGCTTCTTGATCACGTACAAAAATCCTTTTGTACTTAATCTGGGGTAGCTCGACGAGATAAACACGAACTTGATGATTATATTTGTCTGCTATGCAAAATAGACTCAGAAAAATTTATTTCGCACGCTTCACTTTGGTATATGTTTAATAATGTTAGAGGTCGATGAAATGAGCTGCTCTATTTTTTCGTTAAAAATATAAGTATTCAACTGTAATCTCTGTACAAATGGGCGCTGTAGTGCGTAAATAGCGACCTTAGGAATTTTTTGAAAAAAAAAGGAAAATTATCTCGGCTCCAGGGGGTTAGAAAAAAGTTTTTTTCAAATTCGTGTAAAAATGCCAGCAATCGATTGCCGTAATAGCCATCATCGAGAAATGAAAACTGGAAAATATATTTGAACATGACCGAAAAAACATTATTTATCAGTCATTTTTGGACACTTTAAATTTGAAAAATCATTATCATTTTTTTGCCGTCATAGTACAATTCTTGAAGAAAAAAAAAAGACCAAAATCGTTTCTGTAGGACTATCCGTCGAGCAAGAGGAGTTGATTTCCGAGAAGACCTTTTTTTTAGAAAAATCGATATATCTCGAAAAATAAAAAAAATTCAATTTCGAAAGAAGGCACTTATTTGGCTTGCCATAGGCTACATTTTTGCCGAGTAACAAGTTTAAAAACGTTAATTTAAAAAAAATACACGAAAAACAAAGAAGTCAATTTTTGACGGTTTTTTTCGAAATCTAATGCAACGATCGACATCGACAAAAAGTGAATCGATACATCTTTTTAATAGCTACAACTTTCTCCTTTAACCTTTTTCTCTACAAGCTTTAGTTTTTTTACGTGAAAAACAGTTTTTTTTCAACTTTACGAATTTTTTAGGTTATGAAGAACATCGAGGATCCACGGCTTTTGACGCTATGTTTCTTAGAACTTTTTATTCTATACGACATTATTTTTTGTCTGCTGTGTATCTAACGAGTAATATTGTTTTTTTCATTTTTAGCACATTTTAGTAAAACTTTGTTTATTACAAATTTTAAAAAACGTTATATCAATACATAATATTTTGTTTACAAAATCTCTAGTGACTGAGAATTCAACATTAACTGAAAAATATATAAGTATATTTGCAGGAGTCAATGCTTGCTCTTCAGAGAGGTTACTCAAGAATTTAATAATAGACCAGAGACCGATCTGTTTATTTTTGTATAGTGACACAATGTTTGTTTTTAGCCTTAGATACCTTTACCACAATTTACAACAAATAAATGTATCTACAATAAATTATTTCAGTTCACATAAAATATTATGCCTTTGCCCTTAGAATAATAATATGAATATGTTGTTTTTTGATAACCACTTAATAGCTGAAATCAAAGTTAAAACGTAGGAATTATTTTAATTATAAAAATTCAAAAAATGTGTCTCACCTATTCTTTCGTTGAACTTCATTTGTCAATTTAGGGCTAATATTTCACTTTCATTTTATTTTTATGAAACTTTTTGGAGAACAAATCTCTCCTGTACTAAATGCTATAAAATTATAATTAGAAATCAACTACTGGTCGCTCGAAACTAATAAAGTAACTAGGGAGACATCCACCTTAATAGCAAGAAGGTAGTGTGACGTAGTTTTTATGATTTTCTTGCAAATTTCATCTGGAATAATAATAATAATAATATATTTAGTTGAAATTAATTAACATAATAGTACATATTATTAGTTTAAATATTGTGTCAGCTCTTATAATTGTGTTGGTAACTTATTCATAAAAAACATTTAAATATTGTTACTTATTAAGTATAGTACTTATGTACTAAAACTAAAAGCTCACCTAAGCTCACAGGGAGCTTGTCATGTATTTAATTACCGAGCGCTTAAAATATTTATATTTGTACATCATATTAATACATCTAGATACAATAGAAGAAAATAAAGAAAACTAAAATAAAAAGTATCTATACTAGTGGAATGAATCGAGTACAGAGAGTAACCAAATATATCATTTTCTCAAAATTTGCTTAAATTTATCTATATTTTCATTTACAAATGTTTTAGTTCTTCTCTTATATTAACCTCTCCACAATAAAATTGTGAGAGGTTACTAAAATTGGTTCAAAAACGAAAATTGAGATAACATCAAATCTTTACGTTTTGAGGTCCTAGGAACCCAAAAAAGTGGTTTTTGAAAAATGTCTGTGTGTGTGTATGTGTGTATGTATGTGTATGTGTGTTAGCACGATAGCGCCGAAACTACTGAACGGATTTAAATGAAACTTTGCGTGTGCGTTTCTTTAGTGTCTCAGAAGATCTGAAAAGGTTTTGGTTGAGATCGGATTACGTTTAGTGCCATTTTGACGCAACAAGTTGTTTATTTTATATTTACTTTCAATTTACAATGGAACTATTGAAAAGCAGTTAATATTCTGATTTCAACGATATATTCCACCCTTTCGATTTGGTTTCCGTGAAAAAAATTAAAAACAAAGCAAATATGGCATAGATCGCATTTCGCATGACATGATCGATGCGTGTAGCCGTTACATCGTGAAACTCGTCACATCACGTGTCAATTCACGTGTGAGGGTTTCTTCACTGCTCTAAAAGTAGAGCGGATTACGTTTAGTGCCGTTTTTAAATATATATACAGACAAATCGAAGAATTAAACTACCAATATTCCTCTAAAATCTAGTAAAATTACTGAAATGCTAATATTTGATTTAACAAAGACAGCCGCGAGCGATCGGATTGCAATAAGCAAATTTTGATGATTGTCATTGTCATCGTTTGTCATCCGATAACGTTGGTGTCATGTCATGTTAATAAGATTTCGGCACATTTGTAATTTTTAGTGGATTGTCACAAACTTTAAAGGTAGATGTAACAATATCAATATCATACGCTTTCTGTACCTTCGTTGGTGAATTTATTATAGATTATCACTTTACCAATTTTCAGTTTGTAGCTTTACAAATCTGTAGTATTTAGGATAACTAGACTTTCTTAGTCGTTCAAGTGATGTTAAAGTTGTTAATATCGTAATAGTATATTATTCAGCGAGCGATAATGTAGGTAATAACTCGCATAGATGATTGTAAATTTATTAAGTTGAGGGTTTTTTAGTGCCCCAGAAGATCTGAAAAGGTTTTGGATGAGATCGGATTACGTTTAGTGCCGTTTTGTTACACAATTTAATGCTCTTTTCGGCTTCAAAGATCCACCGAGTGGGGAGGTTCCAGCCGCTTCCAGTAGCTGCCGATTTTTTTTAGTATTTTGTGTATTTTATTGATAAAGGTAAGACATTATGCAATTTAGTTCCTGTATAATCTATATACTTTGAGAATGCTGTATTTGTTAGTTTTGGTCTCATATTTTCTTTGTTTGCAATCGAGCGAGTTAAGTAGTTATGGTCTGATTTATTTTTTATTTTGGAATTTTTTTGTGCATAATTCAGAATATCCATAATATATAAACTCCAATACTTTAATATTTTCAAATAATGATTGTGTTGAATTATATCTAAGTTTGTTAAAAATAATTTTTAAAATGTATCTTTGAATTATTTTAATGGTATTTAGAGTACTGTCATATGCCCTGCCCCAAATTATTAAACCATATTTAATTATAGACTCTACTAAGGCTTTATAAATATTTATGAGAGAGTGCAAATCCATGTATTGTCTAAGCTGATGAAATTTATATACTAACTTTCGAATTTTGCCTGTTAATATTTCCAGGTGTGTGTCCCATTTCAAAAACTAATCAATATATGAGCCTAAGTATTTCATGTTTTCAGTTGGTTCAATATAATCTTCACAACTGCCGCAAGTAACGAGAGTGAGGTTTTTACATTTATGCAATTTTAGTTTATTAATATTGGATTTTCCTGTTGAATGTAAAGAATGTTAAAAATTTTGTTTTTGTTTTATTTAGAGTTAATAAATTTCTTGTTAACCAAATTGTTACGTTGTGAAGTCCCTTTTCCGCTTTAATTTTAACTTCCTCTCAGCTGACACCGGAAAATAATAAGACTGTATCATCGGTATAAGAGATGATTTCCCCTGAAATATCTAAGTTAAGCATGTCATTTATGTAAATTTGAAAAAGAATTGGACCTATAACTGTTCCTTGTGTAACTAGTTTTTCTTCACTTTTCACCACGTTTATGCTGACAAACTGTTTCCGACTTGTTAAATAGTTTCTGAATAAACAACCGCATATGCCTCTGAAACAATATGAATCTAATTTTTTTAGTAGGTTTCGATGAGAAATCGTGTCAAAAGCCTTTGCTAGATCTAAAAATATTGCCAATGGCAATATAAATAACTTGTCACGTTATACATTGTATCGACCGTAGACGACACTCCTTCTCTAAATCAAAATTGGATATTTGATATATTATATTTATTAATATGTTCTAAAAGCCGCTTCTTAATGCATTTTTCTATAATTTTTGCAATATTACTAATAAGAGATATCGGACGGTAGTTAGAGATAATATTTGCGTTGCCTTGTATAAATAATAGCTTTATAATAGGTTCTTTTAATGCTTGTGGAAAATAATCTTGTTGGAATATCAAATTTATAATGTGTTGCAATGGTTTTAATATATAAATCAGTGACTCTTTGATTGTTTTTACCTGAATAGCATCAAGGCCCGGTGCACTATTGTTTTTTAGACTATTTATAATATTTATAATTTCATTTTCTGAAACTGGATACAAAAATATTGAGTTCTTTATTGTAACTTTTGTATTTTCTGTAAAAATTTCATTCCCATTATTGTTTATTATATCTTGAGCCATTTTGTGTCCAGTTTCACAAAAATTAGTATTAAATTCGCAAGCAATCTCCTTGGGTTCTGTTAATACTTTATTTGCTGTTTAAATTTGGTTTCTTATTGTTTTATTTTGTTTTATGTTTTTATTTGTTGATTCTTTTATTAGCTCCCATACTTTTTTTACATTATGACTAGCTTCTTTGAATTGAACTTTATAATATGCATTCTTACTTTTTCTAATTAATTTGTTTGTCATATTCCTGTGCTTTGTGTATTAATTTTTGTTTCTAAATTATTGTGATATTTTAATAATGATTGTTTTAATTTGTCTCTGTTTTGTATAGATTTTATTAACCCCTGACTCATCCATGGCTTTAGTTTCTATTCATTATTCATTTTAGAGCATATTAATTTTGTGCAATTTTTTATTTTATATTTATACTTTATTATATTATTTATTTGTCGCAATATCTACATTGTTTCCATTATAAACCTCTGACCACGTCTTTTTAAGTCTCTGGTAAGTTTTCTATAATCTATTTTTTCGCATATTTGTGTTAGATTTTTATATCATCTTTACACTTTCTTTCTGTTAAATAAAGCAATGTTGCATAATGGTCAGTTATACTGCATTTCAAGATATATGAGGTGTTATTTAAATTTGTATGTTTTTGATTTTTTAAAAATATATGGTCTATACACGTGGCACTATTCTTAGTTGTTCGAGTTGCTTTATTAATTTGAGGGTAAAACCCTTTTTCACATAGGATATTTATGTACAGTTGTGTTATAATATTGTTTTTATCCAATATATCTAAATTTATATCTCCTACAAATATTTGTATTTCATTTGAATTGTGTGATTTAATTATATTTTTCATGCCTTCTATAAAGATTTCAGGGTTGGTTGAGGGGCGTCTGTACGTGGCTATAATCTTATAAGTTTTATTTTTATTTTTTATATTTAAAATTTTAAAATACACCTCATTTAATTTAACACTACTAATATTCTGAAATGATATTGAATTATGTACATAAATTATAGCCCCATAATTTTGATTGAAGCCGGCTTTATTGTAATAACAAGAATATTGCGGTATTTGAAAATTTGTCTCAAATTTAAGTTGCCATGTTTCCGTTAATACTACAATATGGATTACATGTTTGTTACTTTGAAGCATTATTAATATTTCCTCAAAATTTTTATGCATACTTCTAATATTCAAATGGCATATATTAAGATCAATTACATCGGTATCTGTACTCTTAAACTGGATTAGTCATGATATTGAACTACGGTAGAAATCTGTGTATAGAGTGTGCATTGACAACTATTAAAATTTGTATGTTTTTATCTGTTACATTAGAATAACTTATAAACTTCATACCCAATTTTGGGAGCTTATTGATATATCAGATATTTTTTAAAGTTAAATTTTTTAACGGGCCATTTATTTTATATACAAAACTGCGTTATTCTTGCATTAGCATGTAGTTGCAAAGGCAAACTTTACATACAAAGTTTTAATTGGTTTTAACATCATGAATTTTTGCAAGGAGCGGTCTTTTGAATGCAGAAGGAAATTTAAAAAATTCTTGGACACGATAGTTGGAAGGTACCTACGAAATATATAAATAATGGTAAAATGTTAGAAAAAGAGGAAATTCTATAAAAAAGTTCTTATTTTCTTTTTCGTGTAAAACATCAAACGTTAGTTAGTTACTTCTAAGGTCCAGTCATCATTGCTAATACTCTCTAGCCCAATCACTTTTAAAGCTACTAGACCTAGAAATATAGATTTTAGGTATAGGATATTATTCACAAAAATCGTAGATAATTAACGTGCCAATTCAAAATTACAATAATATACAGAATGTTCCATTTGAAAAAATTAAGAAAATTCATTTTGAAATGTCTTGGATTAGCGCTAGTATAAAATACACCCTGTATAATTATAATCAATATTTGGTGGTTGTGTCGTTGTAATACATCCCTTATTGAAATTTTTTTGGTCCCAGTGCATTAATTAATAATAAATCCTGGTCACGGCACCAGTGAACACTGACTGTGGGTACTCTATTTAATTACTAAAAGAAATCCTGGTAATTATGTCACCAGTATACTTCATTGCTATTTATTTATCTGAAGGATAAACAAATAAAATTAGCTATTTGCGTGATCGTCTAGTTTTGTTAGTGTAGGACCCAAATTTCGTTGTGTGTGTAGTAATCCTTTTTAATTTACCCAGGTTCTTTTATATAAAGTTTAATATTACTTGTTTCTGTCTGATACTATATACCTTGAAAATTAATCACTCTGTTAATTGAAATACCTGGTAAACTTGAACACACTGTCTATTAATTGAGAGACCTAGTTAATTATATATGATATTTATGTAGTATCTTATTACTCAAGATTGCACTGTACATTTATAGTTTAAGTTTGTTTTCTATTTTGCTTTTGAAATTAAAACATTTATTTAGTTTTTACTTATATGACGAAAAGGTAAACGTGAAAGAATGAGACAATATTTGATGGGAAAAAATAGTAAAAAAAACCCATTTTATTTTATATAAATTGATGCAACAATAGTCGAACATGAAATCAAAAGTAATCCAAATATTTGAGACAATTGTCTAAATATTATAACAGGAAAATTTGCGTCGCTGTAGTAATGACCATACTGTAGATATACTGAGTGTTTTAATGCAATAACAAGAACTTATACAAAAGTATGCTGTGTTATTTTAATAGAAATTAGAGTTGTGGCAATGGCCTGATAATGATAATCTATAATAGAGCTGTTAGCAATCGCCAGGTAATAATGGTTTATAATTAAATAAAGTTATTAGCAATCGCTAGATAATAATAATTTATAATTAAAGTTGTTAGCAATAGCCAAATAATGAATCGAATGCAAAACAAAGGACAAGAATCATGTCATGTTTATACATTATTAAAATTAAGTTGAGAAATGAGAATTAAATACTCATGTAAAAGATCATAGAATGTTGAGGAAAAATCCTTTGATTATAATTAAAATAAGCAGTCTACCAAATTTTGTATGACTGTCCAACAACGTAAAAACAAGGTGGGCAGTTGTAAATCAAACAGACGAGACGTCCCGCTTCAGTACACGACGAAAAGTAAACCCTTCTGAATACGAACAGGTCTGCGGGCTAATTAACTCAGCGCTGACCGATGGCCTGTACAGTTTGTGAGCGCAAGGTAATTAAATGGGTGGATCGTTATTAAACAATCATAGAAAACCAAATAGGTCGCTGGTGAGAAAACTCAGATAATCATTTGAGAGATAAACATTACTATGACATTTGCCATGTCCAAAATTAGGCACACAGTAGCCTTATTAAGTACATCAAATGAAAAATAATGGAAGTGACAGTCTCTTGTCATTGCATAAACGCAGAAAATATATAGTTCTTGAATATAAACTTGTTATTTTGCAAACGCAAATTTCCCTAGTAAAATATTCAGAAAGTGAAATTTTATGAATTAAGTTTGTGAATGAAATCATAACTGAATAAACTGTAATATAATATTCTTTATAGTTAAAAATCAAAGCTAGTATTTCATAAAAAAAACTAATATTCTTTTAGTACCACAAATGCGTTAATTTCCCCTATTACACCCCGTCGAAACCAGAATATGAATGCAATTGCAAATAATAAAGTAGAGTCTCGAAATAAGAAAGTAATCACCTTTAGAAATTTATGCCAGCTGAATTTCTGTGCGCTCTATATAGCGTTATATCGCCCGTGAATGCTCTCCCCCAGCTTCTTCATGTTTAGCGTACTCGTCGAGCATAACAGAGAGGTTAAAATGGTACTTCATAAAGAGTAAGCCAAAGAATGGTTATCTGCGGCGTCGGTACAGCGAACTCAATGTCCAGCGATGTAATTAAGGTGTGGTGCAATTGTAATCTTCAGGGAGCATCAGTGAACCCAATGTCCTGCGATGTAGCTCGAGTCTGATTCCCCCTTTTCATAGGTCCTGCAGTTTCTTTTATATTGTAAATGACGTCACAGTTTAAGCGTCCCCCAAGTCGGACGTGGGAATTGTTTACGTTAACAACTTCAATATTTGATACGGCGTAGTTTTGTGCAGTGTTTCAGATTTAAAACTCCACTCTCTATCTCCTCCTATGGTTAAGATAGAAAAGGGTAGGCGATTTCACACTATGGGAATACACGAAGTACTTGACGTTTATCTGAATATACGATAAACAAACCCTGCGACTCGACTAGATTTTATGTAAATTCTGTCTCAAAATTGTAGCGTTTAACTTTGCTTTAAAAATATAATTTTAAAATGCATTCTGGTAACTTTATCGTGTCCAATATTAAATGACTAAATAAATGTAAAAAAATGAAATGAAATGAATGAAATGCATCAATTACTTAAATTTGGAAAATAACTAGGAAAAATTTAAATTTGTAAATGACCTATATACTGGGCGTTTCACTGTCTACATAATTGCAAAATAAGTCTTCTGATTTAATAGTAATACACGCACCGAATGTAAAAATATATAGGGTGTTCCATTTTAAAAAAATGTCCACGAAGATGCCCCGCTGTAGAGAGTCGCCCTGTATATTTCAAAATATTTTTAAAATATGCGCCTCTTGCCACTATACCACTTCCATAAAAGAATAATTTTCCAACGTCTTCTAATAAGGCCGATATTAAACTTGCGCTATTGGGACACCCTGTAGATGATCTTAAAGTCAAATATGCCAGCACGTAATGCTTGCACCTAGCAACTACTTTGACGGATTTCATGTGTCCAATTGCCCTGTGTAGTTAATAAATATTATTTTTTTTGTGGGGAGATGCAGGCACGTTGACACTTTCATTTAACACATTTCCGTTGTCCCCTACAGAAAAACAACAATCTTTTTCACAGTTAATGGGGATTTAAATATAAAGTTAGAAACGTACGTTGATAAATCCTAAAATTATAATGGGTGGATTGGAAATAATTCTATTTTACTTTCCTCCCTAAGTTTGACGAACCAAAGGTCACACATAAAAAATTGGAATTTTGTCAAGACGAATGCAAAATATGTAAATGATAAAAAGGTGTAAATGATTTATTATGTTCATGTTCTTTGGTATGTTTAACATAATAGGACATCTGTTTTAATTTACAGCCAGTCATCCTTGATTTAAGTCTCGAAATAATTAGGTAACGAAAAGCAGATTTTTGGCTCATCGATATAAGCTCTAATATACACCAAGTAACTACAGAAATCATTGAGGATTTATTAATAATTCAGAATATACTTCATTGTATATACTGTGAAATAGTGGTTGAAATTGCGTTCTAATTAAATATCCTAGTTCATTTATAACAAATGACTCAATATCCTAATCCTGTTGAGATGTACAATACATATGCAATTATGTATTTTTCTGAGAACGGTGATGCCGACTATGAATACACATTTGACTGTGAAGTGTAGCACAGTTCAATTACATCTGGCAGTGAATTATCAACACTGTCTGTATTTGATTTTTCTTCAAATTGAAATATGGTAAATGTATCTAACTGAAACTTTAAGCAGTTTACGAAAATTTTCTGAAGAGGATATGACAATATATTTTTGAAATGTCGGTTAACATGACGTATTTATGTTTCCATTTTTTCCTGATTTTGAGGGCTCTATTTTGAGAACCGAAAGTGACATTGAATTGTGGAGAGCATTGGTATTGCTGTAATGAAAGCAACCATCGATCAAAACTTATAGATACTTTTCCTTCTTACAGTTAACAATAGTGTTAAGTTCAACATATCACAGTAGCTCTCCATTCAGAAAGTCACTTAACAAAATCTGTGCTAGAAGAACGCTAAAAGTTAGCATAAGGGTTCGCTCGTGTTTTTAACCTAGCCATTCGTGCAATAAAGAATGATTTTTTACACTTGTATCGTAAATGTTTATTTTACAATTCATATTATTATCTAACCAAAAAATACTATAAAAGTGACATTTATAACTATGGCAAAACTAATTCATTTGCAGAAAACGAAGTTGAAAGTAAACCATTGCCTTCTTGGATATCTCAAGTAAGGGATCTAATTGTTTTTATATACAGGGCGGACCATTAATAATAGGCCATAGTTCAAGGGTAGATTCTTTAGGCCAAAATATGAGAATATAACCAAATATGCTTTAGTAAAATGTTGCTGTGGAAAAAGATACAGAGCATCAAATTTCAAATTATATTTTCATTTTTTTGCAATAACTCAACAGTCTCTTGACTGATCTTCGTCAAATATGCTAGAGGAATTTTTTTCATTGTAAGAAACAGTAATTTATGTATTACACCAAGTTAGATCATAGACGACGCCGCAGAACCTGTATCTGATGATGAATTTTTTTCATATTTTTTTTTGACGAGATGTTACGGTAGTTCTGGTCAGACAATCTGATGAGGGCGTTATTTCCACGTATAAAAGGCACACTTGGTAGAACTTGATAACTTCAATCGTTTTCGAGGAAAGTGCCGTTAAACATTTCAATAATTTTTTGAAAGACAAATTCAAATTTAATGAAACAAAGTGTATTTATTGAAAAAAGTACAAAATGTAAGGGAAATCAAAATCAGCATAAACTCTTTCTCACTTTCATACGAACCAATTGATTATTTTTATGGTATTGAGATAAATACATAAATCAAAAGATTGTTTAAAATAAGGATCTAATCTTATTAGAGGACCAAAAAATAACGTAAAAGTTGACTTAATGACATTATAAACTTTCCCCTTATGAAAAAACCCCATTGCTGTAAGATAATTCCTGACATCAATGAAGAAATGAGGGGGAGCTCCATCTTGCATGAACCACATTCTGTTCCGTATGTCTAGCATGAAAGCATATATATCAGCAAGAGTATTTTGAAGAAAAAACAGATAAAACTGTCCATTTAAATTTGGAGGAAGGGCAAATGGTCCCAGTAATTAATAATAATAATTTATTGATGCTAATACTCAATGAGTGTACATAAGTCAGAGAACAATATAAAAATATTTGCATATTGCATCACATGATATATGTATATTATACATCGACAAACAAACAATAAGAACACTTAAATAATATATATATATATATATATATATATATATATATATATATATATATATATATATAAAAATTAATACAAAACATATACAAAACATCAGACAGAAACTCGTCTAATGAGTAGTATGCTCCATTCAGCAGAATTTGTTTAATCTTAGAGTGAAATTTTCTTTCCGGTAACTACTTGATGTCTGGTGGTAATTTATTAAAAAACTTTGGACCATAATAGTTTATTGCATTTTGGCTTTTAAACAATCTGGTATAATCTAAACAAATTTGGTCTCTATGTCTGGTATTATATTCATGTATATCCCTGTGTGGAACATATTTATTGATATTTTGTTTAACATGCATGAGCGTCGTAAGAATATAATAACTGGGAACTGTTAAGATATTTAGCTCTGTAAATTTTTGCTTTACATCTTGCCTAAACTTTAGTCGTGTCATTATTCGCATAACACGTCTCTGCAACGAGAATATTCTGCGGACATGAGAGGAGTGTCCCCAGGTAAGTATTGCATAAGAGAATACACCTTGGAATAAGGAAAAATAAACCATTTTTATAATATTTGGTGGCAGTTCCGCCATTAAGTTTCTTATCAAGAATACAATTTTGGATAGTTTACCACGTAGATAATCGCTATGTTGATCCTAGCATAGATGTGGATCCATGATTACTCCCAAAAATTTCGCATTTCCTGGATTGTCAAAATGATTTAGGCCCCTGGTTGAAAAAAACATAGTTTGTGTCTTTGACTCATTAAGATGCAATTTATTCGAGCTAAACCACTCAGAACCCTTTAACTGTGAGCATTGCATATCCCGTAATAAATTGATTTTCAGCAAATAATACTAGTAAAGTGTCATTTATATAATTAGGTAGATCATTAACATATATTAAAAATAATAGGGGCCCGAGTACGGACCCTTGAGGTACTCCGAAATTTACTTTTGCTGGTAACGACGATACTCCATTATATACAGTTATCTGATCTCTACCCGTAAGATATGATTGAATAAAGTTTACAGCTGAAGTATTTAACCCGAATTTTTTAAGTTTTTTAACCAGGATATCATGTTGTACACAGTCGAATGCCTACGACAAATCGCAAAAAGTACTTCCAGTAAAACTTTTATTTTCAAATGCCACAATTATGCTTTCCACTATTTTGTTAATTGCATCAATCGTAGATTTTCCGGAGCGAAAACCAAATTGACAATTTGACAAAAGATTATTGCATTCAAGAAAAGTAACAAGTTGCCGAAACAGAACTTTCTCTATTATTTCTCACAACATAGGTATGATTGATATAGGTCGATAGTTGTTCATTTCATTCACATCGCCTTTTTAAAAATTGGAATTACTTTTGACGTTTTGAGGCACTGTGGAAAAATTCTATTTTTTATACATAAATTAACCAATTTTGTAAAGGGAATAATAATACGTATTTTATTATGTTAATATTTTTTACTCGAATTATTTTTAAAATTCTTTAAAAAGTCGCGCATTTCGATAAAAGAAATCTCGGAAAAGTCAAAATAATTTTTATTTGTAATATCTGTTGTGATCAAACTGATGGGATCTATAGTACTTGATATGTTTTTAGTAGTATCGAAGGCGACATTTGCAAAAAAATTATTAAAATCGTTTGAATTTAAATCACAATCATTAGCTGTACTTTTTTTGTTGACACGTTTAGAATTGACTCTGTCCCAAGATGCTTTTCACATATTTGCACTATGAGAAATATAAGATTCGTTCGCTTTTTTTTGTAGTAGTCACTTTTTCTCCTATAGAGCCATCTGTATTATCTCAACCTATCATCTATGCCTGTCAAATTTGGATGTTGCTTTTTTAAGTAATGGAAAAAATTGATCGTCGATGATACCACACCAAACGTTAATCTTAAATTCTTGCTGAAAATGCCTTTCTTTAACGGCATGAGGATTTTTTACTTCCCAGTAATGGGTATTTCTCCAGTTAAAAACGCCTCGGCGGGTAAAAGTTGCTTCGTCGGTAAATAAAGTGTTCTTAACAAAATTTCGATCCCTGTTGTGTTTAGTTAGAACAAATTGACAAAATTGTAGCCTTTGTGGAAGATCTCTTTTGGAAGTAAGTTTTGTATGGGAGTGAGATGATATGTGTAGAAGCGTTCTTTATGTAAGACTCTTAGGACAGATTGTTTACTCGCCCCTGTTGCCGCTGCTAAACGACTTGAGGAACTAAAATTTCTAGTTCTTGATCTGAAGTAAGTCGTTTCGGTCGTCCTACATCGTTTTTATGGCGAAATGAACCCGTCTCTCCCAAACGACGAATTAGATCTTTGAAAATATTATATTCTGGCTGTATTCTATTTGGATATTGCAATGAGTATCTCCTCGCTGTAGCACGTCCGCTAAAATTATTTTGTGCGCAAACACATATTATATCCCTCATTTTCCTATTTGAAAAATTATTACGTCTAAGTATTAAAGAAGTTGGATAACGGTTAGAGTTATCAAGTTTTATCAAGTGTACCTTTTATATTTGGAAATGACGCCTTCATTAGATTAAACTCATCATCAGATACAAGTCCTGCGGCGCCCTCTATGATGTAATGTGATGTAATACATACATTATTGTTTCTTAGAATAAAAAAGTTCCTCTAGTAAATTTGGCGAAGATCAGTCAAGAGGCTGTTGAGTTATTGCAAAAAAAAACGAAAAAATAATTTAAAGTTTGACACCTTGTATCTTTTCCCACAGGAACATTTTACCAAAACATATTTGATTATATCCTCATATTTTGGCCCAAAGAATCTACCTCTGAACTGTGGCCTATTATTAATGGTCCACCCTGTATATTAAAATCAGTATTGATATTTCTTATTTTAGATATTATCTTTTTCCATACTTACCAAATACATCAAAAAAATCAATAATAATAATAATAATAATACCTTTATTTCCATAGACTTTTACAAGTATTGGAATATAGTCACAAAAAATTATAAATATAAATAAAAATATGTATAATTTGAGAGGTATATATAAAAAAACATTTAAAAGTAAAGAACAAAATACATAACAGTATGCACAAACAAGACATAAAGTTAAAAAGTCATATAAACACATTTTAAAAAATATATACAGAAAAAAGAAAACCTGATTAAAATATAATAAATTAGGATGTGTCCCCGTCATTGGATATTTAGGTTAGTACTTAAGTACTCTTCCACTGAGTAAAAGGCATTTTTAAGCAAAAGGGATTTAACTTCTTTTTTAAACAATGGAATAACATTAATTATTTTAATGTGAATTGGTAATTTGTTAAATAATTTTATTGCCATTAGCTTGGGACCTTTTGCTACGCTGGATAAGGTATGACCTGGTATATTTAAATTATAATTTGGTCTTAAATTAATACCATTAGGAGATATTCGCCCATTAAATTGATCAGAATGTTCCTTTATGTATAAAACGCAGTTTAATATATAAAGGCATGGTACAGTTAAAAGTCCTATTTCAATAAAAATAATTTTACATGAATATCTAGGTGGTTTAAATAACATTGTGCGAACTATTTTTTTTTTGGAGTGTAAATAATTCGCTGGACCGTGAACAGTTACCCCAGCATATATTGCAATAGCTCAGATATGACTGAATATGAGCAAAGTAGTACATCTTCAATATATGGAGGGTTACAAAACGGCGTAGTTGCCAGATAACAAAACAATGGGTAGCTAACTTAGCAGCTACAAAATCAATATGAGCTCCCCATTTTAATAAAGGATCCATATAAACTCCTAGGAACTTGACAGTATTATTTAGTTTTATGCTGTTTTGATCTATTTTAACTAACAGGCTGTAATCAAGTTTCGTAGTTGAAAAGACTAGAAGGTCAGTTTTTGAATTATTCAGGAATAGACCAGAGGTTGCACAGTAATTTTGCATAGTCCTTACAGTCTGACTAGCTTTAGTGCTAAGCTCACTAATACTGCTGGAATCAACTGCCATCGTGGAATCATCAGCAAACAACGTTATAAAGACATCTGTCATGTGCTGTGTAATATTATTTATAAAAATAAGAAATAGAAGCGGTCCCAGAATACTCCACTGAGGAACACCCGTCGACACATTTAAAGGGCTGGATTTGTAGGTTTTACCGACATCTTTTATTACAACAGATTGGGTTCTCCCGCTTAAATAAGATTTGATCCAACTTAAGGCTGGGCCGCGAATTCCATAATTAAAAAGTTTATTTACCAGTAAATTATGATCGACTGTGTCGAAAGCTCGTGTTTGATCGAAGAATAAACACGCTGTCTTTGACCTGTTCTCAAAATTATCTAAAATAGAATTATAAAGTGATAACACAGCGTCTTTGGTTGCCAGGCCTTTCCGAAATCCAAATTGATGAGCAGACAATAAATTTTGTTTGATTATAAATTCATTCAGTCTAATATAGTAAGATTTTTCAAGAGTTTTAGAAAAAGCTGATAAAAGTGCAATACCTCTATAATTTGATATGATTGACTTGTCATTTTTTTTATGAATAGGCAGGACTAACGCGTTTTTTAAGCTAGCTGGAAATACACTTTCTGTAAAAGAAAAGTTGACAAGAGAAATCAATGGTTCAATTATAAATTCGGCTACTTTTAATAGAAGCGAACACGGGATTTCATCCTCTCCAGATGAATTTTTAGTTGAAACTGACTTAATTATATCTAGGATTTCCTTTGCATTGAATGGACGCGAAAAAATTGACCTATTATTAAATAATTGTTTGTCATCATTCGAAGGAGACAAGTTATCAGTCATGATTTTTACGGAATTTATAAAAAAATTATTGAAGGCATCTGCTGCACTGAACAAATTGTCAACATTATTGCCATTCTGATCAACAAAATGCTTGGGATACCTGACAACATTGTACTTCCTTCAATAAAGTCCTTTCAGTTTCTTTTAACCATCGTTCTTCATTGGGTGAGTAGTATATAAATACATTTTACAACCAAATAAAAATCATTATTCTTTATTTTCTTGGATTTTCTTGTAGTACGCATTAGTAATTAATTGCGTACACTAAAATAGACAACACTGTAAGATGGAATCAAGCTGTCCGTCGACAAAATCTAATCTATTATTGCCCACTATATACCTGTTATGTAAGATTTCTTCACTTAATCGTCAACCCTTGTTCTAGTTAGAGAGGAAATTTTTGAGAGACAAAATTCTTAAACGCAGATTTGCGGGACCTTTGTGTATGCGTGATATATCATAAAAATGTGGCACTTACTTTTATCGTCCTCGTATTCCAGAACCAATAGATATATTTCCCTACGTATTTATGGACAAACAGACAACCTCGAACACATATTTTAGTTCAGTGTGTCAAGTAGCTTACTTTGTTCTCTTCCATATTATTAAAGAAATTCTGTTTTATTCGACTCAAATAAACTTAACACTAATAGCGAAGAAAAAACTTTTGAAAACTAGCTTTGCCAAAAATTAACGATTGTGTTTTTAAATTGGAGATTTAATTATTTTCAAGGATATATTAATTTTTTTATACATTTTTGCGTTGGCGTATATCAAAAAGATAGCTTTTAAAGAGTGAGTAACTCGCAGAATTACTAATTTAAAAAGAATTTCGTTTTTAAGTTCCTATTTATATAGATTTGGCTTCGTTGGAATTTAGAAATTTAAGATTGTTACTACGACCAAAATGATACCTAATGAAAAACACATTTTCTCTTGATTAGCAATAAATTTATGACCTTGTATAATATTACTGCTTTTCCTCTCTTAAGATTTTTCATCAATAATAAATTATTCTGGGCTGGTCGATAGCCGAGTGGGTTAAGGCGCGAGGTGGCAATCGCGATTAATCACACGGACATCGCACCACCGGGTTCGAATCCTGGCTCCGGCACTGTCGGAGGAAATGGTTGTATGTCAGCGTTTTTTCAATGTGTAACCCCCTTCCGCACAAGCCCTGGCTTCTGGAATTGGGGGTTGTCTAATTTCTGTGGAGTTTATTTATTTATTTATTTATTTATTTATGAAACAGTATTAGTTGGTAGTTGAAATCACGAACGATATTGTTCACGCCATCATTCTTTAATTTCCGAATAAAATCAACTCAAGGTCACACAGAATGGCGCTCATGGGCGTATCAACGTTTTCAAAACACAAGTATCTTATAATGAAAACATATGGACAATAATAGCATGTGATACAGTGAATTTTAACATCCGTTGCCGCATATAATTTTGCAATTCACCTAATGGATTTTTTGCAAATATAAAAGGGAACATCCGTTACGTGTTTCATGATTAAAATATTCATGTATTTCATCACCATGTCTCTGGCTACTGCAGTTAATCTTTTATCCACTGCGCGCTATTGAATTGACAGTGAATTGACAGAATGTGGAACGTTGATTGCGGCTACGACTAGCGCTTGTAATGCTCATTTGTAAAACGCATCGTTACACTAGGAACTTCTATCTTAGCCTCAGCAGACGCGACTTTCTATTATTTACATCCTATGTGCTTTGTATTTACAAAGATAGAAAAATCGCATGTTGTTGATAAGTACATAAATTGATAATGTGAACGACAACATTCGTGATTTCAACTATATATATTACAGGGATGGAAATGTTTTTTTCTCTTACCAGTTTTCATCATAAGAACTTTTTTGATATACGAATTGAAGCACCCTGTATATACCCCATATATAAATTTAGTTTTTTCTTATTTATTTCCAAATTCCAGTAATTATTGCAGTTAATTTATTTCATTTTTACATTTATTTACTCATTTAATACTGGACACAATAAAGTTACCAGAATGCATTTTAAAATTACAGTCTTTTAAAGCAACGTTAAACGCTACATTTGTACGAAAGAATTTACTTATAAATCGAGTCTAGTCACAGCATTTGTTTACAATGGACACGATAAGCGTCAAGTATTTCTGTTACTTCTCACAGGGTGAGATTGCCTATCGTTTTCTAGCTTAAGTCATACAAACTACGACGTATATAGACATTGAAATTTATAATGTAAACATTTTCCAATCGTGAGACCACAAACCCAAAGCTTTCATTTCATTGTGACGTCATTTTTAACATATAAAAGGAAGACGGCGTGTATTTAAGAGGAGAAGCTAGACGGCATCTGAAGACAACACCTTTTAAGCTTCGTCGCTATATTTTCGCCGAGCTTTGGAAATTAAACTGGAAACACCTCGAAGTTACGTCGCGATATTTTCGCCGAACTTTTATATCTGCCTTTGAAATCCATTCTAAGCTACGTCGCGAGTTTCGCCGAGCTTAATAAATTATTTTGTGGATATTTTCACTGAATCATCCGTCTAAACTACTAGCCAAACAATATTATAACTTACATCTTATTTTAACGAATTCTTCTCAACCACCGACATGCTCGACGAAGACGTTCAACATGTAGAACCTGGTGGACAGCATTCACGGGCGATATACCGCTATACAGAACGCACAGAAATTCAGCTGGCATAAATTTCTAAAGGTGATCGCTTGCTTATTTCGAGATTCTATTTTATTATTTGCAATTGCATTCATATTCTGGTTACGGGGTGGTTAAAAGGAGTTTTAACTTGACGCATTTGTGGTACTAAAAGAATATTAGATTTTTTTTAAATATTAGCTATGATTTCCAACAAGAAAATATAATATTATATTACCAGTTATTCAGTTATGATTTCATTCACAAATTTAATTCATAAAATTTCACTTTCTGAATATTTTACTAGGGAAATTTGCGTTTGCAAAATAGCAAGTTTATATTCAAACACTATATATTTTCTGCGTTTATGCAATGACAAGAAACTTTCACTTCCTTTATTTTTCATTTGATGTACTTATTAAGGCTACTGTGTGCCTAATGTTGGACATGTAAATTATCATAGTAATGCTTATCTTTCAAATGATTACCTGAGATTTCTCACCAGCTCTATTTGGTTTTCTATGATTGTTTAATAACGATCCATCCACATAATTACCTTGCGCTCACAAACTGTACAAGCCATCGGTCAGTACTGGGTTAATTAGCCCGTAAACTTGTTCGTATTAAGAAGGGTTTACTTTTCGTCGAGTACTGCACCGGGACGTCTCGTCTGTTTGATTTACAACCGCCCACCTTGTTTTGCGTTGTTGAACAGTCATACAAACTTTGGCAGACTGCTTGTTTTAATAATAATCCAAGGATTTTTCCTCAACATTCTATGATCTTTTACATGAGTATTTAATGCTCATTTCTCAATTTAATTTTGATAATGTATAAACATGACATGATTCTTGTCCTCTGTTTTTCATTCGATTCATTATTTGGCTATTGCTGACAACTTTAATTGCAAATTATTATTATCTAGCGATTGCTAGCAACTTTCTTTAATTATAAGCCATTATTACCTAACGATTGCTAACAGCTCTATTGTAGATTATCATTATCAGGCCATTGTCACAACCCTAATTACTATTAAAATAACACAGCATACTTTTGTATCTCAGTTCTTGTTATTTCATCAAGACACTCAGTATATCTATAGTCTGGTCATTACTATAGCGACGCAAGTTTCCTATTATAATATTTAGACAATTGTCTCAAATATTTGGATTACTTTTGATTTCATGTTCGACTATTGTTGCATAAATTTATATAAAATAAAATGGGTTTCTTTACTATTTGTTCCCATCAATTATTGTCTTATTCTTACACCTTTACCTTTTCGTCATATAAGTAATAAACTAAATAAATGTTTTAATTTCAAAAGCAAAATAGAAAACAGACTTCAACTATAAATGTACAGTGCAATCTTGAGTAATAAGATACTACATAAATAACATATATAATTAACTAGGTCTCTCAATTAATAGGCAGTGTGTTCAAGTTTACCAGGTATTCAATTAACGGAGTGATTAATTTTCTAAGGTATATAGTATCAGACAGAGACAATTAATATTAAACTTTATATAAAAAAACATGGGGTCATTTTGAAAAGGGTTACTATACACACACAACGAAATTTGGGTCGTACACTAACAAAACTAGACTATCACACAAATGGCCAATTTTATTTGTTTATCTTTCAGATAAATAAATAGTAATTAATATGCTGGTGACATAATTACCAGGATTCCATTTGTAATTAATTGGGATGGGCTTCAACCTTCTCATTGATGCCGTTACCAGGATATCTTTTAGTAATTAAACAGGGTACCTCACAACCATTATAGAATGATATACGAATGTACAAATGCAAGAAAGGCAAGGCGAGCGCACTTTATATGATTGTACGCTTGATTGTATGAAAGGGGTGGAATTGTTGTATACTTACCACCTTAAGTGATGTGTACATAAAAAAATCAGTCATCGGCCGGGAAAATTTATTCTGACGGAATATTTTTGTGCCATCTTGTTCAAAATGTGCTCCTTTATAAGAAAGTACAGTTTGCCAGAGGGAAATGTGGTCAGGAATTGTTTAAACAAAGTTTTTTTAAACAAATTAGGAAAATTGACCTTCTCGTTTCGGAAAAAATATTTTCGTATTTTTCATATCAAAACAAACAAAAAAGTTCTTAGACATATTTTTCTGAAGTTGATAGATTTCGAGAAAAAATTCATGAAACCTCAAAAAACGCAAAATTTGCGATATTCAGAGTTCAAAAACTATATGAATAATTTGCGATCCTGACATATACAATATAGAGGGATATGATCTAATTTATAATGAGAGCAAAATTAATTAGAACGATGGGGTGGTTGTGTATATAAAAAATTCATTAACTTACAGATATGAAATAGTATATATAAATATCATTAAAGTAATACAATTGTATACAGAACTTGACGGTTTTGTTTGTTTGTTTGTTTGTTTTCTTAACCGCCTCTCAAGTTACCGAAGTAACCCCCTGGAAGATCTCAAGGATCTTGTGCTAGGCAAAGAGAGACGAGGCCCTACAGTTTAATGTAGACTCCGAACCACTCTTGGGGCAATTTTTTTAATGAAAAATTGTTTCGCCTTGCGGGAATCGAACCCACTTCGCTAGGCAACTCAGTTTGCTAGCCAGTCGCTTTAACACACTGAGCTACCATTCCCCCATAAAACCATAAAACGGTAAAACCGTAGTCTTAACAGCATTGTATAGATTGCCATCAACCTGTTCTAAAGAGTTTAACACAGAGCTACATGACTACCTCGATAACTGTAAGAAAGATTCTGATATACACATCATAGTAGGTGATGTAAATATTGATATTTTAGGCGAAAAAGTCGAGGCTCACGAATATCTCAATATCATAGGGAGACATGGGTTATTGTCTGCAATAAATAATCATACCAGAATGGAAGGAAATAGCAAAAGGTGTCAATTAACTGCAAAGTAAATCGTTACACATTCATTCCGGTAATACTCCAAACAAGTGTTACGGATCACTTTTCACAAATCGGCAAGCTTATATTTCCTGAAAACGGAAAGAAAACAGTAACAAATAATTTTACTACAAAAACATTTACATAAAAGATAAGATAAAACTTAACAATAAATTAGACGAAGAACATTGGGAGGATGTATATGATTGTTCGGATGTAGAAACTGCCACTAATTTGTTATAAATAAATTTAAAAATTATATTGAAACTTGTAAAAAACAGTTAAAAAAAGTTCTGAAAAAGTAGATCAAATTGGATAACCAACGGTCTTATAAAATCAGTAAATAAAAAAACAGAACTATTCAAATTATCAAAGAAATATCCCAGTGAACATAATATAAATAAATTTAAACAGTACCGTAATAAACTTAGTGAATTACTAAAAACTGCTGAGAGGGACTATTATCAAAATGAAATTAACAAAAATTTAAATAACTCAAAAAATTATGGCATTGTGTCACAGAATTAACATCTGGGGCAAAAAAGAGTAAGGATCACATATCTAAAATTAGAAACCAGGAGGGGACAGTAACTAGTGATGAACTGGAAATGTGTAATGTTTTTGCAAACTATTTCACAAATGTGGGTAAAACACTCGCTGATAAAATAGTTCAATTAAAAAAGGATAACTCTTCTCAAAACATAAGGAATATCTCCAACCAATATACCTGTCGGATACGAGTGAAAACGAAATAGTCTTAACAATTTCTCAATTAAAATCAAATAAAGCACCTGGAATTGATAACATACCATCATATATATTGAAGGAAACAGCTTCTAAAATATCAGCAGCTTTAAAGTACTTTATCAATAAATGTTTTGAAACCGGTAACTTCGGCATTTAAGGTAGCTGTAGTAAAACCTCTCTACAAGAATGGTGATAAACTGGACGTGACTAACTACCGGCCTATTTCCCTTATCTACAACATAACTAAAATTGTTGTGAAAATATTTAAAAACAGAATTACTAGCTTTTTAAATAGGTTTAATATTTTGTCAGAGAAGGAATTTGGTTTCAGGGAGCAGAAGTCAACGCAAGATGCATAGCCTATCTTACTACAAGGATTTATAAATACATGAATATCAGCCAACCAACGCTGTGCATTTTCGTTGACCTCGCGAAAGCCTTCGATACAGTTAGTCATGTTCAATTATTGCAGATATTGGAGGACATAGGGTATAGGGGCATTCCACATATGTTAATAAATAGTTATCTGTCAAATAGGCAACAATGTGTAAATATTGGCAACACCTTCAGTAATAAAATGACGGTAGAATATGGTGTACCACAAGGAGCCGTCTTAGAACCAATTCTTTTTAATATGTACTTTAATGGTCTATTTGATTTACCCTTGAGTGATGACATAGTAAGTTTTACCGATGACACTGCCATAATATATTCTGATAGTAACTGGAGCCTTAAAGAGAAAGCTGAACTCGATTTTAAAAATATCATCAACTTCTTTAACAGCAGGTTACTAACAGTTAATTATTCAAAAACTTACTATGTCCCTTTTACATCTTATAGCAATAATTTACCTGATTTCTAGAGGTTAAATATAAAGATCGACAATAATGAAGCTTATATACTCACAAAATGTTAAATATCTAGGAATTTACATAGATAATCATTTAAGATGGGACTTTCATATAAAATATGTAACTAATAAGCTCAGATCGTTATTGTATAAATTTAAACATTTATCCCAGTTACTAAATATAACGCAGTTAAAAACCTCATATTTTGGTCTAGTGGAGACTCACTTAAATTACGGAGTAATTGTATGGGGAAGTGGGGCCAACAATCATCTAAGCCATCTAGAGAATGCACAGAAATTTATGTTAAAAATAATTTTTAAGAAATCATATAAATACCCCTCAGAAGAATTATATATGTAAACTCAAATACAGAATATTCGACAGCTATTTTGCTCGACAATACCAACTAGACAATATAAAAATAAAAGCGAACTAGAGAAAACTGCTCATAACTATCAAACCCGGGTCAGAACCAATCTGAGATTAAAAAATATAACTCAATGAACTTATTTAAAAAGAAAATTAAAACATGGATACAAAATAAATCTAGGATATTCATAAATTAATTGATCCCAAAATATTTATATCTGTATTATAAGTAATACTGCTAACTTGCTTTTACAAATGTACGTGTTTATCTATGCGGGTGTTGTTGCTAATTCTATGTATATAATTTATTATGGACATTAGTATTAGGATTACGATAGTATCTGTTTTTAGTTATTATATTATTTTTTAGTATTTCTCTCCCTATAAAATATATTTAATGTTTAGTACTAGTTACCTTATGGTTAGTAATTTTTGTTTATTTTTTTATAAACCCTGAAGACCAACTATAGATCTGCATACAAGAATTCTTTCGCAGAAGAGAGTTTATTCTACACGAGGCTCTTTGCACAGACATACGATATGTTTCATTCTGGCTTCCAATATCGTATATATATTATACATAACATTCTCTACAACAGGTCTCGGCTTTGTAGATTATTTATATTTATTTTTTTCAACTTAAAATAAGAATTATGTATATGTTATAATTGTTAACGCATAAATAAATATATATTCTATTCTATTCTATTCTATTCTATTCTATTCTATTCTATTCTATTCTATTCTATTCTATTCTATTCTATTCTATTCTATTCTATTCTATTCTATTCTATTCTATTCTATTCTATTCTATTCTATTCTATTCTATTCTATTCTATTCTATTCTATTCTATTCTATTCTATTCTATTCTATTCTATTCTATTCTATTCTATTCTATTCTATTCTATTCTATTCTATTCTATTCTATTCTATTCTATTCTATTCTATTCTATTCTATTCTATTCTATTCTATTCTATTCTATTCTATTCTATTCTATTCTATTCTATTCTATTCTATTCTATTCTATTCTATTCTATTCTATTCTATTCTATTCTATTCTATTCTATTCTATTCTATTCTATTCCATTCCATTCCATTCTATTCTATTCTATCCTATTCTGTATATGTAAAAAATATTGTTTTTTTTATTATATTGTTTATATTGATACAGAGTATCCCTAGATGGGTACCGTACTTTTGTAACCTTTTTTATTTTTGATTTGCCGAGAAAAAGTCATTCTCTATAAGGAGTTTTGTATGTCGTAGGGAATCATAAATTAAGATCCAATGTTCTAAAAATTAGAAAATATGAAACCGACTTTATTGTTCAAAACTTCTTTAAAAAACAAACATTTTATTCAACTAAATTGAACAATATCTGCAAACCTCTTACTAGTACATATTTTTCTAAAAAAGTATCAAGAATATATTTAACGTCGAAATCATAAGGATGTATATTTGAGAGTTTAAAATAGGCAACTGAACATTATTCAATTCTGTATAAAAAAAAAATTATTACCAAAAAAAAACAACGGTTTTCACTATTTTTAGATTATCACTGAAACTACTGAAAATTTGTAAAATCTGAAAGCGGTATATTTACGAGCTCGACAATGTACATCATTTTTTTTTAATATAACCCACTTTTTATCTCGTATTTTCTATCTCATATAACGTACTATTTAGAAATTACTAATATAGTCTCATTGTGGACACCCTGTATACTTAGTTTTATTTGTTTTACTCTGCTCCATCTCTGTAAAATAGAAGAAATACTAACACGATATAGCTTATGCGCAGGTACATACATTATGAAAATATGGTGGTGGTTGTACCACAAAGACTGACAAACTTTCAGGGATAAGAAATAAATAAATATATTTTTTCAGTAGTTGATTTTTTAATTAGCTGTATGTGTAAGTAATATTTGTGCCAAATTTCAAGCAAATCGACCACTTAGTAAATGAGAAAAAATTGGTACAATTTAGGAGCAAAATGATAATTAAACCCTCAAAGCTGTCATACGGGGATGAAATTTTGCAGCATATCTCCCCTGTATAAAGTGCATCATCATATGGGCACAGTTTTATTGTTATAGCTCTGGGACACGTTTCAATGGCTTATCCTGCAATGGCGTGTAATAAAATTAATTATTCTCAAATTAGATTTAGAAATGGTTGGAGGTCTTCAGGGTTATTTTTAATTTCAGTTCTTTTTTTTCGTAGAGTATTGCATTAAAATGTCCAGTTTTATAAATGTTGAGAGTAATCCACTCAACCGATAAAGAAGAACTAAAAAATATTGATGGGCTGATTTTGTGCCCTACCGAAACTTCCCCTTTTGAAAATTGGGCAGCTGGTGTTATGTTGATAATCAAATTTAACACGCACGTATGGTAAACAAATTAAATAAGCATGAAAATGCAACGAATTATAGCTTTATATTTGCACATGATGTGAGACACCCAAATAACAAACAATAGGAACTTCGTGCAAGTCATACATACTGGTAAAAAAGTTGAACGTCCTCAAAAAATTCGAAACATCAAGTCCAACTATTTCGGAATTACTAAATTAAAAAATCAGACGAGAAAGAACAAAACTTAAAGATATGGTTTTGGCTCGGTTTCACACTGAATTTGTTCAGTATTAACTTTTCAGTCTGTAGTAGTGCATGTGCTGAAAATAGTCAAGTAGTCTGTGCGGTCTCAACTGATGGAATTAGAGGTTTAATATGAGTGGACGAGAGAAATATAACTTCAATTATTAAAATTATTATGTACATTATTGTTTTGAGTGTGTTTCCAGTGTTTATATGCAAGTTGTTACTTGTGCTTGTTGGTGATGTGATAAGTAAGTGATATTGTTTCGATGATCACTATCGCTAGGAGTGATGTGGAGGTTGCAAGTGGAACAATTTCCTTTAAACCATTTGTACTAATGGGCACTGAAAGTACCACAACTTTTGTACACAGAAGTAAAACAATCGGTAAGTGAACTTAAATATTTACAAGTATTTTTTCTTCAAGTCGATACAAAAATATCACTGGCAACAGATAAACGGATATAATTTGTAACTAAGTACAAGTAATTATGAAAAAATAATATGAACATTAGTTAAATATGGTTATATATGTTTTCACTTTTACATATTTTGTATTAAGTTTTATCTAGTCAACTTGCGATATGTTATCTACTAGATTATTTTAAATTTGTGGTGGGCACTTGAAAAGTTCATGAAAGACATACACAAATTGTATGCCAAATGTGTAAAAAATAAACATTCTTGCTTCATTGTTGTTTAGTTGTGTGTGAATTTATTTTTAGGAATTACGTGTGAACACTGAAAGTTTACAGATCGTAAATGTTTCCCCGACATGGCTATAACTTACTCTTAATAATTATTGGTGTAAAATATAAAATTAATGTAATTTACCACTGAATACATGTGGTTATAGGCAAGCAAACAAGTGAATAAATGTTTGGTCTTACTTATTAAAAATACAGTGTCTTAATAACTATGATACCATTTGAACAGCACCTATTCAATTTTAATATAAATTCTAATTTAGAAATAAGTATCTTGAAGACTTTTAGAGATTAAGTTTTGATTTAGTTTAGTTAACAAACCATCAATGCTACTGCGAGAAAATTGGTGATTACATTAATTCAATGTTACTAGTAGTTATTCATCCATGAGCTAGTTTTGCTATTAACATATCGAATAATGATGTATCGAGCTCAATACCATGAACTTGCCCCTAAAACTATACAAGTTAAATATGATATTACAATTTTATACTCACACTCCCTTGTACAAAAGTATATTATTTTATATGTTTCATAATTGAATGCTGATCCTAAAAGGCGATAATCCTTAGATGATTTTAAGAAAAATTATTTATATGAACATAGGTCCGCTTCTGAGATACAGGGTCTAAAAATTTAACAAAAAAGTCAGTTTTCCCCAATATCTCTAAAACCGTTTAAATTTTTTTCAGGATAAATGTTTTTTTTTTATTTTCATCAGTGACGTCCTTGTCAACATGCCCAACAATATTTTTAATTAAAAAAATTATACGCCACTGTTTTTTTAAATAAATATTATTTTAATATTTGCGGTTTATCTTGTCATAAAAATGGTCTCTTGACTTTCTTCGATTTAAAAAATAAAATACATTCATTTGCTTGTCCCTATGAGAATTCAGCCCTTAATGAGTTTTGTTTTTTTGAAGGGGAAACTCATTATGAGTACCTGAGCTTAGTGTCTAGCGCTACAGGTAGTGGCGGACTTCAACCGGCTAAAACTCATCCACCTCTTTAGTGTTTTCCGACTAGTTTGGAACTGCTTTCGCTTATCTTCAAACCAGCTGGTCATTTGAGCCCATTGTTATGAATTCCTCCATGAGGTCAGCCCCAAATCTCTTCCTTCTTTTTGATAATGCGAGTTATCGCCTCCTCCGCCTTTCTCCAGTTCTCCTCTGCCTCCAGCATTTTCTCTACCATATTATCCGGGGACAGTAACGACACCCCATCTTCCCTCTACTTGCTGCATACGAACATGGTGTGATCCGCATTGTTGGCCTACCCACAATATATACATACACTTTCGGCTATCAATCTTACCGATATCATTTAAGTATTCCATGAAACACCCATGTCCACTCAGGGCTTGGGTAAGATAATACCCTACCTCCCCATGCCTCCGTTCCATCCACGTTCTTACATCTGTGATAAGGTGTCTGGTCCACCTTCTCTTGTGTCCGACCTCCCATTGCCACCTTTCAAACAGTCTATCCCTCGCCTCTGCCTTCACAACTCCCTCATAGACTTCCAGCCGCTCTTTGGCCATCAAATCCAGAGGGGGAATCCCCGCCACCACCAATACCGCCTCGTACGAGATAGTTCTGTATGCGTTGCGCACACTTATCGCAGCGCAATGCTGGATCCTGGTCATCCTGCTCCTCATCCTCTCCACTTTCATCATACTTTTCCAGGCCGGAGCCGCATACAAGAGGATAGAGTGCACGACGCTGCACATCAATCTCCTCTGGCTAGTTCTCGGTCCGTGAGTGTTGGCCAAAAGTCTTCCGATGGCTGTGGCTCTCTTTCTTGCTTTTTTCGGCCGTTTTTGTGACGTGAACGCCTAAGTTCAACTTAGAGCTCAGCCGTACCCCTAGGTACTTCAGATGATCACCTGGGCGTATCTCCACTCGTCCTACCCTAACATTCATAAGCGGTAGGTTTCTATTCCTGGTAATAACTAGGAACTCCGTTTTCTCAGCAGCTAGCTCGAGCTGCATCCTTGCTAGCCATCCCTTGATCTTTCTGATGGCCTCATCGGCAGCGTCCATTATGTGAACTGTCCACCTTCCAGTCACTATTATGGCCAGATCGTCCGCATAACCGTTGACCTTCACACCATCTTGCTATCGCAACGGAAGACTTTATTGAACATAATATTCCACAAGGTCGGCCCAAGCACCGAGCCCTGCGGAACCACACACGTGATATTTTTCCAAACAATCTCTCCCTCCGTCTCATACCCGATCATCCTATCCTGGAAGTAGCTTATAGTAATCCTTACGAGGCTCCCCATACTCAATTACCGCCCATTCCGCCGAATTAACGGCATTTTTGACGTCCAAAGTCACGACAGCGCATATGCTTCCTCCGCCGTCTCCTTTAGTAGTCTAATGGCGCCGACCGTCGATCGTCCTTTCCGGAAACCGAATTGGCTTTCAGATAAGCCCCTCTTCTCAGCTATCTCCTTTTCTAGTCTCTCAAGTATCAAGTACTCGAGAAGTTTGCCCATTGAATTTAATAAACATAGCGGTCGGTAGGATGGCTTACCTCCTCTCTGGATCAGGACTATCTTGTAAACTAGAAACATCTAGTATGCTAAGAACACATTTCCTTATTTTATGAACGTAAATAATTTTGACACTTCTTTGTTAGATATATGTCTTGTGACATTATTTAAGTTATAAAACTTGTTTATTAATCAAAAACATGGTAAATTTTACAAATGCCGAATCAGCAGAATGCAGTACTTGTATGGGCTTGCTGATGGGACGCATACAAAGCCAGACAATTGTATCAAGAGCGCTTCCCAAATAGAATTGTTCCTGATGCTCAGACGATTTCAAGCACCCACAGAAGGTTATATGAAACAGGAAGTTTTGAGCCAAATAATCGCTTAAAAGGAGCACTTCGGACTGCAAGAACTCCAGCAGTTGAGGTAGCTGCTTCTCTATCGCATTCAACGGGTTCAGGCTCTACTTCCTCGAGACTTTGCATTACGAGAGAATTTCAGCCAAAGGTTTCTCCAAAAAGCTCCCAAAATCCTTTATTTGACATGGAAATTTTATCCACCGACGAGGCTAATTTTACAAGAAATAGTATCAGAAATTTTCATAACAATCATTTTTGGACCGAGGAAAATCCGCATGCAATCGTGGAATCTCATCACCAGGTGCAATTTTCATTAAATGTGTGGGCTGGAATTATTGGAGATTACTTATTTTCCCCTTTTTCTATCAGGCAGATTAAATTCCTGTTTCTTGATGATAATTTGCCAATTCTGTTGGAGGATGTTCCTGTTTTAATGCGAAATCGCATATGGTTTATGCACGACGGTGCACTTGCCTTTTTAGTACTCTAACACGCGAGTATTTAAACCGAAAGTTTAATAATCGCTGGATAGGTCATGGGGAACAGAGGCATGGCCAGCTAGATCCCCAGACCTAAACACTCTGGATTACTTTCTTTGGAGACATCTCAAGACCTTGGTTTACAGTCAGTCAATTCAAATTGAGGAAAAATTGCGAAACCGCATAATTAATGTAGTCATCTTAGCCCAAAATTTCACAATCAGTTTAAAAAACTCTTACAAGCAAGATATTTGGTATACATATAGTATTTAGCCACCCGACTAAGGTACTAAAGTCCCCGAAAAATAAGGTTGTGCTACGGCCGCCATCTTGGAAAATGTCGGCCGAAGACTCATGTTTCACACTTATCTCGGAAACTATCATGTTATAAAAAAAAATTTCAAATGAAAAATGTTTGTGATAAAAATGTCTACACTTTTTGGTGTTAGCATTTATTTATATAACTTACCGTTTAGCCAGAAATTTAATTTTTGACTGTTGAATAATAGGTCAATGTGCGTCTTTCTTTATCTGTCTAAATATCATAAATGAAAGCTCCGACATAAAAATGTTTTGATATGGCTATGGGGTCTGCATTATCACCAATTTTAAGCAACATATTTATGGAGAACTTTGAGAACACACATGTTCAAAATTGTATAAACAAACCGGTTGTCTGGTGGAGATATGTTGACGACATCTTTGCAATTTGGCCTCATGGTGTTGATTTACTAGATAGTTTTTTAGAAAATATAAATAGTAAGGAACCGTCTATTAAATTCACATTAGAAGTAGAAAGTAGGAATGAACTACCGTTTTTAGATGTTTTAATTAGAAGGATAAATAATACAATTGAAACAAGCGTTTATAGAAAACCAACACATACTAATAGATATCTAAATTTTAACTCAAATCAGTCAATAAATGTTAAAAGGGGTGTTGTAAAATGTTTATACGATAGGGCCAAAATAATTTCATCTAATAATGAAATATTAAATAACGAGAAAAAATTTATCAAAGAGGTTCTAGTACAAAATCAATATCCTGAAGCCTTTGTTGATAGAATTTTCATAAATGTTGAAAATAGGGACAATCAGGTACGACAAAAACCTGAACGTCATTATACAGCAATAATTCCTTATGTATACGGACTATCGGAAAAGCTACGCCGTATAGGTGACAAATTTGATGTTAGGACGATATTTCAAACGGGGAACACTTTAAGATCTATTTTAACAAAAACAAAACCGATAAACAGGGAGCAGAATTCAAAAAACTGTATTTACAATATCCCGTGCGAATGTGATAAATGTTATGTGGGTGAGTCATCCAGACCTTTCAGTGTGAGGTTGGATGAGCACAAGAACTACATTAGAAAGAATGAAATTCAGAAATCAAAGATTTGTGAACATGCTTGGGAAAACGGACATAGAATAAACTGGGACTCGGCAAAAATTTTAACAAAAGAAACAGATACCAAAAAAAGAAAAATTAAAGAATCAGCAATAATCTTATTAAATGAAGATAAGTGCGTATCGAATTGTTCTGTAGATATTTGTACAACCTGGCTACCAATGTTAAAAGAAGAACTTAACAAACTCAACATTATCTAAAAAAAAATATCATCAGTTCTATGTTCTGTGTAAGTAGTAAGTATCTATGGAAATAACATAAACAGAATCTTAAAGCTGTGTATTTGACATACACAGCAAAATAAGAGTTCTTCAAAAAATAGCTTTGAAAACGGAAAGAGATTACTTTCCGAAACGTCAGCAAAATACATTATTTTTGTGTTTATTCCGATTTATATTATTTGCAAAACATAACCTCTGACTTTTCCTTTGGCGTAAACGTCACGGGCGCAGAGGCTCTTTTTTCCAATAATTCTATTATTTTGTAGATTCGGTGATTTGTTTTGAAGAGGATAATAGTACATGTGGTAGAAAACCCAAATAATGGGAAAGAATATTCGTAGAATGCCACAAATAACTTTCAGACAATATTTAGATAACAGGTATGGGCCTAATATAAAACAATGTTTCAGATTTTTAGAAAAATGTTATAAGAAACTAGCCAGATCAGAAAATAGTATAACCTTTTTGTGTAAATGTCGGGAACATGATGTAATTCCGAAGTTTTTACGGCTAAAAGTACCTTTCCAAAATGCGAAAACCAGAAAAATTTTGGACAAGGCAAGCAAGTCCATGGTTAGGGAAAGGATTCAATATCATAGATACCAAAAAGAACGAACTATTGGGGACATTACTTACACGGAGAATGAATTAAGCAGAAACATTATAGAACAGGATTATCAGTTTATAATCCAGAATGTCAGGTTGAGTTACGAAAAATATTTTAATCTGCAAAAAGGTACGCATTTACATAAATTTAGAAACTTAATAAGGGAAAAACAGATTAGGCAATTACAAAATATAAATAATAATCCTTTAATTGACAGGACTGTCATTAATATGTCAAAAAGACTTTTGTCCATTTCAGACAGGCTTGTACTATCAAAAGGTTTAAATTTTGCAATAAACCCGAAAACTGTTCCAAAATTTGACATAGTAGCGGCAATAGAAAAAACGGCTCAAAATTTGCCAACAGATAGTGGTAATGAATATCGCATACGGGCAAAAATTGCTTTAGAGAAGCAATACAAAATTAAAGATAATTTAACTCCAGAAGAAAAGTTATCGATAAATTCTTTAAAACGCGATGAAAGTATAAAAATATTGCCAGCAGACAAAGGTAATGCCACAGTCATTATAGATAAAGATATATATAACACAAAAATCATGACTCTTGTAAATGAGGGACCCTACTCAAAATTAAACAAAGATCCAACAAAATCAATAGAGAGCAAAATTTACAGAACTTTGTTTAAATACAAACATGAATTTAATGATTTTGAACGAAGGAAACTTACACCACATCATAGTAAGCCCCCTCATTTTTATGGCTTACCAAAGACACATAAACAAAATATTCCTTTAAGACCAATTGTTAGTTCTATTAATTCACCATGTCATAATTTGGCAAAATTTTTACTTAAAATTATTGATCCATTATCTGGAAATACCGATTCATATATTAAAAATAGTAAACATTTCATAGAAAAAATTTATGAAACCGATATTCATGAATCACACCTGATGGTTAGTTTTGATGTAGTTAGCCTCTTTACCAATGTTCCGGTAGATGAAACATTAAAAATAGTTAAAGACAGGTTGCTAAATGATAATAATTTGGAAACTAGAACTAAATTAAGTGTAAATAGCATAATGGAACTCTTAACACTGTGTATAAAAACAACCTATTTTCAATTGGATAATGAGTTCTATCAGCAGGATTTTGGTATGGCTATGGGGTCTGCATTATCACCAATTTTAAGCAACATATTTATGGAGAACTTTGAGAACACACATGTTCAAAATTGTATAAACAAACCGGTTGTCTGGTGGAGATATGTTGACGACATCTTTGCAATTTGGCCTCATGGTGTTGATTTACTAGATAGTTTTTTAGAAAATATAAATAGTAAGGAACCGTCTATTAAATTCACATTAGAAGTAGAAAGTAGGAATGAACTACCGTTTTTAGATGTTTTAATTAGAAGGATAAATAATACAATTGAAACAAGCGTTTATAGAAAACCAACACATACTAATAGATATCTAAATTTTAACTCAAATCAGTCAATAAATGTTAAAAGGGGTGTTGTAAAATGTTTATACGATAGGGCCAAAATAATTTCATCTAATAATGAAAAATTAAATAACGAGAAAAAATTTATCAAAGAGGTTCTAGTACAAAATCAATATCCTGAAGCCTTTGTTGATAGAATTTTCATAAATGTTGAAAATAGGGACAATCAGGTACGACAAAAACCTGAACGTCATTATACAGCAATAATTCCTTATGTATACGGACTATCGGAAAAGCTACGCCGTATAGGTGACAAATTTGATGTTAGGACGATATTTCAAACGGGGAACACTTTAAGATCTATTTTAACAAAAACAAAACCGATAAACAGGGAGCAGAATTCAAAAAACTGTATTTACAATATCCCGTGCGAATGTGATAAATGTTATGTGGGTGAGTCATCCAGACCTTTCAGTGTGAGGTTGGATGAGCACAAGAACTACATTAGAAAGAATGAAATTCAGAAATCAAAGATTTGTGAACATGCTTGGGAAAACGGACATAGAATAAACTGGGACTCGGCAAAAATTTTAACAAAAGAAACAGATACCAAAAAAAGAAAAATTAAAGAATCAGCAATAATCTTATTAAATGAAGATAAGTGCGTATCGAATTGTTCTGTAGATATTTGTACAACCTGGCTACCAATGTTAAAAGAAGAACTTAACAAACTCAACATTATCTAAAAAAAAAAATATCATCAGTTCTATGTTCTGTGTAAGTAGTAAATATCTATGGAAATAACATAAACAGAATCTTAAAGCTGTGTATTTGACATACACAACAAAATAAGAGTTCTTCAAAAAATAGCTTTGAAAACGGAAAGAGATTACTTTCCGAAACGTCAGCAAAATACATTATTTTTGTGTTTATTCCGATTTATATTATTTGCAAAACATAACCTCTGACTTTTCCTTTGGCGTAAACGTCACGGGCGCAGAGGCTCTTTTTTCCAATAATTCTATTATTTTGTAGATTCGGTGATTTGTTTTGAAGAGGATAATAGTACATGTGGTAGAAAACCCAAATAATGGGAAAGAATATAAAAATGTAGAGGAGCAAAATGAAAGACCATAAACTTTTAAGCAACCATCACTAGATTTTGAAACAATTACAAAAAATTAAAGAAATTACATTCCAGAAATGAAATGTTGCTGAAAGCTCATAATTTTAAAGTATGCTTTTTATGTAACTGTCCATAGATAAAAAAAATGTTTTTTAATTTTATATTTTCGAAGGTTTATAAAATTAATGTTTAAAGGAAGTTTATTTCTTTGCAAAAGTTGAAAATCAAGATTTAAAAAATCACATTCCACTGAATAAAACAACACTAAAATTATGCACAGGCACTAGACAAGTAAATTGTCATCTTCGTCATCAGACAGAATTTCAATACCTTCTTCAGAAGTGATGCACGATAGTCCTTGACACTCTCGACACATGGCAGAGCATTTTAATCTAGATCTCCCACATTCACATCTATTGGTACAGTTAGATTTACAAGTGTACGAAATGAGTGTTAACAACTCTAGCGGAGCAGGGTTTCTGGTCATACAAGCTGGTGTTAAGGTGTCTCTTTTTCGTATCCATCCCGTCAGTAGGGTTAATCTCATTATCTCTCCATTGCTGAACCTGTAGGTAAACACGATATGAATGCTGAGCTGCTGCATCACTAGTAGGAGGTAAAGATACAAGGTTAAACGTTTTACCCGCTGTTTGTTTGGAAATCAGATGATTATATCTGCACCACCGTAAATCAACTAAGATAGTACTTCTTGATCGTCCATATAAGCGACGTAATCATTCTTCTCCTGCACCTGTTACCTCTTCCTTGGTTGAGGAAGGATTGTTAAACACTTTCATGCCTTCCCTCAGGGCACTGTCTTTTTTAGTAGTAGCTTAATGCGTTTAGTTCACCTTTCTTGAATATGACAGAGATGGTGTCACAGCACAAGAAGCATGGTGCAGGAATAGAACCTTGTCAGTTTCGGAAGCAAACGAAGTTAGCAGAACAAGCAAATCTGTGTCTTGGCCAAAAACAACGACTGTCGTGCCGCTATATGCCTTCTCTAATGCTGTTGAAACAATTATAGTATCGGCATCCGACTCGGCCAACCGCACCTGTATGTTTAATGACAAGCAGTGCCTTGCAAGCAACTCTATAAAAGTTTTTTTGTTTTTACTGTCGGTCAAAAACTCGGCCTACGTTGGTGTCGTTACGGCATTTTCTTGTAGATGAATTGTAGCAGAGGTTCTTCTGGCAGCTCTTCTTTATTGTTCACAGCATTTGGTTGTACGGTAATCAGGATATCCATAAAAAACCACGAAACAGTTGGTCCCGTAGTGAGATTGTATGTAAGAAAGGTTACAGTGAACTACTTCTCTATAGGTGGCAGGTCGGGGCGATACAACACTGTGCAGGAGTTGTCCCCCATCTAAAACATAAACACAGTTGTCAGGAATACTTGGTTATTCCGCGACTTGGAAGGCTTTCACCAGAGAAGATTTCATTCCCTTCCTTAATGATACATAATCAAACAAAGAAGGAGGCCTTCGTGCAAGCTTGAACGTAAACCACTCCTTTAGCTTATGTGATTCTTTCTCAACACATACAATCCTGTTAAAAAGTTGCTGGGTGTTAACAATAACAGTATCGTTTTGCAACCTGATAGCAGAACTAACTCCTGCAAGAGGTTTGACCTATTTTTCAACAGTCAAAAATAAAATTTCTGGCTAAACGGCGAGTTATATAAAAAAAATGCTAAGAACAAAAAGTGTAGACAGTTTTATGACAAACATTTTTCATTTGAAATATTTTTTTATAACATGAATAGTTTCCGAGATAACTGTGAAAAATGGGTTTTCGGCCGACATTTCCCAAGATGACGGCCGTAGCACAACTTTATTTTTCGGGAACTTTTAGTACCTAAATTGGGTGACTAAATACTGTACGTATACCAAATCTCTTGCTTGCAAGAGTTTTTTTTACCTAATTTTCATAAAATGACTACACTAAAGGAATACTCAAGGAATTTTCCAAGAAGGATGGCTGAAGCGTGCATACTTGTAGGAGGCGGACATTTTGAACAATTAATTTAATTTTGGTATTTTTTGATCAAAATAGTTATACGTTTTTGAAATTAAAAAAATATCTTTTTATGCGTACTCAGTACTAAAATTAAATAATAGTTACTAATAAAATTATAAAAATCATGCCTAGATGCTTTGGTTAGCACAAATTATGTAATTGAAAATAAGAGAAAAATTGCAAAAGGCAAGCAAATGAATGCATTTTATTTTTTAAATTGAAAACCGTCCGTCGGACGAAAAAAGTCAAGGGACATTTTTATGACAAGATAAACCGCAGATGTGAAAATAATATTTATTTTAAAAAAAACGGTGGCGTATCATTTTTTTAATTAAAAATATTGCACGGCATGTCAACAGGGACGCCACGGATAAAAATTTAAAAGCATTTATCCTGAAAAAAAAAAGTATTTTTATGCATGTACCAAAATTGAAAAAAGCAGTTAGAGATGTTGGGGAAAAACTATAAATAAAGCGGTTGCGGACCTATTTTCATATAAATAATTTTTCTTAAAATCATCCAAGGATTATCGCCCTTTAGGATCAGCATTCAATTATGAAACATCATGTCGATATCAATACAATATAGTCCAGATAATAGGTACTTCTTGACTGAAAGTTTTATAGGATTTTTGATTTTTTGCAGAGAGATACACTTTGGATTGAAATGAAGTGAGGTATGTTTTACGTACAAGATTTTTGCCGGGAACCATCCCCCCACCTCCAAATTGCTTTTTCGCGTCTCACTTCAGGTACATTTTACGACAGAAATAGGTCATTACCAAATTGAAAACCAGGAAATTTGCAATAAATTATGTCTCTTTTATTTTTTTCATACATTGAATGAATACAGCGTCATTGAAAAATTAAACTCAGCGTCGAAAATGGCCAATAATTATTTCATTATAAATTTTTTTTTCCTATTTTACTTTTCTTTTTTTTATGGCAAGTGGAGATGTTTCTGATATTTCCTCAATTTCTTCATCGGAATGAGGTGATAATTCGTAAAGAGGAATTAATTTTTCGAGGTAGCAAAACACACCTCACTTTTATTTTAATCCAAAATGTGCCTCTGTGCAAAAAATCAAAAATCCTATAAAACTTTCCTTAGCACACCCTATTTTGATACCTATTACCTTGAGTAATAGGGCTACTGATTACGTCATAAAAATAGGGAAATAAAGAACTAAGATGTTCAATGGTTTTTATTGCATAAATCGTTCAATTGGTCATTTAAGATGAGGAAACCGCGGAGTGCTATTAAATTAACCCTTTCAGTTTTTTAAATATAACTCGAAAACGGGAGCAAAATTTAGGTATAGTTAATAGGAAACTTTTTGTAGAGTATCAAATTTCCCATCGAATTGGCTTATTTAAAAATGAAAAACAATTTTTTGTGCGAAAAGTATCCAAGAAAACAATTAAAAAAAGCAAAAAATCCATTTTTTTGTTTTATTTTTCACTTTTTTGCATATAACTTTTTTTGACCAGAGATTGTTATAGACATTGCTATGTAGAAAAAAATGTTGATGAAATTTTCTATAAAATGGTGGTCCCAGAAAGTTTTTTTGCTGAAAATTGACTGAGATATAGTCGTAAATATTAATAGTCTAATTAATGAATTAAATGAATTTAATTTAGAATATAGTAATTTATATTTTAAATTAAATTCATGTCAAATATATTTTTACATATCTTCATATTTAAGATAGATAAAGAAGCAATATTTAAGAATAATTTATTGTTACTTTGTTTAAAAAACCATCACAGTTTTATGCATTTGTGAAAATAATTATTCATTATTAACAAATTAACTTGAAATACATTGTTTTATTGAGCAAAAATCAATTTTGTTAAAAAATCGGCAGCTACTAACTTGAAACGGCTGGAACCTCCCTATTCGGTGGATCTTTGAAGCCGAAAATGCACTAAATTGTGTGTTGCAATTCAAAAACTTTCTAGTTACCCCATAAATATTACAGATTCGTAAAGCAGCAAACTGAAAATTTGTAAAGTGATAACCTATAATAAACGTAGGTGCAGAAAGCATTTGATATTGCTATTGATACATCTACTTTTAAAGTTTGTGACAATAGACTGGTGCATAGTCATATATTTTAAATGTTTTCAATATCCATCAAATATTATTGAGAAAAAAACTATTATGTCGTAAGTCGACGACTGAAATGTCTTGCTGGTTTCAAATTGAATTTAATTACTGGAAGCGCCTTGAAAAAAATCAAATTCGGATTTTAATGAAAATGTAGGTCTTGAAGACGAAAAATAACAAATATATCCGAACTGACATACCGTTGTGTGTCTGTCAATCTGTGTGTCTGTCAGTATGTTAGTATTTTCGGTCTGAATAATAAACGTAAATTAATACTTGACTAAAGTTTTTAGTATAATATATTTATTTTAGACAATTATTAACACCTTATTTTACTATAACGTGGGGAAAGTAAATGAACGTAAATTAATAATTAAAGTTTTTTATAATATGATAATATAGTAGCACAAATAAGCAGATTAAATTTTTTAAAACGTACTTTTACTTAATAAATAGATATTGCTTCAACTTTTATAGTTATTGGAAATTTAAACACACAATAATTGTTATAAACATTATTCGGATGTATTGTTAATTCCTAGCGTTGTTCAACTTCTGTGAATTTGTTTTGCCTATGGCATTGAGAGAGGCTTCAAATGTTTCGTTTCCATCCGATACTTTTAAAATTTTACTATACTCTTCATTAGTAAGAGCACCAGCACTAGCATCATACGCAGATCATCTTATTTATGCATCAAATGCAACACCGGCATCAGCCTACAAGGTTTTGCAAATATGTCTAAAGTTTTTTTTTGTTACGTAATTTTGGTCAAAAATTTTCATACCGAATCTCTCTCAAATATGATATATCGTTGAAACCCCTATGCAAAGTTTCATCCAAATTAGTTTCGGCGCTATCGTGCTAACACACATACATACACGCATACATACACACACACACAATCACAATCACACACAATCACACACACACACAGACATTTTTCAAAAACCACTTTTTTGGGTTCCTGGGATCTCAAAACGTAAAGATTTGATGTTATCTCAATTTTCATTTTTGGACCAATTTTAGTAACCTCCCACAATTTCATTGTGGCGAGGTTAAAATAAGATTTAAAACAATATCAATGTAAACAGGATAAAAATCGAAAAAAATGGCTAAGTTTGAGTGACTACATCTCAGTCAATTTTCATCGAAAAAACTTTTTGAGATCACCATTTTAAAGGAAATTTCATCAACTTTTTTTTCTACAATGCTTGTACCTATCTCTGCTCAAAAAAAAAGTTACATGCAAAAAAGTAAAAAAAAGGATTTTTTGTTTTTTTAATTGTTTTTTGGATTTTGGACAAAAAAATTGCTTCGTTTTTGAGTTATATTTAAAAAACTGAAAGGGTTGTATTTCACCCCTATCTCCAATTTACACCCTTTAATTTAATGGCACTTTAATAGTAGCGGTTTTCTCATCTTAAATGACCAATTGAACGATTCATACAATAGAAACCCTTGAACGTTTTAGTTCCTTTCTTTAGTTCCTTTCTATATGACATAGTCAATAGCCTACAAAATATTATCAGTATAATAAGATACAGTCCATTCGCATGAGGAAAGAAAAAGCACGAAAACCTCCATTAATTCCCAAAATGGACAGAAATTTATATACAGCTAGGTAAATATATTCTGACTGGAGATCACAAATGAATCCAATTGAGGTGCTTATTTCAAGAGCACGCCTAAGATGGGCAGGTCACGTTCATCGTATGCATGATAACCGCCTTCCTAAATGTACACTTTATGGTGAATTGCTAAGCGGTAGAAGAAAGCGTGGCGGTCAACGAAAGAGGTTCAAAGACGCTCTCCATGAAAATCTAAAATCCTGCGGTATTGCAGACGAGCAATGGGAACAACTTGCAGCGGACAGAACCGAATGGCGAGGGGTTGTGGCCAGCTATCAAGGAAATGTTGCTACAAGAAGGCTGAATCCAAGACCTAACCAGGTCTATGTTTGTCCTGATTGCGGTCGACATGTGCTCTCCCGAATTGGCCTCTATAGCCATAGTCGTGTGCACCGTAGATGAATGGGAATTACAATAGACTACACCTTTTACTTGTTTTTTATTGTACGCAATTTATCGACTGTAACATTTCTATACTCGGACTCGAGTAACGGCTAATAATAATAATAATAATAATTCTGACTAGAGGAAAAAAAAGTTTGCACAAATAACTACAATTTTTGAAAAAATGCATTTAGCTAAAATAAGTTTATCAAACATTTTGCAAAATAGAGAATATATAAAAATTGCTTAGAAATGTTGAAAATCTGGAATTTAATTAAATTAATAATGGTAATAGCAATAATAATAACAAAAGTTTTTATTAAAGAAAGTACTGTGTACAGATTTTACCCTTATTAACACGTTGGCGGACAAAACGGAATATGTCACTCCCAGTTTAGGGACAAGACGGTGCGTGCCGTCCAACTTTTCTTACTACTGAGGATTCAAAGCGATGAATGCCGACATTTCATAGAAATTCCACTTGCTTATAGTTTACTGTCCCAGCAGAAAATATAAAAGTTTGTAAAGTGTCCCTGTATACCTTACAGTGCAGGTAACCTCAAGATCATTGTTTACATGTGCATTTTTTAGCATTGTGTATTCAACAGGGTCAAATAAAATTCCCCTCAATTAGAAAAATGTTCAGCATGGACCCTCTTTATTATTGTCCCGTATTCCATTACAATATGTCTGGGAGGAGATTTGAACAATTACTGAGATGTTTCAGTTGTTCTTATGGTCAAGCTGTAGATCCTAGTGATAAACTAAACAAAATTAGTCCTTTATTGAGTAGACTCACCTATTATCCTTCGGAAGATTTATCACTTTTGATTTTTTGTGGGCGTCTAAGTTTCAGGCAGTACATAAAGAGCAAACGAGCTAGGTACGGTATAAAATTATATTCTTTATGTACGACAATTGGCTATGTTCTAAATTTGCAAATTTATTGGGGAAATACTAAAAAAGCTAAAGGGCTATCTCTAATTGAGCCCTATTTGGATCGCGGGCACCATATCTTTATGGATAATTTTTATAACAGTGTAGGGTTATCTAAGAAACTTCTGAAAAGGAAGACTCACACAACCGGTACCCTACGTTCAAACAGGCGAAACAATCTAGAGACAGTGACAACATTGAAACAAACTAAAAAAGAGGGAACACAAGTGGCAAAGACGTGGAAAAGTATACGTGTCCAAATGGAAGGACAGAAGAGACGACCTTTGTATTACGACGAAATACCATCCCAAGCTTATTCCTGTAAAAAATCGATTCAGGCAGGAAAAAATCAAACCAGAAGGGATATCAAAATACAATGACAGTATGTCAGGAGTCGACCGTATTGATCGAGATGGTCAGCTGCTACTCTTCACCACGGAAAAGCAAAAGATGGTACAAAAACGTCATGATTCATCTTTTAGATGTAGCTATTTGGAATTCTTTTTTATAAAAAGAAAATTCAACACTAAGCTGACTTTGCTTCAATTTCGTGAAGAGTTGGTGAAAGATTCTCTCGGAATACCCAACTTAAATGATGGCAGATAATTAGTAAAATCAGGAGCATTGCATGGAGGTAAACGTTCAAGGATTGAATTAGGCAATTTAGATGTGAGTAATGGAGAAAATCATGAACAAAATATGCACTTCCCAGACAAGATTCCTAATCCAAAGGTTCCCAACAAAACTCATCATATAAGATGCAAGCAATGAGCTAAGAATAATAGACGAAAAGAAACCAAATACTTGTGCAAGACATGCCCCAACAAACCGGCACTCTGCCTAGGGTCATGCCTTGAAGAATACCACAAAAAATAGTTTTCAGGTTTTGTATTTTCATTTTTTTGTATTTTGAGATCAATAGATACCTAAGTTTTATGACACAATTCACTGATCGTTGTTTTATCATATGGTCGTCACATTTTGTTATATGCATGCTAAATCTAAACAATTAAAAAGTCCCCCAATTTTGGTTACTATCCGTGAACGTGTCAATAAAGAACTTAAATACAAGCGAATTTGCTAGGCACATAAAGTATAAAAATAATGAAGGAAAAGTTTGATTCTACGAGGTGCCGAATTATTATTTGCCCTTCGTACCTAATAGTCTAAGAGCTGGTGACATTTTACAGTGATTATTTAGTTAAGGCCTATTTTTTGAGAGAATTTTGAGGGAGGCATGCATAAGTGTCATCTATAAGGATTATCCTTGATAGCGGTATCGGAGGGGGCCAGAACACCCCCAATTTGCAAAAAACACCGAAACCAATTATAATTTAGTTAAGGCTGTAACTTTTTATATTGTTTGCCCATTATTTTATAAATCTTACCATAATATTGGCCGGTATTAAAAGGGTTGCAGAAAATTGTAAGGATTTTATGTGCTAAATTTTTTTAACAGACGTAGGATTCATTATACATGGTTTGAATTCCTAAAATATTTCATATGAAGACAGATTTAATTGAAACAATTAGTTTTCATCCCTCACAATAGAACAACAAAATTTCATAGAAAGCTACTATTTTACTTATTGCTAACTGACCTATTTTCAGCCTGTTCTCGTGAATTTTTCCCTAAACACTTTTAACACTAATGATGCATTAATATGTTAGTTGAAAGAATATTAAGTATTGATTAAAATAGTCATTAATATTATTGCTTATATTATTATCCGCGTTAATCTTAGAAAGTGTAACTAATTACTGTTTATTTTTCAATATTCCTGGTTAATTTATTTATTGCACACCATTCCTCACTTTTAAATATTTGTTTGTGAATAAATTGATGATTGTCAAAATATTTCATAGTCTGATTTTAAGATCTTTATAATCAATTGCAAATTAAGTCATTCACAATAGATATTAAGTACAATAACAAAGGCATCAGGTTCTACCCATGTAGTACTTCCGAACTGGTTAATATTTATATTCAAAAGAATAACATGTAAAGACTTGGCTATTGTTAGAAAAATATGACGTAAAAAATTACAATAAATAAAGACACTAGATTTGTGACATGAAACCCACCCCTCGTGAATAAAATTGAGAGTTTTAGTAAATCTATATTTATCAGATAGAGTCACCCATATATAAGCCGATTAATTTAACCTTAATTTTAAGTGCATGTTCATTAATATTAAATATTAAGTTAATTTATACTCCAGGAACAATATTTCATAAACGAATTAAATATTGATGAATTGAATGCTATTTAATTTTGACAGTGTTTAAAGTAAAACTAAAAGGTAAATTGATAAATTGCCAAAATACATCTGGTATATTAATGCCTAACCGTCTATCAGTTTATGTTTTTATTTATTACTAATCATATGCAATATAAAGCTTATATGTTATTTTAGAAGCCAGAAATTATTTCTTTATTAATATGTAAATTGAAATGGCAATATAATTAAGACGTAAAGAAATTCAAATTACTTTAATTTATGTATCAGTTGTTAATAATATAAATATGATCTATAAATTTATACTAAATATAACTTTAGTTTATAAACTTAGAATTACAAATTTATCCTTCTGAATTCGATATTAAATTCAGTGGATTTAGAATATTGTGCATTAAAACTAGTATTATATATAACTCTACCGTCTGATATAGATAATAATTAACTTTCTTAAGTTTATAGTAGAACCACTATCACTGATGTTTTTAATGCCAAATTCAGAATGACCTCAAGTGCTGAATTTATTTGACTAATAAAAATGATAATATTTTAATTGGCCCAAAGTTAGCTTTTAAGCACAGTGCAAGAATCTAAACGTAAAATTAGCTGCAAAGAAAAATAAACATGTTCAAACAACAAATTGACAAAAAAACGTATATACATTAAACAATTATGTATTGTATACCACAAATATAAATTATATAACATTATAAGATTTAAAGTGTCTGTGTTTGAAAAGTATCTTTTAACTATCTCCTCTTCCCACTATTTATTATATTTAAGTAAATTCATTTTAAAATTGAAATTAGAAAAATTTTAATCTAAACACATTCCGCATTTATACGGATCAACTTTTTCAATATATATTATGCGAGATTATACAGGGTGTCTCACCGGGAACTGAATCGATCCATATAGAGAAAAGTACGCATCAGAAAAATTTGAAAATTTAGGTAATTACTAATGTCGGTGTGGCCAATCCAACTAAAATAATTACAAGCAGCTGACAATTCCGCTTATACCGGAAATCGATATCAACTTGCTTATTTCATATGGAATACCCTAAATATTTTAGGGTTTTCGAAAATAGCATAAAATTCTGAGTCGAAAATATGTAGCATATCCACCTAAACCTAGCCGTTTCAGAGATATTTGACATTTTATAGAAAATTTGACAGGTGCAACGGTTTGCAAGAACCGTTATAACTTTCTTAGTGTAAAAATCCTAATTTGCTTCTTGTCACGTAAAAAGAACATAAGGAGAATTACGTTCTACAACTGAAATAAATTCAATAATATCATACCAAGTGTTCCGTTTTTCGCGTTACGTTTTGTCAAATTCAAACCGCGAAAACTTGTTTAGGTCAAATGGAACACCTTATATTTTTTTACGTCAAGTTGTGTAAAATTGAATTTACTTTTTCCTGATATTAGCATTGTGGGGTTAAAGTTACAACTTTTTGAAATATTTGCGATTTTATTAGAAATTCCTGAATTGTTGTAATCATTTCATCAAAATAGCCATGATTAGAAACAATCAGTCATTATCTTATGTCAAAGAATGCCAGCACGTTTAAATTACACCCACGAATACTTTTTAAATTTGTTTATTATTTATAGAGAATGTGATAAAGTAATATCAAGAACTTGCAGGACATTTGCTACTCGATATCCAGAAAAACGGAAACCGTCACCAAACACTGTAAAACGCATACTGGAAAATTTTAAAAATTATGGCAAGGCAAGAATGCAAAGAAGAAAGCCTATTGTTGATGGCGAAACATTGAAATAGTCATTCTGGGATATTTTCATGCATTTCCAAGAATGTCATTAAGACAAGCTGCTCTGGAATCGGGACTATGCAGGGATTCAATTCACAGAATCTTATTAAAACATAAGTTTCACTCGTTTTCATTCCACATGGTTCAAGGATTAAAAGAAACAGATTGCCTAAGAAGACAGAATTTTTGTGAGTTTATTCTAATAAGGTCTGAGGGTCACGATTCTTATTTGGGAAATATTATAGGGATAGATGAAGCAAAATTTACTAAAAATGGACTTTTAATAGAAACAATTCGCATTATTAGAGTGACTCAAATCCTCATATGTACAGAGAGCGAAACTTTCAGGAAAGTTGGCAGCTCAATGTTTACTGTGCCATAAGAAACGATAGAGTGGTGGCATTACAATTTTATCAGGAAAATTTAAACGGTATTTTAAATTTTCTCTTCTGCTAATATGTATAGGTAATTTTTTTTTTTTTTTTTTTTTTTTAGGTGAAAGATACCTTAATATCTTACAACATTTGAATAATAACTATTTAGAAAATTTAGCTCTCGCCGAACATAGAAACATTTTTTATCAGCACGACGGTGCTCCCTCACATAACGCATATTTAATTAATAATTATTTACAAGAAACTTTTTATGATCAATGGATTGCCAATAATGAACCTTTCTTATGGCCTCCTCGCTCGCCCGATTTATCAGTTCTGGATTATTTCATTTGGGGAACTATTAAAAATAAAGTTCAGTATGAGTATGAGAGCCCATTAACAACCATTGAAGATTGTATGCAAATAGTAAGAAATGAATTTCAAAACATATCACAACATTCAATTAGAAGAGCTACCCGTGAGGAACTAATCCGAAGGTGCGAAAAATGTGTCGAGGTTCGAGGGCGGAATTTTGAGCAATTATTAAATTAAAATGAAATCATATTTTAAATTGATCTTATCTCTGCTATTTTAGTTCATGCCATATCTTACGCATGTTACAGTGTTAGTGTTATTTTGAGTTTTTGTGGATATCGAGTAGCAAATGCAAGTTCTTGATATTATTTTTTCACATTCTCCATAAATAATAGACAAATTTAAAAAGTTTTCGTTGGTACAATTTAAACGTGCTAGCATTTTTTGACATAAGATAATGACTGATTGTTTCTAATCATGGCTATTTTGATGAATGATTACAATAATTCATGAATTTCTAATAAAATCGCAAATATTTCAAAGAGTTGTAACTTTAATCCCCACAATGCTATAATATCAGAAAAAAGGGAATTCAATTTTACACAACTTGTCGTAAAAAAATACAGGGTGTTCCATTTGACCTAAACAAGTTTTCGCGGTTTGAAGTTGACAAAATGTAACGCGAAAAACGGAACACTTGGTATGATATAATTGAATTCATTTCAGTCGTAGAACGTAGTTCTCCTTGTGTTCTTTTTACGTGACAAGAAGCAAATGAGGATCTTTTACACGAAGAAAATTATAACGGTTCTTGCAAACCGTTGCACCTGTCAAATTTTCTATAAAATGTCAAATATCTCTGAAACAGCTAGGTTTAGGTATAGAATATGTTACATATTTTCGACTCAGAATTTTATGCTCTTTTCGAAGACCCTAAAATATATAGGGTATTCCATTTGAAATAAGCAAGTTGGTATCGACTTCCGGTATAAGCGGAATTGCTAGCTGCTTGTAATTATTTTAGTTGGATTGGCCACACCGACATTAGTAATTATCTAAATTTTCTGATGCGTACTTTTCTCTATATCGGTCGATTCAGTTCCCGGTGAGACACCCTGTATATACGGATGTAACAAAAATGATAAAGAGACAAGAGCACAATATTGAAATGTAAAACGTAATATTCCAGCCACAATCTTTAAAATCCTTATTTTTAGTAATGGAACATAACCAGACTGCAACCAATAGCTATTCTCCGGGCTACGTGCCCCGTCGAGCACTGAATTACAAAATACAAGCCTGGCACGTTAAATGTAATAATCCTATATTGCCAATACTTCGATTGCAACAAATACCGGCCAAAAAACTAATTTCAACTTAAAGGAGCTCCGCACCACTTGTAGACTGCAGTTTCGAGCTGTTGGCTCTCATCAGTGTATCATATGGAGTATGTGCGAGAGATCATCATTCCTCTCGGTATTATGCTCAGCAATGTTAGAACTATCGGTCCGAGATTGTTTTGAATTGCCAGAGCTAACGTTTTATTTTTACCTGTTGAGTTATGATTAAGAGAAATTCAGGGCCTCGGCCAAGCTACTTAGGATACGGACACAAGATGTTCTGGGCAAATTTTCGATTAATGAACTTTACTAGTGCTCATTTTTTTCATTGAAATCTCAAACCAACCAACCAAATTTTTCGATTGAAAATTAGGTCTTTTTTTTTATTTTCTTCATAAAACATCGAAAATTAAATATTTCGATTTGAAAAAATTTGGGCTTGTTTGAAACACAAAGGAGAACATTTTCACCAATTTTCATGAAAATATAAACATTTTTGCGATAGTTATAAATTAAAAACCGAAAAAACGGTCCTTTGCATTTTTCTCGATAATTTTGAGGTTATGGTCAATAATGATCAATTAGGAAGTTTTAGATTTCTTCATTGTCTACAACTTCTACATGCAACATTTTTCGATAGGATGCATAGTTTAGCCGCAAATCGCAAAAAACGAGTACCAACCCCTAAAAACGTATATATTACCACCCCAACCCCCCTTCCCGAACTTTTACTCAGTCTGGAAGATTTTTCCTTAATTACTTACACCATTAATTACATTTTCCGACCATTCGTATACTGCTAAGAATTTTTATTACCTTAAACAGAATTGGCCCTGGTCTAAAGCTGGAATTAGGTATTTTTATTGGTGACTCTTCTTTGAATAAGTATTAACTATATAGCTGTACTACATATTGATCTGGTGGACGAGACGCCAAAATATAATTTTGGTAATATATTTAATATATCAAACTCCATATTCCTTTTTACTTATTTTAATTATTTTGATGAAGTCAAATGGCTTAAATGGTAAACTAATAAATTCAATTACTGATACAGTAGCTATCTTATTGATAATTTATTTAACTTGTATTTTGCTGAATACACAAAGTTATATGTTTTATGTCAACAATCGATGCCTAATATCAGTATTACTTTTATTCTTCGCAGCTTTTCCAGATTCGTGTACGAAAGAAACAGCTATTCACAGTCGCCCGATTGATTGTCTACTCGCTATATTTTTAATCCAATAAAGTCTGAAAAATTTGAAACTATTAAGAGATATTATAGAAGATGAAGATTATACAATTATTTGTATGTAAACTTTCTATCATGAAATTTCAACGCGAAATATGATCCACTAAAATAGAATTTAGAATAAATTATTAAACAGCTGTCCAAGCGTATTTTGTTTTTCCAGGTTTTCTGTACTCATAGCCTCATTTCATTTAATTATGTTACATATTAAAGCGGCTAATTATACTTTTCTGTCTCCAGTACAAGTGTGATGTTTGCAAGTACACATTTTTAAAAATAATTTAGTCTACTGATGAATAGCACGTCTAGCATGTGTTCAGAAATTATAGATGTGTTTAAAATTTGTAGAACTAGATTACATGACTGAGATGACTACAACTTCTATTTATTCTGATGTCTTGAGAATAGTATAGCAGTAATATTTGCTAAAGGAAGTGTCGAATATGGAGTTAAATTAGTTCTTAATTTATTGATTTTTTCAAATAAATTGCCTTTTGTGACAAGTACAAACTAATTTTATCAATAAAAATAATAAAAAAAAAAATTTAAAATTATCGGCATCTTTGGGTTTTCTTAAGCGTAGAGAAAATATACCTCTCTTGCCTTAAAAGAAAACAAGCCACTTTTAAAGAATTAAATTAAATTAAGGGATCGGTGCATTAAGGGATTTAAGCTATATTACCCTGACAATACACAACAATCAGTTGAGGGGGCTGAAAAAAACATTGTGTAAAAAATTTCGAAACTTCGTAGATATACTAGTATTAAACATAAATATTTTGAAAAAATATCAGCACCAAGGGCAGAGTGCAAGAAAAAAATGAAGAAGAAGAAGACGTTGAAACTTTGAGCTTTATTTCCAGAAAGTACCTACTCCCCACTTTTTTAAAAATAAAATTCTGAAATTAGGGAAATCAAATAAAGTTATCAATGGCCACATTTTGAACAATCGGTGGTAAAAAAATTACTTCCGGTATGGCCGCAAATTGCCACAACTTTCTTATTTTAAATAGCACCCTGTATATATGTCACTTTTCTCATAAAGCTGTGATTTCTCTCTCCAATGTTTTTTTCATATTTAAAATCGGACGAAAAATGACCTTGTAAATGGCATTTATTTGGTATTTCTAGTTGGCTTTGGAATTGAGGAACAAACTTAAAAATTTCGAAGTAGACTGTGAATTTGAATAAAAGAGTATTTTCCAACAAATTAAATGTAAAATTGGCCTATTTTGCTCATTTGCTTGGATTAGAAATATTTTTCCCATTTTTCCATTTCATAGAAATTCAGTTGGTCATAACTCCAATTTTCTAAATAGTACCATGTCTGTTTTATTTTTTTATCAGATAGTGGTAAATTTGTTTTAGACTATTTTTTCCCGATTAAAAATTGAATATAAATTAAAATAAATAATAAGCTCTTTGTAGAAGCGTTTCGAATTATGTATCCATTGCAGTAAGCTATGAAAAAATGATGAGTTATTTGTAATTTTACTTTGATAAATATTACAAAAAATTTGATGAATAATTAACAAAAACAATCAAAACCAATTTATAAGTTATGATACCTATCTGGACAGCAACTTACTAAATTTATAATTATTATAATTAGAACAATACAACACAGCTAAATACCAAACCTATAACAGGTGCTCAAAATGACGCCCACCCATTTCAGAACACTTATTCACTCTTCGAGTAGTTTCTCTCTTAACACTTTGTAACGTGACTGGAGTTATGGATCCAAAGCCATTTAAAATTTTATTTTGGAGTTCTTCTAATGTTGCAGACGGCGTTGAGTATACTTTGTCCTTTAGATAAACCCAAAGAAAGAAATCAAGTGGAGTTAGGTCTGGTGACCTAGCAGACCACCTAATAGTTCCATTAGTAGATATTACCCGATTGTCAAACTTTGCACTAAGGCAATTTCCCACAAAACCAGCATTAAGCGGTGGTGCTCCATCTTGTTGGAAGTACATATTTCTGAAATTTTCCAAGGAAAGTTCATCCAGTTTGTTTTCTATTTCATTTTGTGAAAAGTTTAAGTAGCGCGCGCCGGTTAGTGGTCCTTGAAATACAAACACCAATTGCATTGCATTTAAAACCATGTTTTTTAAATATACGTCTTACTGTCTCACGACCAATAACTTTCTCTTTTGCCAGCTCTCTTGTAGAAACATTTGGATACACATGTGTGTAAGCCAATACATTTGTTTCAATTTCTTCGCTTACTATAAATCTGTCCTCTGCCATCTCAATATTTTCTGCATTTCGAAATAAGTCTTCTAGAATTTTAAAATATTGCCGGTATGGCTGACGACGATTTGGGATATCTTTCATAATCTAGTCGTGCGGCCGCATGGGCATTTGTGTGACATTCGCCGTAAAAGTGATCTACCTTTTCATTTTGTGTATAGTGCATCGTAAATCGTATCTTATTTAGAATAGAGAACCTAATTATAAATTTACAAATAATAAGCACGCCTCAATTTCACTCAACAATAACGTTTTGACAGATGCTGCCTGCAATTTTTCATATGTTTTTCATGGCTTACCGCAAGATATGGACACAATTCGAAACGCTTCTACACAAAGCTTAATATTTTTTTTAATTTATGTTCAATTTCTAATCGAGAAAAATCAGTCGAAAGCAAATTTACCACTCTATCTAATAAAAAAATAAAACATAAGGGGTACCATTTGAAAAATTGGAGTTATGACATGAAATGGGAAAAACATATCTAAATCTAAGCAAATGAACAAAATTGGCCAATTTTACATTTAATCTCCTGAGAAACACCCTTTTATTCAATTCAAAGTCTACTTCAAAATTATTTATATATATTTATATTTGTTCCTGAATTCCAAAGCCAACGAGAAATAAAATGCCATTTACAAGGTTATTTTTATTCTGATTTTAAATTTGGAAGAAGCGTTTTTTTACCACGGAATGATCAAAATGTGGTAATTGATACCTATGTTTAATTTCCAAAAATTCCAGAATTTTATTTTTAAAACTGTAGAAAAAAGTTGGGGGGGGGGGGGGGTAGATACTTCCTGAGTCACTCTGTATATGTACTTACGGGTTAGATATTCCAGGAAAATCGACTGTGGTTTATCAAATACAGAAAGAAAAACAAGCCAAAAAGACACAAGTAAAGCATGCAACAAAGTTCTTGTGATATTATAAGTGAAAATTCGTACACTATACCCGTCGGGTGCACCTGATGGCATTGATGAAATATCCACCATATTGCTTAAAGCTTGCATTTTTCTCTATCTGCAAACCACTCAGTATAATAATGAAATTGTTCTTCGTTTCTGGGATATTACCTTCCAAGTGGAAACAAGCACGTGTTAACGCCATTTTTAAGAAAGGGGATAAGTTCAGCTCTGGTAATTTTCGTCCAATTAGTTTTACTTCCGTTGTTGTCAAGATGATGGAATCAATCATTGTGGACAGTATGCGGCCTTTTCTCCTTGCACATCAAATTATCCTTGCCGAAAAACACGGGTTCAGCCCAGGTCGCTCAGTTGACACTGGCTGTGTTGTGTATCAGACTAGTCTCTCAGGTTAGATCTTGGTGAATTCGTTGACATCGTATACCTGGATTTCCGCAAAGCCTTTGATAAAATGCCTTATAACCGCTTGTTACAGAAACCGGAACAATTTGGCATACGTGGGAGTTTGTACATGTGGATTCAAGATTTCCTTGCCGATCGAATGTTTTTTGTTAAAGTTGGCACTGGAGTGAGTGACAGCAGAAACGTGCTCAGTGGGATCCCCTAGGGATCTACTGTTTATAGCATATACATCCGATCTGCGGCATTGTATCAAATCCTGTTGTTCTTTCTACGCAAACGACATAAAAATTTACTGCAACTCACTAGCGGATCACGTATAGTTGCAAGAAGATGTAGATCTCATTCAGAAGTAAAGTGAAACATGGTTATTTCCGTTAAACATCGATAGATGTGCACTACTCCATTTAGGAAAACACAATCCACGCTTGGCATGCGATATTAACGGCAATCAACTGGGTTCATGCGACTCTCACAACGATCTGGGAGTCATCATTACACACAATCTTTCCTGGTCCAATCATATTGCCCAACAAGTTAAAAAAGCCAACACCAAAGTATATCTTCTGAATAACACTTTCGTCCACTTGAATCCCACCACCTTATCCAAACTATATAAAACATATGTTCGTCCAAAACTCGAATTCGCAAACAGTGTATGGTTTCCTACCTTAATACGTCATTCAAACCTCATAAAGAACGTTCAACGCCGCATAAGGGTTAGTTCTCATAGCTGCGGATTGCGAATTTCTGCTTGCGGATTTTTTTTTAAATTCAATATATGCGTTCCAGAAGAAGTTAATTTGCTAATTTAACTTCTAGTTCAAAGTGAACGAATTGTCTTACGAACATTACGCTACACCTGCAAGAAAATTAGAGTATTTTAGAACAAATTTTATAAAAATCCGCAAGCGGAAATTCGCATTCCGCAACTATCTGAACAAGCCCCGTTCACCCGGATACCCTTTGGACGTATCCGCCCATGTTACGAAGATCGGCTTGCATAGTTCAAACTCACCTCACTGGCTGCCAGAAAACGTCGCATCGGGGCGACCTTATCACTATCTACAAAGGGACACGAAATGAATGATCTTCAATTCATAATTTATTTACTCTCGCTAATTAAAACAGATTACGTGGACATTCATTTAAGATCACCAGGGACTCCTTCAGAACCTCTGTTCGCGAATGCTTCCTTTCAGTGCGCGTAGTCGACGCGTGGAACATGTAGATACGATAAATTATATTGGAATTGATAACGTTTTTGTTTATTTACTTTGTATTTTTTTCTCCTGTAATTTAATGTATTGCATAAGGTTATGTATTTTATCGTTGAGCATATTGGGTATATTTCCCCTGCTCTTATTTTTATACAGGGTTACTAGTAATTCGATACATTCCTTTGGAGATGTGATGGGGCATGATCTAAGAAGTAAATTTAGCCCTAACATATATATGCAAAACTCAATAGTTTTTGAGGTATTTAATTTTTTTTTGTTTTTCTCAAAAAGTAGATCTTAATGTCCTAAAAGTTAATTTTCGAAAAATATATTTGACATTTTTAAATTTTTTTTTACTGGATTACTTGTCCAATATTATAGATATCCGTTTGGAATGAAAAATATCTGGAAACATTTCGATCATGTGAACATCTGAAATAAAAACTTAAAATTTTTTTTTTTAAATCAGCTATGAAATTTACCTATTAGGTTTTTCAAAAAAATATTAACGTAACACGCGTATAAATTATTATAAAAACTGCCTTATTTCAATAGCTATCTAACAAGGTACAAATGTTCAATGTACCCTTAATAGTTCTAAGAAAATACTAGTAAAAATAACACAAGTAGCACGAATTTTATTTTTAGATAAACAGTAAAAAACATTTTAAAAGTAGAGTTTAATTCTTCATTATTTTCAAAATTGTACTTTATTTTTTATACGTCTTGCTCAAAATGGGAGCCCCTATTCCGTATACAGACACGGCAGCGTCTTCCTTGTTACTCTGGTTGTCAGATTATGCCTTATGTGTTGGGCAGCATCGATTATCCTTTGTCTAAGGTTTTCTATAGTATTGACTGGTGTGGCATGGACCATCTCCTTCACATGACCCCATACGTAATAATCAAGGGGTGTTAAGTCAGGGCTTCGCGCTGGCCAAGGTATTGGGTCCGCTCTTCCAATCCAACGGTTAGGGAAACGTTGATCAAGTAACTGTCGTACTGTCAGCCGATAATGTGCTGGACAACCGTCATTCTGAAACATCATTCGCTGTCTGACAGCGAGAGGAACATCTTCTAAAATCACCGCCAGATAATTTCTTTAAAAATTTTCACAGATTTCCCCGTTTAAATTTTGAGGAAGAAAGTGTTGCCCTATTAAATAGTGACCAATGACTCCCATCCGCACATTAATAGAAAACTTCATTTGGAAACTAGTTTCACGTGTTAACTTGGTATTGTCCTCTGCCCAATAATGTAGGTTGTGGAAATTTGTTATACCCTCGTGATTAAATTTCGACTCGTCCGTCCATAAAATACTTGTTAAAAAATTTGCACTTTCTGCATCTGAATTTAACATAAAGCGGCAGAATTCCACTCTCCTTCCAGGATCACCTTCCTCCAAGCCTTGGACAGGGGTATAGTGGTAAGGATGACATCCAACTCTACGTATCGTAGACCAAACTTTCCATTGTGACGCTCCGGTTAGTCTTGCGACTTTATTAGTTGAAATAGTTGGGTCTTTCTCAAAATACCTCAATATTTCTTCCTCATCATCTGGTTCATAAACGGGAGGAGCACCAGCGTCTACATTTCACGGAGCGAGTTTCAGCGATATTTCGATATGCCGTACCGAATACACGTGCATTTGGTAAGCGGCGGTTAGAGTACCAAAGACCATATTCTCGGCGAGCTTCAGCAGCGTTGCCGCCACAGTACCCATAGACAAACAAGATATCAGCATATTCTGCGTTGGCATACGCGGCCATGGCACAGAAAATACAATAACAACAACTAATAACAACAACTACGAGCAAAATCAAAATCTTCGATAACTAATTTAACAAGACCAACAAACTTAAGGGACACGAAGATAAGAATGTCAGTTAATGACATATATGCACAAACGTCAAAGCCAAGGACTGACTGACTTAAATGAAAATGAACGATTAGTCGTTTAATAAATTCCGCCACCAGCATTATCTTTACTAATTTTTTATTAGAACTATCAAGGGTACATTAAACATTTCTGCCTAGTTAGATAGCTATTGAAATAAGGAAGTTTTTATAATAATTTGTACGCGTGCTACATTAATATTTTTTAGAAAAAACCTAATAGGTAAATTTCATAACAGATTTAAAAAAAAAAAAATTTACAAGTTTTTATTTTAAATGTTCACATGATCGAAATGTTTCCAGATATTTTTCATTCCAAACGGATATCTATAATATTGGACAAGTAATCCAGTAAAAAAAAAATTAAAAATGTCAAGTAGATTTTTCGGAAATTAACTTTTAAGACATTAAGATCTACTTTTTTGAGAAAAACAAAAAAATTGAAATATCTCAAAAACTATTGAGTTTTGCATAATGTATGTTAGGGCTAGATTTACTCCTTAGCTCATGCCCCTTCACATCTCCAAAGGAATGTATCGAATTACCAGTAACCTTGTATAATAAATAAATAAAAAATGGAAACATAATATACAACCTTGAATTACTAATACCGTATTAACGATAGTCATTTTTAGTAGTAAACTTGTTGAAAATTAATATCGATGTAAGCGCTCGAAACAGTAATAAAATTGGAGTAGTGGTACCGTTATTATCAACTGACCGTTAGGATTGAGTAATCGTAAAACAGCTAGTTGATTGTTTGTCTGCCTTTTTGAGACGCACAATAGTAAAGTAATCCAAATTAACTCCAACTGTACCGAAAGAGTGATATTTATATATTTATTTATTTTTATTTCTTAATAATATCTGCAGGATAAAATCCCAAATGATATAATACAGCACCTCGTATATACATACACATATAACAGAAAAAAATAAAATGAACACATGGTATATATATAATAAAACATGTATCAAGTATCACAAAACAAAGAATAAATTAATGACAAAAATGAATAAAATACAACAGACTACACCAGATTGTTACTAACGGAGATACAATTTAAAAATTTTCTAAAAGAACAAAAATTGATGTCAATATTTGCTGGTAAATTATTAATAGCTGAGGTGACTTTTGCAACCGGACAGTGACTACTATAGTTGGAATGGAAATTATCATCATAAAACAAATCGTGATTTCTTGAACTAAATCTAGGAACTCTAAAATAGAATAATTGCAGAATTTCTGTGGAATCTATTTTGTTATTGACAATATTAAAACCAAATTTTTGTATACTTTTAAGACGTCTTTCTTTAGGGGACGTAATACCCAGCAGTTGAAGTCTTTCTTCGTGCGAATAATTGATTTTATCAATTGATCTATCTGAAATTAAACAATCTACATATTTTTCGAACAAGTTAATACAAACAATATAAAAGTCGAGCAATACCCCTGCTTACGCCCAAATTCACCATCGTTAGTTAAATAGGTAACAAGCTGTTAAAGCATTAACAACCTGTTAAATATTTCTTTTCTTTTTGTTTATTTAAAGAACTTTAAACAGTAATTTAGCCATAGTCAACTTCTATTTTTTCAGAAGATAATACAACTGTATTAGATTCTAGATATGCATTAGAGTAATTCTCACGAGCAATAGTATTATATAGTCACCTCGGTTGCCTCTATTGCTGTATTTATGGCATATGCGTTTTCAATTGTAAAATACGCTTTACACAATAGTTAAAAGTTTTTCATCACTGCTCGTAACTTTTGCCTAAAGCATTCCTGCACCAGTTTTTATGGTTCCCTAAAAGAAGAATTAAATTATTTGGTTTTAATCATATTGCTATTATACTATTTAATTATATTTGATATAATATGACATATCTGTGTACTTACATTGTACAGATATATTTTGTTTCCACTCCTTTTTCAGTAAAATTGCAAAATAATGATTGTAAAAATATTACAGAGGTTAGAATACGATATAAATAAATAACATTGCAAACTCTGTGAAGATAGGCTTTTACCAACTGCTGCACAAAAATACTAGTTCCTTTCTGTTAACAAAGTGTTACTTAACTTCCATTCAATTTTCGTTGGTGAATACGATATTGCTTTAACTACCTGATAAATTTTAACAGTCAGTTTAGTATCGGTGAGTTAAGCAAATGTTGGTGAATACGGGCGTTAATGAAATATAAATTATCTAAGCGAGGCAATCGCACACACCTTCGTTATTGAACTCAGGACATCTACGTAAAAATCTACAGTGGTTTTTTGCAGTATATTTAACAAAACATTTCTTCTTGTAACTGATATTGAAGTACAAGGTATGCCATTGGTACAGTAACATTCTTTCCGCAAAACACTTTTTATAATATTCTAATTTTATATTTTAGTCTGAAGCAATAAATTATTTGTATGACTTGTTTGACATTTTATTAGCACAAAATATTGCAGTTTCAAAAAGTGAACTGTTTGAGGTGAAAGCTGAACACAAATACGGAGAAATTACAATTTTTTATTACAGCGAGGTGCATTTAGAAGATTTCCGTTTTAAAGATATTTTGATTCAAAAACCTGATAGTTTCTTAAAGCCCGCAAGAACTAAAAGTTGGTGCCAAACCCAGCTATTCAACCATTGGGGATAAAGCAGCAGAGGAGATCCCGTACCAGCAGGGTTCATAAATAAACCTACACTGTGGGAAGTTTGCAAAACTATCGCTTTGTCATTTGTGGGGGAGTTGACTGTGGAAGCGGTCCACCCCTTACAAGGCTGATTCAAATCAACAGGAATGTGATAGCGACAAAGTGATTAAATGCATTTGTTCTTCTCATCCAACACCACATCCATTACCAATAATACTGGGGTGCAGAGTTTACCTACTTCACTTCAAAAGTAGACTACAAGATGATTGAAACGTCAAACATTCGACAACTCAATATGGAAGTAGACCCGGAAATTGCACAGAAATCATCAGTTCCGCGAAAGCCTTAGCATTAAGTAACACGCTCTCTTATTTCTTATTTTAAATTGAGTATCTTGCATATCCTGGAATATGTGTTTCCTTCATCAATACTACTCGATGGAGCTCAAATTCTATCTTATAAGTACTCATAAAAAGATATTAATACAGATATTAGTTTACGCCGGTATAAAATGTGTTGGCGTAGAACAAATATTTTAAAAATTTTAAATGAAAATTAATCGTCGCGCTAACTGAATGATTCATGATATTAATAAAATTGCGCCGTATAATATATCAAATATATACTCATGTACTCCGTTTAGTGTATGCCAAAGTTTTTTATATTAAAACTTAAAATAACACGGTCATTAATTACATAAGTTATTTTCGTTCTAAATTCTCTATATATACATTGTATTTATGTTCATTTGCTCATATTATAATCTAAAATAGATAGACACTTTTTTCTCATAACATAATAATAGTAATTATTATATTATATAGAAGAAGCAGCGACTGTCGGAGACCGATGTTATCAGACGTCGATTTAAATCTATAATTCAGCAGTAAACCGTTAAACTGCCTAAATAATTTTACTTCAGGTACATTTATTAGCGCTATGAGTATGAAAGAGGCTCCAGGTAGAATCAGTGAAGACGGTTTATTACCAGGTGTCGAAACTTTGGCTGTCGTTTTCGTGGAATAGACAGCTGTAATAACTTTATGTCTGTAATACTTTTACTATTTCGGAAAAATATAAATTAGAGGAGAAACTAAAAATAAAACAATATGTTTTAACAATTCATTGAAAATATGTACAGCCTAAACACTAACTAAATTTATGTGACTATATATATTTTAAAGTATTTGCATACATATTTACAACAATTAATAAAATGAATATCAAAAAGTGGTTCTGTATTAAGCAAACTTGGAAGTATTGGGACAGGATCAAATTTATTAGTTCTATATTGTATTAAATTGGAAAGCAAAATCTATAATGTGGATATTGAATATGTTTTAAACAAAATGTATGTTAATTGCGGTACGTCAGAATTGGAGTGTCCCACTTAAAGGCAGCGTCCCCAATTGGATAATTTCGCGAAAATGCGTCTTCACGGATTTTATTACACCGATCGGTTACTTAAAAATTACAAGTTACTGAAGACAGAATTTATCAAAATACAACAAGCAGTCTTCAGCCGGCGGTGGAGCGGAATGTTTATGGTAGTGTTATTTGATATAAATAATAATTTCTCGACAATTTCAATGGCGGGGATTGCTTGTAACTTAATTGTATTATTCGGAAAAAGAATGAATTTAATATAGCTCAAGTATTAACAACTATGACTGTAAATCAAATTGATATTCTTGGAACCGGTTGATATTGATAATTTCGAGGGTTAACTTATTTAAACAATTAGTTTTCGTAGTTTACACTACTTGGAATTAGTTTAAAATTAAAGATTTACGTGATCACTGAAAAGAACCGAATTTACTCATCTCTGGATTAACAAGTATTAATCTAAATAAATAAGTTATTTCTAATTCTGCCCAAATGATTTTTTTAAAGAATTCCATTTTCTCGGAATATTTTATCCACGACGATGATTTTGCCACATTTATTTTTCTTTATTGACATATATCGGGTGGACAAGAAAACTATTGTTACCTAGAAGAAAAGTTAAAATAAAATAATGATGTTGTAGAGATGTTGTAATTGTGCTGTGTACTATATATAGAAACTACAACCAACGTACCATATTCAGTACAATATAAACAGAATTAATTTTTAATTTACTAAATATTATATATTTATATAGGATGGGGATATGGAAAATGAAAGTGTTAAGAAATATCCAAATAATTAAAATTTGCAATATTTGTAATTAAAAAATAACAAGTCACCTCGAGATTGCATTTTAATCTGTCGAGAATATACTGAGACGAAATTATTAAAAGGTCGCGATTTCAAATGTCGAGATGAGAAGAGAAGAAACAATTTTTCAAGGAGCCAACAACACTACGTGAGTTTGGATATTACATAGCTGTTTTTTAACTTTTTTAATGGTTTTCTTGGTGTAACCTCTATTAGAACAAGGTTTTCCTCCTTTTTTAAAGTATGGCATATTAAGCCGGCTTGGTTTTTATGTTGGGTTAGGACATTATTTTGCTAAGAAGGAGAACTATTTGAGCGTTTTTTTAAACTTTTGGGATTTGAAATCAATATCTAATTTTCTCCTTTGGATTTCCAATTTCGTACTTGTAGGATTATGTTTTTATTTTAAGGAAATAGCGAAAAAATTGAAATCACCTAAATATTTATTTGAAATTACCATATATATCTTATCATTGATGAATACTGAAATTGGAAACACTTATTACTCAAACAAAATATTCTCAATATAAAAGAGTTGTTCACTCTCCTAATATTGGTGGTACATTAAATCTGGTCTCGTATGGTAACGGGTACTGTCACAATAAAATAAAAACTCTCGAATTACCAGATTGTTGCCAACTATTCGCCTATTGGGTAGTTCAGACAATAAATCAAACGATATGAATGATTTTACAATTTAGTTATTTATATATCAGCATTTTATGAGAATTATTAAATTATTGAATGAACACCGACTTCAACTGAGTACTTATATTCAGGACGGAAGTGAATGAATAGTAAAAAGCAACAGCATATACATGAACGAATGCTTTCTCAATGTTGAGAATTATAATCATTTTGTTAAATTAAAATAATAATAATAAAATGGTCTTTATTGTAATTGTGTTACAGTACATACAATCGTATATATCCACCAGAAGCTACTCAATTTAACTTAAAATAGAGCTTCATGAAAGCAAAAAACTTTTACCTATATCTATATAAATCTAAAATATCTAAAAAAAGTTATTACAAAGAGATAAAGGGGGAGCCCTGGACTAACATTTCGTGTAATAAACAGCATAGCTAAATTCATGAAAAATGTTTTGTTCCAATAAAAATAAACAACTTTCTCCTTGCAGCAAAATCCCAAAGTGTTGCGGAGAGGATTTAAACTTATTTTCAGTCGGTCAAAAAATCAATATCATTTAGTTACGGCGACCCGTCAGTTGTTGACGGAATATTGCTAAACAAGTACAGATCACGGATTCATCAAGAACTGGCATATAGCGCGTTGCAGAACATTTATAACACCCTTATCAGTTATTAAAAATAGGCTCGATAAAACGTTCACCAAATGATTCCTTAGGCTCTCAAACCTCAATTAAAAATAATAACTGACGTTTGTGGCGTTGCACCGATAGTGATGATGATTCCAATGAAAATACTGATGATGATTTTCAAACTTGAATATATACATTTAATATATAGATATAATTAAATATACAGTTACTTACATTCATTCGGTATGTAATGGAATTACAATTAAATATGAAACTCACTGTTTTGTCTGATTTATATATACAAGTAAGCATAAGAATGCATGTCCTGTTTATCGATGAAATTTTCAAATGTGATTATTGTCATTTTATGTAAAATCGTCTACTGCATATTTTATTGGTTTCTTTTAATGACTGTGAAAACTGAGCCCGATATATTTAGTATAAAAACAGAGTAGTTGGGAATCAAGAGCCACAAATTCGATCATAGGAGGGAACTCGAAAATATAGTTTTGAAAAAATAGGTACCTTATCTGGAATAATCTTGTGGATCTAACTGTAGAGGACACCATTCTGTTCGCGATTGCAAAAAAAAAATTACGAACATTTTTGTATTACTGAAAATTGATCAATTTCATGTTTATACCGCGTCTCAGGGCTTATTTTTAATATTTCTTAATGATTTTCAAATCAATCGAAAGCTTGTTTTTTCTAGATTCAAACGCTACCAAACTATTCTCGCAATTATTGTTAACAAATGCTGCAGAATTAACAAAGCGTTCCCAAAAAGTGTAGTGTAAATTTTTGAGACCATTACATATAGATGCATACTTGTATGATATGAAATACTGAAACTGTACATACATATCTCGCGCGCTCTAGCCGAACTGAGTACCTGCTTAGACACTAAGGCGCAGTATGTAAAATAAATCTCATGAATAGCGTAAAAACTAACTGTGTTGTGTGTTTGTGTGTGTTTATAAATTTAAAGGAAATAGGCGACGATCATTAGCCAAAAATTAAACAATATCAGCTCCATATGAAAGGTAAAATAATTTTTATATTAGTTTAAATAGACTGTTATTTCCATTATTATTGCAGAGTATCTCAATTACGGCCTGTGCATAATATGCCAAGCAATTTCTACCGAAGCCGTTCAAAAGTTAACAAAAACAAGGATATCCTGCATTAAAAAGTGCAGCCAAAGCAAAATTTGTTGACATTTCGATTATATTCAAAAACCGAAATAGTAAACGAGGATGATTTTTTGGCGAGAAATCGAGTATATCATGCTCAATGTAGACGAAATTGTATAAGAAAATACTATAAGTTAGAAGAATATGTTACAAGCCTTGGCAAAAAGGCAAAACTAAATACCATGCGATCTCGGGGTGGGTTTACATACAGTTACGAAAAATTCCTTTTTCATATACCAAAAAAATCGAGACATTAAAGGCAATCGAAAATTGATAATAATTTCAACGTTATAGAGATAAAATAAAATTTGGCGGAAAGCAACAGAATTAAATGATGTGGATATGCTAACAAAAATCGAAGGTTCCGACGAGTCATGTATAAACATGATAGCGAATGATTTCAAATACCATTACAACTGTATTACCAATGAAACAAAAAAATAAAGATCAAAACCGCACCACCTAAAATTACAAATTTTTATCCATTTGGCGAGCTGTAAAACATTCTATTTATGAAAGGCAAAGGAGTGTCCATCAGTTGGATAAGAAAATAATCATGAAAAAAACTGCAGTTGCTAATATTTTGTATGATTCAAAAATATCCCCCTCCCACGAATTCCCAATCCAATTGATTTTGGTTGGGAGTTGAGGAATAATGTATATATCACCAATCTAATAACTATAAAATGTTCGTCCCAATGTAATTTCTGTATTTTGCAAATGTAAGTTTAAAAAAATATCCTGGGAATTGCAGATGTAAGAAAGCTGGGTTGGAGTGTGTAATAGGTTGCTATTGTGAGGGTAAATGTATTTAGTAGATGTTAATTCAGTTTATTAAGCACGCATAATGTATATATATTACTTATACTATAAACAAGTACATTTAAGTTAATTTAGTCGTTTTCTTACTTTATAAGTATTTTAAGTTCTTATAATTTTTGTTCGCAAGAAAACTATTCTTTAAATGTCTCTGTTTTATTTTTCATGATAACAAATAATAGTATTTACGCAAAAGTAATACATACATTAAGAAAGCATTGTAAAGGTTTAAACACAGTATATTGCCAATGGTCATTGGTCACTGATCGGCCAGAGAGCGCGAGACCTGCTGACGTACATATTGTACACACCCAAAACGATAGCGAAAACAACTGTCCAAAAATAATCATATTTTTTATAACAATAAAGCAATGCAGATAATTCTTTCACTAAAAATTACTCCATTATTTTCTGTATATTTCGTATCATAGAAGTATACATCTCTCTGTAATAGTTTTAAAAATCACTCGATGCTGACATTTGTACAGCACTTTTCTGGTACGCTTTGTTTAAACAATTTCTGTAGCATTTGTTAATAAAAATATAAAAATTAACTTGTCAGCATCTGAATGTAGAAAGAATAAGATTTCAATTGGTTTTAAAATCATTAAGAAATATTAAAAAATAAGCCCGTAAATGCGGTGTAAAAACAAAATTAATAAATGTTCAAAACTATGTTTTCGAGTGATGGGTGTGGCTTCTTAGGAACGTCTTTAGAGAGGCTAGGTTCCAACTAGAGCCATACTAATAAATTTCCGAATTTTCTGCTTATAAAGAAAGAAAAACAACAAGTATGCCGCCTGTAAGGCTGAAAATGTCAGTTATTATTTCTCCCACCCCTTTCGGAGCATTATTAATTATATGAAGTAGGGCACAGACATGCCCCTATAACTTAAGAGTGTTTAAAAGTTTTACAATAAAAAAAAAACTCCAGGCCTTTCACAGTCAATGATTAAATTGTCAGTTGATATTTTTCCTTGGTTCATCGTCATTAGAAATTATACGAGAAATTGACGTGGCGTGATCAAAATATTTCCCAGTGATATTATTTGATATTTCCCCCACTAGGGACACGAGCGAGGCGGAAAATATCAGTTATTATTTTTCCTGCATTGACTGATATTGCCTTGAATAGAAAAATAAGAAAATTGACGTGTCGCGATAAAAAATACGCATAATTTATTTGTACATCTTCAATAAACGAATTAATCCCTTTAACAACGCCAGAGATGTCAGTGGTAATGGAACTTTTTCTTCGGAGAGATATAAACTGTTGAAAAATCATTGAAATCTTCATGACGCGATAAGGTCATATATTATTAAAATAAATTAGGCATAATAGAGAAAAATGTATATGGTATTTTAGAATGTCGCAAACAAAACGACAGCAGCTGTTCTGTACTTTTTGTAAACGGTTTTGCGTAATATTGTCCAGGCAACTGTAGTATACGACATTATACTTTATACGAGGACAATTGAAACTGGTCAGTGTTAAAGCACAGGACCATGCGCACTGAACTTGGTATTTTGTCCTATATATTTAGCAATGGTATCGAGATTCGAATGGTAGTTGAAACTGTGCAGGCGAGTCCGAGTGTAGCAATGTAATCAGCCTGAATGAACCATCTACAACTGCACTGGTTTAAAGATAATAACACGGACAGGCCTACTAGCATAAAAAACTCGTAAATCGTTTCTCAGTAGTCAACGGTAGACTTATGAGATGTGCTGTCAATTGTGCCAGTGCAGTGCATAAATACCTGTTATAATATCAAGCGTAGGAGTTTAGTTAGTTGTTCTTCATATTTATAAATATTTAATACTATGTAAAAGGTAAAATATTTCAATTATTTACTAATTTGCCATGGCTTTCTGGAGACCATTTGAAACAGGATAATATAATAACGCCCGAAAATCTTGCCGACTGTTTTTTCCGACTTTTAGTTTTTATACGGTTTCAATTAAGTTCGTATACACTTTACAATAATTTAATATAGGTATTATACGACAGTTTTAAAGCAATGCAAGGTTTTTTGCTATTAGGTTCATACGTTCTCTCTTTATACTTATGTAGCAAGAAGTAATAATGATACAATAAACATGAAAACTGTCAACATTCTATGCGATAAAACTAGTATATTGTTTTATATGGAGTAAAAGTGTCATTTTTGCTTGACTGACGATCAGAGCAAATCAGGCCTATACAAAGTGGTCCAAAATTGTCCCCGATATTTATGCAGCTGGTAGCACATCCAAAAATAATGGTAGTTTTTAATTAAGCTTATTTCCGAAAATAAATAATAATAAATCATTTCTTTAAGGAACGTTGAATGCCGTGTAAAAGAAAAATAAATTTTCTCTCCTTCGCAATGAAATATTACCTAATATTTCATGCAAGGTATTTTCTAAAAAACCATAATACATTTCACAATTTAAATTTTTAGGAAATATGTGGTATCCAACTAACTGATTCCCTAGAATCCATCATGTGTAAATGTAGCCTCATCAGAAAAAGTATTTCACTTAAAAAATCTGGAGCAGTTTCCGTTCGTTCAAGCAACAATTCAAAGAAATCAATTCTTTTTGGCTTATCCTCAGGTAATAATCCTTGAGTTTCTTGGTAATGGAACGGGTACAATTGTTGTTCATGTAGTACTCTTAAAGCGCTTTGGTAAGATATATCCATTCTTAGGCCTAATCTTCTAGTACTTATTGTAGGATTTTTATTACAATATCTAATATTTTTTCTTCAACGTCAACAGTTCTTGCGTTTCTTGAACGACCAGCGTCTCTGTTTTTCACTTGAAGACTTGCTGTTTCCCTAAATCGGCGTTCTGTACATAAAAAGTTTTGGAATTAGGAATATTTCTGTTCGAGAATTTATCTTTATAACATTTCGCAGCTACAGCATGAAACAACTTAAAATTCAACAAGTCAAAATCAAAATCTCGAAAGGAAAGTTGGGCGCAACGGATTTTATTTTTGATAAAAAGCCGAAAACCATTCAGGGAACTTAATTCTAACGTACTTATAATCTCGTTACACTTTGTTACCGAAGACATTAGCTAGGCACTGACAGCAATATTCCAAATTTGAACAGTGTATAGTTCGAAAATGTACAAATTAACCCCTAAGGCACTTAGGGTTCCGCACTAAACAAGTGACATTTCCACAGAAAGTCTTTATTTCGCTAGAAAAGTTTGAAGAATTTACACTTTGATAATACAGTAAAATATTTGACTAATACGTGCCGTATACAGCATAAACCATGGCGTTTTTTATTAACCAAACAAACTTCTTGTTATACTGGGACTTATGAAGGTAATATCTATAGGCTTGAACATCAAGCGAATCTACTAGTAATTAACTTCACACATTATTCCACGGTAATATAACACTTGCAATTCATCTTTTTAACCACCCTTTTATCGCCTTTCTGACCTGTTGATCTTGGCGTGCACCATTCTACCTCCACTTGGGGACCTGAGTTCAATGTGAACCTCGCCCCGGGCGCGTGCTCCCCTTCAACAAGACGACGTTAAAACCTCTAAACCAATCAGGGCCTTGGATTCAAAAATGCATCGATTATAACCTTAGAGTAAAATATAAATGGATCGTACACTATAGGCTTTGTTTGAACAGATCTATATACGATATTTTACTAGTATTTCATTAAATTTATATACACTAAAAATGAACCGTTACAAGCAGCATTACCAAAACATTCCCCCAAACTCAAAACAGCGTCTGTTAATTCAGAAAACGTGTAATCATCCATGTTCAAACAATATTAACAATTAAACTGGAATTATTAAAAAATAATAATAATCAAAGTCCAATAAATAACCGAAATGTCAAAGTAAAACATTCTAAGGAAATTGACTCATTGGGCACCTTGATTGGTGGCAATGAATAGATTTTCTTTCATATGAAATAGTGGAATACAGGACTTTAGTAGTAGGTATTTTTATTTTACTACACATTTATTATTTCTGTAATAATTTATCCGCTTTGCGTTGGCTTATATATTTTGTTACGTACCTATTTCATTTCTTGTCATAGTCGGATACACCTAGATAGTGTTATATAAAATTCAGTAGGTACTTTATATTTAATTTTTTTATGTATATAAATTTTGTAATGTATAAACAGAGAATATTGTTGATTTTGAATTTGAATAAGTGGAGGCAGTCCAGATGGCACACTGCTAACTATTTTAGATTGTGTCAATATAAAAACCAGTAGCCAATAAAATTATTCAATCGCATTGAAGTACTTACTATTTAAAATTTATTTTAAAACGCATATTACATCAAGGGTTAAAAATACCGAGAAATTAAAGTATCATCACCTACATCAACGTCATCTGTTTAGATAACCCAAATCATGTGAACCTGTCCCCTCCCTTAGATTAAAATAGTAGCGTTTTCTAGCTCGTACACTTTAAAATCGAAAAAGTATAAGAGGGTATTGTGCAAGTGAAGACGTTTAACTAATCGTTACTAATAGATATTGAAAATTATTGCTGTATGCGGGAAATGATACGCATGAAATAAAATTCAAGACGCACTTTTAATTGCATTCGTTATTTTGATATCCTTCTTTTAATTATAGCAAGCGCGGTACTTTTTGAAAATAGTTGCGGCGCCTATTTACTCCCACTACGTAATATACACGCGGTCCATTAATTGCTAATATACTAAAAATATAACAAATTTATGTCTACAGTCTAGTGTAACAGTTTATGTCAATGTCATGACACTATAAATTTTTATATACCGTGATATTCTATAAAGTTCGTTTATAATAATTTGGCAAAGTGTATACAACTAAGCAACTTCCCTGAATTTGCCTCGCTTTTAGGCAGTGAATATAAAAAGTAAAATCTATGTTATGTAGACGTTGCAATCAAACTTTTATATTGCATTCTAAATATTTATCCTGTAGCGTGTGATGTTACGGACAGTTTTATATTAAACTTATTTTTAAATTTAAAAACTATATTTTAAACGTGTACTTGTTTTGCAAATAAGAGCTTCCTGTTTATTATCCTACATGGTAAGAAAATACTGATGTAGAAATTTCAAATAAATAAAAACTATTCATGAATTACTTGTCGAATTATATTTTGGGCCTGGTGGTCTAATGCTGTGGTCGCCATTTAGAAATCGTTTGCGTGAAATTATAAAAATCATCGACAAGTTGAAAAACAATAAATCACTGGGAATAGATGGAATTACGTCACTTTAAAAGAAATATCTGAATATATTGCAATACCGTTATCATGTACAGGGTGTTTTTAAAAAGTATGTCAATCACTTAATCACGCACTCAGAATATCAAAAAAAGTTGATTGAACCTAATTTACCTCTATCCAAAATCACACCCCTATGAAGATACAGCCCCTAAAGTTGGAATTAAAAATATTAATTTTTTTAATATTGCGCAAATGGCTGTAGATATTTTTTTCAATTCTGGTACAATAAAATATATGTTAAAAAGTAATAGTTTAAAGTAAAAACTTTTTAAATTAAGTTTTCTAAAGGGCCGATTTGGGGGTAAACAACCCTTCCTTCCTACACACTTGTTTAGTGGTACACCTATGGCTCTGTGGTATATTGTATTTTACAGAAAATTTAATTGTACAACTTTTTTATCTTGTTCTTTTTTCGTTTCAGTAACTATTTTCAAATGATACTGGAAATAATAAACCATTGTCAGTCCTGTTAGTTGAAAAACGAAATGATGGAAATCGAGTGCAATCATTCATTTTATGGTCCTTCTTAATATCAAAGCCATCTGTGAAAATTCAGTAGATAGTTGACAACTGTCATTTCTGTCAAACTACTTTAATGTATATCAATTATTGTTAATAATGGCACGTAATATGAGTTATTCCAATACCGAAATGGTGGATATGATTAGAATATTAGGCGAATAATAAATAATAAATAAATAAACACCACATAAATTAGACAACCCCCAATTCCAGAAGCCAGGGCTTGTGTGGAAGAGGGTTACACATTGAAAAAACGCGGACATACAACCATTTCCTCCGACAGTGTCAGTGCCGGAGTCAGGATTCGAACCCGGTGGTGCGATGTCTGTGTGATTAATCGCGATTGCCACCTCGCGCCTTAACCCACTCGGCTATCGACCAGATGTAATGTAATGGAAATGGTTCTAGGCGTTATGTGGCAAAGTTTCCAAATCGTCGACATCCTAGTATACGTACATTTTTTGCAGTCGACCGTCGTGCACAGGAAACTGAAAGTTTATCAAATGATTGTGCTGGGGAATGTGGCAGACATAGGACTGTGCTAGTTCCAGACGTCGAAGAGGCAATTTTAGATATTGTTTCAGAACGGCCTGAAAGCAGTGAGCGTAAAATAGCTTCACAAGTAGGGGCATCGCATTATTGACTATGGAGGACATTAAAAGAACAATTACTATTCCCATTTCATGTACAAACTATTCAGGCATTGGAACCCCAAGATTACGGTTCTTGAATAGAGTTTTGTAATTGGTTTCTCAAAAAAATGGAAAATGGAATATAAGTTTTGTAAACATCATCTTGTCAACTGACGAGGCCTAATTTCATAGAAATGGTATTACAAATCATTATAATTATCACATTTGGTCTGAAGAAGATCCCAATACAAAGATAGAAACGCATTTTCAGCGTAATTTTTCGGTTAATGTTTAGGCAGAGATTTTTGATAACCGTCTAACTGGACCTGTTTTCTTTCCACATTGTTTAAATGGAGCTGACTATCTACATTTTCTGGAGAATGAATTACCTGAGCAATTAGATATTGTTAGTCTTAATATTAGAGGAAATATGTGGTATTTACAAGACGGTGCTCCACTACATTATAGCCTGTAAATCAGACGATGTTTATCAAGGCTTTTTCCAGGACGTTGGATAGGCCGAGGAGCTGATACTCCAATCAGTTGGCCTGCTCGGTCCCCTGATTTGAACCCAATTGACTTCTGCCTTTCATGACTCCCACGAAGGACAAAGTTTACTCGGTTCCAATAGAGAGCGTTGAACATCTGCGACAAAGAAATCAGCAATCAGCCGAGGAATTTAGAAACATTCCTGCCGTTTTTCATAATGTAAGATTTCCACTTTTAAAAAAGGGCGAGATATTGTGTACGAGAAAATGTAAATCATTTTGAGCACATTCTGAAATAAAAATTTAATACATTCGATATCTTATAATTTTGTTTTTAATTTGTTTCATTATTTGTTGTTTTGCTTCCAATACCATTTTAATTTAGTTTGTTGCTTTATGAACTACTGTTTTAGGTTTTATGATCGTTAAGTATGTTATTAAAAAAAATCCGGTTCAATTTTTTTTATTTTACAATAATAGTGATGTATATCTTTTATAATGTCTTAACCAATAACTTCAAATGCCAAAATTGCCAAAAAGTACTTTTTTTTTATCTCATATGGTCTACTATTCAGTTTTATTTCAACATGATTTTTCAAATTATATAAATCATATTTCCTTACACATATTCAAAATTATTGTATTTTGAGTTAAGACAGTATAAACGTAAACACAGTGTACTCCTGGTTTACGTAGAATTGAAATTAAAAAGTAGCTGATAAAATGAATGATTTCACTCGATTTCCGTCATTTCACTTTTCAATTAACAGGAACGACAATGGTTTAGTATTTTCAGTACCATTTGAAAACAGTTACTCAAACGAAAAAAGAACAAGATAAAAAAGGTTGCACAATTAAATGTTATGTAAAATACAATATACCAAAAAAGCCATAGGCGTACCACTAAAAAAGGGTATAGGAAGGAAAGTTGTTTACCCACAAATCCTTAGAAAACTTAATTTAAACAGTTTTTACTTTAAACTATTACCTTTTGACATACATTTCACTGTACCAGAATTGAAAAAAATATCTACAGCCACTTGCACAATATTAAAAAAATAAATATTTTTAATTCCAACTTTAGATTGCTGTATCTTTATAGGGGTGTGATTTTGGATAGAGGTAAATTAGGTTCAATTAACTTTGTTTGATATTCTGAGTCCGTGGTTAAGTGATTAAGATACTTTTTTAAAACACCCTGTATAATATATAAATCCATAGAGTTGGGTGAATGCCCTTCGGTTTTTAAAGCAGCAATCATAAAACCAATTTTTAAGACTGGTTGTAGAGAAGAGGTAACGAACTAAAGAGCAATCAATATCTTCAATCAGCATCTTAGCAAAAATTTTTGAAAAGAATACTAATTATAAACTACCTCGTTGTCTACGTCACAATATGGTTTCAGAAAAGGTGTGAGTACACAAGACGCAATTTTAAATCTTATAAGCGAGATCTACTGTGCCTTAGACAACAGAGCTAGCATTTACTTAAAAGAAGGCTTTGACACGGTAAGATATACTCAAGTTATAGCGACATTAAATAACTTGGGTTTTAGAAATAATAGTGTCAAACTCTTAAAATCTTACCTTAAAAATAGAGTACAAAACACAGAAGTAAACTCTACAAGAATATGGTGTACCGCAAGGAACAGTGCTGGGGGCAATAATGCAGTTAAAATAGGATTTGAAGTTGAACTTTTTCTATAAGCATTTTTTTGGTTGAATCCTGTTGGAGAGATGCTAAGGAGTACTCAAAAAATGTTTGTGCTTCAATTTTATTAAAATAAAGTTATTAAAATGTTCTTTATGATCTGATAAAAAAAATTTCAAGATTTATTTTCAAAATGACCGAAAAAATTCATTTTTTGTTTATTGCGTTTTAAAGAAATGCAAAAAATGGCCAAAATAGGTTTTAAATCTTTTTTCTACGGCATCAAAAAGCTGGCATAGAGACCTAACTTTAAAAAAATATATGATCCGTTTTGGACTTATTTGTATAAAATGGCGGCCAGTTCAAATTTTAAATAATATAATATATAAATAAATTCAATTGCGCCCTCTGGGTTTAACTTTTCTATACCAAATTTTCAGGGTGTTTTTGTTAGAGTAAAAGGCAGATTTTCTGAAAGTTTGAAACTGATCGATTTACCCAGCGGCTCTGTGCAGCAAAATGAAAATAAAACTATTTTTGGCCGGTTTTTTTATTTTTGTAGGTTATGGTTGCGCCCCTAAGACCCACGGTAAAGAAAAATTTGTAGAAAATTTAATTATAAAAATTTTGGTTTTATTCTTGTACCGATCGGACCTATATATCTTGAGTTATTTACATTTTTTGGTCCCTTCTTCCACCCGCACCACTCCCCAATTTATTTATCAGAGAAATGTGAAAAATTTTGTAATGAAAAGCGCGGTTAAAAAAATTAAATTGTTAATAGCAATTGGAGCACAAGGTCTTTGATGTACAAAAATTTTTTGGGTACTTTTGAGCACCTCCTCAACAGGATCCAATCATAAAATTGCTTATGGAAAAAGTTCCTTTATTATTGATTTTTAGTGCTATTTTTACTGCGCTACAATTAATAATAGAACCATCAAAAGACACTAAATACTTAGGTATAATTATAGACTGTAAAATGATATGGGACCTACATAATAATTATGTATAAAAAAATAAAGAAACTAGTAAACCCTTTGATGGTTAACAATTTCTTTTAGAAATTTTCTGTATTTGCCGAAAGTTACGTTTAATATCTTAAAATTATGAAATTGCTTATGATTTGATATGCAATGTACATAATAACCTTAATTTCAGTTTCAAACATCCCACAATTTCTCATATGCCGTGGAACAATTTAAATGATAATAGAGAGCAGTGGCAATGTTTATATTGTATTTAAATTCTCATTTACGATAGCCATTGCCGAATTAACTTCATCGGAATAAATACTGTAATAACTTTGTGTCCTCAGAGTACAAATAACTATATATGGCGTCATCTTACTACACTGGACAAATACAACACAGACTGGAAGATAAGCATTAACGAAGACAAAACGGAAACTATTATATTACACCGGAAATTTACAAACATGACGACATTTACTAAAATACAAATTAACAATAAACGGATTGGGGAATAAGGCAGAGTCAAGTATCTAGGGGTAACTCTGGATACGAGGCTCTGCTTTAGACCCCATATCACAGACACCCTTAAAATTACGCTTTTTAAAGTTATATTTCGACCGATAATGACCTACGCCTTGCATCGTGGAATTGTATTTCAGACGCACAGTGCCTACGATTACAGACGACACAAAATAAAATATTAAGACTGTTACTAAACGCTGACAGATACACTCCGGTCGGGGAATTACATGCGAGGGCTGATGTGTCTTTAATGCGATGGTTTATTGACGATACCGCGCAAAAATTCATTAAATTAAATTCGCATTTGTTAGAAATCGTTAAAAATCAGCAGGACCCGGATAGTGCCGGCTCAGTTGGAGGTGTTTAATGAATAGACACGTTCGGTGATATAAACACAGCCGAAGAGATCTGATGTTGGATGCGGGGACATTCGGTTGCTCACTGTCAAGCAAGATGAATGTTATAATAATTAATACTGGTTGAACCTGTAGACTTTTACTATTTCTGCGAATATAATTTTTGTCAATAATGGGACTTTTCTTTAAATTCTTACACATACCTGACCAACAGACGCCGACATAACAGTACCCCCCATACCCACCCTATCCTACACCATAAACTTTCAATTTATGACGACAGAGACTAACGAAGGACATACACACAAAACATTTACTACACATAACTACACTTAGAACTACCCTCCCTCTCCTTTCCATATAACATCCCGATCTGTATATAGTATTAAATTTTTAGTTTCCATATCACAATGCTTTTGTATATAGTTTACTTTAACAGAATTATTTTTAATTTTATTTTAATGACGCATGAAAACTTAAGCAGGTTTTTACAATTTAGTTTCCTGCAAATAACACGGATAAAAAATAAGCATTACACAGTGAAACTTGAACTTTTACCATTAACTGCTAGTCAGATAAATACAGATAAATCTACAGAAACTTTGGAATGTAGAATATAATGTCATTATTTAAAATTTGAGCAATGTCATTGTCGACAAACATCGGCCACCCTAACTATGAAGATTCATATCATAATTAGATAGGGACCCAACATTATAAGCACGCAGTGCAAGATTGTAATGATATTATCTAGGGAAAAATGACATAAATAAAACGAATTGTACATATAATAATGAATAAAGAGTTTTCAATTGGTATTTGGTATCTTAAAGAGTTTGAAAAATTGTAATGAAATAATGGGCTCTATATTATTTTTCAACACCAATACTAAGGTTCATAAAACTTTTATTGCATGATCTTAGTATATATTACCATTCTCTTTATTTTACTGTACTAATAGGTATGATGACATTGATTTAAATACGTTATAGATATTAATGATATTTTGACTATACTCTTTAATTAAACTCCAGGTTAGCCTGATTTAGAAACAAACATATTTGTTTGCTTTTAAGATTTTTAAGTATTTGAATAACCACACAAAGTACATTTAAATAAATCTCAATTCCAAAGAAATAGAATGAAACAAAAACATTATCAGACATATTTTAAGAATGTCGCTAACTACATTCTACTTACGATGCCAAATACCTAAACCACGTTTCCAAAACTTTAGCTTGAAGTTGTGTAATTTCACGGTTTCCAACAAAACAATCTGTAACGTAAAATGTAAGCTACTTTTCCATATATTAATCCAAAAATAACTAAAAATAATGTAGAGATAATAAAAATAATAAAAAAAGTTCAATGTCAATTTATTTTTAACATTCTGAAAAATGTATACTGTTTAGTTAGTTCAGAGATGAACACACTTGAAATTTTTCACACATTGGGTGTGTTCAATGGACAAAAATAAAGTGGAATATTTTCAGAAAACGCTCTGTAGAAGAATGTTGAAGGTCGCCATGGTATTATTACTAAATTTAAATTAAATGTAAGTATATATTTTTGTATTTAACAATATAATAGAAATTATATATAACTCCACGGGCGACTGCAATAGGAGATTTCCGGTGGCGTGATATGCGAGATAGCATTATAATAAAATAATATTATCAATATAAATGTTAAAAAAACGGAGAGTCGTAAGAGAGGAGTCGATAGATAGCCTTGAAAGAGGGAAGTTGAGGCTGTAGCATTGTTCTTAGTACTCCGGGCGAGGCAAAGTTATGCAACAAGCATGTGTGGAATTTAATATTAATATATTATTTCATATGGATTATAAGTTACTTTTTTTGTGTCGAGGATATACTTGACTTGTAAGAGCAACCGAGACACAATAAATCGTTTTATTCCACATATAACACGCTATTGTCTCTTCAAACGTCGAATATGAATCAAATAAATACTGCTATACTTTTAGCGCCTTTCGCGAGAGGCGCTAAAAGACTTTTACTGCCACTCAGATAAACAAATAATTTTTTTGATGATTTTTCAAGAATAAGATTTATATACCGAGTGTTGTATTTTAATATATAGAGTAGTTCTCAGGTTATTACTTAATCGATAATGTTCAACAATCTTTTTTGGTACTTTCTTATTTTCGATTCCAGGAAACATACAAGAACTCTCTTTGATAAAAAAAAATTATTTAATAAAAGTAATAATCCATTATTCATATTTCTACGACGCAGTGCTTTCATATTTTTAACTAAATAATCTACTTAATCATTTTCACGTTTTTATTATCAGTGCCAAAGTATAGATCACATAGTATACGGATGACAAGTATTCATGCTTCAACTAGAATTGTTTATTTGTAGTTCACTTTGAAAAATTCCACGTCACGAGTTTTCCTCAAATGTTGTATTTATTTATATAAGATCTTTATCGATAAAAGAATGTTCAAATCCCTTTGGTGTAATATAAATAAATAGTATAATTATTGTATACATTTTGTATACATTTGCTAGTAAATTTTAAGAATTATTGCGGTAAAAAATAATTTCATAGACTTAAGAAGTTAAGAGGTATACAGGGTGTTCGGATAACCGCATCATTAATTTCATGTGATAATATTTCAGGAAATCTTTTTGCTACATTATTTACTATCAATAAGAGCTACTAATGCATGGTGTTATCAAAACTAAATTCAACTACAGGCGTAAGAAAGAGGGAAACCGCCTTCTTAACATAAAGCATTTTTGTACCGTTCTTTAAAAATTTTATTACCGGACTTTTAACGCAGCCGGGTCTATACCTGGTTAAATCTCTTTCATCTAACAATGGACATCTACAAGGTCCGTAAAACTTTTATAACAACAGCTAAATCTAATATTTTAAAATATTGTTAGATAATTTAAAAATTAAAAACCAGTGTAAAATAAAATTTCAAAATGGTGTGACTATAAAAAAATCAAGATTATTTTAAAAAATTAACAATCTGCCCGTATATTTTCCTCTTTGTTCTGAAAAAAAACACGTTGCAAATATTTTACAAGTACTTTCCTACATCCCAGGATGGGAAATAGACTTATCGAAAACAAATTTCGAAAATTCCAATGAAATATTTTTTCGACAAAATGTCTTAGTTTGGTCTTAATAGTTATCCCTCAAAGTTCCTAGCTCCCGGTGGACTTGATTGGGCTTCACGTACCTTGATGTACTGATAAAAAGTTACTATTGCCACAACAATGGAAAATGGACAGATAAAGTTACGTTATTTTTCAGCCAATTCAAGCATGCATCAATCAACATCATGTGCGAACACATGCATGCATGTAAAGTGATCTTCATTCCTTAGCCTTATCCTGGATAGAGGTTGATGTGACGGGAGAGTAATCACTGAACACAACGGCTGAAAGGTTTTACCCTTTCCTGGCATCAAAATGTAAACGATTTGACAAGCAGCAATCAAAGCTGAAAGAAGAACTAAAAAGTCCATTTTAAATAAGGAGCGGCGGTACGGGGCAAGTTTATATTGCAAATGATCTTTAGAATCCACCTCCAATTAACACACAAAGACTGTGAAAAATAATTTCATATACCATATATGTACATATACTCTACCTAATGGTGACGTAAAGAAGACTAAAATCTATTTTTAAAAGGCTCTTTAACTATGAAAAAAAATTTTGTTAAACACAAAAATACTGGTTATTAAATCTCGCTTCGTATTGAGTAATTGAAATAAATAAGTTTCTTTCAAAATATGTCTTAATAATGGAAATTAGAGGTTAAAAAATCCATCCTTTGATCAGCTACAATTTAAACACAAAAACTGTGTAAATCGCCCACTAAATAAATATTTTATAGGGTGACTCCGAAGCAAATGTGTCACACTGTTTAATATATTTTAGATTTAATAGACATAGACATAGATAAATAAAAATATTTCATAAGCAATAAACTACATATAAAATAAAGCTATGGATAACAGAGGGTATAATAATATCAATAAATAAAAGAAACAAACTAAAAAAACAACAGAACCCAAAATAATAATTAACATTACTAAATAGCTACAAAAACTATAGAAATAATTAAAACAAAATCATAAAACAGGCAAAAAACTATTATAACACTAAAATAATAGAGCCAAAAAATTATGTCAAAAATCTGAGAAATAATAAAAGATGCTGGAAATAACGTAACAGAATAAAAATATTATGGATAGACATGAATTAATTATAAGTAGTAATGTAGACAAGGCAAATATGCTTAATAGTTATTTTACACAAGTGGGTTTCGATATGGCTAGCAAAATTAACACTAATAATTATGTCAAAGAAAATAATCAAACGGTATGTAATTCAATCCTTTTAAGTGACGATACAGAAAAGTAGTAGCAACGAAAATACAATCTCTCCAGGTTTGGACAACACCTCTGTAAAGATTCTAAAAATAATCAGCTCTTATATAGCTAAACTTCTATGTCATATATAAATTTTTCACAGAGTATAACAGTGCCTATACACAAAGCAGGCTCGCAACTAGAGGTAAGTAACTATAAGCCAATATGTCTAATAAGTAATATAACAAAAATAATTGAAAAATGCTTTAAAACACGACTACTAGATTTTCTTCAAAATTGTAATGTATTAGCTTCGAAGCAATATGGTTTTAGACAAAGTAAAAACTCAGAAATGGCAGTATATGAATTAGTTAATATGATAAACAACCAAATTAATGAACAGTCTAAATGCTTAGCAGTTGACTTGGATTTGGCTAAAGCCTTCGACATAGTTCCAGACGCAAAGCTGATTGAGAGAGCCAAGGATTTAGGTATTAGAGGTAAAACTCTAGAAATAATACATATTCAGACTGGTATACCACAAGGGACAGTTCTTGGCCCTCTTTTGTTTTTAATCTATATAAATGCACTACAAAGTATTGAAAATTTAAACGCCGAGATAATATCTTACGCAGATGACGCCGTTTTATTCTTTAAATCCAAAAATTGAGAAAGTTTATATAGAGAAGCATTTATAGGACTGAGTACTGTCAACTGCTGGCTTGATAATAGTTTACTAGACCAAATCCATAACTTTTTCTCTTCAAGTAGTTGAGAATCCACAGACCTTAACTATACATTACCACATAGCCTACGTAATAATTTAGTGAATTGCCCATGCACTAGAACCATATAAAAGGTTAATAAGGTTAAATATTTGGGAGTTATTATGGACGAACCTCTAAAATAGAAAGACCATACGGATTATATAACATCTTGTTTATTCTATCAAATAAGAGAATTCCTTAACAGTAAACTTATAATAATGATATACGGGGCTCTAGTCGAATCTATATTAAACTATGCAATAATAGTGTGGGGAAGTACTTATAATAATGCTATAAACCTTCTGGTAACGTGTCAAAACGCGATTGTGAAAATAATACACAAAAAGGAAAATAATTTTTAACCTTTCAACTATATAATGAAACAAAATTGTTAATTGTAATATATTTATATATTAAAGCTTGCACCATTTTTACGCACTTCAATAAAAACTTATATCCAAAATACAGTCACCTATATGAAACTAGGAAACTAGGAATAAAGAAAATACATTACCAATAAAAACATAAAAAACACAATGCCAAATTTTATATCATTTACCAGTCAAAAATATTACAAACAAATACCACCTGACACAATAAATAAAAGAAATCCAAGAAACTTTAAAAAATGCCTGCATAAATTTATAACACAATATAAAAATATCTTCATTTAATATTTCATAAAATTATAACCTGCATGTTAGCATCTATATATTCTTCCAATTCTATCTACTTTAATTTTCGGCCAATGCCATGAAATATTATTACAATTATTGATAGTCAACAATTATAACATAAAATAATTATCATTGTCATTATGTAGGGACCAATCTTACACAAGACAAGCTTCTTGTTAAGCTTAGAGTGTAAGAACTCATTATATACATATTTTATAATTAATTTTGTAAATATCTTCAATAAACTATCAATCTATCAAACCTAACTATATCTTGAATATTTTTTTGAAAATCAGTTTATACTATAAAATATTATATTATATTATCACACGTATTAGTGTTATTATTAACTTTTATATATTTTAAGCAATTTGTCTCAATTCTTTAAAACTATTCTTAAATATACTCATTTTTAACATATATCTGTGCTTTCAAAATTTATTTCCTTTTTTGTCGTTATTTATTGACTGTCTTAGTGTACAATTTATACACTTGTATTTTTATTTGTCTGGTCAAAGGTATTGGCAGCGGGCAATGCCTGAATGAACTTATGACGATTAGTTGAAAATATCCCAACAACAACTGTAGTTCATCATGGTGCAATGTATTTAAAAATAGTTGCAAAATAACGTCAGGATACACTGCGATTGTAACAATTACACTGAATCAACAGCCGAACGGCATGACTTGGCATGGGGATTTTCCAAGGATCATGTTCTATAGTTTTCTTCGCTTACGTATTTTGAAAGAAAAGTAATACTTCATCATTTGAACATTTTAATTATTAATCTAATATAATATATCTTTCTCGTTAAATTCTTTTAAATGTGGTACAATATGTAAGTATTGTCACTAATTTGTGCCTGTAGTTTTGATAATTATGTACCAAAATAAAGAAGTTTCAAACGTTCTTATTCAAAGTAATATTCCCCAGACACAATAAAAAAAAAACAGCTGCCCAAAGAATCACTACTTCCACATCCAGATTTTGTATCCAAATCTTACACACTAAATCCCAATTTAATTTTTTACTCCCTTTAATAATAGGGTGGGGGTGGTATTGGGGGTAATAGAGTGAGGTGGTTGATGCCAAAAAAAATTTGAGACCTTTACTTTTCGTACAGTTGATTTAAAAAAAACTGATACTCTTGCAATCGAAAATCTTAATAGTTTAGTTGTGTGTATATGTTTTGTAAATAGGGCTGGCCAGGCATGTCGAGAGGGGAGTGGAGAAGAGGTGATTTACCTGGGTTTTTGGAGGAGACAGGTTTTTTTAGTGTTTTTATACTTATTAAACCTTTCTTTTTAATTTTATTCAAATGGAATTTAAAAAAATAATTAGAAAATAACTTTTACAAAACATTTTTAAGCCTGCCATATTACTGTTTAAAAAAATAATATTTGTTACGGATAATTCTACTAATGATTATAATTAAAATACTAATTGAATAATGATAATTCTGTTTTTAAAATAAGATCACAAAAATATCACTTGAGATTAAAAAAAAATGTAAACAATGCAAACTGAACATAAAAATACAATAAAAAAATAAAATAAATGAACTTCAACTATGTAATACAGAATTAACTAATATTTTGTCATTGCTCCATTAGCGTCTAAACCTGCCTAAAGTCTTGCAGGCATGGATAAAATCAGATTTCTTGCAAGATCAACTTCTTGCGACAAATTCTCCCAAGCGTCTTCCATTATCCCTTCCAATCCTTGGGCATTATTTGAATGGTTATTTTCATATTCCTTTCAGACAATATTTGTTATTTAATTTTCTTATCTGTTTAACCATTAGTCCCCAAACATTTTCAATTGGATTTAAATTCAGACTATTAGATGGCCACTGTATCAACTCTATGTTTTTATTAAGAAACCATTGCCTGACACGATGAGCCGTATGTATGGAGCAGTTGTCTTATTGGAAAATAAATTATTTTGCGGAAACACCTCTATTACTGACGGCAGCAGAATATTGTCTAATATTTCAATATATTTATTGGAATTGAGATGACCACCACTGTTCCAACACACACCTAACCCATTTAGGCTCATCCAAGCCCAGACATTGACTGAAAACCTTCCTGATATTTGTGGATCGAAAGTATATTTTTCATCGTATCTAGTGGAAGGAGCCCTATATACGCGAACATGTCCATCGTTACAGGATTTAAGAACCTTTTCGTCAGAAAAGACAACTTATCCTCAGAAGTTTTCATCATTGATTATATAGTTCAGTGCAATAAATAATCCTACCCTGCTTCTTTACATCCGAAAGTTTGTATTTTTTAGCCGCTGAACAACTCTTCAATTCGCTTCCTAGTTTTATTCTTCTGCAAGCAGTAGGTTCCGAAGCAGGGAAATTTGTCTCTAAAATTGCATTTACTGCAGTCTGAAAAGGGTTTTCTCTTAGGTAATTTATAAGATTTTTATCTTGTTAATTATTGCTCTTTCTGGGCCTACCGGAACCAACTTTACGGGATATCATTTGGTTAGTTTCTCATTGTTTTTTAACACTCATTATCGTGGTTTTACTCACATTGCATTCAGCAGCAAGTCTTCTTATGGACCAACCATCTTCAATTTTAGAAACAATTCGTAGTTTTTGAATATCTATTAGATGTCGAACCATTTTTAATAATGACGCCACTGATTAACGTCAAAGTGACATTTGTAAGATTACTAATATCAATCAAAGAACGAATGATTTACATGGTAAAAGAAAGTGTATCAGTATTTTTTTAAATCAGCTGTACATGTCCTAAATTGCAATTTTATGGACTCTTACCTGCTTACTTTGCCTATTTATCCTTATTTATCCCATTTACTTCCGAACCCTTCAACGGAATTAGATTAAAATATAATCTAGTTCTAGATCTCATTATAATACATAAGTTTACGAAATTCCAAGTAAATATGATAAACGGTTCCAGAGTAAACGTGCGCACAAAAAAGTTACAGGCAGACCAACAACCAAAAATATATGATTATTTCATACTCAATAAATTTTTACATTATTCGCAATGCGGCTTAAGAAAAGGATAGTACTACCACTACGTTAGTTGTTGTTACCAATGATATGTTTGTAGCGTTGGATTAAGGGTTGGTAAGTGTGTTGGTATTACTGAATTTTTCTAAAGCATTTGACACAAACAAACACGAACTTATATGTACTAAAATGAAATATTATGGTTTTGAACAACCCGCTATTGAACTTATTTCCTCTTACTTAAATGGCCGGTAACAAAAATTTTTAATTAATAATGCTTCTTCTTCAAGTTATTATTATCGGTGTGCCTCAAAGGTCAATTTTGGGTCCTCTGTTATTCATTATTTACATGTCATATATTCTTTGTCCTATTTCAAATTATCGAATACAAGCCTATACAGATGACATTGTACTTTACTCACATTTTCGTATTGAAAATGTAGTAGACGCGTGTGATATCATAAATCATGAACTTAATAAAATTATGGGTTTATCAGTCGAGCATCATTTAAAATTAAACTCTACTAACTCTAAATTAATGTTATTTGGTAGTAAGAATAATATTAATGTTCTACGTTGATGTTACAACTTTAACCGGTTGTTGACGGAGCGAAATGTCTTGGGGTTATTTCAGATTCTAAATTTAGATTTAAAGGTCATGTAAAAAATGTATGCAAAAGGCATATTCTTCTCTGAAGCTAATATTTTCAAATCGTTTCAAATTTAATACACTATCCTCTATGCATACAAAAATGTAAGATTTAGAAATAAATTTACACTGCCTCATCACCGGACGGCATGTATAGAAGAAGCTTTATTTTTAATGTTATATCAACTTACAATCTAATTCCTGACGATTTCAAAGTTTTTAATATTAATAAATTCAAATATAAATATAAAAGTTATCTATTAAGCAAGCAACAGTAATATTTAAAAAAAAAAATTTTTTTTTTGTTTCTATTTACTCCTTGCCCAAGTGCATATGATTATTCGAGAGCGTTGTATATTTATATTTTTTTTTATTCAACGTTCGTCAGGACCTCTGTCATTTATTGTCCATCTTAAATTTAAGGAATTGTTAATGTGCCTCATCACGCTTAAGTATGAGTTAGTCCAGTGGGATCAGCTCCGAAAGTACCCAAATCAGTACCTAAATCTGAGTGGATAATTGCGAAGTGATCCATGATCAGGGAGTATCAAAGATGATATGTACATACTTTGTGGATGAAAATTCGGTGGCATTTGTTTATAACAGCACCTTGAATGTTGTAATAAACAGTTTTTTCTTAATAACTAACTTAATAAATTTAATATAAAAGATGTAGGTATTGACAATACGAACGTTTTAAGCCATATCAAAAACGGTTCAATAGTTTATTCACAAATCGTAAAAACCATTGAATATCAATGGTATTTCGATTGTTATTATTTAATAGGAAAATAAACAATATCCGCGTGTAAACTATTTAACTATTTGAAAGTTTAGTTTGTGGTATGCTTAAACTACACTTTACATTTGATAAAAAAATATTCAATAGTTTTCGAGATAATTTAATTTGTTTATAGAATTACGATGACTTTTTACAATAACGATCAATTTTTCAATCATACGATTATAAAAATGGGCTCATTTGAAAGACAAAGGTTGCTACTTTTTAATGCAATTGTTACCCAGTCAAACAATAACTTTTTTTAGTGTTTAAAACGGCTATAACTCGCTGCATTTTTAACGCAACGTAATGTCAAACGAATCAAATTAAAACTAACACCTTGAACTCTATGTTGGCCAAACTAGAATTTTCCAAATTAATTTGGAGGAATGATACATTCCATGTTTATTTATATAAAGTTATGGAATTTGACCCGTATGTAGAGATTTAGTTGAATTATACTTAAACATTATTTTCAACTTCCCTCGAATAAATATATTAATAATCATGCAAGGGAAAGTACAGCGTTGATGCGCGTCACTGAAGTGGGGGCAATAGAGGGGATAGGCGTGCTCCTGGGCTCGCGCTGGTGTAATTGATAAAAAGAGGATTTGCAAGAATGGTTGTGAAATAGTCGCGCGTATGTACAGTATAAAAAGAGATCAAAGAATCTTTACATGAAATTCGTTTTATTAATTACGAAAAGTCTACAATTAGGTCGGCTTTTAAATTGGAATCACTTCCTTCAACAGAAGGAGCAACGATCCAGCATTCATTTCACGTATATCAACAAATCCAGAAGTGGTTAGGAAATGAAATAGATCCGAAACAATGGGGTTGGGAGAAGAGTCAGTATAGCTTGAGGCCTGTTAAGAGTGAAAAGCCTCTTGTACCGGAAAATATTTTAAGAATAATAACCTGCCGGTGTACGACAGGTTTGAGAGCATGTGGATGTAGGAAGCATGGATTACAATGTTCAAATTTGTGTACTAATTGCGAAGGGAAAAACTGTTCAAATGCAAGTGCAGTATTGATTAATAGTATGTTGAATGGAAACGATGGTATGGATGATGATCTATCGACTGACTCATGTGGGAAAATTATTAGTAATTTAAATATCGAAAAAGAGATAGAAAATGAAGATGAGTACGATGAGTGTGATGAGTCTGAGGATGATGAGAATGAATATGTTAATATAATAAAAATGCGTAGATTATAATATATTTATGTATTGTTTAATAAAATATGAAATAAAATTGAATTTTAGAAATACTCTTCTATTTTTTCCATTTTACAGTGAATTTTGTAATTTCTTTTTGATAAGTTTGGAATGGGCTCGTCGAGCTAGTGCGAATAAAAAAAAATCATAGAAATCGGATGATTAGAAGCAGAGATATCGACGATTCATGTAGGGAGAAGCAGTTGGAGCAAATATTGAGTGAGTACGAGCGCAGGAGCGCGTCTATCCCCTCTCTTGCCCCCTGTCCAGTGACGCGCATCAAGCTATACTTTCTATTGCATTAATAGTGATATATTTATTCCAGGAAGTTGAAGGAAGTATAATTCAACTAAATGTCTACATACGGGTCAAATCTCATAGCTTCATATAAATATACACAGGAGCTATGATTTAAAAAAAAATGTATCTTTGCTCCAAATTAATTTGGAAAATTCTAGTTCGGCTTAATATAAAGTTCAAGACGTTAGTTTTAATTTGATTCATTTGACAATACGTTGCGTTATAAATTCAGCGAGTAATTAAATTTTTTTTATACGGAAAATATAACGCCATTTTTAAAGCCATTTTAAACACCAAAGTTATTATTTCACTGGGTAATAATTGTATTTAGATGTAGCAACCTTTATATTTCAAATGAGCCCATTTTTATAATCGTATTAATGAAACATTGAACGTTATTTTACGTTAAAGTCATCGTGATTCTACAAACAAATTAAATTATCTCGGAAACAATTGAATATTTTTTGATTAAATTTAAACCGTAGTTTAAGCATACCACAAACTAAACTTGCAAATAGTTTACACGCGGACATTGCTTATTTATCTATTAAATAATAACCATCGACAAATCATTGATTTTCAACGGTTTTTTACGATTTGCGAATAAACTATTGAATCGATTTTGATAAAATATGACTTAAAATGTTCAAATTGTCAATACCTATATCTTTTATATTAAACTTTTTTCTCGCCGAGCGCTACGATCAAAGTTAAGTTAAGAAACAACTGTTTACTACAACATTCATTGTGCTGTTATAAACAAATGCCACCGAATTTTCTTCCACAAAGTATGTACATATCACCTTTGATACTCCCTGTTCATGAATCACTTCGCAGTTATCCACTAAGATTTAGGTGCTGACAAAATGCTAATTCCACTGGACTAAGTAGCTTTCAGCTAGACTTCGCCATTTTGTGGTATAATTACTTTTCACTATTAGTTTTCCTTTTCTATTTTTACTGTAAAAAATAATTTCTTTTCTATTTTATATCCTTGTTTTGTTTCGCACAATAAGTCTATTTATTATTATTATTATTATTTGTCAGTTTCTCTCCTTAGGAGGAGGCTTGATGTACCAACCATCGGCTTTCAGCAAGATGGCAGTTTCTATTTTACTCTTTAGGCAGACTAAGGAATCTTCTGACTGAGTTACACGTGTTTAGGAGGACGAATTTCTGCATTTGAGTGATAGTATGTGGGTGTATATTAAGCAGTTGAAGGTTTCGGGAGAGAGTTTTGGGAACTACACCTATTGTTGATAAGATTACAGGAATTATAGATTCTTCTTTGTCGCCACATTTTCTTTATTTCTTCAGCTAGTTCACTATACTTATTTAGTTTCTCGCCATAAGACTGCTGTATGTTATGTGTGTTGGGTACTGCAATATTTATAAGAAAAGTGTGTTTTTCTTTCTTTAGGACAAGTATGATGTCCGGTCTGTTGGCAAGGATGGTTCGGTCAGTTATAACCGATCGATCCCAGTACAATTTGCAGTTCTCATTCTCTGACACTGCTGACGAGTTGTACTCGTAATATGGTGTGTTACTAGTTAGGAGCTTGTGCTGAAGGGCTAGTTTCAAATGAATGATTTTTGCGACCTGTGGGTGTAATCAGTGGCAGTCATCATCCTGCAACCCGCTGTTATGTGTTGGATAGTTTCAGATGCGCTAGCACATTTCCTGCAAGCGTCGATTCGTGTACCTGCGTCATTGATAATAACTTTAGGGCAGTTTTTTGTTGCGATTACCTGATCCTGGATCGCTATGACAAAGCCTTCCGTTTCTGGGAACAGCTCCCCATGACTGAGCCAATAGTTTGACGCTTCTTTGTCAACATGTTCTTAGCTCAGGTCATGAAGGTGTCTTCCGTGGAGAACCTTGTGTTTCCAGGAGTTGATGAGGTCTTCGTTTGTAGGCTGAACTTCCTCCGGTTCAACTAGGGGTCCATTATGTTGCAGGTCAAGAGGGGTGTAATTGTTGTCGGAGTGGACGATGGCTCTGTGAAGTGGGGATGTATTCTGTTTCTGATTGAAGTACTTTCTGAGGCTGATGATCTGCTTGCTGTGTAGTTGTTCAAGGTTGATGATACCTCTCCCACCTTTCGATCTTGGAAGTGTTACACGCTTTATGGCTGCTTTCGGATGATGCGCTCGGGCCTGGGTTAGCATTGTTTGCATCTTTATCTCTGCAAATCTGTCTTGGTCCACTTTATCACTCCAAACATATACGTAAGTGTAGGAACAGCCCAAGTATTGACAGCATTGCATAGATTTTTTCCAGAGAGTTTGGTCTTCAGGATCTTTTTGACTCGACCCGTGAACTTCCTAGTAGTTTGCTCTTTTATTCGTGTATGTTGTATGTTCATGGCTTGCTGCACTCCAAGGTATTTATAAGTTTCTTCTTCATCAAGTGGGTAGATAGTAGTGCCATCCCTAAGGTTAAACCCAATTGCTTGTTGGGCTCCTTTTTTTACATTGAGGGTCTTGCATTTATCTAGCCCGAACGACATACAAATGTCTCTGGAGAATTCTTCAGTTCTTCGGAGTAAGGCTTGAAGTTCAGTGGATGATGAGGCATACGGTTTAATATCATCCATATATATGAGATGTGTAATCTTATGTTGTTGTTCTTCGTTCCGGATGTTGTAGCCGTATCCGGTCTTATTTAGCATATTGGAAAGCGGATTAAGTGCCAGGCAAAATAGCAGTGGGCTGAGGGAATCCCCCTGGAAAATTCCACGGCAGATATTGATGGGGTCGAATGTGATATTTTTACCCTTATTCGTGAGTTGCAATATTGTATTCCAGGAGCTCATAAGGGATTCTAAGAGAGATATTATCTTTGGCTCTATTTTGTATAGCCTTAAAACTTGGATCAGCCATGAGTGGGGTACCGAGTCGAAGGCTTTGCGGTAGTCGACGTAAGCCACAAATAGATTTCTCCGCTTACTTCTTGCCTGTCCGAGTACCACGGCATAGATGAGGAGCTGTTCCTTACAACCTTGGGAACCCTTAACACATCCTTTTTGCTCCTCGGAAAGTATGCTGTTGGTCTCGCAGTGATTGTAAATCTCTTCATAGAGGCACGCCGTAAAAATTTTATACATGGTAGGTAGACACGTAATTGGCCTATACTTCGCTGGGTCTTGCGTGTTAGCATCTTTGGGCAATAGGTAAGTGATTCCCCGAGTCAGAAAGTGTGGGACTTTATTTGGATTTATGAGGAAGGAGGTAAAATGGTTGGCAAAGTATTGATGGGAACTTGCAAACTTCTTATACCAGAAGTTATGTATTTGGTCTATCCTAGGGGCTTTCCAGTTCAGTGCGTTCTTGATCGCGGTTGTTACTGTCTCTGATTTTATCTCAGTAAGTGACATCTGGGTGATGTTGTCAGAGTCCTGTCATTCTTGAGCAATCCAATGACTGTTAGCTTTATGCTCGACTGTGGTGGACCAAATTCCGACCCAGAAGAGTGTAACGTTTTTTTTCGAAGGCAAAGCCTTATTATTATTATTATTAGGTGAATTTAAATTCCATATCAAACTATATGAGGCTTCAAGTCACAAACAAGGATTCAGAGAAATAAATTGCCCACCTCTATAGTGTTTCTTTTGCAACATGAAAAAAATTAGAATACTGCGAATTTGTTGTCATCTGAATATATTAAAAACGTTGGTAAACAGCATTGAAAAGTTGTAAACATGTGAATGTTGCGCTTTTCTCAATGGCCACGAGAATTTCTACTAAAATGTAATCAACGATCATATTTATCCAAGCAGGTGAAATTGTGGACCAATTAACCATTTTTTTGACAAGTTTTATTAGAATTTTTAAGTAAACAAACAGCTATATTCAGTTTTATATGCTTTACTCCCAAATGATTATTCTTATTGGCGTATCTATGTTACATAATGTTTCTCTTATTTTTGGTCTTCGCATTTCGATGAAGATATGAATGTAAAATAAATAAAAACAGTTTGTGAGATATAGCACTTTTCTTCTCTCATTCTGAGTATTAGAATCAAATATTAGTTTCTGCTAGTTGTTAAGACTCTGTTGAAATTTAAAGGTTGTTAAACAAATACAGGGGCAATTCTACATTTTAGCACAAACAAACAGTATTTTATTACCAGGTTTGTAATGGTGATTGCAGACTGGGAAACTCATTGACGAAAAACGCGGGGGCGGCTTGTCGAGACGATACATAAAATAAACTTTGTGAGTAATGAAGGATACTTAAATCAGTATTGACTTAGAACCACACAATTTAACGAAAGTAAATTCTTAGTAATTTATATTATACGCATATTACTTATAAGACAGCCTATTAATATAATTAATCAAATCTCTGTTAGTGTTTCCCGGATAGAAGTCCTTTTTGTTAAAATTCGTTATGTAATATTCGCATTACTAAATATAACAAATTTGATGCAGCAGACGGGTTAGAGATGAAAGATTAAAACATTAATATTTACAATACTTTTAATTTTAGAATATGTGTGTAATGTTTGTTTGGGAAGATTTTGCCTAAATTATGTTTTGAAGACAATTGAAAAACTAGGTAATTTATTTTTACTATAAAATAAATATTATTATCAACATATTAAGAATATTCATAAAAAAGTTATTTTATACAGAATGTTTCAAAGTTAAAGGTACACACGTTACTTGTGGATAGAGGACACTTTAGCGGTTCCAAAATACTCGGCATTAATGCATACATCGTCCTTCCTTACTGAGGTACAGGATTTTATTGATTTTGTCCAAGTCTTCCTTTGGTCATAACTATTGAACCACCTTGTATAATTGGTTCAAACTTAGGATATATGTTTCACTTATTTTATTTGATAGAACTTCATAATAAGGGCGAGCATAGGTGCGTCTTTACTATGTACATATTTCGATATGCGATGTAAAGCAACGTTAGGCGTAGTTAGAAGTTGGATGGGTGACCGTCCCAACGAAGACTGCATCCTCGCTTCACACATCTTCCAGCGGCTTGTATATCAGTGTATGCGCGGAAGCTATACAACTTTAAGCGAGGGTTGTATAGGGGATATACGATCCTTCGGAGGGTATGTAAAGCCGTCGGTCCCCTGTCTATTAAACGTTAGGCAAGTAAAAGATCCCTACTCTTCTTAAGGGAAGAGGTTCGGCAAAATTCCTGGTTGGGGGTAGCTCGTCTACATGCGTCGGTGTTAGGCCTCAGTAGCGGAAATAGGCCGACGTTAAATAAATGTATAAAAAAAAAACTTCATAATAAACCAAATTATATATTCTTAATTAAATGGACGCTTATGCCATATATCCTTTTTTTGTTTTTAAGGTGCTTTATTAAAGAACGAATATCCTCTGGAACCAGTGGACTTAAGAATATTGAGTTAACATTTGAAATTTGTTTCTTTCTGCAGAGTTCTCCATGATATTTTCCTGCAATTTGTGAAAAAGTAATTTAATGTGTCTAGCGTAAGATTTTCATCTGGAAGACTTTGCTGTTTATACTTCCTGCCTGTTTCGTTGGTTTTACATTTATTCTCTGAATTTGCAATTGTTGTAATGTTATATTGCCGCTTGGCTTTAGTGAGTAAATCATTATGTGTTTTTTTGTAAATTTTATATTCAATTTTGTTAGCTTCTGTGGGGTTGTTCTTGTACACTGAATGAATAAATAGCAGTTTTTCTTTTGATTCTATGACTTCCTGTGTAATCCAACTTTTATTTTTCTTCCAATCACTTTTATAGTTGGGAATGATAATTCACAGTAGCATAAGAACTTTTCCATAAAAATCTCAATCTACGTTTCAGCAGAGTTTGCTGCATATACCTACACACATTGTTCTTCTTGTAAATAATTTTTAAAGTTTATAAGATTGTTGCTGCTATAATTTCTTCTAGTATTAATTTTGTTGTATCCACTCATCTCCAAAGAAGTATTTATGTTAATTATTTTAACTTTATGGTTTGAAACTAGGAGATCTAATGTTTCGGCATTATATGTATGCACATTTGTGAATATGTTGCCAAAACATGTATGTGCATTTATGTGTTCATGAGTAAAATCAAATATTGTTTGTTTTAGGTCAAATGTGTTTCTTATGTCAAGAAGTTTACTTCTGTTTGCACTCTGTTCTAAAAAGTTAATGTTAAAATCCTGTAAGGATGATATTCACGTTTGTAAATTGATCCAAGTATTGAAGGCTAGACTGAAGAATGTTAAGCATTTGATTTGTGCATGGATTTATTGGAGAGCGATATACCACTAAAATAACAGTATTAAATTTTTTTATGGGTACTGCAGTTTTCTCGCAGAATTTCTCAACTGATAAGGAAGTAACAAAACTTAAGTCATGACTTGCAATATTTTTCTTAACATAAATTGATACGCCTCCATGTATATATATTTTCCTACAAAAATAACTTGCTAAGTAGAAGTCGGTGAAATTATAAGTCTTTACCTCATCTTCCTGTAGCCAATGTTCGGTAATACATAAAACATGTATGTCTTTTGTTTTTGACAGAGATTTCTACATTCAATAATTTATTTCTAAGGTATTGTACATTTAGATGTAAGAAGTTTAGTGCACTAGATACTTCACTTGTGTTTTGGTTTTCATGCAGTACGCTATTATCAATTGGTTCTCTGTGTCCTTAGGATATTTTGTATTTTGATTTATCTTGTTGAGTATAAAAAATCCTCACTGGTCCTTTGAGTGGATTGATTTTCTTTTTGTGTATTATCTAAAAATTGTTGCCTTCTATAGAAACTGAAACGATCAAAAGCTATCCCAGAGTATCAAATTGATTTGCTTCACTGATACATAATTTTTTTCATTATTGGATTTTCTAGATATATATATTTTTTTAATAAATCTTTTGTTGCATTGTCTTTTGCTTTGGATATAAATAACAATATCTTTGTATTTGTTGTCTTCCTTCAAAACCACTCTATAAATTTTCATCTATGTATGTTTCTGCAATTCCAATTTGCTTTTTCTTTTTGGGTCTTTTTTTCACTCTTGAAATTTTTCTGGCAATACATCTTTTGTTGGTTTTTGAATTGATTGTTTTGTGGCCTTTGATTCATTATTTCTAGTGTTGGCTGTGATATAAGGGTTCGAAGTGTTGTTGGTAAGTTCATTTTTTTGCTTATATGGTAGATTGCTTGAGGTAGTTTTTATCCATTCACTATTTATCTTCGATTGTTGACTTGGTTGTTTAATTATTGCTACGTCAAATTTCAAAACTACAATCTGACTTAACTAGTTGGTCGTCGTCTGTTGACTAACGGTATTTGCCGGCCGACTAACAGTGGAGATGGTCGGGGTTCTAAATTACTTTGATGTATCAGGGCGCCAAGTAAATTTTTTTCACTCCAAATACCAGCTCAAGTACAATGTAACCTTAAATTTACTAAATAAATTACTTAGCGAGACGATAATGAAAAATTCAAATTCAGTTTTATTTTTTTTAATAACAATAAACGAAGTAGGTTAACTTTATAACATTCAAAAGTACAATAACGTAGGGTATGGTAGACAAATTCACACAAAAAAAATATATCTAACTGGGTATACGCGTCTTACGTAAGTGCTTAAACCCCCAACAAATATCATAGATGTTATAATTAGTTGACAGAATATTTTCATAAAATGTTTAGCAAAATTTAAAAAAATATATATACATATATATAGGTACAGTGGTGAAATTTTTTTTAGTAAAATTTATAATATATTTAAAAAAAATTCAATGTATATATGTCGCAAGAAGGATACAAGCTGCAGGCAGCAGGGCTTCAGCTTCGGCTCAAATTTCAGGAATGGGCTACTTCCAGCCTATCAATTAACCCAAAAAAATGGATGGCTCCTCCACAAAAAAAGAAATTCCAGTCCAGCAAGGAGAAGTAACATAAGTACGTGTAGACCAGTAGAAAAAAAGTTATTCGTTCGTATCAGGGGAGACAAAAAAAACGTAGAAAAACTACGAAATCCTAGGCGAAACCGTAGGTGAAAAAAAAGAACCCTAAAAATAAATTTTTACCATTGAACAATTTACTACAAGTGATATTTTGCTAGTTTGAATATAAAAATAAAGTAATTACCTCGTTTCGGAGGGTTTTCTTAGAGAAATGTTGTTGACCTTGGATGTCCTTGGCCTCGTGTAAATTTGGCAAAAATGGCTTTTACGTATAGATCTTTCCAATGAAGACAATCGATTTCCAATACCATAAAAATATGCACTCATTCAAACATAAATGGATAACCGAAAAATATAACGTTGCGAATATATCCCAAAATGGTGAAATTACTTGTTTCAAAAATCGCAACGAGCACGTAAAAATACCATTTAATAAATTGCCAAGCGTTCGAGCGAATTACACGTGAAAAGTGACAGACTACCGGAAGCCAAAAACTATTGTGAAGAAATAAATCTGTGTTACCGATCGTCAGTCGGTTATAGGAATCTACCTATAAATTAATTAAAAGTTATTGGTTTCCTAGCTTAAGAATTACAGAAATAGAGAGCTTAAGTATATTCAACACGCTACACAACAAAATGTATAACGCCATGCCTATACCTGCAACAGATTCCTTACAATTGCGAATTCATATAGACAACTAAATAACAAATATTATGCGTGACGACGGATAACACGAATTCGTTAGACATTAAACGTAAGAGATAAAGTAATGATTTAGAGATTTTTTTTTAATAACGTATAAATGTTAAATTGAACTGTAACACTATATCTTTAAATAGAGGAGTTGGCTTTGTGATAATATTTGAGGGAGCCTCAGAAAATATTTTTACTAAATCTTTGTTACTTTCTTTAAGGTCATTTATTAGCTCTTTTACATCGTTAATATCTCTTTTTATTAGCTTTTGGAGAGTTTTAGTAAGATCTGCTTGCATTTCTGCCTGAAGCTTCTTAAACATAACTTCCATATTATTTGGTTTGGTTTGGACTTCCAGAAGTCGTTTAAGTAATTGTTGATTTTCTTGGAGCAGTTGTTGATTATTTTCAATACATTTAGCATAGATTAGAGTGCTTTTGTCACATTCTGGACAAAATAATTTCAGTATTCTTTGTTTAGATAATCCCATACAATGTTCTTCTGTTTACGTTAATCCTGAATATTCATTGCAGATTTGTTGTTGACACATATCGCATTGGTATAATGATTTTTGATCTAAGATCGTCTTTTTGCATTTTGAACAACTCATTTTCGATTTTCGTTTCTATGAAGCCACATAATTTATGAAAACAGTTTATAGTGTTTGTTTCCACTGATAATTTCTTATTTTAATATAAGAAAAACACAAGTTTTTATTTTGTACTGAATATTCACCAGACATTGATGTTTAAATTAATATTGTTTATAAATTATTTACGATTTAGTCTTGAATTTTTTACTAAGACAAAAAATGGTTCTTTATGTATAGGTTACGAAAAATTCACTTTTTAAAACAAACCTTATCACTCAGTAAACAAGCAATTTTATGGAGCACAAATTTTAGCGTATCTTTTTTGTTACTTAACTATGGAACAATAGTTCACTTACCTAGTCTCGAAGTGTAAGAATTGTTACTGCTGCAAGTTAAATTTTTTTGTTAATTAAACCCGAAATAAATATTCAAGTTCCAACTGTCTCCACCATTTCAATAAAATTGGATATACGGCAAGTAATCAAGGTTGATGAATGAAATGCGCAAACAAATTAAGCTACTCTATTCAGTTTTTCCGCTCTTTTCGAATATCGAAACAGATCTACAAAATTTTGTCATACAGGGTGTTGATTTTAACATACAATATATTGTCAGTTTTTATTAAGCCGGACCTCCTGGATTTCTATTTTGGTTTATTATGAAGTATCAAGTAAAATAAGTGAAACATATATTCTAAGTATGAGTCGATTATACAGGGTGGTTCAATAATTATGACCAAAGAAATATTTGGCCAAAATCAGTAAAACATCTTGTATATCAGTAAGGAATGACGATGGATGCATTAATGCCGGGTAATTTTGGAACAGTCAAAGTGCCCTCTATCCACAAGTAATGTATGTATGAAAATGTTTATAACTATATCCATCTACGTATTATATATTAGGACGAATAACAAAAGAGGAAGATTATTTGACAGGTAATTATTTTATGACCGTCCTTTGTAAATAATAATTAATCTAAATAAATTTAACCGTTATTTGACGCAAATAAATCTTCCCAAAATATATGCGTTTGTAAAATTAACAGAATTAAAATTATAAATACGCTTTCCTTGCTAAGCTTCATTGTTCTGACATGGTTAAAAATAATTATATATAAGTATATTTGTATACTAACAGAAACTTGGCTGCAGCATGGCTTTAAATTTTCCATTAAGGAATCTGTTTTTGTTTAAAATTTCTAAATAATTTTTAAATTCGATAAATATAAATGCGCTGGGAAACAAAAATAGCGAGCATTGTATTGTATTGATATATTTTACATATTTTTGAGAGCATGTAAAAATTAATTTTGAACAAGTTCATATTATTATATGAATACTTCATTGTTAGTATACTTAGAGGTGAAAAAATGTATTTTAGAAATAATGCCGTATATAATCATAATTTTATTTTCTGATGCTTATTCTTACTCCCGTAAATCGAGAAATTTAAAATATACAGGGTGGGGCAATAGTGCGTCGGACCTCGATATCTCGAGTTCTACGATAGCTAGACATTTTTTAAAAAATTGCCAATAAACTAGATAAAAAAGTCTATAACTGGAAATTATTTTCGAACATACAGGGCGAGCCAAGACGAAATTACAGGACCAAGTACCTTTTTTAAATGGAATCCTATGTATATCAATACATTTTTTGAAGCCCCCTTCTAGGCTCTATTCATTCCTATATTAGCATTGAATATCTCCCAACCACTTGGATGTATTGAATTTTTTTATTGAAATAATGCAATCTGCAAATGGATATTAAAAAAATCACCACAGTCAGAGTTATGGGTTTTAAGAAAAACTTATGTGAATACTAGTTACGAGACATCTAATCAATGTTTTTGAATCATTTTCATTTCCTAACCCTAGGGTCACTCTGTTCTGACTTCCCAGTTCTGTAAGGGCCGTCAAACAGTCCCACGCCAATCTTGAGTTGATTTGCATGGAACTGATTGCTTTTATTGGCGCTTAGCTATCAGACAAAATGGCAATCGACTGATTAACAGTGCCTTTTCCTATTATCTCCCTTGCGCAACAGTGTATGACGATCACTTCAGCCTGAAACACCGTTGCGCATTTCCCTAGACTTATCGGGATACTGGCTTTTGACCTTGTCCTGTAAATCCCGGCTCCGACTCTTTGTTTTCTCTTGGAGCCGTCAGTGTACCAGACTGTTTGTGCTGTTATGGGAGGACAGTTTTTCCAATCCTCCCTGTTTGGCATAACAGTCTGAAAGTTATACATTGGGACCATTACATCCGTGGACATGCCCTGAATGGGATCTGCTCTCATCTCCGAGTATAACTTCTGGTACTCCGCCCCATGTTGCTGGCTAATTGGCGTTTGGCCTTGCATTAACCTGTGCACCACCGACCGAGCTTTGCCTTGTATGAATACGTGTAAGGGTGGCAGGTCCAAGAGGACCTCAAGTGCAGCCGTAGGAGCAGTTTTTATAGCCCCACGTGGCGCACAGGCAAGCAAGCCTTTATGCGCCGCTTAACAGCCTTATTGCCCCCGACGGTACCGTCTTAGTCCACCATACCACTGATCCATAGGTTATCATGGGTCTCACTACCCTGGTGTATAACCACAGGTTCATTTTGGGATTTAACCCCCAGTATTTTCCACACATTTGCCTACACCTTCCCAGGGCGATTGTGGCTTTCTATATGACTTTTTGGATGTGAGAGTTCCATGTTAATTTTTGGTCAAAAATGACTCCTAAATATTTTGCCTCACAGGCAAATGGAATTTCCACTCTGTTGAGCCTTAGGAGCTTTAGGCCTGCAGTGCTCTTCTCCATGTAAAATAGACGACTGTGGTTTTGTGGGGATTTATAGAAAGTCCTTCCTTGCAACACCATTTGTCGACAACATTTAGGGCTCTTTGCGAATGCTCCGTTATTGTATTCGCGAACAGTGCTTAACAACTATTGCTAGATCATCAGCATATCCTAAGCAGCATATTCCCGTCGTAGTTAGTTGCAAGTGCAAATATGGCGTGGACAATATTTGCATCCTGAGCTTTGGGGCTGGAAAAAAATTATGATGTCCTGTCACCTGTCTATATCACTGAGCCACCCGCCCCGGCTTCTATTTTAAAATGAATAACCTGCAGTTGCAAACAAAGTTGTGGAAAGACATGCAGCTAAATTGCCATAGCCAAAGCTGTACCAATACAGATACCGCATGCGATGGGAATACTACTGAAGACGTATTATAAATTTATTTTGACTTAGGTCACAAGGAGAAACCACTTAAAAAAAAACGCGCCGATAACTCTACTTCAATGGTGGTGTGGAAGCGACAGCCTAAAATACATGATTATACCATGTTGGGGAATCTTTGTTAATGCAACCCCTAACTTCAATAGATGATTTCTCAAAAACCTCTGGTCTAAACAATTTATGTAATAACACTTTACTATGCAGAATTTTACTGGGAACATTCTTTGTAATTATAATTTTTTTTGGAGGACAAACGGTTTTCCAGAAAAATACAAAAACTACCGAATTGCACTTTGGGTGGGGTGGGTTTAAATTGACCATTTTTATTTATTTGGACAATTAATGTAAGCAAATGAAGCTGTTTTTCTTCTAATTCCCAATTTTTCCAAATTTAATCGCTTGTAAAAAAAACAATAAAGGTGCGACAAAAATCTAATTACATGGTTTTGTTTAATGATGTATGGGTTTTATATTTGGCAACTGAATGTTAAAAAGTACATACAGGGTGATCTTTTTCATAGGAATAGAAAAAACAAATTTAAATAGCCCGGCCCTGGATTTAAAAAAAATATATATAACAGCAATCTATCAACTGTGATAAGTGTATAATGTGTCTAAAATTGAAATTAAATCAGATCAATAGTAAGAACATTCTGGTCAAAATAAATTTAGACCAAAATCAATTTATCACCCCCCTATCACAGAAATTAAAGGCGACTGGAAAATTTCAATGGCCGTTCCTGAATACCGAAGTGGTCCTCTACGGCCCCTGGAAGTATGTATAGTTCCTCATGAAACATCCTGGATAGAGAATTAAAAATCCTTTCAAATGAGCGATCACACGTACCCTCATTCCATTTAAAAATTTTAAAGGGACAGCTGTCACTTCAAGGGTTTTGAAGAGGGAGGTATAAAATTGTGCTCAAAAAATGTCATTTAAGAATTAAAAATTGATGTGTTTTATAAATTGTTAATTACGTACATAATAAATATATCCGTTACTTATGAACCTCATTGTATAATGCATTAATATCTATCTATCCATGCTGAAATCTAATATAATTAAGATTTATTACGCAGTCGCCCAATCAACACCCGAGTGTTTAATTGGCTCAAGATCTCTTCCATCCAAGATTACTTACACATTATCTTTACAAAGTAACATTATCCAGTTACTTAAACATATTAACTTGTACTATAAAAATCGGCAGCTACTGGAAGCGGCTGGAACCTCCCCACTCGGTGGATCTTTGAAGCCGAAAAGAGCATTAAATTGTGTGACAAAACGGCACTAAGCGTAATCCGATCTCATCCAAAACCTTTTCAGATCTTCTGGGGCACTAAAATAACCCTCAACTTAATGAATTTACAATCATCTATGCGAGTTATTACCTACATTATCGCTCGTTAAATAAAATACTATTGGGATATTAACAACATCACTTCAACGACTAAGAAAGTCTAGTTATCCTAAATACTACAGATTTTTAAAGGAACAAACTGAATATTGGTAAAGTGATAATCAATAATAAATTCACCAACGAAGGTACAGAAAGCATATGATATTGATATTGTTACAGCTACCTTTAAAGTTTGTGACAATCCACTAAAAGTTACAAATATGCCGAAATCTTATTAACATGACATGACACCAACGTTATCGGATGACAAGCGATGACAATGACAATCGTCAAAATTTGCTCATTGCAATCCGATCGCTCGCGGCTGTCTTTGTTAAATGAAACATTAGCATTTCAGTAATTTTACTAGATTTTAGAGGAATATTTCTAGTTTAATTCTTCGATTTGTCTGTATATATATTTAAAAACGGCACTAAACGTAATCCGCTCCACTTCTAGAGCAATGAACAAACCCTTACACGTGAATTGACACTTGATGTGACGAGTTTCACGACGTAACGGCTACGCGCATCGATCATGTCATGCGAAATGTGATCTATGCTTCATATTTGCTTTGTTTTTAATTTTTTTCACGGAAACCAAATCGAAAGGGTGGAAGTGTGATATATCGTTGAAATCAGAATATTAACTGCTTTCAATGGTTCAATTGCAAATTGAAAGTAATTGTAAAATAAACAACTTGTTGCGTCAAAATGGCACTAAACGTAATCCGATATCAACCAACCTTTTCAGATCTTCTGGGGCACTAAAGAAACGCACATGCAAAGTTTCATTCAAATCCGTTCAGTAGTTTCGGCGCTATCGTGCTAAAAAACATACACACATACACACACACAGACATTTTTCAAAAACCACTTTTTTGGATTCCTAGAACCTCAAAAGGTAAAGATCTGATGTTATCTCAATTTTAGTAACCTCTCACAATTTTATTGTGGAGAGGTTAAAAATGTTTAATTGAGTGCAAAGAATTAAATAAAGAAATACATTTTTAATATCCCTCAAGAGAGCTCTTTCAATGAATTTAAACTCTTATTTTTATAATAAAAGTATATCGAGTGCCACTATTTATAAGTAGCACTCATCACTGTAATAAATATATATGTATTAAAATATTGTGCCATTGTACACTTCCTGTTGGAAGAACATTCTAGTTCTAAAATTAAAAATTGTTTGTTATTATCGGAAGGCGACTAAAGGATAAATTGGAATAATTTTATATCCAGAAAATGGATATTTGACGTCAGAGAGAACTATTTACAGATGTACTTGCTAAATGAGTGCTTCAAATTAGTAATTTGGCCTCAATTTTCAACACTATTGTGTGAGTACGACGTGCATCAATACTTTTGAGATGGCATAAATCATCTGGGATATTTTGAGCATAATTTGAATTTTTAAGTATCTATTCAATAATTAGTGATACATTAAAAATATTATTCAGCTTTATAAATATGAAGGATAAAATCTTTCACTGTCTTTTCAATAATGATCGACATACCGACTTCCGGATACGCAAATACTCAATGTGTAGGTATATTTAATTTTAAATGTAAATAAAAAGAAAATTATTATTAGACGAAAGTGCTTAGTTACATCGAATCTTTAACACCTGAGAGAAATGTGAGACTGAGGTAAAAACCGTTATAAAAACAAATGCCATGTTTTACAGTCATACGCTGCTGTGGGGAAACTGAAAACAGAAATTTATAGCTGAAAATAGATAAACTTGAACACAAAATAAATATAATGAAATCAAAAAAGTGACTAAACAGTATAAAAGAACACCAAAATGGACATCAAGATAAACTGGAAACAAAAACTTCCGACATTATATATTTTCAATCATTGAATCATTCGCTTGTAATATGTATGGTACCGCATCCCGTAACAAAGTCAATATCCTCAGATTCATAAGGTTCCTTTTAAATTATAAGATAAAAAATGATGGCGATTCTTTCCAGAGAAAATATTTAAAGGATTTCGATGTTTTCTGCTTACCACCTTGATACGTGGAACTGCGATAGCAGATAGAAAAGGCCCATTACATTACACATGTTTGGAGAAATGCTACTTCATCAGACTGTATAGAATTCGGGGAAGATAATTCAAGATGGATATTAAATGAAGACAAATATGAATTCAAATGATTTGAAAGACCATAATTATAAATGAAGACTTAGAAGGCAAGTCTGAATTCAATTTTAGTGATTGTACATATGATTTATTCATTTTATTACATTATCAATCTCTGTTTTCAGCTGTCAGAGATGATGACATTGCTTACGATGGCAACAAGGATCCTGACTTCAGGAAAAATTAGAAGATAAGAATTATGAAATCGATTAATTTTGTGTTAGATAAGTTAGAAGTTTATTCTGTTTTCCGTTAAAATAATAATTATTTTTATACGACTCTATGAAAACAATTGATGTCTTATAAATTGACTTCTGGCAGTCGGCCAAAAATTTATTGAACATCTTTAAATTATACTGACAAATCGTCAGAAGTACAATCGATGATGTGAAACGTGAAAATATACAGAAAAATAATTAATTGAATAAAGCATTGTCGCACTTAGCATCGCAATTTTTCTGTTTCTCTTCCACTCAGCCTTCTGAAGTTTTGCACACGCTTTTATTTTAAAGTAAACAATAAATAGGTAACTTGTCAAAAGCACGTGGTCATGTAAATTTCTTAGAATTTTCTACAACTTTGACGCTTTCCGATGACTCTTTTTCTTCCACACACCTTTATCATTCGTCGATTTTTTCCTGCTTTCTTATACCATATTCAATAATTCTGAAAACCATCAGTACTGTACCTTATCAGTCTCTAGATTTGAAAAAAATCACAACCTTGATCACCCACCCACGCATTATACTTCTTCTGACGGCCGGGCTTTCACTCTGCCGGTAACAGTCGAACCTTTGATCGGTAAAATTTTGACCACACTGAGTCGTGTAATACTCTTTGTAGCCAGCTCTTCGTCTAGTAATACAATACTTAGTTAAAGCTAAAAATAATGGAAACAATTTTTATATAAAATAAAATATTCTCATAATAAACGACATAGAATATACATTGGGCGACTGTGAAAATACTTTTAAAACAATGCAAATAAGCCTGAAAAGGATCTCACTCAAAGTGAAAATCCTATAGCGACAACAAGCAAGTCCACTACCAGTCAACAATAAGTATATTAACAATTTCACTGTCGTGCAGCAGAATACTCAGTATTCAAGAAATAAAACCGATGATATAAAGTCTTTTTAATGCGTTTAACCTGAAGTATAGTTGAAACATAGTGAAATATCATCCATGAAACTCAGTAGCTATAAAATAATTCTTCTTGCAGAGATCAGTGTCATAAGAACCTTAACCCAAAGTTTTAGTATATACAGGGTGTCCCGAAACTCTCGCCTTCCCCTTTAGGTGCTAATTCTCCATGAGAAAATAGTAAGAAAAGTTCCTATAAACATATGCCCGGAAATGCTTCCTAAGGGAGCTACGGCCCTCTAAGGATGGCGTAAAAATAGGTGTTTTTACTAATTATCTCGGAAATGATCTGGGACAACATTATCAAACTTAGTTAACTATTTTCGATTATTAAAGGTTATTGTTCTACAGTATTAGCCAAAATTAATTTCATCCAGGGGCGGAGAAACGAGGGGTCGGTGTTCTTTGTTGCTACATATTTATTATTCCATTTGACATTTTTAGTATTCTAATCCCTGATTATGATTTCCTGGTTAATTCTGCAAAAAAAAGGTCCTCTTTACAATCAGCCATATGGCAAGCCGTTTTCGAGTAAAAGGGGTCTAAACGAAATATTGCGTATTCGTTTGCTAAATGCGCATTATTATTTTTCAAAGCGGGCGTATGTCATTCAGTAACAGAAATGGCTGAGTACACCTCATAGGAGCACCTCGATATGATTATTTGTGATGGTATGGCTGATGAACAAGCTGTACCAGCCGTATGGCTGTACGCGTTCTGATTCCCGCAACGAGAACACTCTCCCAACGCAAAAGTTATCACGCGCTGCCTCAATCGTGTACGGGACAGTGGAAATGTCCTACCTAATAGACGAGGTAGCGGTCGCCCAAGGGGATTCCAGTAGCTAAAGAAGAGATGATTCTTGATGCATTTGCTGATCATCCAAGGTTGAGTACTAGGCGAGCTGCTAGACTACTGGGGACGACAAGAACACGTATTCATCGAACTCTTCGACGTGAAAATCAACATTGTTATCGTTATAGACGGATTCAGCAACTGTTACTGCGAGACTATGAACCTCGAAGGATTTTCTGTACAAGTAAGCTGAATTTTGTATGCAGCATCTACATGAAATAAAAAACAAATATTAAACAAATGTGATAAATTTGTAATTCATTCATTCTACCACTTAAACCGACCGATTTTTTTTTAATTTCACAGATTGTAGTCAATCCTTCATTTCTTAATCAGATATTGCGGGCGACATTTACCCCAAATGGAGTATTTAATTCAAGGAATTTTGTTTACTGGGCCCATGAAAATCCTCATTTAATTCGACAGACACATTTTCAATACCGATTTTCAATTAATGTTTGGGCGGGACAAATAGGGAATCTAATGGTAAGTACATTTACATTCTCATTGGGTGCCTAATAGGTTAGGTGAAACTTGAAAATAATATTTACCACCAATTTTGCAGATTGGTCCCATTTTTCTTCCCGCACGACTTAATGGACCGAATTATGTACGATTTCTCCAGAGACAACTACCCGGTTTACTGGATGAAATCCCGCTGCTTTTTCGCTTGAATCTGATTTTTATGCACGATGGGGCTCAGGTGCACTTTAGTAGGGTAGAAAGGCGTCATTTGAACCGAGTTTTTCGAGGACGCTGGATGGGAAGAAGTGGCCCAATAAGTTGGCCTCCTCGATCGCCGGATTTAAATCCGATGGATTATTTTGTATGGGGTCATATAAAAAAATTGGTTCATTTTAATGAGACAATTAGTGAGGACGGCATGCGAGCCGACATAATTGCGGCATTTGACACTATTACCAGGGAAATGGCGGAAAGAGCCACAAATAATACTGTTCGCCGTGCTGAGACTTGCATTGCGCAGGAAGGAAGGCATTTTGAGCCCATTTTGTAATACGTAATAATAATCTTAATTCAGGTTGTTTTTTAAATCGTAAATGTTCATTAAACTTTTGCACAATGTTTCTTTTACAATTATTACCAAATAATTGAAAATAGTCCCTTGTATGTATGTCAATAAGTTGTATTTTTATTATATGTTGAAATCAAAATTACTTGTTGCGCTGGTAATGGGGTGTCCAGTATAAGTATGTGATGATGAGATACTGAAGAGTAATTTCTTGATATACGAGGTACCGGTCAAAGACTAGGTACACATCACCTTCTTTCAGTCTCGTCCACATGAACATTTCAAATCTATTCAGTTTTGATCGGACAGTTCCGTGGCCAATAAACCCTCTACATTGTTACACTACCATCAATGATCATTGCAAAACCAGTTTTTCTACAATTCATTAGTATTTCGAGACTTGAATATCACAATTTTCATCGAACAGAGACTACGGTATTGCTGAAATGACGTCGTCATTAATCATGTCCCTTGTCATCCACATTATCACATTACGTGGATAAATCAATTCAGTGTCTAGATAACTTTTACGCCACCGATTTTAATATGATTTGCATTTTATTTCATGTTGTATACTATCTTTCGTATTTTCTCTCCGAAACCAGTTGGTAAATGTGGTTCCAGGTATCTATAGCTTCACTTTACACGAAACATGGTAACTATTATCAAATTACCAGATTAAAAACTGCTGCCCAAGGAATTACTACTTCCACATTTGTGCCCACTTTAAGCTGAAGCAGAACTCAATTCTGAATTCGAAACGTTATATTATATTTTTAATGGCTCATTTCATATTGCCTTCTCTGTTAAAGAAATTAATGTAAACTGAGCTGAAGTACAGCGGGAAATTGATTAGAGAAAGCAACAGAGTTTCTTAAATAAATAAAAACAATTACAAACAATGAAAATATTTTAAATTATATATGCAAATAATACAAAACTTTTTTCATATACATACATAATAGATCACAAAATAAATGTAAATCTAAAAGAGCACTAATTTGTATAATAATAATTGAGAAACAAAACTATTGGGTTCAATTCTCTTTAATATTTGTCTTTGTCTCTGTGTGTTGTTCACTATGGATTCGAGGATGTGTTGTATATCTGGAAATAACCTATTTAAAAAAAACTTTAATAAGCTTAAAATGACGTATCTGTAACGGGCTAAATTTTTCTGAAATTTAAATGATTAATTAGTGCAGATTCGCATCGTAGTCCATTCAACTTCCTAAAAATGTAAGGAAGTGAAAGTATTTTCTGCATTCTCTGAACTAGAGAGGAATGTACTTAAGGAAGAAGAGCTCAATTATTAATATCACATCTCCCTGAGAACAACGAGCACACATGTTTTAAAATAATTTTCTTCAAAGAGACGGATTATCTTTAAAGGAAAGCTATATATGAATTAGGGCGGAAATGTTATGGATACATTTGTGTAAATGAGTCTGAAAATACGAAAATAGTTTATTTCAATTTTTTTTAATACACTCTTTGATCATGGATTGTAGGATTAACGAAGTCTGTCAGAATATCGCGCATAGGCAACTATTTAAAGTAACGTAACATAATAATAATCACATACAAGTATTATGTAAATTGTATCCTAAACAGTTCTTTAAACTTATTTTAGAGATTTATTGTGGCGTATTGCAATGAGAGAAAACTCAATGCACGCACGTTAGATTAATTTTACTACGTTTTCCTCTTTTGCTGAACGCTTTTAGAAACATACGTTTCCAATTTACAGTAGTAAATATTTTTTTATAACATCTTGAGGCAACGCTATTCAGTTTATGCTGAGTTTTTAATTTTTACACGGAATTTGTAACATAAGTCAAATGTGTCATCAAACGATTCTTGTTGGGCATACGGTAGCAATTCATATTAAGATACTAATATAAAATCGTGGCGCAAAGTCGATATTTTTTTATACAGTATGAGAGTTCCATACACCACTCTTTTATTTTTAGTATCGGTAATATGAACTGATGCCGTATACCTAACATGAAACACGACTATTTTTTTTAGAGTTTCTTTATACACTTATTCTTCTATTCTGTTGAAGAGTAGGGATCTTTTAGTTGAATAACATTTAATAGACAAGGGACAGACAGTTTTACATCCCCTTTGAAGGATGGTGTATCCACTACATAATCCTCGCCTAAGATTGCATAGCTTCTGCGTATACACTGATACACAAGCTCCTGGAAGATGATTGGAGTCAACTGTATTTAGTGCTTTTAAAAAGTTTGCGCGCTCTAGTCGACAAGCTACCGTGCTGGTAGTAAGGAAAAACCACTTTTAAAGAAATAACACTTTATTCAACTAAGTTGATGCAATCATAAATGTAGATGAGATCTCATCTGTAAATGGAGAATTCAGAAAAAGATTAGAAAAATATGTACTAGTAAGAGGTCTAGATGTAGAATAGTGTTCAACTTGAATAAAATGTTATTTTTCGAAAAGAGGTTTTTCCTTATTTTGCAACTAAACTTTGTATTTATGCTTTTCTTCATAATTGGAAAACTTTGTAGGATAACATTTTCATTAAAAAATCGGCAGCTACTGGAAGCGACTGGAACCTCCCTATCCAGTAGATCTTTGAAGCAGAGGAATCTACGTGACGTGACGAGTGTCATAGCGTACCAGCTTCCCCCATCGATACCGTGCCACGCGAAAAGCGATGTTATGTTTCAAATTTGTTTTTTTTTCACGGTTGCACGTATATATGCATGTATATATCGTTGAAATCGGAATTTTAACTGCTGTTCAATGGTTCGATTGCAAATTGTAAGTAATTGTAAAATAAACAATTTGTTGTGCCAAAACGGCACTAAATGTAATCCGATCTCAACCAAAATCTTTTAAGATCTTCTGGAGCACTAAAGAAACCCTCATGCAAGTTTCATACAAATCAAATCCGTTCAGTAGTTTCGGCGCAATCGTGCTCACATACATACACACACAGACATTGTTCAAAAACTACTTTTTGAGTTCCTGGGACCGCAAAATAAAAAAATTTGATGTTATCTCAATTTTAGATTTTGGACCAATTTTAGTAACCGCTAACAATTTTATTGTAGCGAGGTCAAAATGTAAAAAGGTTGTTTGCTTAAAGTCAATTCCATATTTTCAAACTTTTAGAATACTCTGCCTGTATGATTTATCTTAAGTTTACCAACTGCTTATGACTTCCTAAGAGAAGCAAAACTTTTTAAAAGAACGACTTTATCTTGACAAATCAAAAACAAAGTTTACAAGAGTACTGTGCCATATCCGGGGGCCCACTGTAGTTCCCATCCCTACTAAGTTGTAAACAAAAAAGTAAAAAACTGGCGATTTGAACTTATAAAAGATAACATTTTAAGAAAGGCTGCATTACGTATTTCATCAAAATTAAAACCATGCGATTGAGAAACATACTGATTCTGTACCACCTGAGAAACATGCTGATACAAACCCAAATACTCTAACACATAATTGCACAGTGGCTTTAAAAGGTAGTCCATGATGTCGATGGCATGTAAATATATTGTAATTTTGTGTAACTAATATCTCATTCTATTTAGTCTTACATACTTATGTATTTTGGATATTTATTAAGTGATACTTTCTTCTACTATACCAATTTAGCTATAATAAGGGAAGAATCATAGCACTTTTCAGCTATAGGAGGGCATTGTACATTGATGACAAATTAAAATCGAATCACCACCAAGCAATAACACACAACAGTTTATGAAAATTATAATAATTGTAAACTGAATACCTAATTTACACTAGCGCATCCGCCAAAATTTCAAATATAAATTTGTTTTCAACTTTTGCTGACTTTACACTATTATATAGCTACAGTTTAGAGCTGTGCATAACATTAAATAATCTAAGAAAGTGCATTAAATTCAGGAGCACTAAACACTTTTCAAAAAGTTAAATAATGGAGACAATATAGTATATATTGAGACTAGAACTTCATTGAATTTAAGTGTTATTTACAAAAAAGGATAAAGGCCAACAGAAACGACCTAAGGTGACAAAGTAGAAAAAATGTATAGCATGTTGCTGAATGTACAACATTTTTTTTTTATTTTAGCAGAAATGCCAATAAAAATAATTTTAAATTTTGATGATCACCCTCAAATTTAAGGTTGTAAATATTTAGTTACAAGGGCATGATACAAAGTTTGAGAGTAAAAATGAAAATGGCAAAATTTTAAAAAAAAACGTACTTAATAATAGTAGTTAACTAATATCCGTTAAACTGTCAGTACATCGATGAAGTAAAATAAAACACTAATCGTAATTAAAAATGATTACCGGTTTGCCCCCATAAGAAATATATGTATAACCCATGGTAACGAGTCTTTGTTATTCGTTAAGTTTAACACTTTTTCTTATTGGGAAATTTGAAAATGTCAATGCCGCTTAAATGTAGAATTGGTATTCGTCTGGTAACATATGGACATGGAGTCTCTGACTATTCTTTATAAAACGTGGGCTTTTATAACTAGAGTGTCACATGAAGAATTAGTATTTACGGAATTAGACGAGTAAAACTTGACGTTTTGCCGACAGTTGTATACTACGTCTTCAGGAGGTAAGAGTAAGAACAAGCACGGTAACTCAACATGTTAGCCATGTCAAAGGCGAAACTTATTCGTCGAACAACCGGTAGAGCATATTAGTCCACGCAAATTAGATCCGCTTTTTCCTTCTACTACATATCACAATGCTTCAAACATCTACTCCGAAGGTCGTCTAGAATGAATGGTTTACACAAATTAGTGAGGTACATATTTTACGCATAGTTATGGAAAAAATGCGAAAGTCAGAATAGACTCTTTATTAAACCTGAGACTGCTTTGTACCTCGAACCTTCAGTACGATAGAAAACATTTAAGAAATACGGTAAACATAGACTAAAAAAATATAAAAATATATGCAGGTACTTTATTACTACATAGACTTAAATGTGCGTGAAAGTGTTTCTGTAGATATGGAGACAATAGGTGTTTGTTTCATTTGCGAAAAGACGCTTTAAGAAGGTGAAACTGCGAGTGTTGAAAGAGGATTGGTGAATTTAATAGCCGCTAGCAAAGCTCGACAGGACAATAAATATAAACAGCTTCAAAATATTACGGTTATATATATATCAAATTCAATCTTGGCGAGGAGAAAACATGGAACCAATGGAACGGGTTTGAAAGAAAATGAGCAATATTTTAGCTCCCATTTATACCACCAAGTTACCAGCACCAATTTCCACCCTTCAGCTAGTATCCTGCAGCTGCAAAACGGGTTGCGAAAACCGATGCACCTGTGTTAAGGTTCGATTGCGCTGCTCAACAATATGCTTTAATTGCCATGGGACAGGATGTTTAAATTCCGAATTTGAAGAATTGTTCGTCTCTAGTAAGTAAAATTAGATAGGCCTACAGGGTAAACTATTTAAAAAAAACAAACAAAATAAAAAAACGCATCTTTATGGAAAAATGGGGAAAATAAACAAAAATCACTTGCGTCGACATCCGCAAGACATGCATCTTAAGAGAAAGAGAAAATTCCGATCTATAACTTCATTCTTGTGCATTTTTCTTGTTAAATCATCCGGTTTTGAAATATTCGTTGTGAAACTTCGTGTATGATCGATTTTTACCTGCGCGCTCCAAACTACCCCGAAGTTTGGACGCTGTTACTGCGAAATAGGTGGGAATAAGCTAAAGGTCAATACAGGATTTATCGACAAATTTTTATCTTTCTTTCTTCCAATGAACGGTTTACAAGATAAAAGTGGAAAACCAGCATTAAGTCCCCGTTAGGGGTGGTTTTTTTTGCAAAAAAGAGACTTTCCGTTCCTGAATGGGATGGGAATTTTTCGGATATCTATTCCTAACCCTATCGAGAGTACGCATCTCAAATATTATTTTTTTATAAATTATTTCTTCTATTCAGTGTTTTTTAATCTAATTTGCGTGTACTATAATATATCAACTCTGTCTGGTTGCTACTTGACATATTGTGTTACTGTGATTGTTCTTGGCTCATAAAGATCTGTAGACAGTAGACAAAACATAATTTTTTTAATACATTTATTTAACGTCGGCCTATTTCCGCTACTGAAGCCTAACGCCGACGCCTGTAGACGAGCTACTACCAACCAGGAATTTTTCCGAACCTCTTTCCTTAAGAGAGTAGAGAACTTTCACTTGCCTAACATTTAATAGACAAGGGACCGACGGCTTTACATCCGAAGGATGGTATATCCCCTATATAGCCCTCGCCTAAGGTTGTATAGCTTCCGCGCACCCATCCAGCTACTAACCACGCTTGATATTGCTTTACATCGCATATCGAAGTATGTACATAGTAAAAACGCACCTACGCTCGCCCCTAAATATAAAATTGTACACATGAAAAGCAAGTCCAGGTCTGGAAACACTAATCCTCCATTGTACTGTACTGAGGAGTTTGCCTGAATTGGGGCTGTTGATTCAAAACTACTTAACTATTTACTGACGGTTCGGCCAATCCCATTATTTTCAAGTTTTTCATGTTTCAACAGGGTGCAATAAAACAAATAAAATCTATAATAACTCACTAAAATTGTTGTTATGCTGCTACGATCTACAAATGCATAAATAAATATATACGTTGAATCCTGAGGGTTGTAAGATATTACTGAAAAGAAACTCACTTGGGCTGCTGTGGCGTAGCAGATCGTGGACACTACCTAACCCGGATAAGCAATGTAACGTGCCGACGATAGAATTTTATTAGCTCAGACTATCTCAGGACGTTAAGTCCAAGTTAACATAAATTATTATAAATTATTAGTTTACTTACAACAACAAACATACGAAATAATGTCTGGTTCTCTAGCATGAAACCTGGCGATGTTCAGAAGGTGTGGCTAATTTTCCGGTTAATAGGTAACAGCATAAATAAAGATGCCTCGTGTAGCTACACTTGGTTTACAACGCAATAAATAAATTAATATAAATCTGGCCACAACGGGTCTGATTAGAGAACTACCTTAAATAAATATAAATGCGTAAAATCTTTAAATATATACAAATTAAAATGCAAAAGTAAGTATAAATATATATAACCACGCAGAACTACTGAAGCTGGTCCCCGGTACAGAAAACAACACACTTATCTAGGGTGGTACGATACCCAGAGTTCGACGATGCAGAAACTGCAGCCCTACGGTAGAGTCTTCGGGAAGAAAGGAATTGACCAGACGATGGGGTCGATTATAGCCTCTCCAGCTGTGGAATTTCCTACTCATGTGGGTGTGTGTGTGGGTATGTCTAGCCTCGTCCATAGAACCCTAACGATATGCCGATTTAATTTGCACGGTCGGAAATGCACGTGAAGCGTACCTAACGAGAGCAATTTAAATCTGACATAACCCATAAAAGAAATATAATTTGCCACTTAATATTGAGGGAAGCAATCTACCAAAACTCCTAGAGAAGGCTACAGCTGAATGAAGCAGTCGAGTCCGTCTTACAAACCAGCGAGATACTTCCAAAGGAAAGCCTGAAAATTTGCGAAACATGTGGATAGAGATCGAGTCAGATGGTGATAATGAGGTTAACTCACCTATATACTTAAATCCTGCACCAGCAGTTAAAATTCGCTCCAAACAACAAAATATTCTGCTCAACAGAACAACAACAAATGGTGCATCAACAATGCTTATACAATGTACTTTGTAAACAGGTGCTGAAATTCTTTTAAACAATTTCTGTACCAGTTTGTTATTTTAACTTTGAGACCAAAATCTCACTCTTCTTTAAACTGAAGCCTAAGTTACGCATTAAGTCTTTTAATTCACTTTAGTTAGGAAGCTGCGAGCCATTGTATAAAATATAAACATGTCCATTTGCAGTCTGGTGGCGTGTTACAACTGGAGGATCAACATTCTCTAACAGAACTGGTGGTATTGGAATTGGGATATCTAGATTATAAGATAGTTATAACAGTGGATTGTACATTTTGGTAATTAATACCTGTCTTATTCTTTCTGACATAACCCATTGCGTTGCATAAGCGAAAATAATAATCACCGTAGTTTTGGTTCAGGTCAAACCGTCAAAATCCAGCTTTACAAGTTTCTGAATGATATTAGTACATGTCATTTTATCTTAAAATTGATAAAGAGTTAAATGTCTGTGTAAATTATTATTTGTTTATCTCAGATGTTTTGAATATATTTATAACGCAATCTTCAATTCCCGAATACTTATAAGAGCTTCTTCCTTGTTATAAAAATTGTTTCACTTGATGATGTTTGGCTCAAGGCATTCAAAACATCATGTATATTTTTGAAAATCTGTGTTTCGATATTAAGAAACAATAGTTGCAAGACTTTTATATTATTATGGAAATCTTGTTATGTACTGATTTTTTAATAATGTATTTAGAGCCTTTTGATGTTTTCTCCACAGTCCATACAAATATGTTTCTCAAAACGGTAAACATGCCGTGGAGTAGGTTATTGTATTTTTGTTTTACCTTACTTTCTATTTTGTAATGGCTGAATCAATTTAGATACGGTTTTTATGATGTAGTTGCATTTTTCTACAAAAAAGTTTATAGATATTTAAATCTTTGATTTTCGCCTGCTTAGGTACCCTAAATATATTGAATATATTGTCCTATAATATGCATGAATATATTTTCAAGATGACACATCATCTACAGCCAACCTTGACCTGTTATGATCCGCGCTCTATATGCCATGGATTGTAAAACTGCACATTTTTGACTGTCAGATTTATACTTCCATAGAGACTGAAGTTTCCTTATAATGTTCTCAATATACTAATTGAAAATAAATATTCTTGAGTTTAGTATGGATTGAATCTTATGGATAATTAATTGTCATATTTCAATAATCTTCACTTTGACCATAGAAATATCAAGAAATGTTTGCTTCCTATATTTAAAGACAAACTTATTAAATGGAAACATATTATTCGGATTACTTATTACACCCTTTTTGAGACCTTGATTCTGTATATCAGATCTTGAGTCAAATTAAAAACCGCAGTATCATCATTAAACACGTGCTAAAATTAACTTTAACATTAAAAATCAATGTTATGTGAGCACGAAAATAACCTGAAGGATATTTTGAAAATAAAAAAGTGATATTTAAATTGAGATCTGTGTTCAGACAGCTTGACTCTTGTCATTATTATTTGAAGTTATTAAAGATATACACCGACTGACGTCAATGTCTGATGATTGCAAGGATGGTAAATCACATTTAAAATTTCGGTACATTGTAAAATATATATTTTTTCTGCAGTTACATCAGGCAGAAAAATAAAATAAAATTATTTATCTGACACCAAACATAAATTAGCAAATTTTCTAACTGGCGAAGTATACTTTTACAGCTTTATTTGCGATTGAAAATTAGTACTAACTGATTGTTTATGTAGATAGTTGTTTTTAATAATTCAATTATGTCACGAACAAATGTGAAGTGTTATTTATAAAAATTTCTAAAATTAAAGTAGACGTTAATGCTCTATCGCCAATTAATGTTTTCCGTACGGGGGTCAGGTGTTTAGAAATGTCTTTCATTAACTATAGCTGTTTATTAATCAAAGCTGTATTTGCAATATTATGAAAAACTTTCCAATAAACATGTGTAGCCGAGACGTAAATGCTAAATTTGTGAATGGGGAGGCACCGGTCACCCTCTTCTGTAGGCACTATCTTCTAATTTTAATTTGTATTAATGTACAAGGATTAGAGTAGAAAATTTACAGCATTATAGAGAAATTGTATCTTTCAGATATTTAAGAAAATCAAAAAAAACTAGTGAAGTTCCTTATTGTTATCTAACTTACAATTGCTAAAAAATTCATTTTTATCTAACAGGGGTATTAGGCAATTTCGTTACAGGCAATCTGTCATTTGGCCAATTCGACCAATGGAAGCCGAGATATAAAAAAAAATGTAATAGGAAATGTCATATTATAGCCATATCAATACGAAAACGGGTGTGGCCGGACGTACGGATTATTCCGGCACCGGAAACGGTTATTGTCTTTAGTGTTTACAATAAGTTAAACCTACCCCTACATACCCTATTCTTACTTAAATATTTCTTTCGCTATAGGTACGACTCCAATTTTGTATAACACATACATTGCAGTTCTTAACGATGTTAATTTAATAGAACAAAACTGAACTGTAAAAGACAGTCTTGGTATTCAAATTTAGATTAATTTTGTAAAGATAAAACCATTTTCAAAACTTGTATGTATACATATACCGGGTGTTAGAAAAATATTGGAACGGTGGAAAATCTCGAACAGTTTGCATCAAATCGAAAAATAAAAAAATACGTGTCAAAAAATTTTCAAAAAACTATCTACTGATACCAAAATGACCTCACCACCCTGTGGGTGGGGCGAGGTGCAACTTGAAAAATTAAAAGAAAACATTACTGTTTCAAGAGTAGCATCTTTGTGCCCATCGCAAGGTGTCGCTGCAATCGCACAAAATTGAAATAAACCTTAAGCGTCCATAAGTTTGTAAATATTTACAAACTCTAGCTACTCGTGTTGACAAAAAAACATTCAGTTTAAAAAACAATATCTGTGATACCTTGGTTTTTACGAATGTTTTTTTTAAAGTGTTCTTAGTAATAGTATTTGTTTTGTGAAATTTCTACGAGAACGTTCAGTTCCTTCCAACTTTTGTAGAGGCAGGAGCGCACTTTTGTACTGAAAAATTATTTCATTTTTCATTAGTTCTCGCGTTTTTTTCTGCATGATGGCTACTTTAACAGAGGAAGATAGAGTTTCTCTTTTAATGATGCGAGGGTGGGGCGATAAAGAAAGGTCCTATGATGAAGTTGTGATTTTATTCCGTGTAGATCAAGTGGGAATTTCGAAATCTACTATGTCCCGTACCATTAAACGATTCCTAGATACAAGAACAAATAAAAATCGCCCAAAATCTGGAAGACCAAAATCTGAAACATCGGAAGCTCGACAAATGGAAGTGGCCCAGGCATTTGTTGAAAATCGAAGGTTATCTCTCAGAAAAGCCAGTCAACAGCTTGATATGAGTGCATTTTTAGTTCATAAGAATTGGAAACTTTTGAAATTTCATCCTTACAAAATTCACCTTCGCCAAGAGTTAAATGAAGATGATTTTGATCGGCGACTTGAATTTAGTGAAATAATGATGGAAAGGAGTAACCAAAACCCAAATTTTTTGTCATCTCTACTTGTCTTCTCAGATGAAGCAACTTTTGAAGTCAGTGGAAAAGTTAATCGCCGTAATTTCAGATATTGGAGTGACGAAAACCCTCACTGGATGCTTGAAATACACACATAGGATCCACAAAAATTAAATGTTTGGACAGCAGTTTTTAGGGATCGAATCATAGGACCGTTTTTCATAGATGGAAATTTGAATGGAAAAAAATACCTGGAAATGTTGACAAATCAAATAGTTCCCGCAATACAAAAGATTGCTGGTGATGAGTTCGATAATGTTTGGTTCCAGCAAGATGGGGCTCCTCCACACTGTAGGGATACTCTTAGGGACTATTTGAATGGTACTTTCGAAAATCGATAGGTCGAAGAGGAACTATTGAATAACCATGATTATTTTGTTTGGGGTTACGTGAAGGGTAAGGTTTATTTCACTAAACCTCGTGAATTGGAAGAGCTGAGAAATGATAAGAAGTGCTATTGAAAATTTTTACGTTCGTCTCGGACAATGCCAAGAAGTCAATGGGCACCATTTTGAACACCTGCTATAATTTTGAAATTAAAACATACTAGTGTAGCAGTTAAGCTGTAAAGTAATTGCCTCAACTGGCCGAAATCCTCAACTAGCCTGAAATGGCTGAGTTACCTCCTTGCCTTCACTGGCTGGGATCAAGAACTTGTCTGAAGTGGCTGAAGTAATAGGTAAAACCACTGTTAGTTTTTTTTTAAATCGAGTTTTTTATTCCCTGTAAAAAATGTAAATTGAAAATTACTAGCTGCTAATAAATACAGAATGTTAATAGTTGTTGTAATTTCCGCACGACCGTGTAAAATTACTGTTCTCAAAACAGCTCGGGAAATCATTTACTTTTCATATTTTTTTAAGTATGCGTTCAAAATGTTCATGTTTCCACTCAATTTTTTGCGATTGCAGCGACACCTTGCGAGAATCGAAGAAAATGCCCGATATAAAATTCACGTATTTTTGGCCGTAGAATCCGAATTCGCTATAAAAAATATGGATTTTCATTACAAATTTCAAAGTTTCCCCCCGCCCCATCCACTGGGTTAGGGGTGGGAGGGTCGAATCCAATGTCATTGGATAGATTTCGTAAATATAACAAATACGTGTTTTTCAGTTTTTGAATTGGACGTTTTTTAATGGGCACAAGACGCTACTCTTGAAACAGTAATGTTTTCCTTCCATTTTTGCGATTACAGCGACACCATGCAAGAATCTAAAAAAATGTCCGGAATAAAATTTACGTATTTTTTGCTGTAGAATTCGATTCCGCAATAAAAAATAGGAGTTTCCATTTGAAATTTTAAAGTTTCCCCTCGCCCCATCCACAAAGTGGAGAGGTCATTTTGGTATCAGTAGATAGTTTTTTGAAAAATTTTTGGCACGTATTTTTTTATATTTCGATTTGATGCAAACTGTTCGAGATTTTCCACCGTTCCCGTACTTTTCTAACAACCGGTATGTTACTTTACTTTCTGTATGCAATGAATACCCTGTAATAATTATATCTTTAAAATTTTGAGGTGGGGTGGAAAACGGCCTATCCATAGTCTTTTGAATGCTAAACTATGTATATTTTAATGAAGTAGTTTCTTCCGGGTCTTGCCGTGGTCGTCGAACTTGACTTGTTTCGCTTATCATCCTGTCAGCTTCTCCAGAAGGATTCTAAAGACTATTTTTAAAGACAGTCTTTAGAATCCTTCTGAAGAAGATGACAGGATGATCAGCGAAGCGTTAAGTTAAGTTCGACGACCACGACAAGACCCGGAAGAAACTACTTCATTAGACAACAGCCGTGAAAGCCTGCATTCTACTATGTATATTTTATTCAATAAAGATTATTCTATTCCGTTACTTAAATAAACTACATTTTCTTTACAATTGTTATTAAGCACATTTAAATTAATAATTTCTGAAGTGACGTCACTAAACTGTTTGTTTCACTTTGCGGTTATAATCAGTTTACACATGTGATAAAAGCCAAACAAATTTTCGTATTCCAGATAACTTGAAATTGCTCTTAAATCTGTAAATAATACTCAAATACATGTATACAATACATAGTATCATACATTATAAGCGTGCTGTATTTGCCGTTGTGTCATTGCACTAGAATATATATAATATTAAAATAAAAAGATCACCATCTTCCTTGGATCTGCAAGTAAAAAATATTTGATCTAATCTGTTATAAATCATTCCAAAAATATAGGACACTTCACGTTGCTTTTGTAATATAGAGATAATAATAAACGATAGTTTCAGATACATAAATTTAACAAAATAAATAAAAATATATTTTGGTGGCCATAAAATTGTAATGGAAATTTTTGTAGGTTTTATTTAATATGATATATTTTTGAAATATACAGGATTACTGGTAATTCGATACATTCCTTTGGAGATGTGATGGGGCATGAGCTAAGGAGTATATCTAGCCCTAACATACATTATGCAAAACTCAATAGTTTTGGAGATATTTCAATTTTTTTGTTTTTCTCAAAAAAGTAGATCTTAATGTCCTAAAAGTTAATTTTCGAAAAATTTATTTGACATTTTTAATTTTTTTTTTACTGGATTACTTGTCCAATATTATAGATATCCGTTTGGAATGAAAAATATCCGGAAACATTTCGATCATATGAACATTTAAAATAAAAACTTGTAAACATTAGTTTTTTATATCAGCTATGAAATTTACCGATTAGGTTTTTCAAAAAATTATTAACGTAACATGCGTATAAATTATTATAAAAACTGCCTTATTTCAATAGCTATCTAACAAGGTACAAATGTTCAATGTACCCTTAATAGTTCTAAGAAAATACTAGTAAAAATAACACAAGTAGTACGAATTTTATTTTTAGATAAACAGTAAAAAACATTTTAAAAGTAGAGTTTAATTCTTCATTAATTTCAAAGTTGTACTTTATTTTTTATATGTCTTGCTCAAAATGGGAGCCCCTATTCCGTATACAGACACGGCGTCTTCTTATTTCCGTCCTTGTTACTCTGGTTGTCAGATTATGCCTTATGTGTTGGGCAGCATCGACTATCCTTCGTCTAAGGTTTTCTATAGTATTGACTGGTGTGGCATAGACCATCTCCTTCATATGACCCCATACGTAATAATCAAGGGGTGTTAAGTCAGAGCTTCGCGCTGGCCAAGGTATTGGGCCCGCTCTTTCAATCCAACGGTTAGGGAAACGTTGATGAAGTAACTGTCGTACTGTCAGCCGATAATGTGCTGGAGAGCCGTCGTTCTGAAACATCATTCGCTGTCTGACGGCGAGAGGAACATCTTCTAAAATCACCGCCAGATCATTTCTTAAAAAAATTTCATATATTTCCCCGTTTAAATTTTGAGGAAGAAAATGTGGCCCTATTAAATAGGGGCCAATGACTCCCATCCACACATTAATAGAAAACTTCATTTGGAAACTACTTTCACGTGTTAACTTGGGACTTTCCTCTGCCCAATAATGTAGGTTGTGGAAATTTGTTATACCCTCGCGATTAAATTTCGACTCGTCCGTCCATAAAATACTTGTTAAAAAATTTGCACTTTCTGCATCTGAATTTAACATAAAGCCGCAGAATTCAACTCTCCTTCCAGGATCACCTTCCTCCAAGCCTTGGACAGGAGTATAGTGGTAAAGATGACATCCAACTCTACGTATCGTAGACCAAACTTTCCATTGTGCCGCTCCGGTTAGTCTTGTGACTTTATTAGTTGAAATTGTTGGGTCTTCCTCAAAATACCTCAATATTTCTTCCTCATCATCTGGTTCATAAACGGGAGGAGCACCAGCGTCACTTCTGCTACATTTCACGGAGCCAGTTTCAGCGATATTTCGATATGCCGTACTGAATACACGTGCATTTGGTAAGCGGCGGTTAGGGTACCAAAGACCATATTCTCGGCGAGCTTCAGCAGCGTTGCCGCCACAGTATCTGTGAACGATCCATGCTTTGATGGAAGTCTGAAGGACGTGTTTTCTGCTCGAAAAATTAAAAAAAAATAGGAAAAAGAAAAAATTAATTTTCTTTTTCCTCAACCTTTTCTAAATTCTAAATAAAAATATTACGTTCACAAAATTTTTTAGGGTTCAAAGTGACTGTTTCAGACGGAGATTAATGGATAAATCATACTTACTGTCGTTTATGCTTAACTGCGGCTCTGATGGTATCAATTGGAAGACGTCGTAACACTATAAATCTAACACTGTCTGTTTCACACTCTCTTAAAATTAAATCTGAAAGGGAAATTTTATTAGAAAACACAAGTAAAAGACAATATAAAGTTCAAAAAATGTATATTAAATCTTTTAAAAAATTTATGTTTTTACAACAACTTCTTCAGAGAAAATGTTAACAAACAATGGTCTGACCCGTGTACAACACATGGTGAGGAACGGGACGATTCATACGGTACCAACTACCATCCAATATGCAGTTTGAAAAGCTAACGATGCACAAAAAGATTCAAGAAAAGTTTCATGTAACTGAAATTTTGGTGGGCTTATGCTTGCCTGTCTTATAAACGTATTTTATTAATTCACATAAATTTTGGTCGCTCCTCGGAGCTTAAAATTGCTTGAAGCGTATCTACTTCGTTTGTATTATGCAATAACAAATTTTACGTTCAGGCAAGGCAGATCCCATGCACGTGTGAGTACATGGTAATAATACTTTTTTGACTCCGAATCACTGAGGAACCGGTTTAGGGCAAACCCCGTCAAAACACATCATTTCCCCGTCAAATCCGACTGCTAGGAAATGATGGGGGTCCCATGTCGCTAAGGGCTATTTTCGCTATAACTTCCGATATACTTTGAATAGTCGTTGGACTAACTTGTCCTCATATTCAACACTTCGTAAGAGTTGCAGTGCTTGACAACGTGGATTCGTAAAAGGGTTTTTAATCTTGAAAATTTGGAAGTTCAAGTCCAATTTTATTATACTTTCTAAAATTGGGTGGTCGGGGCGACATTACGTCCCTGTGCAGCGACATTTACTACACTTACCAAATTAACGCTCCTCGAAGAGTTAGCGAAAATTTGGCATAAAAAACGCTCCGAAGAGCAAAAATATATTTCCAAGAATTAAAAACCTCCTCCACGGCGTTTTTACGTGAAGCACGCTTTTCTTACGAAGTATTTCCTAAGTCGGATTTTGTTACAACGTCGAAAAGTATATCGGGGTTATAGCGTTCTTTAACATATCCATAGACAAACAAGATATCAGCGTATTCTGCGTTGGCATACGCGGCCATGGCACAGAAAATACAATAACAACAACTAATAACAACAACTACCAGCAAAATCAAAATCTTCGATAACTAATTTAACAAGACCAACAAACTTAAGGGACACGGAGATAAGAATGTCAGTTAATGACATATATGCACAAACGTCAAAGTCAAGGACTGACTGACTTAAATGAAAATGAACGATTAGTCGTTTAATAAATTCCGCCACCAGCATTATCATTACTAATTTTTATTAGAACTATCAAGGGTACATTAAACATTTCTACCTAGTTAGATAGCTATTGAAATAAGGAAGTTTTTATAATGATTTGTACGCGTGCTACATTAATATTTTTTTGAAAAAACCTAATAGGTAAATTTCATAACTGATTTAAAAAAAAAAAATTTTTACAAGTTTTATTTTAAATGTTCACATGATCGAAATGTTTCCGGATATTTTTCATTCCAAACGGATATCTATAATATTACAAGTAATCCAGTAAAAAAAAAAAATTAAAAATGTCAAGTAGATTTTTCGGAAATTAACTTTTAAGACATTAAGATCTACTTTTTTGAGAAAAACAAAAAAATTGAAATATCTAAAAAATTATTGAGTTTTGCATAATGTATGTTAGGGCTAGATTTACTCCTTAGCTCATGCCCCATCACATCTCCAAAGGAATGTATCGAATTACCAGTAACCCTGTATATTTGCAACCCATGAAAAAATCGGGTAACAAAATTTTAAAATTTGATTTAAAATATCATATTCATATTATTCTCTATTTTACATAAGACAACATATATTTTTGAATTTAGATAAGTACTTCAATTTTAATATTTTGATTTTATTGGCGTAAGCGTAGTTTGACAATCCTCGAGGGACCTCGAGATTTTTATAATCGAGTCTTTCATTTATAATGCAGTCAAAATAGGATTTGAAGTGTAACTTTTCGAAATAAGCAATTTTATGGTTGGATCCTGTATGGGAGGTGCTAAGCCCAGGTAGAACACTAATATTGAACCAATATTGGTTTAATATTACAAAATCGTTGGCTCAATGTAAAAAACGCAACATTGAACTAATAAAAAATGTGAACATTTTTGTATATAGACTATTGGTTAAGAATTATTCAACAAATATTAACAAATCATATCATATAATATTTTATTCCAATATAAATTATTATTTGGTATCATATATTGGCCCAATATTTAATGAAAATTTATCCTAATGCCCAAAAATGGTAAAGCTGTAATTTATATAAAGTACAATTATTCAATAATGATTATTATTTTAGAAACCCCATTAACAAAATCTAGAAGGATTGTAGTAAAACCCCCATCTGAAATATTTAACTTGTGTATGGTAGGTAAAACTACATCATCTGTAAATTACTAAAGACATCTTGGGCCTTTGTTAGTACAGATTAGGTAAGCATCGCCGCAGTGAATTTCCCTTTGTCATTATTGAACCACATTGCCTGGAGACCCTAAGTTAGAAATTGTACATTTGTACAAGCATATTGCAAGGAGAGCCATCTATTGCAACATATTGCAATCAACCTAGGTGCAGCACGACTATCCAATGTAGATATAAATAGGTTAAATAATATTATTTAAAAGAGAGTTTAACAATATAACCTCAATATGAACATCCCAATATTTTAAAATTAATATTTGTCGTTATCAGTCGATTTTTGTTGTGCTACATTACTAAAAAGTTCAATAACAACATAATAACATATACACTTTCCAATATTGGAAAAACAATATACATTGGTATTAGAAAATATTGCCTAAACAATATAATTTCACAGATAGTTGACAAATATGAGTTAAATATGAGTTTTCCAATATTTTAGAATCAATATTTATCTTTATCAATCGATATTTTGGTACAACATTATCAAAAAATGTAATAATAATATAACACGAATATAGACTTTTCAATGTTGTAAAATTAATATTAATAGATATTTATCAATATTGTCTGCGTTTGGAATGTGTTAAAACAATATACTGCCAACATAGTCATTTTAATACCAGTGTTTATTAATATTATTTCAATATTTTTGTTACAATTTCAATGTATCTATATTGATCCAATATTGAACTACGGTCTACCTGGGAGGAGGAGTACCCAAAAAAATTTTGTACTTCAAAGACCCTACGCTATATAGGTCCGACCAGGACAACATAAAAGAAATACAATCTTTGTAATAAAATTTTCTATAAATCGTTTAATGTAGGTCACAGGAGCGCAACTATAACCTACAAAAGGGAAAAAACTGGCTAAAAATAGTTTTTGCTTCAATTTGCTGCCCAGAGCCGCTGGGTGAACGTATCAGCTTTCAGAAAATCTGCCCATTGCTCTAACAAAATCACCTTGAAAATTTGGTGCAAAAATATTAAACCCAGTGTGTGCAATTCAATTTGTTACTTAAAATTTGAATTGGCCGCCATTTTATACAGTTAAGTCCAAACGGATCAAAATGGCCGATTTTTTTTGCATTTGTTTAAAACTCAATAAATAGAAAATGAAAAATAGTTATTATTTCTTTATGCTGCATTGCCGAATTCACTTCAGAATTATCCTTAGATTCCAGTGAATCAATTTCTTCATCATCTCTTGGAAGGCTAACATAGATGTGTTTTACAAGATATGTTTATCTTGGAGCTGTTCATAACTAATTAAAGTCTCTGTTTCCATTTTACACGTTGGGGAAATTCATTTTTTAATTATTGGGTTTTTCTACGGTATCAAAAAGCTGGGATCAAGGAATAACTTTCTAAAAAAAAAATCCGTTTTGGACTTAATGGCATAAAATGACGGGCAATTTAAATTTCAAATAACAAATTAATAAAATTACGCACACTGGATTAGTATTTTAGCACAAATTTTCAGGGTGTTTTTGTTAGAGCAAAAGGCCGATTTGAAAAAATAAGGGAACGAGTTTTTTCAGGACTTGTTTCCTCAGGGGGTCCATTCTGGTTCTCTCGTTCGGCATCTTTGCTGACATGAAATAGTGCATGAAAAGGATTATGTTTTCTAGAGTATATAAATTTGAAAAGCAAGAATAACATAATAATAAAAATAATAATGGATAGACATATATATAAGTCTGTGTGATCACTTTCACTATGGTCACTGAGTGTTTTTAGTTTGTGTAGATGGGTTTCGTCAGCCATGCGTTTGATGTCTGCGAGACGGTCCATATCTACTTGTCTGTAGGGGGTAGTTTCCTGGTCGTTGTTTCAAGTTGTAAATGTCCTTATTGGCAGGATCTCCAAGGGTGTTCCTGGAATAAGTCCAACTGTGTTGTGATATTCATAGCCGTGTTCTTGGCATTGCTTTTCTATCGTCATATTAATAGCTGGTATTGCTATAACATACGCATTGTTTACTTGTTCGAGGATGTCGTTTTTTATGACAACCTCTGTGGTCTGGCAGAGAGTAGTTTTGGTACCGCTGAGTACTTGGGGTAGGCAATCTCTTTGTGAAATGGCCTGCGTCACATGGTACAGGCACAGGTCCTCGATGCGTGGGCATGGTAGTTCCTCGTAGTGGTGATAAGTCGAGTTTATCAGGATAAATGGTTTTAAAGGAAATATGGTTTTGTTTTGAACAGGTATTGGAAATAATTGGTAATAATCGTATAAACTTTCGCTCAAAGTTGGAAAGTGAAATATGAAACATAAGGTTTGTTTTGTATAATGAATTTCTGTTTTTATTACCTGATAATAACTCTGAATGTTTTTGAAATTTGGGGTTCCTCCGACATACAACGTGTTCATTATTTGCGTTATATTAATGAGTTCATTTATTGGCAGTATAGTACTGTGTATTGAATCTAGTTGAGCAAATAATATCGCATTTTGTATGTTATCTAGTATGGTGATCAACGATAAGCAATCTATTATCATATTATCTAAGAAATTTTGTAGTTTTAAGAATAGTGCATATTTTTCTAAGTTTTGTTCAATAATTCTTAATCTTGCATTTATTTGATTTTGATTCATAGTAATTTTTTGGAAAGTTTGTATTGTTTCATTCATGAAATTTTTTTGTAATTGTTACATAATTTTCTAAATCTGTATGCATTTCTTTTTGATTTGATTCTAAAGTAGATATAGCATTATCATATCGTTTCGCGTCATCCGAATCTAAAGTACCGAAGGCCCATTTGTATGCTTTTCCAACTATGTTAAAAAGTCCTCTTTTAGGTCGCGTGTTTCCTAATGGTTTTATATTTTTTAATTTTTCCTCGACTTGGTTTATTAAGTATTCTAGATGTTCGTGAATATTATTTAATTGGGGACACAATTCGTCTTTTATCTTGATAAGGGGCATTATCGTTTTTGAATTTATTTTTATACTTAGTATAGGGGTGTCAAAATTTGTTAAATCGATATATTTTATAAATGAATGTTTTTGAGACGTAATTCGAGCTTTGCCAAATGAGAAAGGGAGAATGGGATTTGATATTTTATTTGTCTTGATTTGGGTGTGTGCTAGCGTCATCAGTGACAGGATGGCTAGTTGTCACAGCATCTGAAACAGGTAATTTACCTTTTGGATTTCTAGCTGGTTTAAGGGTTGATTTGTGACGTGTACCCGTTGTTGTCAATACTTTGTTTTGTTGGTCTTGTATTACCATAACTGGTTCATAGGGTGTCGCAATTTTATTTCTTAAAGTTAATTTTGCATATGCGATTTTATGCGCTTTAACCGGTTTTGGTTCGTCTCTATTTTCGTTAATTTTCGAGAGGTCTTTTTTCGTTATTTTCATTTATGACTTTTTCCATTGCTTTTAAGTTCGCGTTATGTTTATTTACGTAATCATTAATGATATGGTGTTCTGACATTTCAAAGGCCGTTTTATTGTCACAATCTCCTTTTATAATTTGGAAAGGTGTATATTTTGTCGCTGAGTGTATACTGTTATTATATCCTAAAATAGCATAACTCATTAACGTTTCGATGGTTTGTGATTTGTGCATTCCTGTTTTTAATATTCGTAACCCTTCTAGTAAGGTAGAGTGAAATCGCTCTATTGGAGATTTACTACCGGGATTTCTTACTGTTGTAAAATGTAATTCAATACTGTGTCTTTGACAAAGTTCTTCGAATAAAGCATTTTTGAATTCGGTTCCTAGATCGCAAGTAATTTTTCTGGGGATACCGAAGTGTGTCATGAATTTTAATAGACCTTCGCAAATATGAATTGCTGAAAGGCAAATAGGATAAGCTTGTCCAAAACGACTAAAGCTGTCTATTACAGTTAAAAATTTCTGTTTATTTACAACAAAAGTGTCTATGTATATATGTTCAAAAGGACGGTGTCCAATAGGAGTTGGTTGGAATATAATTTTATTCGGGTGTCGTTCGTATTTAGTTTTTTGACAGGTAACACAGGTGTTTATATAATTTATTACGTCATTATTTAAATTTGGCCAAAAGTATAATTTTCGTAAAGCAAGGGTAGTTTCTTTAATGCCTCGGTGCACCGTTTTTTGTTCATGGTGATATTTTATTTTCTGTTGTTGTGATTCCGCTTTTTCGATATCTTCGAGATAGTTATTTGTTTGTACTAATTTATACGCTGAATGTTGGAAGTGTCGCTGTAAAATAGGGATAATTCCTTGTAAAATATGTTCATCGATTAGCATTCCGTGTAATGTTTTGGGTTTTACATATTCTTTGAATGTTTTCACTACTTCGATTTCGAATAAATTTTTATCTCTGTTGGGAAAAGTTATTTGATATCTAGTTTTTATGCCAAAGGGTTTTGTAAGCTTTACATGAGTGCGGGTAGTATCCTCACTTGCTGTGATTATTAATTAATATTTAAATGTATTAATCGCGTTTTCTGAAATGGGAATGTCTAATATGGGGTTTTCTATGGCGGAATGTATTGTTTAGTTCGATGATTGTGCTCTTGGGGGACATATCTGCGTATCTGAGATTATGTTAATTTTTGAAGCGTTTTCTGCTATTAAATTTTGTGGGATAACATTGTCATCTGGTCGATTTTCTAGGTCAACCAGGTCATCTAGTGCAGTTCGGGGAAGTCAGTTTCTAACTTATTTTTGTCCGCGTTGTCTAAATTTCCGGCAATTGATGCGTTTTCTATCGGGTGTATTTCGGGTTGAATTTCAATACGCAAAAGGGCGTCTGCTACTTTATTTTCCTTTCCTTTTTTGTACATAATGTCGTAATCATACTCCATTAATTTTAGGCGCCAGCGCATAAGGCGGCTATTGGGTTCTTTCAAGTTATTTACCCATTGTAACGGTTTATGGTCCGTAATTATGGTAAATTTATGTCCGAATAGGATAGGTCGATGCGTTTTTACGGCATGAACTATACTGAGCAATTCCTTTTCAATTGTACTGTAATTAATTTCGGCTGCGTTAAGGGTTCTACTAGAATATGCTATAGGTTTGTCACTGCCTATAGGGCCTTGGGAAAGTACACAACCTATTGCAAATTGGCTCGCATCGCATGTCAATATAAAGGGTTTAGTAAAGTCAGGATATTGTAATAATGGTTCGTTAGTAAGTATATTTTTACAAGTCTCGAATGCTGACAAAAATTCGGGTCTATGAACAATGGTTTCTCCTTTTTTTAAACATTTTGTAAACGGTTTCGTAATCTTCGCGAAATCTTTTATGAATTTTCTGTAAAATCCGAGTAATCCTAGAAATGATTTTATTTCACGTGCTGTTTTAGGAATAGGAAAGTTTTTAATTGCACGAATTTTATTAGGATTCGGTTTTATACCTTGCGGTGTTATAACGTGTCCTAGGAATTCTACGTTTTGTTTTAAAAATTCCGACTTGTCTAATTGTATTTTTAATTTACATTCTCGTAATTTGGAAAAAACTTGTTTCAGGTTTTGAATATGCTCCTGAAGGGATGTACTGAATATAATTATGTCGTCCATGTAGATTAAACATATTTTATTTTGAAGTTCGCGCAAAACATGATCCATCACGCGTTGAAATGTGGCAGGGGCATTTTTGAGGCCAAATGGCATACGTAAGTATTACTAGTGGCCTTTTTCGACATTAAAAGCTGTTTTTTCAATACTATTTTGATCCATTTCGATTTGATGAAAACCGCTAGCTAAATCTAGGGTTGTAAAATAGTTACATTTGCCTAGCTTGTCAAGTATGTCCTCGATATTTGGTATTGGATATCTGTCATCTACTGTCTTTTCGTTCAAACGTCTATAGTCAACGACAATAAGCCATTTTTTCTTTTCGAATGCGTCAGCCTTTTTGGGAACAATCCAAATTGGGCTTGACCACGGTGATTGACTTGGTCTAATAATTCCGTCATTTAACATTTTATTTATTTGCGTGTTTACCTCGGTTTTATGGTAGTGTGGAAAACGATATGTTTTTACGTGAATTGGAATTTCATCATTTGTTTTTATTTCGTGTTTAATTTTGTTTGTGAATGATAATTTTTGATCAGGATGGTGAAAAATATCGGAAAATTTATTTATAAGTTTTAATATTGCGTTGCGTTCTTCCTCGTTCATATGATTTGTTCGAATTAAATCATTTAAATTTTGTTGGCTCGTCTGATCGGGGTAGTTAGGTAATGCATGTTCAAAATTATAAATTTCAAATTCCTCGGGATTATAAAATGTTGCATCAAAGGGTTTTAGTATTTCTACGCATATTGTTTGATCGGTATTGTTCTGAATTTCGAATCTAGCTTTAAAATTTTCAGCATAGGTCAAAGTTTCCGGAATGTATAGTCCGAATAGGTTTTGTTCTGGAATTAAAATATTTCCTTCGCGTTTATTTACGTAAAATGGTTTATTAATTGTTTGATAGGGTGGAATTTCGATTTTCGTGTGTAATTGCGTTTGTTTTTCGCGATATTTAAATGGTATTTGAATTTTTGTGTTATATAAAACTTGTTTTGAAAGATGTATTTGCAAATTTAATTTTCTTAAGTCGCTTAAACCTATAATTCCGTCGAAATAATCTGAAAATGGATATAATGTGAATTCTATTTCTTCATCGGTTTGTAATTCTTTAAAAGCGGGTATTTTTGCTTTATATACAGTTTCGCGTTCGCCTATCGACTGTAACAATGTGGGTGATTTGTACATATAATTAGGAAAATATTGTTCTGCAACAATCGGTCTTAACATTGATACATTACAACCAGTATCAATTAATAATTTTAGGTCAGGGTTTGTGGTTTGAATATATGGTAAGGCGTTTGGGCTCTCGAGATTAAAGTCGTAATTCGCGTCGTCTAATGGTTCTTGATGATCATATGGATTGTAGTATTGATCGTTTATTTCGTATTCCGCGGTTGACTGATAAGTGTCCGAATTTATATTGTCCTGGTAATCGGGAAAAACATAATCGGTGTTATTTTCAAATTCAGGTTCATCATTTATAGCGTTTAATTATTGTACGGTGTAATTAGGTACTTGGGTGCGTTTATCCCATGGAAATTGCTGTCTAACTTGACTAGGGGTTAATCTTGGTTGCGGTTGATTTTGATAGTTTCTGATTCCTGTAAAGTTTTGTCGCGTTTGAATTGACATAGGTTCCGGTGCGTGTTCAGGAACTCTATTTGGATTTGGTTTAAAAACATTTTGTTTTTGTTGATTTCCAAAAACTTGTTTATTCGTAGGGAATCTATAGTTTGTATTTTGTCTGGGTTGGATAGGTATAGGTCGACTTGGGAAATTTTGTTGTTGTGGCGATTGCACGAATTGATTTTGAAAATTATTTTGTCTATACGGAAATTTTTTTTGTTGAAATTTATTTGCATTTTGTTGTCCTACTTGTGTTTTAACGGGTTGTTGTTTAGTAATTAAATTTTGTGTTTGCACTTGAGATTGAGTGAAATTTTCGTTCTCAATATACAAATTTATAGCTTCCTCTAAAGTACTGGGGTTTCTAGATCTGATAAAATATTCAAATTTCGTAAAAAGACTTTTAAACTTTGGGATTCATATTGATTTATATAAATTAATTTTTCTTCTTTTGTAATTTCCGTAATAGGACGAGAATTTAATTTCAAACAAAGTTTACTCCGGTTCGTCTGAATTCGTCTAGCAAATTCGAGAGGGTTTTCATTACGATTTATAATCATGGTAAATAAATTTTGTTCTAGGATGTCTATGGATCGATTATCGCGAAAAGTGTCTCTGATTTGTTGTTTAGTGAGTGTCCACGTATTTAATTCCGGACGGGCGCCTATTAACATACGGGCTCTGTCTCTTAATTTTCCGCTTATTATGCGGAATACATGAAATTCGTCCACGGCATTTATAAATGGTTCTAATTCAAGTTCCGATCCGTTATAGGGTGGTATTGCGTCGGCATACAGTTTTAGAACGTTTACGTTCACTTCTAAACGAGCTGGTGCTGGGGCAGCAGTATTTTCCATCATATTTAGGTTTTTATTTGTGTCAGAATTATTTAGAGATAAAGATAGAGAACTGAGTGAACAGAGTATTGAATCTAACGAATTATCGGTCATAAAATTATAAAATAAATGTTTCACTGAAAATGTTGTTAATAATAACACAGAAAAATATTTTTTATGTATGGCACTTTACACAATTTATACTACAAAATTTCTTAATTAAATTTTTTTATGATGGTACCTTGGAATCTGACCACAGGTCGCTTATCTTACAAAGTATAAGATAACAAAAAGTATTCAGAATTTTATTTATGATGGTACCTTGGAATCTGACCACAGTTCGCTTATTTTACAAAGTGTAAAATAACAAAAATTCACAGAATTTATTTGTGTATGATGGTAAAAATGAAATTTTATTTTACGAAGTGTAAAATAACAAAAATTCACAGAATTTATTTGTTTATGATGGTAAAAATGAAATTTTATTTTACGAAGTGTAAAATAACAGAAAAAATTGAATTCTTACGTGCTAAAAAAAATTGATTCTTACTTGCTAAAATTATTTCAAACTTGAGAAAGACTTGAAAAAATTTGAAAATTGACTTTTTTCTTTGTTTCTTAATCTACGTTTCACACGATAGTGAATCTGCGAGATTTTTTCACAGTGATTGTAAATACTCGACAGTTGACATGTTCTCACCTACTAACTAAGAATTTTTTGAGTTTATACGATATATACCCAGAAAATGAACAAAGGAAAACAAACTAGACTTACCCTGGTTGGAAGAGGTGTCTGCTGAGCCTTTGGAGATGTTTACCAGCGGGAACTGCACTTTTTCTTCTCTTTGGGTCGTTTTACAGACAAAGAGATGAAACTCACGGTATTTCTTCGGTAGAGCACCTTCTACAAATCCGTTCCGACTGCGCCAGTTAGGTCTTCATGCAAGGAAGATGCGTTTTTAAAAACCAAAATAAATTTGTTGTTCACAAGAAGCTAACTTTATTGCGATAATAAGTTACAAGTTGCTAGCTCGAGCTTGGTAATAATCTGACTAATAATTGAGCAGCGCTCCTATTTATAAACTAACAGTTGTCTACTAAGCAAAAGATTATTAAATAGAACGTCATAAAGCTATATCAGCAAATGATAGCGCTGCATACATAACTACCGTTAAATCGAATAACCCTAGTGTCTCTATACGACGTGGATAAACTGCGTCGATCGTCAGTGCTTAACAGAATTCCCCAGAGGTGGCAATGAATGACGAGGACGCTCTAGCGGTTTTAGGATTAACCTTGTGTCTAAAAAGGAGGATCTGCCGATTGGAATTGATTGTTCAATTGGTGTTGATATTGAGCTTGTGTTGACATGCATGGTTGAGTAGAATAAGTAGTATTCACAAATTCAGGACCTTTTACAGAGTGAGATAGAGTTAAACTTCCCATTTCTGCCAATAACAATGTATCATTGATAATTTTTTCTGCAATGATTCTCTGTTCTTTTGGTAACTCTCGTAGTTTCATACTTAGGTTTTTTGCGTAAAAATCAAGACGATCTTCTCCAACTTTGGGACGTTTCAAATGTTCGTTTACGTTTCTGACTACTTCGTCAGTTAATGTTTTCGGCTTCTTTGTAGGCCTCTGTCGACTTGGTGTCCCTTCATCATCAATTTAACAGTGATGGGATTCATGGGGAGATTGTACATCTATGATGGTTTGAGATTGTGGCAATTCAGCTGCCTCATCCGGTCTTTCCCGCAAAAATATTTAATAATACATCACTTTGCACAGGGTATCCCAAATTGGTTGGTTTTACAGGATAACTCGAAAATTAGATGAGAAAAGTAGTTAAGATCCCATGCCATGTTTTCTGATTTTTAGTTTTTTTATTTTTTTTATATATAGGGCGATTTACAAAAGTTTATATGATATTTCTACAATGAGATCTAAAAAAAAATTATGTGCGCCACTGAACTCTACCTAGGTATATATCCAAGGTTCCTTTGATGTTTTTACAAAAAAATATTTCACCTGGTTTTCGGAAGTTTCAAAAATCTCCCTATATATTGATAACTGAACAATACAACGTACTAAAAATTTGATTATGCCGTCCTTAGTTTCAGCAAGTAGTGGCATATTGACTATCGTATTCAATCTCTTCTAATTTTCGAGATACCCTGCTATACCAACGAATGTGGGACACTTTGTACATAATAAATATTCTTGTTTAAGTTTCCTCAAACACAGGATGAATGGAAAATAATAAGTGCCTCCTAAAAACACTGGTTCATTATTTATAACTATAAGAAAAGGTTTAGCATAGTACTGATGGCAGTAGTGGACGCAAAATACAGATTCATTTTACGTGATTTTGGCACAAATGGTAGGGTATATGACGAAGGCGTTCTTCTAAATACTAAGTTCTATGAAAAACTTGCAAATAACTCATTAAATATTCCACCGGGAGAAAAATTGAACCACAGTTCGCGCAAACTTCCATATGTATTTGTTGCTGACGACGCGTTTGCTCTGAGAAAAGACATGATGAAACCCTTTACACAAAGAGACGTAGCAGACAATACAATGAAAATAATTTACAACTATCGAACTTCAAGGGCTCGTCGTGTAGCAGAGAATGCATTTGGAATATTAGCAGCAAGATTTAGAGTTATAATATATGATTTACAGGAAACAACTACTCAGCGGGCAAATACCCCGACCTGCATTGAATTACACCTTACAAATCATTAAAGAATGGTAACCAATATCATTTGTCAACTCCCTGACCAGTATAGGTCATGGAGCAGACACGCTATACGCCCATAGAGACATCTATGGTGTATAGTAGCAATTGACCATTTGAGAGGTTTCACTTACCTCTCACCACTACTCAAGATTTAGAGTGTTTAGGACAGCAATAAACCTTCACCCAGAAAATATTGAACCTGTTGTAATGGCAAGCTGTGCTTTGCATAATTATTTAATAGCAACATTGCCTACTTATGCGTCTGCAGAATGTTTTGATCAAGAAAATATAGAAAACGTCACGATTACTTCAGGTTTGACAACAATGGGTTCAACGATGGAGCCTGTACAAAAAAATGAAGTAGGTGATATTCCCAACAAAGCCAAACATATAAGAGAAGAATTCATGAATTCTTTTGTAAATGAAGGAAAACTACCATGGCAAGATAAATTTATATAGTGATAGATTTATATTAACTTATTGTACTAGATCAATCAATAAAATACTTATATAAGAACCTAATGTAACTTCTTAATAAGCCTTACCTCATTGGCGTTCTGGTCATTTAAATTGGATCTAGATGTTTTGGGGGTCTCTTGTTCATTCAGAAAGGTGAAAAGCTTAAAGTACCATAACTGTCGGGTGTAAATATCGTTACTTCCTGCACCTGACTTTTCGCTTACTTTAATCTTGTTTAATTCCTTTTTGTACGAAGATCTCATATTATTTATCTTTTTAACCACTGTGTCTCTGGTAGCCTTTGCATCTATACTTTTATATATCCCCAATAGCCTCCTGTAAGCGGCATCTTTTTTGTTACGATCACGGTATTCTTTTATTTTTGTCTGCTACAAACAAGGTTTATTTCTATACGCTTCAATGAAGTCTTCCAAAAGTTCTCGGTGTCCGCTGCTTTGACTTTCTTCATCAGGCTCAGACATGTTTGTAATAAAAGTGCGCGCCTGAATTGGCTTCCCTAATAACTGAATAATCGGCCGCTTTCGGTACATACGTCTACAAACTACTGCACAGTTGTAATCGACACCGGTTCGTCGACGTGTCGAAAAACAGACTTATAGGCTTATAGGTCAATAATTTTATAAACATTATTGAACTGAAGTCCGTTAAAGGCAAAAAAGAAGAAAATAATTGATAAAACCCAGCTCATTGTTAATATTTTAAAGGAATCACATGCATTAAAGTTGCCTTTATTTGGGAGGGAGGTGTAGACGGGATTGAATTTATGATACAACTACAACATCCAAAAACATTGAAAAGGGGAGCTCTAACATTCAATAAGAAAATTATTCCGGATTACTTTCCAAAATACATTTTGTTGTGATTAAGCGCCAAGAAGGACTTGTCATTAATTTAATACTTTACGTTTTACAATTTTCTACAAAGTTTATGTATATTTGCATGTTTATTGTTCGATGTAACCCTTACGTAGGTATCCTGTTTAATTTGTGCGGAGTTTCTGAACATATATAGAAGCAATGTATCATTCATCACCATTGTGTTTTCATTAATATTATATGCACTTGAAATAAGACTCCAATGAATAAAATATAATTTTTTACTTACGTAGAAACAGGACATTCACCTTGACAAATGTTTACGAAGGCCACCCCGAAGAAGTGAATGTAATTTTTATTTTAAAACATTTATACGGATACATTTGGAATAGTCAATCAGCGAAACAAATTATATTGCAGACCTATAAATAGGAAATCTGCCAACATTATGTATATTGAACGTTAAAAATAAGCATTAAGATATATTGCTTCCTGTGATAGTAAAACTTCACCTTCATAAATGATAGTAATCTGACTCTTATATTTAGTACATTAATGATTGTAAAGTATTTACGTGCATGACAATTGAATATATCCCTAAATTGCACACGTAGAGGTTCTTTAAAACAAGATAGTTAGACCAGTCAATATCCAAACAAAAAAAGGCAAACATCGCAAACGCGCATGTATCTACGATTTTTCAATATGTTGTTAGGACCCCTGAGAGTAGTTTATACCCAAGTTTGCAACCCTGAAAACCCCGTGCTCTCCCGTGGTGCTCGAAAAAGTGCGAAATTCGGGCACTTGTTTCAGTTTTTTCAAAAAAAGTACCTTAAGGAAGCGATTTTCGGGTATCTCTAGGTCAATTGGTTGCGGAGATACAGCTAGTCAAAGATGGACAATTTTTTTAAAAAGTGAAAGTTTATCGATAGGGTCATTTTTGAAGACACGTACCGGCCAAACTAATGGTCCTAGAGAAAAGTCATGAGCAAGCAATTGTAGAGAGTTGAATTAGCTTCATTTGGTTAAAAAATGGTGCATCTAGGCCTCATAGTTTCCTCAAAAACAAAAAAAAATAATAAAACATAGGATTTTGGGAAAATGATGAAAACATTGTACTGAATAATGTTGGTATGTATTCCTTTAAAAAAACGTTCAAGAATGCAATTTTAACATTTTAGATGTAACATATGACTTCAAATAAACATATACTAAACAAGTAAACGTAAACATAAAATAAACAACGTAAACATAAATGTAAACTATAAAATACTATTTACAGTCAAGCACAAACACCGTAGTAGATTAGAAATTCGCTCTTTGGAAGGGCCAGGTTTCATCCAGTCTGTGGGGGGGGGGGGGGGTAGTAACGACGTTTTCTGGAGGTGGATGCGGGTCGTCCACATCCTCGTCCAGGACGATGGGGGTGACATTGTTGCACAGGAGCATATGATAGAGCACTTGAGCCCTGCCTTTCTGCAAGTGCACGACCCTAAGCACCCTTTCTTGCATTTTCAAGCCACCATTCTAAGCAGGGTTTGAGGAGCGGGCTCTGCCCACATCGTGACGGGCGTGATACCTTGTTCGCTGGTCGACCTGAAACCATTTATGCATCTGGTGGTAGGTCCACCAATCTGTGGTGGAGGGAGGAGTGGCACGGTTGATTTTGGCCGTTGCTGCCGATTTTACAAATGCTGAGTATCGCAGGGTGTCCATCTCTTCCGTAGCAGTTCATCAAGATCTTCTCGCCAGCATTTCCTACATTTTCTGGTTGGAGATTGGATCAAGGAAAATGCTGGCGGGGTCTATCCAGTGCGGTTTTCTTTTGAGGATGTTGCACCTCTTTAATAATAATAATAATAATAAGTACACACCATAGATAATGACACCATAGGTAATGACGACCCACTTTATCCCGGAAGACTCTAGAAGAGCCTTCGGTGGGGGGGGTTATACATTTAGAGACAAGGGACACACACCCAATATCCGTGTATAGTGGAAAAATCCCTTTCACAGTATTTTCCACTGTTACGACCGGGGATCGAAACTCTTAACTTTTGGGTAAGACGCAAGTGCGCTCACCTCTCGACCATCAGTCATACTATACTATTGTTATAATAATAAACCTCTTTATTTTGAGGGCGAAGTTTGTCTTTACGACATTCTTCCACTTAACCCATCTTACCTTGCCTGAAAAGGGCAGAGGTGGTGTCACACCCACTGATGGCATGCAGGAACAAGACCATCCCTCGTGGTACCTGCATTTCTCCACATGTGAAGGAATTTGTTGGATATTGGGCGCACTCTGACCTACCTCTGCCGCCTTTCTGGAAGTACCGTTCGTCATAAGCAATTGAGGAGGACCAGTAAGTCGACGTACCCCCAATGATGAAAACTTGGTCGAACGACGAACTCTTGGAGCGGGCAGTCCTCACTATATTAGCATCGGCGTCTTCTTGAGATTGATGCACCTCGATAATTTGCCTCCCAAATTCAGTACGCATCATGGTGATCAGTCGGCGTATGTTAGATTCACTCGAAAGCACTTTTGCTTGGGGTACTTTGATGGGTCTTGATTTATCAAACAAAATGTCGCTACAGGAAATAGAAGCAGAGCGTCGCAGGTGTTCAGGTGATTTAGTGTTCCTCATAGCCTGCATCTTATGAGTATCCATCAAAAACCACAGCTACGTTTTACCAAAGTGGTTGACCTGACGTATCCCGCCATAATGGCTCTGACTGAATCATTTCGATTCCAGATCACCTTGTGCATGAGGTAACCACCATCGACCACTGTGAACGCTCTGTTTCCTGGGATGATGTTTTCAGTGAGCGGTGTAAATGATGAATAGAAGGAAGATTTTGTACCCTTGCGCATTTCTTCTTCATTGAACAAAGACAACGGATATGGTGCTAGCTCATGGGCAAAAGACTGCTTTCAATTTTTGGAAGAAATTACCCATTTTTGACTGGCTGTATCTCCGCAACAAATGAACCTAGAGAGCTGTTGTGTTGTGCTCAAATTTAGTTTGCTTTACAAAAATTTAGAATGGAGATACCCGAAAAATGCTTCCTTAAGGTAGTTTTTTCGGAAAAACTGAACAAAATGTCAGAATTTTGCAGTTTTTCGAGCACCACGGAATTAGCACAGGATTTTCATTATTTAAGATTTGTCGCTGCTCTTCTCTTCGTCTGAATTTTCATAATTTGAAACTGGTTGATCGATTGTGATGCTTTTTTTGTGATTGATAAACGCTTTATTTGGCAAATTCGCAGATAAATATCGCTAACCTTTCAGGCGGTGGAGAAACTACGATTAAAACACTAAACTCATTACTGTGCTCAAAAAATTAATGTACTTACATTAATTTTAGCAGTAACGTAATAAATAAATAATTATGAGGACATGAATGAATACTAGAAGATATTGTCTGAAAGTTATTTGTGGCATTCTACGAATATTCTTTCCTATTATTTGGGTTTTCTACCACATGTACTATTATCCTCTTCAAAACAAATCACCGAATCTACAAAATAATAGAATTATTGGAAAAAAAGCCTCTGCGCCCGTGACGTTTACGCCAAAGGAAAAGTCAGAGGTTATGTTTTGCAAATAATATAAATCGGAATAAACACAAAAATAATGTATTTTGCTGACGTTTCGGAAAGTAATCTCTTTCCGTTTTCAAAGCTATTTTTTGAAGAACTCTTATTTTGCTGTGTATGTCAAATACACAGCTTTAAGATTCTGTTTATGTTATTTCCATAGATACTTACTACTTACACAGAACATAGAACTGATGATATTTTTTAGATAATGTTGAGTTTGTTAAGTTCTTCTTTTAACATTGACATACACACAGCAAAATAAGAGTTCTTCAAAAAATAGCTTTGAAAACGGAAAGAGATTACTTTCCGAAACGTCAGCAAAATACATTATTTTTGTGTTTATTCCGATTTATATTATTTGCAAAACATAACCTCTGACTTTTCCTTTGGCGTAAACGTCACGGGCGCAGAGGCTTTTTTTCCAATAATTCTATTATTTTGTAGATTCGGTGATTTGTTTTGAAGAGGATAATAGTACATGTGGTAGAAAACCCAAATAATAGGAAAGAATAATACTAGAAGATATTGTGCTCTTTAATGGAGTTGTGAAAACTTTTTGAAAACATCCTGAAGGGTGTCATAACTGAGCATTTTTTTTTTTAATTTTAGGCTATCCAACCTTTATATTAGGGCCTACTAATTATTTTATTGTAAAATAAATAATGGTTCTTATTACCAAATTACAACTAAACACTCTACACTAACAATCAATAAACTAAATGGAAATAGAATAATTAAAGTTTTTGTGTAAACTCGCATTAAATCTATTTCCAGATTGAATCAGGCCTGTGCATTTGGCCACCCACAATACACGAATTACCTCGGCCAAAAGCATGCTGCACTCTAGCGTCAAAACATTTCATGACTCATATTGAGATATGCAGAATTATTTTCAGGATTTTTTACGTTTCAGTAAGTGCTGCCCCTGTCGCTGAAACCGAAACTACTTGTCTGAAATCTCTAAAAATATCTTATTGGTGAATCTAAATAAACAGAGACTTGCCCAATTCACTGGCTATTATTAGTCGGGATTATTAATTTTAGTTTATAAAAGACGATTACGTCAGCCTGAAACTTGTAGTACTGGCTCCGCCAGAAATTGTGTGTAATTTGTTATACAATATAGAAATACCAGCCTGGTAAAAAAATATGAGAAGTGAAAAAGGAAAAAAAATAATATATCATTTTTAAATAAAAACCCAAGTTATTCATCAATTTAGTTCAGGAAAATACATTTTCTTTTCTTGATTTCTTTAGAGCGGGTATATTCGTATAACACTTGCAAAGTGAAATAGGTACCTAATAGAGTGAATTTCCTATTTCATTGTATGTTTCATTTATTTAAAACTACATAATATAAATAATAATCAATTTCAATAATATACAAAATTAGACCGTGATATATACGAAATATTTTGAAGAAACGGTTGTTACACCAATATTCAAAAGTGGAAATAAGACGTCCCTCTCTAATATCAATCCTTAACAAAATACTTAAAAAAGCAATTAATACTCAAATGGTATAATTTAAGTCAACAACAGAGCATTTAAAAAACTTACCGTATGCTGTATAACATGGTTTCAATACAGTATCACATTCACAACTCCTTAAGATTTAGAGCTGCAGAGACGTAGTTCTTCAACTATTTAAAACTACTTAGAAAATAGAAATCAATATGTGGAAATAAATCAGACACTGAGTCAATCTAAAATTATAGAATATGGGACGCCCAAGACTTGATTCTGGGTCCTATAATTTTTACCATATAAATTAATGAAGTTCAATAAATTCAACAGGAAAGATAATATCGCATGCCTATGATACCGCTATAGGTATTCTATGTTATCGACAGCTGGAAGGAGCTTACAATATATTGATATATTGAGAAGGATTTGATACTTATTAAAAGCGAATATGGCAATAAATTAGTGACGATAAACTATACAAAGACATTCTACCTGCTTTTTACATCTTATAACATAGATCAACGGAATTTTATAAGTTAGCCATTAAAAATGACAATAATATTTTTGAGAAAGGGCGTCAACATATAAAATTTAATATGTGTTAATTATACCATACAAAAATTAACAGAATTATTTTTCAAATTCAAAACATTGAAGCGCATTCTGAACATCAAGCCACTATTTACAAAGCGCTTGTTAAATTCATTATAGATTATGGGATAATAGTTTGGGGTGGAGTTGGAAAAACTTATATGAAACCATTGAATACATTCAAAGAGGAATTTTAAAAATTATATTGGCAAAAATTATTGTATCTCTAACCCACTAGCTATTTATAACATAAAGCTCTTGGAGATCTATTCATGTTCATGTCTTATAGGCTTTTCTATCACATATATCTACTGATCACAAACTCTACAAAAATAACAAAATGAATCAGTATATTAGACTTATAATATGTTAATACATCGACATCAAAATAAAAACACTAGTGATGTTACTACTATACATAATTACAACGCTAGATTTACAGTACAAAAACAACTTCAATATCTGGAAAGTGCAAGAACCTCTTGGCTGAAAATTCTTTGAATATTAAAATAATAATAAATAAATTTTTTAACTGCCTTCCAGATCACCTAAAGGCCTAGACTTATGTGAATAAAGGTGACCCTACAGCTCATAGTGGGATACAAACCACTAATGACTCATCTCGTTATATCGTACTAAATCTAATCCATTCAATGAAGACCTTTATCATTGATAACATGGTACAATTTACATTACTTTAATATAGGAAATGGAACATAAATGGACAATAACTAAGCAGTACATAAATCAGCAATGCCTACAATGCAGTAAGTATAAAGGGTGTTTACTTTTGCAATGAAATTGTTTAGTTCTAAACTGTAAGATACAAAATATATTAACAATGCTGCACTACTCTCTATACCAGTTTATAAACAAACCTTTCAAAATCGAACATGGTCCACCATCGTTCTGGTGGGACTCTAATTGCGACAAAGACAACTATAAAGAAATTTCGTAGCATCAAGAAACCTGATCGGGTTTCGCAGCTAATTCTCTCTCTATACCATGCGAAAGCGAAACGAAACCGGAGTTCATATACAGCAAAATGTTGCTTTCTGCGCCATCTGGATATTTCTTTTCTTTTATAAAAAACACGTAATCATTTAACATTGGTAATTACATACGAAATGAGTTCTTTATCGTTTCATCTTTCACATATATACCTGTTTTTAACTTGCCATCTTATTCCGGAATTGCTATTGATGTTTGAATTTTGAGATCTGTCAAAATAATACGAAGTATTAATCACATTTGTGCAGTTTTGATTTTAAATTTTTGGCTCAAACACTAAAATATTGTGTGTGTTGTGTTAACTTTAAAAATATCCAAAATAACAAATTTGTAATTATCTGATGTAAAAAAAAATGGAAATGTTTAATTGGAAAAACTCATTGAGTCGGATACGTGCCGGATATGTTGGGAAATAGATGTTTCCTAAGTATTACACATATTGTTTTACAGGTTTTTAGAGAAGCGTCGGTAGAGTTTACGTCTGCACCGCACATTTATGTAAGTGCTTGAGTGTAAAGGTTCAGTTCTTTTTACATCCGGATTTCTTTTTCATTGTCAATATGGATAAAGAATTTGTGTGCGGAGAATTAACGAAATCTGATGTTCAAATTATCAAAAAAGTTCAGTGGCTCGAGGAGTCTCAATTTTCTTTTTTTTTTTTCGTACATTTTACGTACAAATGTTCATTACGAAATACGAATTACAAGTTATGTGGAAAACTATAATGCGATTCAACCAACCACACCTGGAAAAGACCATATACAACTTTTGCATCGTCTAAATAATTGGACATACAGTTCTTATGATGGTCGCAGTGTTTATATTTATGATTGTTTACATAATAAAGCTAATCTTTTACATTCGGAGCAAAAACTCTTTCTGCAGAAACTATATCTTTATTTAGCGATTACTAATAACGATAATGCTCGATTTCCATTTCTACAACAGCAGACAAATGGTTCTGATTGTGGAGCAATAGATTTTGCTGTTTCTTTAGAATTTATTATTCGCCCTGAAAATGTTGTATATGAAATGTTTGAAGTAAATGGTAAAATTATCCTGTTATTGTACTTTATTACTACTTTCAGTGCTTTTCTTGTTCGCCTGTTAGAAACAAATTTATAATAGCTAATTGTGAAACTGCGTACTGATTCATAATGAACATATAAATGAAATCGAAACCCCACACACCACAACACTGCCAATGTATATTACAAGCTAATTTTCTATATGGCTTCCCCGCACCCTCTGGCCATGCATCATGTTTATCTTTTTGAGTATACTTCATTCTGAGCATTATAACCTTTACCAAACTGAACCAAACTGGAAGACAATAACAAAAAGCGCTTTACCATTATCGTAGTTTCCTGCATCTTCTGGCTACCTTTACTTTCTGATACAGATTAAAAATTCATGAGATTGTGTAAAGCTCATTTTTACCCTTATTTTTTTTTATTTCAACAGACTAAAATTTCTCCAATTAATGTGAATTGATGGTAGAGAATAAAATAAAATAAAAATCGCTTCACTGCTACCATTAACCAAATACTGATTAGAAATTTATGAAATCGTGTAGAGCTGATTTTTATCCTTATTCATTTTAACAGACTAAGCTTTTTTCTACTTTCCCTATTAATATATACTTACTTATGGCAAGGAATAAAACATTACCAATCAGACATTTCTAGAATCGTGTAGAGCTTATTTTAAACCTGATTTATTGTGAAATACAATTTTTTAATACATAATGATAACCAAAAGCAAAATATTTCAGGTCATAAATTGTTGAAATCATGTACAGTTCATATTTCAACATTGTTTTCATAACAATACGACCAAAAATCTGAAGCTGGATTCCACAGTTGGAATCTACTACGGGACTTGGAGAAAAACTGTATTTTCCAAACGTAGGTAAATAATTAATTACTTGAATTTCTATTTTTAGTAGTACTACCGTAGTAGGGGTACCTTTTTTGCTGGCTGGGATACAATGGGTATAATTCAATGGAATTATTCAAGAAAGGCAGCAGCACAAAACACATTCCATCATATGTAATAGAAAAAATTAGCACTTCACACGAATAATTCTTTTAATGAACCCACAAATTGGTGACCCCGACAAAAGAAAAAATTAAAAACAAAAAAAAGAAAAAAAATTAAGCTCAACAAAAATATTTATGGGAGATTATAAATTTCAATATCAGTCAGAGGTGGTTCTAGACAAAACGTTAATATGGAAATCTTTTATCGAGTCGATCATAACTAGATGCAACAAAGGGATGTATTATTCAAAATTAATCACTATAAACTGGTAGGGTGCAGATGTAAAGGTTGTATTACTTTTTTGTAAAGCATATATTAGGTCAGTTATAGATTATGGGTGTATCATATATGGAGCTTCAAATAAATCTATATAAAATAGGTTGGAAATTACTCAGGGAAAAGCGATTCGGATTTGCTTTTTTTTGGGATGAATTCCACTCCTATCGGCCCACTTTATGCTGGAGCTCTTGAATTTCCTCTTGATACAGTAACAAATTTGGGCTAAAACACTTTTATTTCAATACTTTACTACTGGACAAAATTTCAAGCTTAAACTTATGCAACATATTTTGGCATAAGATACCTTCACCCTCCCTTGACTACGTCTTTTTGATACTGAACTTGTATATTTTGAGCAATTATCTATTAATATTTTAATAATTACATTGATTTATACAGCCCATCAAACCACCATATTATATTAAAAATTATTTGATCGACTCTAATATTTAAAGAAATGTGTTGAATCTGTTTGATAAATAATATTTACATAGATATATCTAAAATTAATTCACAGACTAGTAGAGTCTATTTAATCCTATCATGGAACTATTTCAGTTTAAATACTGATTACTCTGCCTTTACGGTTGAGGTATTACTGATAAAACGATAGAACCTCCCCACAACTACAATAATTATTCAATTCCTTCTTTGTTCTTGTGAACGATCCATCTTTACGCGTCTGAAGGACTTTTATTATAATTTCCAAAGTGGATATTAAACGTTCACAGAGAAGGATTCAAATCAACTGTTTCAGATGGAGAATAATATAAAATCCATACTTTCTGTTCGTTTTTGCTTAACTGCTTCACTGATGGTACCAGTTGGACGTCGTAAAACTATAAGTCTAACACAGTAAATACTAACACTTTCTTAAATTTAAACCTGGAAAGGAATTTTGAAACACAAGAAAAAGACAATATAAAGTTCAAAAATATATATTAAATCTTTTTAAAAATTTATGTTTTAAACTTAAAAATGCTTGAATCGCAACGACTTTGAATTATATTTTGCAATTACAATTTGATACGTTCAGGCAAGGCGGTCCCATGTACGTTCTGAGTACACGGCAACTATGCTTTTTTGACACCGAATCACTGAGGAACCGGTTTAGGGCAAATCCCGTTAAAACCCATCATCTTCCCGTCAAAATCGACTGCTAGAAAATGATAGGGCACTTTGACTAGAGACTGGATTAACTTGTCCTCATATGATGAACGCATGAGTTGCAGTGCTTAACAACGTGGATTCGTAAAAAGGTTTTTTATTTTCAAGTTTCAGTTCGGTTTTCGTTATACTTTCTAAATTTTGTGGTCGGGGCGACATTACGTCCCTGTGCATCGACATTTAGTATACTTTCTAAAATTAATAAGTTTCTGATATTTTTGCATAAAAAATGCTTCGTAGAGCGAAAGTGTGATTGAATGTATAAAAACCTCTTCCAACGGCATTTTTACGTGAAGCACGCTTTTCATGCGAAATGTTTCGGATTTTGTTACAGTTTCGAAAAGTTCATCGAGAGTTTTGGCGTGTTCTTTAACATTCTCAATGCATTGAATGCAATGAATTATTATCAACGAACGATTTAAATAAGTTTACCTATGATGCCACACGCAACATTGAATCCAAATTTGGTTTGAAACATTCTTTGACCAATTATGTGAGGGTTCTGGATACTCCAGTAGTGTGTGTTATGTCTATTGAAAACACCACAATTACTGAATCTAGTCTCGTCTGTCCATAATACTTTTGAATGAAAGTCTGGGTTCTGTAGACATTTTTGTACGAACCAATCAAGTATGTTACTCTTCTCTCATAGTCATTTTCTTGTAAACCTTGAACGATGATTGATTTGTATAGGTGATAATAATTTTTCTTTAAAATGTTATGCACAGTAGTTGTTTTGAGAACATTTACCTGATTTGAAATTTGTATAGCATTGTCTTCTACGTATTCTAATACAATGTTATCTCGCTCTTCGTTATCAATCTCATAAGTATCATTTCTTGTTGTAATAATTTATCCACTTTGTGTTGGCTTATATATTTTGATAATATTTACTGTCGAAAAAAAAAAGTAAATGAATAATTTCAATTATGGAAGCAGTTGTAGCAAGGTCATTCATCGAGATTTTGATAGGTCTCATATTGTGGTATTTAGTGGAATGAAAAGTTAATGAAGCCATTTTGCTCAGTTTTTATGTAGTGTTTGAATTACATATCGAAATTTAAAAAAAGAACATATACAGGTTGTTTCTTTGAAAAATAACAAAACAACTTTTGGTCAAGTCCGGACCTGGATATTTCCTTTGCCATATATGTATTTATTCAGGATCACTAGCGTATTACATGAGCCAAATATGAACTAATTATTACATTCTATTACAAAATAATGACCAGAAGAAATTTTGGCAACAATACATAAAACACCCTATATTTTATCACCGGGTGTTCAACCAGCTTTTTCTATGGGTTATTCTGATTACCCTTGGTGTCATCTGACTCCCATTAGACCATGCCCGTTTTCTCGTGAAGTACCCTGTATACAAAGTCCAATTTGGTTTTGAATTATTTTTCACTATGCTTATAACTATTCCTTTTTGTTTCTTGCAATATTTCAATAAAATAAAAAGGAAAATGGTTCTCCGACAATTAATGTTAATCTAAATTTTGTATATTTCACACTATAATATGAGATGATCTAGGAACGGATAAGTAAACATTTTCTTCAGGCATTTATTATTGCTGGCCACAGCATACAAATATGGTTTCTTTGGCTTAAACATGTTACAAACAGCTAAGCATCGTTATTGGATTACCGCTTAAATTAGAACGAAGCTACGATGAAATAAAATTGGGCATTAATGTCTATAAAATTCAACAGTTAACTGTAAGACATAATGGTAAGTTCCATACTGAATCCGAAAGAGAGCGCTTGTTGTATTACGTTTAACTAGAATCTATTTTTAAACAACAATTTGCTAAATATTTGAATCCTCTATTTTATTTCGCGAAGTGTACTTTATGGAACCACTTTAGATCTCAGGCAGGTGAAACTAAAAATAGGATTTTGCTTTATTTGTTTTAGGCGGCCTTCACATTTGATATTTATCCAATTATTTTCATCCAAGTTTTATTAAATTACCAATTAAACGAATGAGAATAGATATTTTCTTAAATTTCTGGTTTGGTTTACTATTACTAAAATCTGTATTTATTTGTTTTAATTTAATTTATCGTTAAAATTTAACTGTTTTTCATTAGAGCGTCACAAGCAGCTCGTGGCACTCTTAACTACACTGTGAGTATAAATATTTGAAAGTTGGAGAAGAGAATTTCAATTAGAATTTGAATTTGTATTTACTTTAAGACAACAAGCGATTTTGCAGACCACGGCATCTTCTACAGAAACGTTCAATATAAATAAAACTCTATCAATATTATTAATTATATATTCATTACAAAAAAGGGTAAAAGTCTCTCTGGCAATTCGAATTGATTATTTATGCATTTATTCCCTTCTAAATCCAATACAATTAAATTTGTTTGTCATTACTGAAAATAATTCAATTAAGAAAAATATGTTACAATGATGGTAGTTGCATGTATAAATATTGCAGTGCATTTAAAGCTGTACTTGACTAAGGAAAGGACTACAAATAAAATTGCGCTAATTAGAATAAAGTAAAATCGAGCAATTAACAAGATTAGCAAGTTTTTTACATTCTTCTAGAATAATAGTCATGTGCAAAAAAATAACGCGAAAAATGAGTTTTTTGCGATTAATGTATTCTCACTTTTTAACCAATCAAAAAGTACCTTTCACAAAAATCGACCAATACAATTTTTTAAAGTGCGAAAAACGGCTATCGGTCAGTGAAAAAAATCGAGAAAAATGCATGTATCTCACCTTTTTCGTAGCAGCCATGTGCCTAACTAAGACTAAGCCTAAGGAGTCCCATATCCGTTTCCCCTGTATCATTATTAGAAGGCTTAATAGAGCTCCCCTTGCTACAGTGAGAGTTAATCGTATTGCTTACCTTATTCACAAACCTACCAGCCTTTGAATCTGGCTTTGTTTGTTCGCAGCATATAATTATTAGAACCAATACTGCTGGTTTCCTAGATTGTAGATTGTTTTACGGGGTCTTTTGGCTTCGAACAGCCTTACTTCACTTCGGCCTAAAAGATCTTTTGTGATTTACCCTACATCTAGTGGTTATCCCAGGATTCCCAGACTTTTTACAAAGCTTGTGATTTTCCTGGGAGCTAATTTCAATATGTCTTCCTAGAACAGGCGGAATTACCGCCTGTTCTAGGAATTTTAGCCTAGTGCGGACTAACACCTTGCATTCACAAAGTATGTGTTCCACAGTTTCAATTGCAGTATTGCAATATCTGCAATTATTATCTACCGCCTTGTCCATATTCTTGAGATGGTATCTCAAGGGGCAGTGGCCAGTTAGAAGGCCTGTGATTAGCTTTAATTCGGACTTTTCCAGTTCGAGAAGCCTTGTGGCATTCTTTGTCGAATAAGTTATAAACTTTTTCGCTTGTCTTTGGCCTGGAGTATTCCTCCAGTATGACTATTTCTGATCCTTTTCCCATTTTTGGATCTCCTCCGCTATATGTCCCTTGGCTAGGCCACAAAACGGTTCGGGTCCAATGAACGGTGCTTCAGCTCCTTTTTTTGCAAGGCTATCAGCAAGTTCATTTCCCTCATGCCCTGGCACCCACATCAAGGTAACCTTGTTGTTATTAGCCAGTTGCCTCAGGGATTGTCTACATACCCAGGCAATTTTAGATTCAAAGGTATAGAACCTTAGAGCCTTTAGTGCTGCCTGGCTATCTGATAGTATATAGATCTTTGCTCTTCAGATGCCTTTATTTAGGCATACCTGGGCACACAGATCTATGGGATAAATTTCTGCTTGAAAGATAATTGGGGTGTTACCGAGGGCTTTGGATAGCCTACAATACGGCCCTGCTACTCCCACTCCTACCCTTTCAGCCATCTTGGATCCATCTGTAAACCAGATAAGCGACCCCTGTTCCAATCGCAGTGACTCCATCTTGCGCGTCTGACGACTTTCAATTAGCACGTCAAACGGGCAGTCAAAATCTTGGTTGACTGGTATTGAGTCAGTGGGTTTGGTCATGGACTTCAGATGAATTACCTCCAGAATCCTTAAGTGACCAACCAGATCACTTGGTTTGAATTTATGTGCCTGGTGCAGTCGTAAGGCACTGAGTGCCGCCTCCTTCCTTACATGTAAGTGCAAGAGAAGTAGATCAAGCATAGCCTCCATAGCTGTTGTGGGACAAGAGTGCATTGCTCCTGTAGTCCCTAAACAGGCAAGGCGTTGCAGTTTCTGCAACTTTCCCTGTGCTATTTTTTCTTCTGTTTTTGGCCACCATACGCATGATGCGTAGGTTACTATAGGTCTGACAACCGAAAGATAAGACCAATGTGTCATTTTCGGTCTTAGACCCCAGTCTTAGAGAGTCCAGATGTGAGTTCTATATAAGTTTTTGGTCCAGGATTACTCCTAGATACTTGACTTCACTGGAAAGATTTATTATCGTGCCATTCAGTACAGGAGTTCTAAGATTGAGTCTTCTCCTTTTTATGAACGGAACAATAGTTGTTTTGCTCGGATTGACATTGAGTCCCTCTGACGAGTACCATTTGGATATTATATTTAAGGCAATTTGCATGAGATTGGAAATCATAATCTCAATTTTGCCCCTCACAGTGACGACCAGGTCATCTGCATATCCCTGGACGTTAAAGCCTGAATTACTCATTTTATGTATGGAGATCATCGACCACCATTGACCACAGCAAGGGTGATAGGACTCCACCTTGTGGACAACCCCTGACTGCAGTCACCGTAGCCGACTCATCCCCCACACTTGTGGTAATAATTCTGCTATTGAGCATGGATTGTATCCATTTAATTGTAGGTGACTATATTCCCCTTTTTTCCGCGGCTTTTTGTATGGATTCATAGGAGGTGTTGTCAAAAGCACCCTCTATATCTACGAAAGTACACATAGCCACTTCTTTTGCTGTAAATGTCTTTTCAATGCCTTGAACCAGGCAATGTAGAGCATTTATTATTGATTTGCCAGGTTGATAGGCAAATAGGCTGATGATAGGCTGGCTTCCTATATCTCCCATGCAGTAAAATTAGGCCAACACTTCGCGTACCGCGACCCTTCTACTCATGCGCTACACTTTTGGCGGTTAGATTTCAGATTTGTAGTGTATGCGTATTATCAAATTTGTAGGGTACTCCGTTGTGGCAAGAAATATATGATTAATTTGCAATCTGTCCTAAAATTATGAGAAGAATTTGTTTTATATGCAATAAAAAAACAAATTACAGGATTATCGGTGCATAAGTGATCGAAAATTATCTGTTAGAATATAATTGTCATAACATGACCTAATTTATATTTGAGGAATTTAAATTTTAATTTTAAGGTTCCCCATCGATAAAGACATATTACAAAAATGGATGACGGTGTGTAATTTGGTAGAAGGTATAGATGATGCCTCAAAATTATTTTTATGTTCAAAACATTTTACTACTGATAGTTACACTAACGTTCGAGCCAGCAATACAAAAAGACGTAAGTTTGATGCTTTGCCCTTATTATATCCTGTAAAAATTCAGGAAAATAATATAGAATCTGAGAATTCATTTGTGCCAGAAGTCAAACCAAAGCAGCCCAAATTAGAAACCGAATCAAATGAAAACCTACATAAAGGTAATTTTTGTTAGATATTTTCACACTTTAAATTTATATCTTTTAAATATATTTTAATTGAAGAAGATGTCTCTGCACAACTAGAAGAATTCGCAAACCTAGATATATAGGCCATATTAATTCTACCGATGTATCCACACCCGGAAGTGCAAAAAGAACCCTAAAGTTAACCAAAATGATTCTATTAAGAAAAAATAAATTAATCAAGAAGTTATATCAACAAAACAGAGCACAATTGTAAAAAATTGATCGTTACAAAATCTCTTTACCCACTTAATAAAAAAATAATAACGGAAGGTGCACTAAAAGTAATTATGGTTAGTTCTTAACGAATTTATCGGTATCTAGACATTTCATATTCACAGATGCTAAACAAATTGAATGCACAACAATACAGAGGAATGTAAATAGTCGAGTTGGTTGCCTATTTATTTCAGATCTAAACGCTACCCGATGTACACACTTGCTTGCCGTTTACTGGATATACAAAGTATTTTATCTTGTAAGTTAAGGCACTGAGCTCAGTATGTACCAATTTAAATCACTACTGAGTCGAGGCTTGAGGCAAAGGTTTCACTATGTTTCCACATTTAGGTGTGCTATCATGATCTTAAACATTGGTATAACTTGAGAAAATCCTAGAACAAATTTTACCAACGTATTTGTTATTTAATGAATCATACTCAGAATTATAATGTCTTTATTTTACTAAGAACATAATATAATGTGAAATGCATATCGTTTATTTATGAAAATTAAAAAAAGTTTTCTATCAAAATATTTGCTTTATTTACAAGTACCTGTATCAATCTATATTATGTATTAGGAATTATAATATCGACCTTTTGCAGAATTAGTCCACGCCTTTATTGTTTAATTATAACTTCATTAATAATTAGGATGAGATAACGATAAGTAGGTATGTTGCGGACAGCAACTGAAAAGCCACTACGTGTCACTTCTCCATTGTAATTTTGAGTTTATATAAAAAGGCACATTTAAACATATCGGATCAACTCTTGACAGATATTTCACTATTAAATAATACGCTAAATATGGGATGAGCACGTCATCTGTCATCTGATGAATATGGGACTTGTTAAACCAAACTTCAAAGTGTTTAAGAAAATACTTTCCAGAATCTCCCATTTGGATTATTTTCAACTTTAGATACAAGAATTACTTAATGTTATATACTTGCTGTCAATTATTACTAACTGCAACTTAAGACAATATCAATTGGAGATTTGCTTACTATAGTGAATGTGTATGCAGTTTACAAGGTTAATTTGACTGGAATGAGATGTAAGGGCACATTGCCTTAAATTCACAATATTTTGACTTTTAGGCCCTTTCAGTTGAGTTTCTTTAGGCTAGGTCACCACTTCGTTGTTGCTTTAATAGAGTTAAATATCTACACAGATTACTTACTTCTACTTATTAGTAGTAGTATAATTTATTTATGGAAAAACATTTAAGAGTAGCTGCATTGTTGCGACTGTTAGTTAGAATCAAGATTTTGTTTTCATTTAAAACATTGAATTAGACCCAACTGGTCCGCCGTCTCGCCCCAAGCCTTATAATATGCGATGATTGCGACGCGCCTCTGAAGATGTGGACGTGATGTAGACTTCCCAGTATTTCATTATAGTCACAAATAGTTTGATATAATGAAAAGTATAAAATTGTTTTTATTAATTTTATACTCGACGAAGATGATAATACGCATCCTGATTTAACTATCTGTCATCTGAAGGATCAGTACATGCGCGTAAGCTCTTGAGTACGCCAAGTCTTGGCTTAACAAAATATTCTGAACTGGCAGTATTGGTCTAATAGGTATATACCTATAATATAATAGCTTCGAACCTTATGGTTCGAAGCTATTATATTAAACCACCAGATAGGGGTGCCATAAGCAATCGAAGGCACGATGGTATATAATCAATGCAAAATACCAGGTATCTAAGTTTTTCCCTGCATTAGTTTCATTACAATAATTAGAGTAATTTCCGATTGCCGTCTTATTTTGTCAATGTTATTGATTTCAGGTAAGTTTGGAATCAATTATGAAACTAAAATACTTGACATCTGCTGACATTGTTAGTTTTTCACCTGAAAGTCACTTCTCCTGATGAATGAAATAACAGTGATTTTTGATGGCTTGTGTTAAGTTTATCTTTCTTTACTTATATTTTTAGTGACGTTTAGGATTTTCTGCATAAGTTCCTTCCTAACCTTATTATTGAATTTACTCCTTAGTATATCATCAACATAGCTTTGTATGATAAATTCATTACTATCAAAGATCTTGGGAAGCTCTTCCTCTATCTACAAAGTTCCACAGGAGGATTCTGCGGACAAACATTTGATTCCCTAAGTTACAGCTAGCATAGATGTAAATAACACTCTGCTTTTGAGCATGTTACCGATCCAAATGAGGTAGCTGGATTCGATTCCAGATCTATGACAGTCTTGGTTGTGGAATAAAATGAAGTATTGTTGAAGGCCCACTCCATGTTAAAGAATGTCTTCAGCCTAACCTCTTTTTATTCAGTTTCTTCAATCTTCTTATGAGATTGTGTAGTGCTGTTATTATAGATTTTCCTACCTCGTATACCTATTGGTCTGGATGTATTGGTTTTAATGCATGAATTGCTATTTACTTCCGTAAAATAATCCCTACGCCTTTAGCATTATCTCAAAGAATCACCATGCGTCTCCAATCACCAGGTTAACAATGCCAAGAATAGTTTCCTGTTTCACAATTGAGTTCACAGGTTTTATATCCACATAAGTCCACAGATAGAACCGATGTGATATTTTTTCAAAGCGCGCATCACTATTAGTCCAGTGCCAATAATTTTTGCAAAAAAAAAATTTAGCAGCATATGCATGGCCGGAAAATTTATAACTAATGGTACAGAAGTTTGGAAAAATCGATTGGACCCCAACAAATAACCGGATGTAGGGTGGGGGTGGAAAAAGTTGTGCTTTTAAGGGTGAAACATGGTTTTTTACGAATTTCGGCAAAACTAGGCCTCCTATTGAAAGAAGTTAAATGCAAAAGTTATAGATAATTGAAAGATCTACAACTTCCATTCTTATATTTTTTCTCCTATTTTTCAACATAACCTCAAAACTATTGAGAGAAGCGTCAAAAACTAATTTTTTAATTTTTTATTTCTATCTCCCACAGAAATGGTTCAATTTTAACGAAATTCTGTAAAAATGGACATTGCTATGTATCAAATAAGTTGTAATTTTTTTGAAGCGAAATATTTATTTTTTGATTTTATGCGAATTAAATTTTTAAATTAAAAAAGTTGATTCACGAGATTTTGATTTTTGAAAATATCAGGACGAGATTTTCTTCGTTGAAACCTCTACTTTAAGATGCTATAAAAAAATTATACTGTTACTGTAGAAAAATATTGTCAAAAATAGGGGGGAAACCAAAGCAAAGATTTTTTCAAGATCGATTTTTCCGTAATTGTCACGAATTCTCCATTGTTTATTGAAACGAAGTGTTGAGAGTGATACAAAATGGTAACTTCAATGTAATATCAAATAAGGGAACTTTGGTTTAAGGTTCGGGCTGTTGAGAAACAAATTGTTTAAGCAATAGAATTACATAAAAAAATTGTTATAAATGACAGTTTTTGTTCAAGAATATTTTTATGCTTCATGGACAGAAGTAAATTGAAAACAAGTTTATTGAATCAAGTATTTAAAATAATTTCAATTCACAAAGTCGGAATATAAAGTAAAAAATCTATTTTAACTTAATTTTTTTGGAAAGCTGCACTACATCATCAGATTCAACATAGTTTCCTGTTTCTTCAGGATCTTCAACAAAGGTCTTCGACATCGTCAAGGTCTTTAAGTTCATCAAGATCTTTATTCCCAATATTAATTTTAAAATTTGTAATTGCTTCGTCATCACTTTCCTTTGAATCGCTTATTTCCTCTAATGGATCTGTTTCAGCGTTAAAATAGTTTTCGGACCCGTGACAATTGGAGCATAAAATGGAGCATTTTATTCCATATTTGCGACAGCCGCACCTCTTACTATCGCAACCAGTTTCACAGCTGCAACAGATAGTTTTCAGCAAACTTTCAGGAATTACTTCTCTTTCTGTCAATTTAGGCATTATTCCGGTTAGATGATGTTTCCATCCCCAATCCGTAGCCGTAACTTTGTTACCAAGCCAAATTTGTAACTGAAAATAGGCCCTGTAGCAGTGTTGTTCAGCTGCTCCTTCAGTTGGTGGTAGCTTTTCTAAATTAAATGAACTTTTTACCGTTGCGGTTTGATAAATTTCAAATCTTAATTTGTTCAGAGACATATTTTTTACATTTATGAATAGACGCTATTAGTTTCAATCCATTTTCAGCAATTGTTTGTCTGCATCTTTCCGATACAAAATTTCTGCTACATTTTATAAATTTTGGTAAGCCAGTAATGATTTCACAATGGTTTTTTTCCTTTTCCGGCGAAATTGGAAGTCGTATCACATCCAGAAAAACAATGTAAAAACGCAACAATGTTTTTTTATTCATGAAGCTGTTTGAGTTATAGAATGTGTCTTTTGTATCACCTGAATCTTGTTTGTGAAACAGTTGTCTTGGTGAGTGAGCCTCTATTTAAAACAACTTGCCGAGACTTCATTCATATTTCACATTGTGGTACCGTTACTGCGGCATAGTGCTGGGTATGTGCAATTAACCTAAAATCGAGCTGTTAACGCGAGATTAGAGGGTACCTATCACATATTTTTGTTTTGGAAAATGAGAGCCAATGTGGATTTTGTCTGTAAAGTATTTTTTGTCAAGGAAAAATATATGTATGTAAAATTGAAAAAGACTTCTTAATAAAATTTGCAGATAATTTTACTTGGCGCTTAGGAACAAATACTATGCATGTTTGAAATAAAGGTTAGTAAAAAATATTTTGCCTTGAATTTGATTTGGGTCTTCATAATAGATAAATCTCCTGGTTACAAATCTCTTACTTCTTCATCAATTCAGTCATCGCTGTTAAAAGAGCCACCAAGAACCATGTTAATAGGATACATTAAATACACTATGACGTGCAAAAACATTAAATGGGAATTTGACAATGGAAATGCAGTAAATTATATGTGATGAGAACACATAAGCTTAATATATAAAATTACGATCAACAACGATAAAGCACGTATCAGCTGCGGACGCGCGGAAAATCAGGGACAAGTGGGTTGCATGAGAGCTAGCAGAGACGAACAAAAAAGAGCTGCGCGCGCGCTCGAGACCGCGTAGCATAAGAGCTGCGCCCCGTGATTTCAATAATTTGAAATATTTGTTTTAATGACATTATTATCAATTTATTTTTGTCCATGAAGCACAAAAAAAATTTTTCTTGAACAAAAACTATCATTTCTATAAATTTTTTAATGTAGAACTATTGCTTAAACAATTTGTTTTTTCAAACAGCCGAACCTTAAACGGTTAAACAAAGTTCGCTTATAAGATATTACATTGAAATTACCATTTTGCATCACTCTCAACATTTCATTTCAATAAACAATGAAGAATTCGAGACAATTACGGAAAAATCGATTTTGAAAAAATCTTTTGGTTTTTCCCATTTTTGCCAATGTTTTTCCACAGTAACTATGATTTTTTTACACTGTCTTAAAGTAGAGGTTTCAATGAAAAAAATTCCGTCCTGGAATTTTCAAGAAAATCATTATTTCGTTAATCAATTTTTTTATTGAAAATTAGGCCTTTTTTTCAAGTTAAATTCGTATAAAATCAAAAAATAAATATTTCGCTTCAAAAAAATTAAATCTTATTTGAGACATAACAATGTCTACTTTCGCCAAATTTCATTAAAATCGAACTACTTCTGGGGTGATAGAAATAAAAAATCAAAAAAATTGGTTTTGGACGTTTCTCTCAATAGTTCTGAAGTTATGTTGAGAAACAAGAGAAAGAATATAGGAATAAAAGTTGTTGATTTTTCAATTACCTATAATTTTCGCATTTAACTTTTTTCAATAAGATGTCTAGTTTTGCCGGAAATCGTATAAAATCACGTTCCACCCCCGAAAGCACACCTTTTTCCACCCCCACCTAACTGGTTCGACTAGACTACATGTCAAATTTCAATGTTCTAGATACCAGGAGAATGACAAATCGATAACAAGGTTTGATTCAAGCAAATGAAGAAACAAACAAAGGAAATGGATATGTAAAAATGGTTTCGCTTATTATCCAAATTAAAAATGATTATATCCAGGTTAATCTTTAAAACGAGAACAAACAAAAGTTTCTAGAACAGCCTACGAGTAAAGGAATAAAATATTGAAGGTGAATGTAAAAGTCTGGAAAATAAATTAAATTAGTTATTAGCAAATTTTCTTCATCAAACAATTATATAAATTACTGTAAAATGAAGTGTGGGCAGAGTATATCATGTTCATTAAATTCACACAGTCAAACAAAAGTTTAATTTTATACCCTCATTGATGGAAATGATATAAAACTAATTGTTGGAATATTTTAAAATTAGAATAATACAAATATCTGAATTATTTTTCGTGGTGCTATGAGCGAGAATTCAACTCTTAGTATTGAGAGTCTATTTTCGTCTTAAGTAAACTCAATAAACCTTTCACTGCAAACACTACTAAACTCAAATAGATGGTTAGAAAAAATATTTTATTGCAATACACACATACATCTCTAGGTGGAACGTTACAATTACGTATACGAGTATTATTTTTGTTTAGTCTTTTTTCTGGATCGTAATTATAAGTCTATTTCACTTTTTCTTAATAACAACTCTTGCGTCAAATACTGAGAAGTGTTTAGATGGGTAATAACTCGACCTAAGGTTTTTGGATATTGTTTCAGTGGGGGAAATCTTCTGTAGAAGTTAGCCAATGAGTATGGTATATAGCTTCATCTATTTTATTAAATTAATTTGTTTGGCGATAACATAAATAAAATTTTAGAGAGGGACCACGGGATGGAGCGTTTCCTTTAATAACGAACAGATTAATTTTTAACAGCGTTTACATTTAACATAAAAATAATATATTTGTCATATACCGCATGTCTATTTTATGGGGGCCACACCAAATATCTATTGTAGAATAGTGAAGTTTTAGAAACAGTTATCTAATTTTTTGTGAGCTATATTTCAGTTAAAATAAATTTGAAATCCAAAGCGCTAGGGAGATATAACAAAAACCTGAAAAATAGGAAAGCCACAAACGGTTATAGCTTCCTCATTTGATGAGATACGAAAAAAATTAAAGGGAGAAAGTTGACGGCAAACACAATAAGAATAATAATCTGTATAAAGAATTCTAAAAACGCAGTTAGCTTTGACATACGCTTTTGTGCAAAAATTAAAAAAACAAATCTCAAAGTATCCCTGACACCATTAATTCCGTTTATTTTTTCTCTTTTCAATAATATAAAACAACAAAATTTTTCACCGACAGTGTCAATATTTAATATTTTACGAAAACCACAATTCATATCATTGAATCGTAAAAATCCGCTAGTTATAAATTTTTACAACTTGCAAGTTTGCAATGAAAACATTTAATAATAATAATAGTTTATTTACAGAAAATAGATAACTACAGGACATTGCAAAATAATATAAAATACACCTGCAAAAGAGAACCAAAAAACAACCTAGCCCCAAAGTGCTTGCTGGTCTAGTTTTGATCTCTGAAAGTAAATAATAAAATAAGTAAACATTACGATGTAACAGTTATATACCATTAATCAGTTCAAGTATATAGATAAAAAGGTACTATCAATATATTTAACAATACAAGTACGATAACTATAATAGATAGAAAACACTAAATAAATATAAAACACTACAATGAAATACATAGGAATCTTATACGTGAACACATAGGCAGCCGACTCATTAATATTATGTATACTGAGGATAAAACTGTAGTAATTATAAGAATACCTGCGAGAAGATACAATAAAGTTAGGAATTAAATAGACGTTCTTTAAATTTACTTTTGAAACGAGAGTTGTTAAGAGATTTAAAATGGCTTGGTACTTTATTGTAGTGAAAGTAAATATTAAAAGAAAAAGATCGTCTATACTGTGACGCTCTTTTTCTCGTACGGTGCGAGAACTAAGGCTGTCACTTCGACACTCGAGCTTTATTTGTTACTCGGGCGCCAGTTCAAGTCCAAAGTGGTTGAACAACACTACCCAAAAGTCGATAAGCGAGACTATGCAGCTCAGTGAAGAATCAGTCAGTTCCAGTGGGTCAAATAAGGGAAGTTAGACTTTCACAAACACAACAGTAAAACGCAGAAGTTTAATAATATTTGTGTATATTACTGTAATCCCATGGTTACAATCCTAAACAGAACAGAAAGCAAAATTAACACAAATTTATTTACATATATTTAGTCAGTAGAGGGAGAGTAGCAAGCAATATAATAATATTAGCGGCAAAAGCGTATAAGCGGTAAAGTTAGGGAGTTTATATATAAAAAAATGGTTATTAAGCAGAGAGTGTACGGATACCAGAAAATGCGAAGCAAGAAGAATTATTTACAGTGTTACAAACAAACAAGTTATAAAACAGACCGGAAACTTGGCTAGTGTTTTACGACGTTATCAGTACGTAGAAATAAATATCGACGAGCAAATATTTTGTCACAAGGTTTTAATCCCTGACTCAAGAGATAAAGGTAGACAGAAAAGAAAGAACCTGTTGTCAGGTTAAGAAAACAAAGACCGACAGAACCTGTTGTCGCCGTGAGGCCAGAGCCAGGTTAAGAAAAGCCCGAAAGAGCCTGTTGTCGCCGTGAGGCCAGAGCCAGGTTTAGAAAAGACCGAAAAAACCTGTTGTCGCCGTAAGGCCAGAGATAGGTTAAGAAAAAGACAGAAAGGAAATCCCAGAAATGAGTAATTTAAAATAAAATATTCAAACAGTACACTAAATAAAATTTCCGAAAAATATCAATCAGAAAATAAGCAGAATAATAGAAAAATATTCATAAGTATACAATAATTTACTAACAGTTAACCCGGAATAAAATTTCATTAAGAGTAAAATATAATTACACTAGCTAAGTATTTTAAAAAGGTCTTACTCTTTCCAACTTCGGTGGGCACTGGTGCACTGGTAGTCGACTGCTTTCTTCAAGTTGTAAGATAACTAATGAATAAAATATCTGGTGCTGTTTAATTTATAGCCGTTCCCTACCAGGATATCGCGAGGGTCCCCTCTATTTCAGACTCGCGCACGAATCAATATATTGACTACAAGATAGCGAGGACGGCTATATTAACTTACTAATAGTACTGGTAAATTATTATTACGGGCGTTGGTTAGTATAAATAAAGTTTTCTGACTTTTGTAATGTATTGAATGGGTTTCAAATAATCGGCCACAGATAACTAATTATTGAATTAATTACGTCAAGTAATAAACAATAATTCTGTTTACAAATATTTAGATAAATATCCCGATATTCAAATAGTGAATATTTTCGGATGATATACAGTAAGTCGCTTAAGGCGGTACAGAAAACAAGAAATATAATTATATAGAGTACAATTAAATATAAATTTTATGCAGATTTCCGTAACGAAAAATGCTTCGTTACAATACATTGTGCTTCGGTGAGGAGGAGGAAATAGGAGGCCTCTATCAAGTTGAAATTATGTACATCTGATCTGAATTTGATTTTTTTTGTAAAGGTATTGAGGACATTTATGTATTATAATACTATGATATAATGAGACACTGTGCAGCTTACGTCTTAAATTCATGCTCAACCATTTTATCTCTGGAAGATTATATGAAACTTCTATCTTTATACCAAAGATAAATCTTAAGCAAGCCTATTATATTCTTTCTATTCTATATTCATCATTATTATAAAGAAATGAGTCATACACAGTGTTATAGTAATTGAAGTGAGACAAAACTAGCGAGTCAGTGAGCTGAATTTTTCGTTTTTGTGACAGTATAAGCCGATGCGGATAGAGAGATTCTAAATTTGAAAATGCTTTTTGAATAAATTTGCTAATATGCTGAACCGTAGGTCCGTATCTAAGATAACACCTAAATTTTTCGCAACATCAGTATTAATTAATATATTATTTTTTATTGATATGTTAATGTCATTAGCTACTAGATTTTTAGATCAAAATCATTAAAGACGATTTATCATTGTTAATTTGCAAGTTATGATTATCTGATATAGTAACTAAACGATTTAAATCCTTGTTGATACAAATTTCTGCATTTCGAAAACTACTAGGTAAGAACATAAAATATACTTGAGTGTCGTCAGCGTATAAATGAGGTTTACAATATTTTAAACAAGCTCTAATATTAGTGTACATACAAAATAATAAAGGTCCCAAAATTGAACCCTGTGGAATACCATATCCAATACTTGCTAAATTTGACTTATCAGGACCAATTTCGACATACTGCTGCCTGTTTGTAAGGTAGCAAGTAATTAGATAATCGGCTCTTGCGACAACCCAGCAAAATGTAATATTGTGAATAACAGGTGGTGATTAATTGTATCAAACGCTTTTGAATAGCCTATGAGAATTAAAGCTGTTGTTTCGCCACGATCAGATGATTCTAAAATATTGTCTAATATGGTAAGTAAAATTGAGGCACAACTGTGTTTAGTACGGAAGCCCGATTGATACGATGGTAAAACATTGTACTTATTTACAGGAGTTAATTTTACAGAATTTACAGAATTAATTAAGCGTACATTATTTTCTCTAGTAATTTTGATAAAGCTGGCAGAATGCTAATTGGTCTAAGGTCATTATATTCTACTGTATCACGTTTTTTAGGTAAAGGTAAAATTTTAGCAATTTTCCATACATCAGGAAATACATTCGAACTAAGACCGGTGTTGATTATATAAAATAAAATGTAGGGGCAGCAAGGAAGTAACATGTCAATATTTATATTATCCACCCCGATGATTTGGATTTAGTCTCTAATAAGTACTTGTATACAATATTTTCTGTCACTCTAGAAAAAAGAAAAACATTTCATCAAAATTAGTCTTGTAATTACTATTATAAAAATCAAGAAAATCTCTATTATTAGTAATGTTATTATGTACTGAATGCTTAAGAAGAAATTATTTATGTCATTAGGGTTTTTTAAAGCTTATGGAATCGCATTAGTTTTTGATTTATTATAAATATTTAATTCTCTTAATTTATTCCATACCTCCTTGTTTTTTTTGACCTGGCACCTATGCTCAATATAAAACTTTTTTTCATTTCTAATCACGATCTTAGTTTGACTTCTTATGCTTTTATAGTAATCAAAATGAGTTGGATTGTTCGTCCTTTTATATTTTTTAAAGCATTTTCACGTAATTTGATCATAAATCTAACATTTTGAGTAAGCCATGGAGGATTGCGTTTCATAATTTTGATTATTTTGATAAGAGCAATTGTGTCAAACAGTGTAATTAATAAATTGTTAAAGTATTTGACTTTTTCATTTATATCTAATATGACATAAAATATCATCAAATGGAGTTATAATTAAAACATTATTTAAAAATTGCATATCTATATATTTTAAGTTCCTTATTTTATGATAATATGGCTCTGACTTAGGTTTTCAATAGCCATTTGACAAAATACTAAACAATGATCAGATACATTCGGTAAATCATGTGCCCCACAGTTGTCAACTCTGCATCATTTGACATCATTATAATATCTAGTAAGGTTGACGAAAATCTCGTAATTCTTGTAGAAATAGAAATAATCTGCTTTAAATTGTAAGATTCGATACAATCCATAAATAGTCTAGTTTTGGAAAAGTTTAAATCAAAGAAATTAATATTTACGTCTTCTAAACAAAAATATCATCGCAAATAACTCTAAAATTACATAACGAATCCTCAAAAGTATTTAAGAAATTAATAAGATTACCATCAAGTGGCCTATATACTACACCAATTAAGATTTTTTTCTAGCGTAAATTTTTACCCATAACTGCTCCAACTTATTTGAAGATGATGCTTGTATGATCTTTCATAATTTAGATATGTTTTCAAATAAAGCCCCACTCCTCCACCTCTAGAACCTCTATCTTTTCTGACAAAATTGTAATTATTTTCCTGTATTACATCACTAGAAATTATTTCAGACAACCATGTTTCTGACATTTGATATTATTATTATTTGAAGTTGACTAGAATTTAATCAAAATAAAAAATATCCTGTTTAATAACGGCCTATTACAATTTTATCCTTTATTATATCGTTTTAGTCCTAAATTTACGTTTTTGAGGTCACATACCAGCTATAATTATTTAGACCAACCTTATTCGTGAAAAAATAGAACAATAAAAATGTTATAGTTGTGTTTAACAATAAAAATTAAACGATACTTAAATTAAACCGTTAATGTGAAAAGTATACATTTCACCAAAAATTTTTCTAAAACAAAGCTTTGATGTTTTTCCGTGGTAACCTCATATAATAGCATATTTTCCTGTTAATTTTTTTCGTTTCCGAAACATGGGCCGCTATGGGCCGCTTTAAAATAAATATCAGTCATAATGTAGTGAACTATTTCTTTTTATATCTATTAGAATATATTATTAAATAATAAATAAATAATAATGCCTTTATTCATCACCAATGGATACAAAATAACTTAATATATTTCAACAATATGTTAATTGGATGATGAATGGGCGAAGTTCGTTTTTGTCAGTATAGTGACAAACTCGCGCTTAACTTAACTTAACCCTATTACTCTATATAATATTAAAGCAAAATATTTTTTTTTATATATTTTAAATTTTATTTCATTATGTTGGCAAAAGAAAACGAAGAGGAAAACAGGAAAAAACATTTACTGAATTAAATTATGGTAGCCTTTTACAGAAGAATATGGGAATCAGAAATACAAATACCTGTCAGTTTTTTTAGGTAGTTGAAAACTCATGGAAAATATCATTTCTTTTTGTTTACTTTTAAACCTTTCATCCTTCATTGATGATTTAAGCTCATACGGTATCTTATTATAGTATTTAAAAATATACGGTTATATAGGGTGGTTGAATGTTTTGGAGGTAATATAAGTTTTAGATTTCTTGTATTTAATTGATGTATCCACAGAATTCAATTTTTTTATATAGATAGTTAGGGATTCCACTATTTATAACTCTCTGATACAAACAATAGCTATGTAGAACTCTCCTTTCGCCTATGTTCAACCAATTGATTTCCTTAATTTTCAGTGAAATAGAGTGATATTTTCTTAAACCAAATATCAGCCTGACACAGGAGTTTTGAACCTTTTGAATTAATTTTTCTTCTACTTTGGTAATGTAAAAATTATAGACTACATCCGCAAAATAAAAAATGACTCAGTACAAGTCAATTACATAAAATAATTTTTGATATTTTATCAAAAATTTTGCGAATACTATAAATAAACTTTAAATTGGAATATGCTTTTTTAATGCAATCATTAATGTGTTCATTAAATCTTAAGGAAAAGTCTAAATATAAACCCAGATTGCGATCACAGTGTACAAAATTTAATTTTTTACTATCGGCAAGAATTTGTAAATTATCATTAGAGCGTTTTAATTTGTTATCGAAAAGTTTCGACTTGCTAGAGTTTATAGTCAAGCAGTGATTTTTTGAAGCCAATATTATTGAATCCAGATTAGCATTTATTTTTTGGGCAGCCTCTTATAAGTCTTTAGGACCAAAGGAAAAATATATTATTTTACGGCATTCGCCAAAACGGAATTCAACCAGGGGTGTAAGGAAGCTAATCCCTTTTATGATTACGCATTAACAGACAGAGAGACAATTATTACAATTGTAACTTATTACAATTGTAACTTATTACAATTGTAACTTATTACAATTGTAACTTTACTAAAAAACATGGGAACGAGCCAGTAAAAATTATATGTAGACCCATTAGCGCCAATTGGAAACTTATAATGTATCAGCTGCTTGAAGTAGAATCTTGGCAATTTATAAATAACAAAGTATATAATAAAGGGTATCCTGTAATAACGTGCAAAAAATTTTACTGTAGATTCCCTGTCGAAAATTAAGATGGGTTCTTCGTATCACATTTTTCAAAATAACCCTTTCCTGTCCAACTACATGCCCTTAAAGGGGTGTGTCAAAAAACGGTTTTTAATTTCTATCTCAAAATAACTTAATCGGAAAAAGACGAAATTTGGCACTTCTCGGTTAATCATCAAAAGGCATCCAACGAAATTATTTCATCCACCTAGCGTGTATACAAACAAAGGGGTGAAATTAACTACCCTTCTTGAAATTTCTTTTTTAATAACTAAACATTACGATTCATTTAGAAACTTTTTAAATGCTTTGAAAAAATTTCGTAAAGTCGACCATTTCTGAGAAAAAAATTAAATTGCATCTGCCTAAATGATCAATGCAATCAAAAGCGATGTGCACCATTATATTAGTATAGAATACTAAAAGTAGGCTGGTGTCAAATTATAATTTGACAATATTAAGTTGTTCCTTGCCTTTGAAATAATAAGATAATCATTCCTTTCTACTTAATACTAGTAGTTTTCTAACCAGATTTTAAAATGCATAGTTTTAGTAATGAGGAATATGCAGACATACATTAAATTTATGGTGAATGTAAAGGAAATGCTTCAGCAGCAAACGAACCATATCGTCGTAAGTTCCCTACTCGTACTGTGCCAAATGTTCGTATTTTTTCTAATATTCACTTGAGCTTAAGAGAAAGGGGGTGTTTTAAAAAAAGAAGTCATGATTGTGGTCATCGAAGACAAATAGGAGATGCAATGGAGGCACAAATATTAATTATTTTGGTAAGCATCTTGAATGTGGTATTAGACAGGCTGCTCCTCAATTCCACATAACAAGAACATCAGTATGGAGGATTTTGGAAAGGCAAGGACTTTACCCCTATCATTTACAGATAATACAAGAGCTGTTCCCTCGTGACTTTCCAGTAAGACTTGATTTTTGTAGAATTAAACTTAGGAATAAGAAAAGTAATATTCACAGATGGATGCTGCTTTAGTCGACATGGGGTTTTAAATTTTCGTAATCAGCATTTATGGAGCGACGATAATCCTCACGCTGTGAAGATATCAATAAAACTTTTCAATAAAGATTTGGGCCGGAATTATAGACATTAAATTAATAGGGCCTTTTGAGTTACCAAACAGATTAAATGGTCCAGCTTATTTAAACTTTTTACAAAATGACCTGTATCAACTTATAGACGATTTACCTCTTGCATTACGTCATACACTGTGGTTTATGCAGGATGGTGCGCCTCCTCATTGTTCTTTAAAGGTTCGAGAATGGGTACACGTACAAATCGATGGATTGGAAGGGGTCGAGAAGTCAAAATTAGATGCCCCCCTCGGTCCACAGATACGAATTCATTGGACTTTTAGTTTTGGGGCCACTTGAAAAATGTTGTTTACTCGACATCGGTCTCGAATGTCGAAGTTTTAAGAGAGAGAATTTTTAATGCTGCTAATGAAGTTCGAAACCCTCCATGTGTTTTAGTGAAGTGAGGTACCGTCATTGGTTTAAGCGCTAAGACCTTGATCGGCGAAGTTAAGCAGCGTTGGTCGAATCCGTCACTTGGATGGTTGAACGGCCGTCCTGTTATAGGGTATTCCCCCTATAAGTCAAAAAACAAAAAAAAAAAAATGCAAATTTAGTAAAAAATTCAGATTAATCCAAGTATCATGGCAGACCATGATAAAAAAGTCAACCAGACCTAAGTAACATTGAAAAACCACATTCTAGGTCACATAAATCCGAAAAAATTCACGAACCATTCATAATTCTCAAATAACATAAATTCATCGAAAACATACTTCCCACATTCATGTCAGTCATTCTGCAAAGGAACTTTCAGAAAAACCACCCCTTAAAAATACAACCACCTCACATTCATCAAATTAGTCAGAATCACCATCTAACCTCAAATTCTCAACGTCATACTTCAATCCCCCAATTTTCTATAAACAATTTCATTTTCAAAATCTCCAACTTTTCGATCAACCCCTGTATACTTCAAATCACTTTCCATGCCTCGAGTCTCAAAAGTCCAAATACCCTTTCATCGAAGTCCCACAATCTCATTGCTATTATAAATCTTTCCCCATTTTCAATCGCCCCTGTATAATAGCAGACACATATTCTATATCTACGCTCCACTCGATTCCGAACCGTATTGAACCTTTTTAATATCTTATCTTAATATCTTACGCACTAACTGGAAACCTGTTAACGGAGTTACAGTTTGTTAACAGCGGACCTTCGTGATACCTTACGGGGTCGAGCCAGATTTCTCCCACAAAACTTCAAATAACTTCAAAACCAAAATAGATCCGACTCTTATTCTAATTTTGGTAAATTCCCCTTTGCATCGCCGATCTTTCTATATAAATTTTATTTTCAAATTACAAAATTTTCAAGTATTGGGCAACATGATGCAATCGATGACTCATCCTTGCCGGCACTGAGCGATTTCAAGCCTTTCCAGCTCTCCGCGAGACTCGATGGGGCGAGCAAAACGAAACTTTTCTGAATCAGTATAAATACCGGTGCATCGCAAGCCGTAGCCAAGTTCAGTTTTGGCAGTGACTCTAGTGTAAAGTTCTCGCGTAGTGTTCTTGGGAAAAAATAAGTTTCAAAGTTAGCTTTGTGTAATAACTGCTGACGCTATTTGGGTTCGGTTACTATTTAACTTATGTTGTAGATACTCCCGTCTAGCTAGGTTTTCTTAATCCCAGATCCAGTACTTTCGCCGTGACAATCTGTCCGATTCTAGCTTCCCAGGCCGCAACCTGGTTAAAAAGAGTTAGTTTGTAAGTTCTCACCTTAAGTGGTCCCCTTTTATATTTCTTTAATAAAATTCTTCGCCTTCGGTTCAATTATAAAGTGAATTTTTTCGATTTAAATAATTTTTGTTGCATTTTTTCAACCACATTCAAATTAATCTAAGACAGAATTTCTGTTGTCGATTAGTTATAATTTCAAAAGAAATTTGTAAAATTAAAATATAATCTTTCTTCAACTCTGTTCAAGACGATTAAAATAAATAAAAGATAATTGTAAATCCCTTTAAACCTCAGTGTTTAATTTAAATCAAATTACAACATACAGGGTGTAACCGTTAACCCGAAAAATAGCTGTAAAAGTCAAATCAGTGAAATTTTAAACAAAGTGATAAAAAATAGTGCAAGTTACGACTTACAGGGTGTAGCATTCGACCCGAAACAGCAGTTACTAAAACCAACTCTGAGACTCAACCCATCGAAAATAAGTGCACGGACGCCTCTGGGGTCTCAGCTCTAAACCCCCACAACCCCCAATTTTTATTTTCAACGAACAGAGGGCCCGTTCCGTGTTCAGTCCTGGTTGGGTGGAAGAGTAGCTGTAGCTAAACTCCGCCAGGACGTGAATATAAACAAGGCATTAAAAAAAAATAGCTTGTATGGCAATTTTAGGAAACGGTTATAAACGTGTATTCAAGTTGGAGGTCGTCATTTTGAACAAATGCTTTAATATCTATAAACAACAATCGTTGCCTTCATGTTTGTATTTTTTTAATGTTTAAATTAATTTTTGTGTTTTTTTTTTAGTTTACTAATAAATTTGCTTTTCAATACTTTCGTCTTTAATTTGTAATGTCTCGTGCAATTTATAAGCACCCAATGATAATACCAGTACGTAATATTGTCAAATTATAATTTGACACCAGCCTACTTTTAGTATTTTACACTAATATAATTGCGCTCATCGACTTAGGCAGATGTAATTTAATTTTTTTCTCAAAAATGCTCGATTTTACAAAATTTCTTCAAAAAATAAAAAGTTTCTAAAGTAATCATAATGTTTAGTATTTTTTTTAATTGAAAAAAATGGTAGTCATAAAGATATTTACAAAATTTCAAGAAGGGTAGTTAATTTCACCCCTTTGTGTACACGCTAGGTAAATAAAACAATCTCGTTAGATGCGTTTGATGAGTAACCGAGAGTGCCAAATTTCGTCTTTTTTCGATTACGTTATTTTGAGATAGAAATTAAAAATCGTTTTTTTGGCACACCACTTTAAGGGGGAGTGGCTGGACAGGAAAGGGTTATTTTGAAAAAATTTATACGAAGAACCAGTCTTAATTTTCGACAGGGAATCCACAGTACAATTTTTTGCACGGTATTACGGGACACCCGTATATATTATTTTCTTTAAAAGATCTTACATTTTCAATAAACTACATGTCCAGAAGGAAGAAAAATATAAACGCTATACACAATAATAAAACATCTTAACCTAACCTAACGCTATCAGAGGAAATTTCAGGACTCGAGAACTGGCAAAACAGTAAAAAATTACAGATATAAGTACAGACTCGCTATAAACAAACCAAAATAAAAGCTAAATACAAACGTTATCGAAGAAGCAGATAATAAAGCAAGCTATATAGAAGGTCATGAACATAAATAAAGGAATGAAACGAACTACTGGGGATTTAACTCGTTTTTCATAAACATAGATAATATAATATCAAATGATTTAAATAGGTCTAATAAAACTTTTAACCAGGCACAACAAATTTACCCTTTTCTTTCAGAGAAGTTAATGTCAAGGAGGTGCGAAATGCATTCAACTTAAACAATAAGCACAGTAAAGATATCTACCTACGATTTAGTCTTTAAGTTAATAGAAAAAATTAAATTTTTTTTTAAAACTTGCTTTTCTGCAAAAAGTCGTACTAAAAAGTAAAAAATAAAAAAATACTAATGTACAAATGCAAGAAAAGCAAGTCATGCGTACATAAAGATGATACATATACCTATATACAAAGTACGCACGTACGCACGTACGCACGCCTTGCTTTTCTTGCATTCGCACATTAGTGTTTTTTATTTTTTACTTTTTAGTACGACTTTTTACAGAAAAGTATGTTTTAAAAATATATGTATTTTTTTATTTTCTACTTTTTAGCCATACTTTTTGGAAGATTTTTCCCCAGAGATCGCTCAATAAAAATTCGTCGCTTTACGATTTGTTTTGATTTCTCGCTCCTTCGTTTTGCACATTTTTCAATTTTCATCCTCGCACCCCCTACGTGCGGGTATTTGCAAAAGTAACTGTGGAATACTGTATTGTCATCCGATTTTAATAATTTAAATTTGATCAATTGATTATGCCAGGAAGAGTGTTAAACAAAGGATGCAATATTTGAAGACAATTTTCACCCCCGCGCCCCCTACGTTCGGATATTTGCAAAAGTAACGGTGGAATGTTATATTGCCATCCGATATTAGTAACTGTGCAAAATTTCATCAATTGATTGTCAGGAAGTGTGTTAAATAAAGGACGCAAGATTTGAACATAAACATTGTGCAGTGTGCACGTATTGTGAGTTAAAGAAAAGCAAGTAAAAAGCATGAAAGATATGTTAAAAGTAATGCCCCTCATCAAACTGTTAAATCAGTCTATAAAAGAGGGAGCATACCCTTCATGTTTCAAAGTATTCATAGTAGTTCCGGTTTTTAAAAAGGTCTATCCAGCTGATGGAACATGAGGGATATATGACTTATGGTCGAGAGGTGAGCGCACTTGCCTCTCACCCAAAAGTTCCGGGTTCGATCCCCGGTCGTGGCAGTGAAAAATACTGTGAGAGGGATTTTTCCACTATACACGGATATTGGGTGTGTGTCCCTTGTCTCTAAATGTGTAGTCCCCTCCCACACAAGGCTCTTCTAGAGCCTTCCGGGATTAAGGGGGTCATCATTACCTGTGGTGTACTTATTATTATTATTTTTTATATTCACTAAGAGATTGTAAGGTCTTTTCGAATTCGAATTACTCAGAAAAAATACAGAAGGACAGATTTGTAATGGACTGGATGGATTAGATTTGTAAATCGACCGATTAAATCAATCGAGCCACTTAAAACGACAACCTTGTACATCGGTTGCTGAATTTTGTAAATTGTTTCGTTTACTTTCCTATTTTATTGTTCCTGTAATAAACTAGTAATTCTATATTTAACATGCTTATTTAAAAAATTGTTCAAATAATTACATACTTAAATATTATATACATTATATCGTTAATAAATTGAAAATAAAAGCTAGAGGTAATTTTTATTATGTTTATATAAATAATTCGCAAATTTTCTGTAGCTACAACTCAAATTAAACACCGGAGAGCATTTGCCATGACGTAATTTCATTTTAATACAGTTATTTTTTATAAGGAAATGATTCATAGTACATAAGTATGATTTTCCTACTAAAGTTTGTGAATAAAATTAGATTTGGCTATGAAAAAATGAAATCATATCGATATCACTTGAATAAGTTAAGTGAAGAAAAAGATTTGCAATATTTAACTTGATAATGATTTACCGCGTAAGTACTTAGAAGATGAATATAAATTGTTTTGGAACTTTATATAGGGTGTACTAACTGAAATAGTAAATTCTGATGAAATAATTATTGTTCTTCTGAAGTAGGTCTACATGGGATCGTGGGAGGGAATAGACCACTCCAACATCGACACAGCAATGAATTCTTTTCTTAAGAACTTTCTTTGGCACTTAAATACGCACTGCCCGGAGCAAAGTCTAAAAATACATACTGATAAAAAAAGGGCCCCATGGTTTACTGATGAAATAATAACTTCGAGCGGATAATTAAAAGATCTTTATCGGTTGATAAGTGAAACCAAAGATACATGTTTAATAGAAACCTATAAGGCAAAGATATACTTACACAGACAAAAAATTAATAATTCGAAAAAAAGCAAGACTAATTGAAAAGGCCGAACAATAAAATATAAAAAGTATGGCAAATTGTGAATACAGAGTTAGGAAAAAATGGAAAACAAAAAACTTTACTCTTAGAGAAAACAATAAAATCATCCAAAACATCAGTGAAGTCAGCAATAAATTCGGAGAATACTTTTCGACAGTAGCTCAAACTAAACTGTATGATCACTTCGGGAACAACATAGCGAATCAATGCACTCTAACTGAAACTGAAATCAACTCTATGTTTTTCATCCCAGTAGATGCCACTGAAATTGAATCAATTATTACTAACCTACCAAATAAAAAATCTTGTGGTTACGATGGTGTGTGTGAAGAAATTCTAAAATATGTGCAATAGTAAATCTCCTGGTAAATTAATAAGTCAGTTCAGCTAGGAAGTTTCCCAACACTATTAAAATTAGCAAAAATCATACCTATATATAAAAAAGGCGACCCTATGGACATTCAGAATTATAAACCCATCTCTGTTCTCAGTATATTTTCCAAGATATTTAAAACATCTATGTACCAAAAGATTGTGAACTTTATCAACAAATTTAGTTTATTGTCAAACGGCCAGCATGGCTTCCGGGAAAGGAGATCAACGGAGTCAGCTTCTTACCACTTTGTGCAATATATTCAAAATCAACTAGATAGAAACCAATGTGTGGCAGGTTTATTCTTTGATCTCTGTCGTGCATTCGACACCATTGATATTGAATTAATAAGCTTTAAATTAGACAGATCGGGCATAAGAGGCAACGTATTAAATTAGATATTATCTACAAAGACAACTTTATGCCAATATTAATAATGTACACTCAGAAAAATATGAAATAAACATAGGTGCAGCGCAGGTTTCAACTTTAGCACCACTGACTTTCCTTCTGTACATCAACGATTTAATAACCTCGGGATACATGATTAAATTCTCTGACGGCACTTCCATTGTAGTGCCGGCAAGTACAGCGAATGACCTATTAACAGCAATTAACCAAATAGATGAACGAATCAGTTGTGTTATTCAAATCGTCTTAAACATGGATAAGACGGTGACAGTTTAATTTCAAAATACTGTAACACACCTACCGCCGGATAGGTCTACCAAAAATATAGATCTTACTTAGATTCTAAGCTCATGCGGAGCTGTCAAATAGATCACATCTGCAAGATGCTAAATAGTTCTTTGTATGCTATACTCAAATTAAAACAAAGTGTACCAGTGTCTACTCTGCTTGAGGTTTATTATGCAATGGTATACTTACACATATCTTATAACATAATGTTATGGGGCAAAGCAGTAGAAGTAAATCGAGTATTCGTTATTTAAAAGCGCATATTACGATTGATATCTAGTCTAACGCATAGAGAGTCCTGTAGAGAAATTTCTAAAATCAAAAAATATCAACACATTACTAAACTGTAATTTATTTATGCATTCACATGCTTTTATGTCTTGTCCTATAAAACAATTTTTGTATTATCATAATTTGATTGTTAGTATAATATTTTATACTGTGTAATCATTGTGTACACCGTTGTTTGACTTGTTTTATATCATGTTCATGATCAAGGAAATCAATAAATATTATTATTATTAAAACATGACGATATATAAACGACAATTCTCTTAAATTTAATTGGTGAAGAGACTGTGGAGGTTTGCAACACATTTAATGTACCATGGTTAACTGTCACACCATTCACTACTACCAGCCTCAACACTAAGTAGCAGATTTTGTGAAAGTAGCCATAATTCATAAATTTTATCCGCCATATTAGATCCGCCATTTAGAATTTTTGATAACAGATTCATTATTAGTGACATCGTAAACCTCTGTATACCGAATTTCTTATCTCATTTATCTATTTCCGTCGCGATTTTGAATTTCGAATGTTTAATAACAGATTCGTTATCAGTAACCTCGAAAATACTTGGTTACCAAGTTTCATAGAGATTCGCAGTAAATTGTTAATCGTGCCTCGATAGCCTTCGAATACCAAATTTTATATAAAGCCGCCATAATTTATCAATTTTGTCCAGCATATTGGACCAGCCATTTTAGATTTCTGGTAACAAATTTATTATCAATGACCTCAAAAATCCCAGAGACAAGTTTCATTTATTTCCGATTCGGACAGACACTTGTGAAATATGGTGCCAAAAGAGAATGGGCCACTTTAGTGTGATGTTATATTAAAATGTAGTTTAAATTATTTTTTAACATAACATCAAATGGCAAAATAAAACATTGGATATAATTTTGCATTAAAAAAATTATATCAATAATATAATCACTAGTTATCACATGTGTAGTATAAAATCTTTGGTTTGTTTTTTGAAGGAGTTAGTACTGATTGCCATATTGTTATGCAAGCATGCCATTTTATTAAAAATATGAGCTGCCTGATAACTGAAGCCATTCTTATAAAACTCTGTCTTGTGCTCGGGAATAGAGAGCATATTGTTTTTCTAACCTCTACATTATACAATTCTCTACGATGTATCATTAAATCTCGAAGGTATGCGGGACTGTTAGTTTTTAGTATCTTTTGTATCAGACAATTTATATGTAAGTGTCACCTTTGCTCCATTGTAAGCCACCGTGATGCTCTGATATGTTGACTAGTATGCTCTCGTCTTGGTAGGGAGATCACAAATCGTATACATGAATTTTGTATCTTTTGTAGTCTACACATATTAAAAACTGTTATATAAGATCCATAAACAACATCCATGTAATTGGCGATGAATAATACAATCATGTCAGATAACATCATAATTTGAAGAAACATGATTGGCAAATCTTACTGATATGTTTACCAAAGTCTAATTTAGTATCCATAATCAAGCCCAAATTTGAGACAGATTCTATCAACACAATTTCATTATTGTTCAGATCAAGGCTGAAATTATTAGTGTCGAACCTAGGCCGACGAAACATAACTGCTTGAAACTTTATAGGATTTATTACCAATGAATTATCTGTGGCTCATTAATGCACATGCTGTAAATATTGATTTAATTGTAGGTTTGTCAAATTATTAGATTCCAGTGAGTCTGCCGAGAAATTAAGATAAATTTGTTGGTTATTAGCATACATGTATGCTGAATAATTTTGAATTATTGGAGATATATTTGCTGTGTAAACTGAGAATAGTAGCGGCTCGAGAATCGACCCCTGGGGAACGCCTGTTTGGGTTGTTGGTGATTTTATAGAAAGATAGTTTTGCAAGGAGCAACTCTATATTTATTGTTTTGACATGTCAAATAAAACTAGTGGTGTGCACTTACCATTATCAAAATCTCCTGTTATATCATCAGTAATCTTGAGAAGTGCTGTAGTGGAACTAAAACCTTTCCCGAAACCAGATTGGCAGGTTGGTGAAATTTTATTATTGTTATGTTAATCGACAACCTGGTTGTTTACTATTATTTCTAATATATTGTTAATTTTGTATGGGCATTCTCATTGTCTTTAGTAATATTAAAAGTAGAAGTTTCAATTTCTTTGATATCTTTATTAAAAGTTCCCTCGTCAATTTGCAATTTTTGAATATATGCGTTAAAGTTTTTGATTACTGATGTTGTAACAGATATTTTATTTTTAATTAGATTTTCAAGTTGATATCCGTCATTATTTAATTTATTAATGCAATCAGAATACTATTGATCATTTTCCACATGTAAACTTCCTGCGATGGATTTAAATATTGTTCCAATACTATGCGATATCCCTGGTTTGTACCGTTTGGTATCGATGTATACTTCTTCGAATTTCGATTGAATGAATTTTGAAATTTCCATTAACAGACTGATATTTGTCTTTACTTCACTAAAGAAGATATTCATATAATGATATGCAAGGTCAAATGCGTCGTAAAGTGATTGTAGAAAAACCAATTTTAATAATGACATATATACCAAAAGTGTCCCATTTTCCTTCGTTACCATGGTGTCCATGACGACGGTGTTATTATTGGTGTTATTTTATATTGACATAATGCCGATCCGAACCTGAAAATAAATTTAATCTTCAGTATATGGTGCCATTTTGTCCAAATTTACCTTAGTTCTTTGGTTTGATTCGAGATTTAATAATTAGCAGAATTTTGGAAAATTTTCTTAATTTCGAAGGGACCACTAAATTTGTTTTGTAATTCATTTTTAATTTGTGACTCTTTTACGTATACTTTATCGCCAATATTATAGGTGGTGTGATTTCCAGGGAGTTTTTGTCAAATCGAATTTTGGTCTTTTGTTTTTGCCCTTTTATCCAACTTCGCGCGATTTTATAATAATGAAATATCTTGTTGTTTAAACCTCTAACATATTTGATGATTGATTCTTGTTGGATATAAAAGGTTTCGGGTGATAGATTAGTTGTGTGCCCGAAGATAAGTTCGTATGGTGTAAAGCCATGCGTTTTGTTGACCGAATTGTAGTAACATATTACGGCGTATAGTGGTATTGTAAAGGAATGTTCATTCGGATCTTCTGTTTTATGAATTCTTATCATTTCTGCCAAAGTGGCATGAAATAGTTCTATCGATACGTTGGCTTGGGAATGTCCTACAATGGAATGCGTTAGTTTTATGTCATAGAGAATACAAAGGTCGTTTGGTAGATTATTGTCGAATTCGTCGCCATAATCGCAATTAATCCTCAATTGTGTACCGAAATGTTGAAAATATAATAACACGGTGTTTATAACTGATTTTGCGCTTTTGTCGGAAACAGCATATGTTTGCGCAAATTTGCTTAACTCGTAATGGATAATCAAAGCATAACATCGTGTGGGAAATTCGAATAGACCAATATTGATTCATTAAAATAACATTTTTGGGGTTTCGGTAATAACTAAAGAATTGTTGAGGTTTTGACCACAGACTTTATATTTTTGGCAAGTTTCATAATTTTTAATAAACTTTTCAACGTCTTTAGTAGTTAAGCGTTGCCGATTGAATCTTACATTTAATTCTTCTAATTTAATATGATTGGAATTTTATTGTGACCGGGAGTCTTGACAATATTTTGACAAGTCACTCGTTTCATGACTAAATTATTTTCGAATTGATAAGTTTTGGAGAGGTCTAGGACCTGTTGAGACTTAAATAATATTAAAAATAGATGTTCTATTATAGATTTAGGGTCAAAGGACAGATGAATACTGTAATATTTTCAATGTCAAATCGACTTTAAAATTAGCGACAATTTATATATCAAATATTTCTTACTAACATATAATGAATTATACATCTGCTCAGAACATCATGTAGTACGTAGAAATGTTTGAATATTTTGTGTAAGTTCGCATTCCAATAAAATGCAGAGCAATATTTTCATAGTCCTAAATTCGTCCTGAATTTAACGCGTCTTAAAGTTCAATTTACTATTGTTACATAAGTGAAGAGCTGAGGGACTAGCCCTATTAAGCTCAAAGTGCATGTAATAAAGATATAAATATATTAGAACAATAAATATAACTTATATCAGTAATGGTGTAGGCTGATAAAACATAATTATATACAACATAGTGCTTAACCTAAGTATATACGTATACAAACATTTAGAAATAACAAATATAAAAAATATAACATGGCACAAAAAGAAATAATGAAATCAAGAACCTAAAAGAAAGTTATCAAGTCTGTTTCTGAAAGCGTTTATTGACGGGACGTTAACAACTTCATTTGGTAACGAATTCCAATAAATAAATACACCAAAACTAATGCCCAAACACTCTATTGCTAATGAAAAATTATCTACATCTGGTGTTATAGAATTCATGGCGTAGTTTGAAATTGTGACCTCTGAGTCTCTCGTTGTCGTTTAAAGAAAACAAATTACTCAAATCTAAAGAGTACGTATCATTTAACACTCTGTATATCGTGACAAAGTTTCCTCATTTTAATCTGTCCGTGAGAGTACTTAGCCCGAATATGTTTAGCCTCTCGTAAGGCGGTCTCTGGATTCCATATGGAAGGCGTGTGGCTCTGCGTTGGGCACTTTCGATTTCTTCTTGATCGCGCACTAACCACGGCTACCAGACTGCAGAACCGAACTCAAGCACAGGTCTCACATAAGTTTTATATAAACCGCATGCAGTATCTGGCGAAAGTTTGTTGAACATATTGTTTAGGACATATAACAAACTATTAGCTTTTTTTTACATGAGAGAGATATGTGGGTAGACCAAGATAAAGTATCGGTGATCGTGATTCCTAGGTCACGATGAGGCGACACTGATTTTATTACGACATCATGGATGTTGAAAGTCAATTTGGCATTATCTTTAACAACATGGAGTACAGCGCATATGTCAGTGTTAAGAGGAATAAGCAAGTTGTAACACCATAAGGAAATTTTGTCGAGGTCTGATTGGAGAATGCTTGGATTGCAGTAAACTTTTCTGTCATCTGCGTACTGTGAAGTTTTGCAACTGAGTAGTCTGGGAATATCGGAAGTATACAACACAAGTAAGATGGATCCCAATACTGATCTCTATGGTACGCCATTGATAACAGGGTGAGCGGGAGAGAAGTCGGCATGAATTTTTACTCTGAATGATCGGTTGGTTAGATATTGCGAAATCCAAGACAATAAATTCCCACGGATACCAAAGTGGAAAAGCTTCAGCTCCAGTCATTTTTTAAGGACTTTATTGAAAGGTTTGGAGAAATTCAGGTAAATTTTTTAAATCAAGTGCCCGGGTCCAACCATTTAAGCAGTGTAACAAATTCGTGGTTATGGATCTACCAGGCAAAAATCCGTGTTGTTGGTCAAGAATGACATTATTTGATAATTTGTTTTTAGAATTTCCATCTCAGTATACATTATTGGTATTGAGGGATTTTCAACTAGTCTTGACATTACAACTAAACTAGTCCATTCAACTATATAAATTTTAAAATTTTAATCAAGTAACTATTCGCAGTCGGCCACGCATTAATACAATTTTTATTTGTCTTTTTCATTCAGTATTTTTCTAGTATAATTATTACTCAAGTATATTTCCAAATATTTGATACTCTTTCTTGTTATAAATACATAAAAGTTATATTTATTTAGATTCAGCCTAAGGTTAAGAGTCATAACAAAGTCGTTTTATTATTTATTTAATACAAAATTGTTATCCATATGATTAATATTTAGGTATGTGTTACACAACAAATGAACCTGTATGAAATGAAAATAGAAGAAAATAAGCACGTAATTAAGCAATTTGGTATGCTATTAAGCCGAATGCTATATACATCAATAAATCATAAACAAGTAGTTACTATTGCTATTTCCAGCGCATATGCAACGGATATAAACGCAATTGAAGGTGTAATAATTGTCAACCGAGCGTGTTGCGCGACCTAAAAGTAGGTTCTCGCCAGTGGCATGTTTTTTAACGAGTCTCTATAAATGCAACACTTGAGGCTATTTTTAGCAAAACATTTGATACTCGCGCAGGTTACCAGTGTATATACAGGAGGCTAATTCAATATATGTTAGCCATCCAATGAACTATGCCACTGGAATCTTTGAAAACAGAAATCAGTGATGGAGCTAAATATAACAATTGCTTAAGTGGAGACTGAATATAGATATTGTTTGTGGACTGATTTAAAAACGCGATAGTCAAATGGCTTTAGACTATTTTAATAGATGTCTCTCGGATATTTTCTTTGTACATGCAATAAAATGGGGCGCAAGTGAAATTAAACTAATTATTTGATATTAAAAGTATCATAAATAATAATTATTTATTTGATCTCCTTAGCTAAAAATTACATATAGAGGAGTTTGAACAATTAAACGCATTGTGCAGAGCGTAGAAAGAGTACAACATTTATAAAATATTCGGAAAAAACAGATTGGTAACGGATGGTAAAGAAAGAGAAATTAGCATATATCCAACTTACTCTAAACAAAAATAAAGGTAACTTCAAAATGATCTGGAAAAGTAAATAAGCACAGTCTTCTTTTAAAAATAATCTACCTAATGATTTGCGTAAACCAGAAAAAATTAATAATTATTTCCTAAATGTGGCCGGATTTTATAACACCAATCAACTGAATCAGGACGGGTGGTTTAATTTTAGAGAAATTAACAATAGTAATAGTAAGTATTTCAAGCCATTAAATGCATAAAATTTCAAGCTCTAGGGGTTGATAATATCGACATCAAAATGCTCTCTATAGTCATGCCCTACTGTGTCGAATTTGTAAAATATATATTTAATAACTCTGCCAGGCAAAGTGTTTTTCCAGATATTTGGAAATTGGCAAATGTGTTACTAATTCCTAAAATATCGTCTCCATCTGAGTACAATGATCTTAGACCAATATGTATATTACCAGTACTCCAAAAAATATTTTAAAAATTTATATAATTTCAAGTAAAAGAATATTTAGACGTTAACAGAATCCTACCTGAAGTACAATCAGGTTTTCGTGGAAAACATGGAACATATACTGCTCTAGTAAAAGTTTTAAATGATGTAGCTACAGCACTGTATACATTTTGGTGTAGTATATTAGTGTTGCTAGATCCAAGTAAAGCTTTTGACTTGGCACATTTTGATTTACTAATTGCTAAGCTAAAATATTTTGGTTTCGGAAATATAGCTCTCAATTAGTTACAAAGTTACATGGTAGGTAGAACTCAAAAGGTTATAATTGATAGGGACTTAGTTTCTTCAACGAAAGAAACTACTTCCTGTGTACCACAGGGTAGCATTTTAGGACCTATTTTGTTTTCTATTTATATATTTGGTTTTCCTAGAGTGCTAGAGCAATGTAATGTTCATTTGTACCCAGACGACATTGAAATATATATATATATCCTTTCTCTTAAAAAATTCTGAAATATCTGTAGAATATGTAAATAGAGACTTGCAACGTACTGTACAATATTCTGAAGATCATGGATTGAGAATAAATCCAAACAAGACAGTTGCTCTGTGCATTGGACCTGAAAGACAAAACTTGAAACTGAAAATAACTTCAAACTAAATATAAACAATAGTGATATTAATCAGCAAAAATTTAGGTGTTATCGTAGATAATAGTTTATCATTTAACGACCATGTTGAATACATATTCAAAATTTCTTTTTTAAAATTAAAATCAACCCTCATATACCCTCAGTTAGATTACTGTGGATTTGTGTACTACAATTTCTTGCCTCAATATAACAAAAACATGTAACAGCGCATACAAAATGCATAAATGCAATTTGTATATTGTGTCCCATATCAGGAATATATAACGCCATATCTTGTATAACTTAATGAATTGAATGATCAACGGCGAATGCAATATTTAATAACAGTCAAATTTTTTGTACAAATTATTAAAATATAAAACACCAAATTATTTATGTATTTTAATTCAGAGGAGATCAGACGTTCATAATGCTAACTAAGATACAATACATTTACGACCCCACAACATAACACAAGCATATTAGAGGAGTGTTTTTCTTACTTTACATCTGTATATTTGAATAAAGTTGTTTATTACTTAAATTTATCTTTAGGACAATTTAAAAATAAGACACACGTATGCATCGTGAATTGAATAATTGAACATGCGTCCACCATCAACGATCAACAACGTAGTACTGAGTCCGTGACTGCCTCAATAATAAATACCCATAAACGCTGGGATCACAGCTGCGTGCGCTGCAAGTCTGTTGCCTATTTATTTGGCATGTAAACATGACCCGACATATGCACTTGCTTGTCGGTTACTGTATAATGCGACAGCGCTGACGAACGGCACTAACAGTATTCGAACAAGAATGGCAATATTTATTTAATTTATATCGTTTGAAGAAAAAATAACCTGTTGTATGCGGGGTGAAGTGGTTTTTCTGTCTCGGTTATTTCTCGACACAAAATAATGTCACTTTTACTCCATATAAAACAACTATTTCCTTCAAACATCAGAAAGCATGAGTTTTATGATAAATTCCGTCAACTTAAACTGTCATTTCTCAGAGAGAAAAATAACAGTATATATTTAAATATATTGAATTGAATTGTTTAGTAGTACTTTTCCTCCCTCGGGAGGAAAATACTTTGGCTCCCTCTGGAAGCAAACAAATAGAAACTTCAAATAGCTGTAATGGTAGTGTATAGACTTCTTTAGTACTCTAGCTGGTACTGTTTTTCATATTTTTCACGAGACTTTAACGGTAATAGATTTAACGAAACCACGTTTGCTTCTTCCAGAATACCTTGAGGAACTTCATCTTCACATTCGGAATATATTATTATAAACTTTTTAGACGTTTGTTTATTTTGTAAACAAGAAGCAACCTTAGCAACGTTCTATGTACTTGATTTTAACAATATTTATCTAAATACCTATTATGACATTTTGACATATTTGGTTTTTTGATTGTCATTCATAAGAATATAATAAAATATATGTAAAACCAAAGTAAAACACTATAAATGGTTGTAGAAAAATTCATATGTATTACACAGGAGCAAAGTGCCATTTCCTCCCTTGGATATTGATGCCCGACGCGCTGCCCGCGGGAGGAAATTATGCACTTTTCTCCCTTGTCATACAAATAGCTATTACATATCAGGAAATCATTTTGTAAATATTCATCATAAGTATAAAAAGATTTACTTATCAGATATTCTTTTAACTTAGATTTGAATAAGTTAGTGTCTAAACACCTTATAGCATCTGGTAGTACATTAAAAAATTTTGCTCCCATAATAGATAATGTATTTAATAAATAAATATTACTACATAATTTGGAGGCCAGATTACTCGTACGTAGCTCCCATTTTAAGGTTGGGATGTACTCCCAAAAATTTTACAGACTTGCCAGAGCCAGAATCATAGAGGTGCATTAAAGAAAACAACATATTTTCTGTTTTTGCAGAGTTTAGACACAATCCTTGTAACTCATGATACCTTGCCAGAACCTCAAATAGATTGTCTCCAGAATTGGTAAAACTGGTGTCATCAGCGAATACAACAAAATTTGCACTCGTACATAGAGGCAAGTCATTAATAAAAATTAAGAATAATACTGGCCCCAGAATGGAACCTTGGGGTATACCGACAGTAATTTAAAATTTATATCAGACATCACCAATACCACTGATAGCTTGAGTCCTTCAGTCAATACTCGTACTATCAAAATCGTAATACTTGAGTTTCTCTAGCAAGATGTCGTGTTGTATACAGTTGCACGCTTTTGTTAAATCGCAAAAGGCCGCTGACAAATATTCATTTTCATTATAGAATGGATTCTATTAATTTCAGAATGGCGTCAGAAGTGGATTTACAGCTTCTGAAACCAAATTGGGCCTCATTAAATAAATTATGATTTTCGAAATATTCTGTTATTCTAATTTTTACTGCTTTTTCAAAATCCTTCGAGATTATTGGTAAGATGGAAATTGGTCCATAATTTGCAGAGTCACTGCGGTCAGAGGCGGATTAACCAGCAAGCAAAGGAAGCTAGAGCTTTCGGCGCCAAAATTTGAGGTGCGCAAAATTTCCTGCAATTATTTTTTTAATTATTTGGTTTTTAATTATTTGAACATATTTCGTGAAATAGTAAAAATCTCAAAAAGAGGTTGCAAAGTGAAAGGAAGTCAACAACAAAAGAAAACTAATGTCTTTTAGACTAAAGTAAAATTTTGATTGTTTAAATTTCGTATTCCGTATTTTTCTAGTTATGGAATGGAATAAAAATTTGAAATTTTGTTTGAAAATATTCTATTTTTCGTTTGTTGTTTTTCATTTCATTTTCATGATAAAAAAAAGACAAATAAAGTAAGGGAGGGAGGGGCGCAAATTTTGGTTCGCCTTGGGGCGCAATATACTCTTGATCCGCCTCTGATTAAGGTCACCTTTTTTATATAAAGGTATTATTAATAAAGTTTTCTTCAAAACATCTGGAGAAATTTTTTCTCTAAATCAGGCGTTAATTAAATGAGTTAAAGGTATGACTAAAAATATATTTAATTATTTCAGTTGGGAATTCATAAATATCTCTACTATTTTTGTCTGATTGAGTCGATTATATGGCAAACTTCATTTATAGTGATTTCTTTTAATGTGAAATTTGAAGTAATTTAGCGGACCGTTTTGGCTATTCGGTATATTAACTAATATTTTGTGAGGAATATTTTTGAAACATATATTAAACTCATTCACTTCAATGTCGGGCATATCTTGAGTTTTGTTTTTATTTCTAAAGCTGTTTATTATCTTCCACATACTCTTGCACGAGTTGTTTGATTTTCTTATGTAAGATCGTGAGCTTTTATTCTCGTGTTTCCTAGCGCACGGCGATATTGATTTCTATATTGATTTCATTGTAACAATGTTACTGGTGTTTTATATTGGTTATATAAATCGTTCACAAATACTAAATATACTCTCATATTTCGAAATGAGTTATTAAACCAGGTAATGCCATCTGATTGACACGTGGGCTAAGTTCTGTATTTAATGGGAAAGCAGGTTTCAAAGATACCTAATATTCTATCCTGAAAAATGTTAAATTTAATGTTAATATCATGTGAACTATCATTAGTAAAATCCTATCTTATTTCTGAAGTTTTATCATAGAGCAAAACTTTTCCCTTAATAGTAATGGGTCTAAAGGTTGTTATAATTTTTATATTAGCGTTATTAGAAAAAATTGTTGTAAACACTTGGCCTTTGTGGTCTGACAGTTAGCATTAGCTGTACAGTTATCACAGTTATCAGTTATCAAATTGTAATGACGACTTTAACAAAATCAAGACACCTCCATGTAAAGGTGTCGACGTTGTAAAGTGCATGGCAATTTTATGACTGTTTCTTGTGGAAGAAGCCAATGTTCTATGCTTCTAAGAGGTAGAATATTAATAAAACATGTTACGTTTCAGTCACAAGTTCCTCTATAAATCCTTATTTCAATAAGGAACAACCAACAGCTATTCTCCGGACTATGTGTCCTGTCAAGCGCTGAATCAGTTTCACAAAAAATCTCGCTTAGCTCGTTTTGCAATTTTCTCCACTTACAAAATGAAACCCAACTTTCAACACCTACATCATAAACATAATATTATTAATCTTGTAGAGCACTAAACTCCAATTTTTATTCCCATTTCTTACTATATCTATTACCAACCCTAGAAGATTATAATACAAATTGTAATATTTGGAAAAATATGAAAATGTAAAAACTCATAATTTGATTTTTCTCTATTAGAAAAAATATATAATTTATATTAGAAAATATTCAATTTCTTGTTGTATACAAACCGTTTTATTAATATTCTCCATATTACCTAGTAATTTACCTATTATTTTAATGTAAACATCATAGTACCATTGAACATCTTTACGTAAATTAATTGCTCGTTGAAGACTTTATCGGCATCATGTTAAATCTTGGTGAAATGGTTATATTGTAAAACAAATACTATTAAAATATAACATATTGTACGGAGAATAAAAATAAAATTATTTAACACTACGTCAAACTTACTAGACATCATTTCAACAAAACTATCTCTCAGTTTATATTGAAGATAATATAAAAGCTGAGAACATGAATAAATATTTAAACTAACTATAACTTTTTAAATACGTTATACTGTGCTTTTTGATAAAACGTGTTTAAAATTTTAATAATACATCGTTAATTCGGTTAATTTGTTTTTTCTGGGTGTATGGGTAATCATGAATCATCTCTAACATTTAACCATCGTAGACTAATCGATTCTAAGTAAACTTTGAACTTGTGAATGAATAATACTCTTAATGTGCGCAACAGATTGTTTAATTAAATAAAACAGACAAAACTCTGATATTACAATTATCAATTTGATATTGTTTTATGGAAAATAAATAAAAATTTGCGTTACAGGTAGAATAACAAAGTGAAAATTTGATCAACGCTTTCATACTTTCAGGGAATAAATGTACGTTAAAGTTTTGCAATTTAGTTTTAATGGCAAACTACATACGGCGTTTTCTTCACTTCATCACTTCAATTTTTTTCTGTTATCGAATCAGCAAAAATATATATATTAAGAATTAGTCAGCTTACTGACCTCCCTTAAATGTAAAGTTTAATGTTTTTCCACCCTGCAATAGTACCGTGGCAATTCCAAGAGCTCCATCCTTGAAATATTGGTAGAGGTATTTTGATTGAGAAAGTATTCTCAGTATATCCAGATGTTTCCGAAATTAATAACACGCCGGCATGCCTCTTGGCGCTAAAAGAAAATTCAGTCAGAGACGTATTAATTGTCGATGAGTTTATTTTATAAAGAAATACAATTGCCAGAAAGTGTAATAGTAATTTGGATAAAGGGATCTAAATTCATAGGAAAATAATTGAATATGACACCTAAGTCTGGAGAGACCTGTGTGTGTCTTTAACTTCATTTTATAAGCATCGTTTACTATGGTTGTTATATTTATAATAGATCTAGTTCTTTATCCTGTATTTGGTAAGGTTGCAAACCTTTTAGTTCTTCAATAGTATATTAAGTTCTACTTTATGCTCAGTTACATATGTTTTACAGATTTTTTAAATACGATTATATTCCTATTATTTTTGATTTCAGTAGGTATACTGTTGTATATTTTTATTCTTAAATAATTTATGTTATGGCGACATTTCCTTTTACTAGGTTTAGGTAAGTCTAATGCATTGTTCGATTTCAGTCTAATGTTATGTCTATGTTGTATCATGCTTTTGTTTTCCATTTTGTGTACAAAAATTAATATTCTAAGTATTGCTAAAGTTCTAATGTCTGTTATTTTATACTTATTATAATAAAGGCCTGAGGGGTATAACCTATCTTTTGAAAAAATTGTTTTTAAGATGTAATTTTGTGTTATTTGCAAGGGTCGAAGGGCGGTGTTATATAATAGTCCCCAACTAGTTATACCCTATCTAAGGATTGACTCTATAAGACTTGTGTAAGCAATGATTACATTTTTTTTGAGAGTATATTTCTAAGTGTATAAAAATGTATATTGTTTTTAAGGCGTTTGTTTAAGTAGTATATATGACAGCCAATTCAAATTATGGTCCACCATCACCTCCAAGTATTTATATGATTCTGTCCTTTCAATTTTAAAATGTGTACCCTTTATTCCAATATCTTTGGGTATGATTAGTAAACCAGCCCTTGTAGCAGCAAAAGTCATATATTTCGTTTTCTTTAGATTAAGCGATAATAGGTTAATATCTAGCCAGTCTTTAATATTATTTAGACAATTTTCAGCAACTGTGAATACTTCATCCCACGTTAACCCAGAGCATAATAGTGCTGTGTCATCAGCAAATGATATAATTTCGCAAGATTCGCTTTGCTCTAATAAATCATTTAGATATAATATAAACAGGATAGGTACTAATACTGTACCCTGTGGAATTCCAGTTTTGACTGTTTTAGGACTACTAATTTTGTTGTTTAGTTTTACTATTTGGGGTCTTTCTGTTAAGTAGTTTTTAAATAGTTCGAATTGAAGCCCTCTTATTCCGAATTCCGATGAGTTATGTATTAATTTAGAGTGAGTGACTGTATCAAAAGCTTTTGTAGATCGAGAAAAATTGCGATTGTTTTCCTGCTATTGTCAATATTCTTTCTTATATTTGTTGTTAGTTTTGCTATTGCTTGTTCCGTATTCATTTTTGCTCTGAAACTATATTAGGTAGGTGATAATAAATTAAATTTTACAGCAAATTCAACCAACCCAGTTTTAACACACGTTTCTAAAATGTTTGCAAAGTTATTAATTAAGGAGATCGGTCTGTAGTTTTCGGTTTTTGTTTTATCACCCTGTTTAAAAATAGGTATAACTATGCTTTCTTTAAATTGCTAAGGTCAACATTTCATTGGTCTTGTAACTTGTTCTTAAATGTATTCATATGTGACTACTTCCGGCGTAAACCATGTAGGAAGAATTAGAAGTTAAACATATTATCAGTATCCTTAAATACAAAAAATATGGTTTCCCTGCCATTAACCATTCGAGTAAACAATATATTTGAACAATGCAATTGTCCCTCTACTTTTAAATGTGCAATAATAATAATAAACTCTTTATTCAAATAAGCTGTACATAACAGATACGAAACGTCATTGATTTGTGAATAAAGTAAAATACAATTAAACGGTTACAAAGCTAAAAATGTTCGTAATAAAGTTTAAAAACATACATATTCGATCTAAAATTTAATTAATTACAAAGAGTGTAAAAGGCCAATGACACATTTAGATTTACATTACTCCAGATTAAAATTTTTTGTAATGTGTAAATACATGTATTAATCGGAAATTCTTTTAGCGCTTTTTTGAACTTGTTTAACGCGTTGATTTTAATGTTCTGGGGCAATTTGTTGTAAATACTTGCAGAGCAGTGATAGAGACTTTTTTGAAAATTTACTAGATTGTAGTTATTTATTAAAATATCATTTGCACCTCGCGTGTTATGTTCGTATATGTTATTGTTACGGCTGAATTCATTGTGGTGCTGGTGAGCGAATAGGGCTGCTCCGTATATGAAAATTGAAGTTAAGGTTAATGTTTTGCATGTTTCATTAAATGTTTCTCTACAGGATTCTAATGGCCCTAATGAGAACATTAACCTTGGAATTCTCTTTTAGAGTATAAATATTCTTTGTGAAGATGTTCTCGGGCCCTATTATAAAATCAGGAGTTTTAAATGTAGATGAACAATTCCGTAGTATACGTTTATTAATTCCAACCTTGTAATAACGTATTTCAGATTTCGCAGGGCAAAAAATGCTAGTTAAATTAAGTCAAGATGGTACAGGTTGTACTCTTAAAGTTGAAAACTACCAGCCAATAAGTCTATTAAGTCCTTTCTCAAAAGTATTTAAAAAATATGCTGCAATTTTTTTTTAAATTTGGTCTGGTCGATAGCCGAGTAGGTTAAGGCGCGAGGTGGCAATCGCGATTAATCACACGGACATCGCACCACCGGGTTCGAATCCTGACCCCAGCACTGACACTGTCAGAGGAAATGGTTGTATGTCCGCGTTTTTTCAATGTGTAACCCCCTTCCGCACAAACCCTGGCTTTTGGAATTGGAGGTTGTCTAATTTATGTGGTGTCTATTTATTTATTTATTTATTTGTAAATAAACACAAATTACTAAACAGCAATCAATTTGGTTTCCGCGAACGTCTTTCTACCACAACTGCAATTATGAAATTTTTAAATAATCTATATGAAAATCTAGACAATGATAAAGAAAGCATCAGCATCTTTCTTGATCTAAGTAAGGCTTTCGATCTAGTGTGCCATTCTAGGCTCATTAAGAAAATGGAGAGGTATGGTATAAGAGGTCAACCACTAAATTGGTTCAAGAGCTGCTTAAATGGTAGGACGCACTATGTAAAAATCAAAAATGTCAAATCTGATAGTCTTGAAACCTCAATCGGAGTACCGCAAGGATCAGTTTTGGGACCGCTATTATATGTATAATATATATAAATGACTTTCTAGCTGATTCTATATTATTTACTGATAACTCATCGTTTCTAATATCTGATCGAAAAATAGGGAATGCTATACACAAAGCTAATGAAACACTATTACAAGCTAACGAATGGTATAATGAAAATAAACTTATTTTAAACAACAAAAAATCCTTATTTTCATGATTTTATAAAGTAAAAACCTTATGTGATGAAAGCCTTTTAATAAAAACAAAAAGTGGTACAATTAGACAGAAACAAACTGTCAAGTTTTTCGGCCTAACTATTTCTGACAACTGCTCATGGCATACACATATTGACAGTATTTGTAAAAGAATAACTCCAATTTGCTACTGCATTAATCAGTTACGTGATGTAGTAGACCAGTCAGTATTGGTCATGTACTATTATGGTAATTTCTACTCGGTAATTTCTTATGCTTCTTATGCCGTCATTGCCTGGGGAGCTTCACCTGACAGCAATAGAGTTTTTAAATTGCAAAAAAAGCAGTTAGGTTTATTGCTGGATTAAGAAAGATAGTTGTAAGGATTTGTTCAAAAAAATTGGGAATATTGACATTGCCGTGTATTCTGCTATTTAATTTATTATTGTGTGAAAACATTAACGTTAAGTGTAATAACTGTGTATTACCAACATCAGCGCATTAGAATTAGCGTTTTGTTGGTAATACACAATTATTACACCTAACGCGCCAGGCTCGTAACTTATAATTCAGCATTCGGCGGGGCACACAGCCCAGAAAGTAGCTGTTAGTTGCAGTCCGGTTACGTTCCTTATAGTAAAATAAGGATTTTATAGAGGAATTTTGTGACCAACAGCTACTCTTTGAGGTATGTGCCCCACCGAGCGCTGAATTACAAGTTACAAGCCTGGCACGTTAATGTTAAGTGTAATAACTGTGTATTACCAACATTAGCGCATTAGTATTAGCGTTTTGTTGGTAATACACAGTTATTACACTTAATTCGGTGGGATTGATATACCACGGAAGTTTCCGACGTTTTCCTTATCGCCCTTTTTATGTATAGGTATTATTGTTTTGTTAATTTTTAATTGATTAGGAAATATTCCTTCCAGAAAACAATTATTTATTATATCGGAAAGTGGTTCAGAAGTTTCTACAATTAATTTTTTTTTAGTTACATAAATTATACATTATATTACATCCACTTCAATATAGTCAAATGATTTAAAAAAAACAATTTATAAATGTCTTCTAGCTATCCTATAATTATCTAGAAGTTTTATCATTGTAGGTGTATAATATTGCTTTTCGTAATAAATTATTACTTTTTGTTTTTTTATTGAGCTACCCACTCTCCTCTGTGACTCCGGCACTCACAGAGGAGTAGTAGTAATGAATTTCCTAAGCAATTAGACATTGTTAATCTTCATATTAGAGAAACTCAAGAAGAAATACTCCAGAGATGTCCTGCTCGGTCCCGTGATTTAGGTCTAATTGACGAGCTACGAAGGACAAGGTTATATCTGCTTACTCTGTTCTAATAATAGAACCTTCTGACAAGGAATTCAGTAATCAACGAACGAATTAAGAAATATTCCTATCGTTTTTCAGAACTCCCGTGGGGTCAGTGACTATTAGATCGAGAATCGTGACGTAGCTGAGAGGTTTGCAACTGAACATAGCAAATTGCTCCCCTATGTCAGTTAATGTCAATAGGGGTAACAAGCATCTATATAGTATTTCTAGATCGCTGTACTATATAGGTGGTCAGCCACTAAAACAACTACAGGCAGCTGTTTAAATACCTAGGAAAGCGGTATAACACTTTTGGCCAATTAGCTCCGTTAATTGCGGAGTTGAAAGTACAACTCGATAGAATAAACAAAGCATTTCTGAAACCCAATCAGAAACTTCTAGTAATTAAAACATATTTAATGCCCAAATATCTTGACTTACTGCAGAGTCCAACTGACACGCTGGGAATCCTAAAAGAGGATAAAATTATCAGGTTGGCGGTATTTGCACTTGAATCCGTCTTATGCAGAGCATGCCTACAATCATGCCCCAGTTAGGGAAGGGAGCTTGGGAGTTCTGCTGTTAAGGTATTCCATCCCAATGATCTTGTGCGACAGACTTCAGAATGGTTACTCTGGTAACGGCTTACGTCAGAGGTCGGTTACATCGGCAAACAATATATGGATTAACACCACCTAGGTTCTGGTCGGGCAATGACTATGTCAGAGTAGCCCAATTACGTGATAACTTATTACCAACGAGAGGAATTCCATCGAATCCTCCTAATGAGAGAAGGTAGCGAGCCGGTTGCGAAAGAACCGAAAGCCTCTCTCACGTCCTACAAAAGTGCCCAGTTGCACACTGGGCCCGCATTAGACTGCATGACCATGACCACTATGTAAGAACGTTCGTCAAAAAAAAAGGGTGGACAGTCGAAATCGAGCCCCGGATAAGAGCAAGGTTCGAGTTGGTCAGGATTTCTGATGTGCTGTTGCACAAAGGTGACCAAGTAGTAGCCAGTAATATTGTTATATTTTGGAAAGGGCCTAATTCTCTAGGCGCCACATGTGCAAATAAGAGGGCAATCTATCAAAACTCACAATTCATACAAGCCTTACAATCATGTTAAAGTGGTGTATCCTTTTCATCGTCCTTTGAGGTGGGCATATTTGTCTAGCCAGTACTTTGTATTGACAGTCTGTATGTACTTCTGCACCTGAAGAACTGGTGCCCTCTCGACGGAGATTTGTACAAGCTCTTGTGAATTTATATTCTCGTAAACAAAAATGTAATTTTTTATAGTTTAAATACTCTAAGGATTGATCGTCAAATCGAATCAATTGTTTTGTTTTCATAAAATATCTTATCGTATCTTCAAGACGTTATCTCAAACACAGAAGTAATTTTGAAAATTTCAGTTCAAACGGAAACATTGAAATTATCAACATTATTTTATATATATATTTTTTAATACATTTATTTAACGTCGGCCTATTTCCGCTACTGAGGCCTAACACCGACGCCTGTAGACGAGCTACCCCCAACCAGGAATTTTGCCGAACCTCTTCCCTTAAGAAGAGTAGGGATCTTTTACTTGCCTAACATTTAATAGACAAGGGACCGACGGCTTTACATCCCCTCCGAAGGATGGTATATCTCCTATACAACCCTTGCCTAAGGTTGTATAGCTTCCGCGCATACACTGATATACAAGCCGCTGGAAGATGTGTGAGGCGAGAACGCGGTTTCCGTTGGAATGGTCACCATCCAAGTACTAACCGCGCCTGTCGTTGCTTTACATCGCATACCGAAGTATGTACATAGTAAAGACGCACCTACGCTCGCCCCCTATTTTATATATTTAGAGATTTAATACAATTATTTGATAATGGCAGCATGGTATAATATGTGTATGTATATACAATGGTGATTAACTCATAAAATTAACGTATATACTTAACATTAATTTACAGCAAATTACAAATACTCATATCTACGACTAACTGGATAATAAAATAAACATAAATCTATCAGTGATATAGCAAAAAGGCAATTAAATGCAAATATAACATTCATATTTAATATTTTATACACAATAAATTTATTGAGGCTTCTATAAAACAAAACTTGACCTACTTCAAATAAATATCGCAAAAGCAAATAAGATATAATTAATAAAGGCAAGGGAAACCGTAAAAGACAAAAAACGTAAATTTATATGTTTTTTCCAAGGCAATACATTCGTCCTTATTAATAACACTTACATAGCAGGTTGTTAATAATAGTCTGGACTCTATTTATATGAAATTTACACCCGAAAACACATATTTCGTATTCTAGAATATACACGAGAAGATGGATATACTATGCTGAATAAATGAAGTAGCCCAAAAAGAATGCGAAAACGTTAAAAATATAACATTTAAATATACAATCGCAGCTTAAAATAATGCGTGAAGATTTATAATCAAAACTGTTTATAGTACTTTAGTCAGATTTAACGAGCGTTTGGTTATTCCATAAATGTTGGGCAAACTGAGTTAAAATTTAGGTGTTATGCAATCTTTATCAGTTACTGATGAAAGTGATTTTTAGGATTTTTGCAGTAACCTAGCCAGATGGAAACTATTCTTAGTGTGTAGTAATTAAAATAAATATTGCCAAAAGTCAAGGTTTTTCTTTAGAACATGTGAAATATTATTAATATTGGAGTCAGATAAGCAAAACTAAGGAATGGTTCCAGTGTCAATTTTTTTTTAACATGTTAGTTTTCTAACCTCTAGCAACCGCCGATACGCAAGTTATCGGCCATTTTGTGACAAACCGACGATTTTGGTCGTTCTTCCTAAATATAGATGAGTATATCTTGGTATGTGTAGGCCCACAAAACTCGAAAAAAATCGAGGCTATTAGTTATGATACAGGCTATCAGCGATTACACTATGAAATTTTTATCTGTGCACATAACCTCAAAAAAAAAAACTGCTAAATTTTTGTTTTTTGGTTATAACTTCGGATGTTTTACGTGATATTTCATGAAATTTTCAGAAATTATACTTTATAATGTGAACAATAACTGGTATATATCTAATACAAGTCTCATAAACTGACTTCAAATTTTAAAATTGACTGGTCAATAACTTTTGTACATCGCATCGTATGAAGCTCATTTTATAAATGTAAATTTTCTTATGCACTTTATGATGGTGAACAAGAAAAAAAATTAAACTTGGAGAAAAGCGAAAAAAATTTATTTTGTGTTTTTGCGTCAATTTTTTGGAAGTATTTTACTTTTTTTGATAAAACTCAACTTTTTTTTGTATTATTAAGGACTCTTACCTGTTTGCTTTGCCTATTCACCCTTATTTACTCCATTTACCCCCGAAGCCTTCAACGGAATTAGATCAAAATATAATCTAGTTCCAGATCTCATTACAATACATAAGTGTACCAAATTTCAAGTTACTATCATAAACGGTTCCAGAGTAAACGCGCGCACAAAAAAGTTACAGACAGACAGACAGGAATTTTTTTTCGCTCAAATGTAAAATCTCGACGTTTCATGACATTTTAAGCCTATTTCAACAAAAAAAAATATATTTTTTTTTGCGTTACTCTGGACGTGGAAGTAATAAACTTGTCGCTCTAAGTTTGAAACTTTAATATGATTTAGTTATGTTTAGTATGAAAAAAAATGACAGACGATTTTGATGAGCAGAAGTACCTTACAGGTGAGCAAAACGGTGCGCGCTGACTTATTCATTAGATCGTATTGATATAGCCTAAGGTATTTCAGTTTTTTAACAGCTATCGGTGGTGTAATGGTTAGATTATCTGCTTATCACACGTGAGGTCAAAAGTGTTTAAAACGTTTTGGTAATATTAAGTTTTATTAAGTCTCTTTCTTTGGATATCATTGAAAATCTTAATACCAATTTTTATTTGTGTTTACAAAAGGTGTTTAGGTTAGTTCATTTTCGTTTTTGCCGACCCAGACCTGTTCTGCACGATCCTGCAAATCCATCACCGCGGTAGTACGGTGAATGCATGGTCGGTTTCGGGGCAGGTTCTGGTTAGGCAACTGTTTATATTAATTGATATTAATAAAGCCTTGTTGAAGTTGCGTGAGGTCGAGGGTTCGAACCAACTTCTTTCAGCTTCTTTTTAATCCATTTTGTACGAGATGTATTTCGGCTCAATTAGCAAGTCATAGACAGCTGGAGAATCTATGTTAAGAACACCAAATTTGAAAATAACTGTGAAAAGGTAAACCTTCCAGAAAGATCTAACTGAATTTGTACGACTAGGATAAACTAAAATAATTGTAATAAACTTTTCGCAGTACCAAAATGCAGTGCAAGGAGGTGCATAACAGACTGGATAAAGGAAAAACATATCAGATACTGGAAGATTATGCTAGGATTCAGACACGGTAAGGCCTTCATATCCAAACCGTGTACAAAATGAACTCTGCAACTGCTTGTGTTAAGCAGAAATCAACTGAGAATAGTAACAGGGTTGCTCACAGGGCATGCACCTGTGAAAGAAAACTTGCATAAAATGGGACTGCATGAGGGCAACCTAAACTGAAAAGTCTACGAAGAGGTTCCTGAGATAGTAAATCGAATACTTTGTCAATGCGAGGCGCTGAATGCCAAGAAACAAACTATTTTTGGGGCCAAAAAAGTGGACCCAAAAACACTAGAACATCTGCCGGTGATAAAACTGTTTCGGCTAGTTAGCAATACAGGAATCACCGGCAAAATCTAAAATCTGGGAGAGGCAACAATAAGCCAACTCTGACTGCAGTGCCAACTGGAACTGACTTCGATATACAGTCCTGAATGCTACGAAAAAAAAATTGGAAATCTATGTTTCCAAACACCAATAACACATTGTGAAAGATTTCTTGCACATGTTTCATTGCACCTTATATCGTTTTCGGCTGTTGAGTTGAAAGGAGCCGTCATTATATATTTGATTAACTACTATTCCCTGGTTGAGACAATGGGTTATTTTATGTAATTATTAAATATAAATTATTTTATATGTAGAGTTGCCAAAACAATGATATAGGTACCTTCGTTGCCAGATAAAGATAGCAATCCCTTTACCTACAACTGAATTTATCGACCCTAATTCATTAAAATCTCGTTTTATTATTTGCCTTTCTTCTCCTTTCAGTAATTTTTTAGTGGTATTAGATAGCATTATAGTGAGGTCAGACAAGCATCAAATTTTAGTGAAAAAGGAATTGTTTCCAATGTCAATTTTTTTTTAACATATTAGTTACATCGAATACTACATTTTCTACCTCTAGCAACCGCCGCTACGCAAATTATCAGCTATTTTGTGAAAAATCGACCATTTTGGCTGTTCTTTCTAAATATAGTTGAGTATATCTCGGCATGTGTAGGTCCAAAAAAAAGCGAAAAAAATTGAGGTTGTTCGTTATGATATAGGCTATCAGTGATTACAATATGAAATTTGTATCTGTACACATAACCTCAAAAAAAACTGAAAAAACTGTTAAATTTTGGTTTTTTGGTTATAACTTGGGATGTTTTAAGTGAAATTTGATGAAAATGTAGGTTCTTTTATGCCATTTATGATGGTGAACCAGAAAAAAATTTTAAACTTAAACAAAGTGAAAAAAATCGATTTTAAACTTTTATTCATGTCAAATTCAATTATCCATTAGATTGACAGTGACAAATATTGATGACATGGCGTCTTGATTTGGATATTTCATTTTATGTATTTTTGGGTGTTTATTCTAAAATCGTTATTAATAGTAAAATCATTTATTAATTTTAATTTGTTATTTGATTAAACCAAATACAATTAAATTATTCATTAATTAGTACTATATTATTTGCCTTTGTAAATATTTATATTATAATACAGATTTCAGAAATTCTAAGCTTGACAGTGACATGTGATTGATGACATGACGTCTTAATTTGGATACTTGATTTTATGTACGTTTTTACTAAAATCATTTATAGATGGAGAGCTCGTGAACCGTCATCCTGTAAGGTTATAAATTTGTGTAGTAATGAATTAAAATACATTAAGCATGAAAATCATGACCTGGCAGGCATTAGCCCTTCACATCATCAGCCCTTATATTTTTGAAAGTGTAAAAAAAAAAAATAAAAATAATAAACTTCGCTTCGCTAAAATATTCGTATTACGTATTTTACTTGTGTACACATATTATGGTGAGTGCTATCTTTTAAGAAAGATGAATAGAAGTTAATGCAGGAGTCAAGTCTCGGAAGTTCCTAGAACTTTTATGATAGGATTGATGAATGTGCATGAATTGGAGCTAAGTGATCTACGTTTCTGCTAATCTAGACATGCTTCTTTGGCATTAAAATACATCCGGAAATGTAAAAAAATGTGGCTCTAAAAAAATTTCTCATTAGCTTTGGTTTTTTCCATTGACATACATGCATACTTTAAAACTTACAGCGTCAGAGGAAAATAATAAGATAATCTGTTAAACACAAGTACAGCGATGTACAACTTTTTCGCAATCGCCAAATGCCGACTACAGTGTTTGCTTGATGGAAATATTATTAACTCGGTAAAATTCTTCTCTGCACGCCAAATAATACTATAAAATAAAAAAATCATAATAACTGAATGTGTTTTGCTACACGATGTCTAATTATATATTATTTATTTTTCCTAGAGAGAAAAGAGAACTAAAGGTTTATTTTTATTCGCTATTTACATTTAAACTATTTTTCGCTTTTAAAAATAGTCATTAATCTTCTTGAATTCATCGGGAATATTTGACACTCTAATTGTTACTATTGGCTGGGAAAATTGCTACAATGACTGCACTTAAGTACTTAGTATAACAAATTTAATGAAAATACGTAACAGGTTTACCGAAATATATTTGATTATACCCACTTGACTATATAATAATATAATATACTCGCATATTACTCGCAGAAAAAAACATTTTACATAAATAGGCTATAGACTAAATTTTAAAAATGTGTCTGACTTTATTCCCGTGCCGTTTTTTCATTATCTTTCTTCTTGTCTGCTTATGGATAGATCACGATACATTTTGTTAGACATAACATAGTAGAATATTTTTAAAAATTAACTTTAAATTAAATAAGTTGATATTACATATGAATTATAATATCCTCCAATAGGAATTGAGAATACAAAAATAGTCATTCAGTTTGCTGCTAACTTCAAGTTAGTTTACTTTATGCTCTGTCAATTCTCTAAAAAGTTTATAACTTCGTACAACTAACAGATCAATGAAAACTTATTAGATTTCCTATCGTCTCTTCTGAAAATAGAATAAAATGACCTAGGTACACAGTTTATAATAAATCTAGTATAGAATTAATGTAAATAGTAAAATTGACGTAATTTTTTGTGTGAAAACCTGCACCGGAATAATATTACAAAAAAGGAAATTGCTTCATGCATTTTAATAAGTTGTATTCCTGTGCTCCTTACTGTAAATCAACATTTTACTATTAGGAAACTCTATAATAAAGTAAAATATAAATAACCCAAACCTACCTAATAAGTAGCTATCACATTTGATTTAACTTGGCATACATGGAAAATTAAACATTTTATATCGACTTGTATTAGTATGATCACATTCAGGAACAAAACATAATTCAAACAATTTAAAAAAATGCAAAATTTGATTAGGGAAAAATATAATCTGTAAATGTGAAATCAAACAAGAGTATTGAAGTTAGTTGCAATTCAATTGCTTTCCGCTCACATAATTCAAATTTTTCATATTCTGTATTCCCGTAGGAGGAAACTGTTGCTATTTTTTATTTGGCATTATTGAAATAAAATCAAAGGATTATTAAATGTTACATAAATACATATATTTTAACATATCTTGTGTATATGAGATTGGCACTGGAAGTTCTTAAATATTTCTTTCAACCGAGAAATTCAATATAATGTGTAGCAATGTTTTAAAATTATATTTTATACTATTTATGAATGAGGTAATAAGGTTCAAATTTCAATGTCATTCGACGGGATCAAAATTTCTATGACAGTAGTACGCTTTGTTACGTAAGTTGCGACATCCTAGCTAATTCAGTCCATTACGGACTCGTTCACATCAGACAACAGAGCAGGCTGTGCTTTTGTGGTTTTAAAGGAAATATACATGTGGTCCCTATCCTGCCATGGTAAGTATGCATATATGTTCCTGAAGTATATGCATCTTAAAAAGCTGCTCGATATTGTGATCTATCGCCAAAGCGAAATTTCTTTAACGTTCATGAATACGAATTTCTTACAACCAAATGAAAGTACACATAATGTAGACCCATTGACTTATATTATATATAACTTACATTACGTTAAAGGCTGTTTATTCCCAGGAAATGAGAAAGGAGATATAGCAGCTCATCTAGCAGTAGATGGAGATAAAACTAGTTTGTACTTATCCTTATCAGATTTAAAGAGGTAATGATGCAGACAAAAGGAGTATAATTTCAGGTGAAGTTGGAATCCAGCTGAAACAGCCCACAGATATGCATCCAATCGTAGTTATGTGGAAGCCTCCAGTAAAACTTAATCGGAGATATCAGACAGTTTTCACCCGACTAAGAGTTACACAAACAAGCTGACGTCTATGCATTTATTAACTGTTGAAACATCTCCAGGATGTCTTACCTGCAAAGTAATGTGAACAATAGATTATATCCTTGTTCGTTAATTGGCCAACAACAGTCAATGTTACGAGAGCGTTGACTTGGAAAATGATCTGCTTGATGGTCAATAATAGATGAATGGAGAAAAAGTAATATCATTCCTCCCTCATATACAACTTGCCAGTAATATTCTCACACACTTATCTATGAAAAATATATTTCTTTATCGTTTTGATTCATATCTAAATAGTAGAATCTAGTGTAGAATGGTCACCCTATTTTTAGTCTGTTGCTGTTCACTATTAGCGTTGTCTTCAGAGGATTCAAGGCGCCTCTTTTTTTAATCTGGTCCGAAGTTCTTTACTGTATACGATTGCATCCTATTATAATGATTTTCCTCGTATTAATGTTCACGTTTGCTCTCGGTCCTATGCTATATAATGTTTTTGCGAGTAATTAAGGTGTTTGTGTGATTGTGTTCTATTCCATAAATAAGAGATGTAATTCCATCCGCGGTTTGCTAAGGTGTTGTACGATCTTCTCCTTTAGTCTTCCTTGTTTATCTATTCCAGGTGCAATTTTCCTTTTATATCTAACCATTAACAGTTCATTCTTCGATTTTGGCTTGCCGTATTTTCAAACTATCTCTAATTTCTTAATTCAATCTTCCAGGTATGTGTATCTCCTCGTAACCATATTGTTGTCTCTTCCATATACATATGCACATGCACATGCAGACGCAAATATATGTAGCCATGTATATATAAACAACTTTTGTTGGATGCCTAAAGGTTCGGCTTGCTCCTTTTTCTTGGTTTAACGTTGCAGTGCTCAGAAAAGTTTTTTAATTACTGTTTTGAGGTTTAATTCTTAAAACGTAATAGTAAGAACAGCAAGAAGAAATGTTTGTTAAAATTACCAGAAGATTTTTTGGAAACGTACAATTTAAAATAACTTCGACTTTGGAGAAAATGGAATATTTTTGAAATGCTGAGGTTTCAATGTTAATAAACATTTAGCTGTTCTAATTAAATAGTTCGAATTTAAATTTGTTATGGTAGTTCTAGCCCACTAGCTTTAATTCTAGTTCTAGTCCACTAGTAGTATGTACAGTTATCCATAATTATTTCGTTAAAAAAGGAAAACAGCGATAGAGTGGTCAATAGGACATGCTTATAACCATCTTAGTTTACTACAATGCTACAAGTGCCTCGGTGTTAAACATTTAGTGCAAGATTGTAAGAAAGACAAGATTTGCTCATTCTCCCCGAGACCATAGTTATAAAGAATCAAAATCTAAAGATGTAAAATGTGTAAACTGCTGCAGAGCCAAAAGTCGATTATCAATATTGAGACCACACATACAGCAGTAGATAAAGATTGTCCCTGTTACCAGAGACTGCTCCAAAAACAAAAGTAGAATACATTAGCAAGGAAAATACACAAATTATGGAAATTTCCAACGGGCTGCTCAACAACTCGAACAAACATGAAGGTAATAAACCATTTTAGTAAATGTTCAATTACACACTAGAATACACAATCCATTGGACGCTGCATAGATGAATTACAGCTACTAGTAGAAAAGAACAAAAACTGTGTCGCACATTGTATAACAGAACATTGGAAAAGTCAGAACAGCTACTTTCCTACAACTTGGAAAACTTTGAACTTATATCCAGTTATTGTAGAGCAGAATGTTATGAAGGTGCAGCAATTTATGGTAAAATAGAATTGAATTGGACACCTTTCAGTTATGTTGGAAATATATCAGTGCCAGCTATATATGAATGTGCAGGAGCTGAACTAAATTTAACTGGAATCAGGATTGTAATTCTAGCATGTTATCGGACAACGAACAATCAAATTGATGACTTTTTAAACATTTTAGAATTTATTTTAACTGAAGTAGCTGTTTTTGAGAAATGCTTCCCTAACAAGCAGGTTAACATAAAAAGCAAGTTAAATAGACACTATACAAATCCAGAAGTGACATAAGGCCAAATGTGTATGGAATATTGTGAAAACATAAATGGCACAAATAAATGTTCAAAACCGATTGCTGTACCTGGTACCCCGGTAAACCTTAATAATAATTTCAATGAATATTATACCGATGCAGCTTATGAAATTAGCTATTCTGAAATATGAAAACAACAACATTAAAAATGTAAACTTTATGTATATGGAGCTAGCAACACCTACGGAAGTGCTTAACATCATATACAACCTGAAAAATAAGAATAGCAGTGGCATAGATGGTACCCCTACTAGTTTAATTAGAATGTGTTTAGAGGAACCTGCATGCCGCTATGTAGTATTTTTAACAAGTCATGAATTAATTCAAATAAGGTTGTTTTCCGTACCAACTAAATATAGTGTTAGTAAGACCAATTTATAAAAAAGGTGACCCTGCATTGATAGAACATTATAGATCGATCAGCCTGCTATCTTCTTTCACGAAGATATTTGAAATCGCAATGTGTGATAAAGTTCTACAATTCTTCATGTCAAATCGATGACAGTCAGCTTGGCTATCTGAGAGGTAGGTCACTAGACACTGCTATATTTACTTTTATAGATCATTAAGAATTTGTAAAATAAAGAAAATAATTATGGGAATGTTCTTAGATCTATTCAAAGCATATGATATGTTAAACCACAATATACTGTTACAAAAGTTAGAAATGTATGGCACTTGTGGAACATCATTGGAGTGGATAAAGACATACCTTTAAGATAGATATCAAAGAGTGGTTATAGAAAAAGACCTTAAGATGTATTACTCGGAATAAAAATGAAATAGTCTAGGTATAAAATTAGTATAGGAATCTCCCAGGGAAGTATAACTGGACCCCTACTATTTGTTACATACATAGACGACTTAGCGAGAACTATAAATAACATGAACAATATAGGTTTCGTTAACTTGAATATGGACCCCGAACTTTATTCGGACCTATTGAAGAAATTCAGTAATACATTGAACAATGCAACAAGTTGGTTCACACAAAACAAGTTAGTGCTGAATCGAGAAAAGGCCAATTTAATTCTATTTAAATTACGTCATGCAGGTTTTGAAACGCCACATTAGTAGTTATTAGTAATGAAAAGTCACAGACCACAACAAGTTCTAAATTCTTAGGAGTATATATTGACGATGTTTTGAGTTGGTACGATGAGATAACTACGGAAGCGCTGAGGGGCCAAGATTAACTACTTTTTTTAGGTCGCCTGTTAGACGCGTTTAATTCGACTAACAGAAGCGTTACTATTAGGCGAGATTAATATCAACTAGCAGATGCGCGACTCTTAGGTACGTTTATCTCGACTATTAGACGTGTTTAATTCAACTAACAGGTGTGCAACTCTTAGGCGCGTTTATCTCGACTATTAGGCGTGTTCATTGTTCTGTGGTTTTATACATTTAACGTCGGCCTTTTTCCACTACTAAGGCCTATCACCGACGCCTGTAGCCGAGTTACCCCCAACCAGAAATTGTGCTAAACTCTTCTCTTTCGAAGAGTATAGGGTTCTTTTATTGCATAACATTTAGTAGATAAAGGACCGACAGCTTTACATCCCCCCGAAAAATGGTATATTCGCTACGCAATCCTCGCCTAAGATTTTGTAGCTTCTGTGAATACATTTATATATAAGCCGCTAAAGGGTGCAGCGATTACACTGTATATCCTTGAAACGGGGAAACCATCCAAGTACCCATCAAAGTAACACGTCCGTGTTTACTGCGCAGGCGTTAGACATATTGTGGTGAAGATAAATTCAAGTATGGAGTGATGCTTAATAATCGAATTTAAACTCGCCTAACAGTAACGCATCTGTTAGTCGATTTAAACACGTCTAATAGCCGAGATAATCGCGCCTAAGGGTCGCGCATCTGTTAGTCGCATTAAACTCGCCTAACAGTAATGCTTCTATTAGTCGAATTATACGCGTCTAACAAGTCACTTTAAAAAAAGTAGTTTATTTTGGCCCCTCAGCGCTTCCGTAGATAACATATATTAGTTCAAAAAATAAATCATTTTACTTGATGAGAGTTTTAGGGAGGTATATACATTTTGACTGCCTCAGGATGGTGTACTTCTCCACTTTTCAATCAATTTTACGATTGGTATAATATTCTGGGGCAACAGCAACACAGTGGACAAAATATTTCTTATTCAAAAAAGAACAGTCCGCCTTTTGTTGAACTTGGATTATAGGGAAACATGTCGAGAGAGATTTAAACAGCTGAAGATACTGACAGTTGCTGGTCTCTACATACATGAGTGTTTATTATTTCTGTATAAAAACAAACATCCATTTGAATCACACCGAATTGAACATGAGTATAATACCCGATCGAATGGTTATAATATGCTAAATCATACTGACGCTATCGGAACGCAGCACTTGTTATTACTACCAAATACATTGAAAATGAAACATTTTTAATCTGTTCAGAAGGGGAACATTTCAGTATTAATTAAATATTCAATAGCTGAATATATGTCTTATGTATTTGTATAATTGGACTTCGTAAATATCTAACCGATTGTCATAAATTTATCAAAGTTTTAAATAAATAGACATCCTTTTTGTATTTATATGTTAAGTTTAATTAAAGCATTTTCAGAGACCCGTTAAAATCTCTCAATTATTTTACTTATTTACAAAACAGCTTAAGGGTTGAGTGACTTTTGACCTACATCTTTGTTAGCAATTCGACAAAAAACAATTTCTTCCATTAGAAGCTGAAATATTTACAAAATACTGCGAGAAAACGCTAATTTGCTATTGAAATTTTTACTCACTGTCATATACAAGTGGTAACGATACCAAATCCATTTAAGCAGTTTTTTCCGACATTTTCAGATTGTTTCCCCTCATTAAAATAGATATAAAAAGTTATAAATACATCAAATATATATAAAAAATGCAAACAAATCTATTGGTAGCTATAATAAGAAATATTTGAATTAATAACAGACATTACACGTCTATCGCATGAAAACATCGTTGAGAGAAAATATACACATAATATCAAAAATTTTTCATCGGGCTATTTTTATTATGTTAGAATAGTTTATATTCACTTACTTCAGAGTATAGGATGGTGATTTATGATTTGAAGATAAATGTCTGTTATTATTTAATGCTTAGAAAATACATACAAAAAGAAATTCTGTGTGTAAATTTATATATGTGATTTTTTCCTGTCGTCCTTTGTTGCCTAAGCTCAAATCAGCAGTTTTACTAAATTATCTTTTATTTTTTTATTAAACTAATATTAACCGTATGATTTATTGTATTTCTGCTACATTCTTACCACCCTGTCTAAAATTATGGATTGAGGTTAAAAACGTACAGTAAATATTTGAAGTATCATTTATTTTGATTTTGTTTTATTTTGAAATGCTATGAATTCATCACGCATTTCAATACCTCTGAGCATTAGAGATAGAAGAGTAGCGGTTTCTATTGATTCTCAAAAATAATGTATATTAACGTAAGTAGCCATTATCTGTGGAAAAGATAGGGTCGCAAGGAATATTAAGGATAAGGGTATTTTATTTCAATTTTTATTAACGCTGTCCCTCTTTTTTGTTTTAATATATAGATGCGAATGGAATCAGGGGATATTTTGAGTACCATAATTGGCACAAAAAATAATCAGTGGCTCACGTTACTATTAAATGCCTCATGCATTGAGAGTATGACTGCATTGTTGGGTTCTATTAACACTAATTTCGGCTTCATTGTTTAGGTTTACAGGATAATGAACTATGCTGCGTCACATCAAGTTGAACATCATGTATTCATTAACAGAATAAAAAGCATTTTTATATTTCACTTGCTATACTTTGTTGTTTATTGCTTGGATACAAGATATATAAACAAGGCCATTATACCCTAAGACCAAAAAGAGCGGGCGTAATGATTACGCCCGCTTATTATGCCCTCTAATACTCTCTGTGAAAAATATTCTAGTCACCAAAAATGTTGCCTTCAGCATTGAGTATTTTGCCCACTATGTATTCGGGCAGAATGATTCTGCCTATAAAAAATAAGAAGTATGTAAGGACCATAATTTATCAAAAAACACACAAGGTTGAAAATTACAATAATAGGTACATCACAGTTCGTGAAAATAAGTCATTAGAATTGTCTCGCTGACAGTTACGGAATTTCTGATAGCCCATTGTTGAAATTATTCATATTCTTTCCCATACAGTGACCGGTATCTTTTTGGTAACAGTGGCTCATTTGCTTCTGTAAAAAATAAAAAAAATAATAAAATAAATAAAAATTCTTTATTGCCGTAAATCTTCCACAAAAAGACATTGGCATTGTCAAAAATACACAATTTTCTTTTACATTTTTAAAAACTACAATAAAACAGGAAATACACAATTATATACAGAAATACAGTGAGAGCAAAGAAAAAACGAGAAAATTCAAACATAAATATACAAATATAAATATTTTTTAAAAAGCGGTTATGTGTTTAGAAACTCACTGAAGGAATAAAACACATTTTCACCTAAATAAGACTTGAATCGTTTTTTAAATAAATTGATATGTTGTATGGATTTTAGATATTCTGGCAGAGCATGGAAGGATTTAATTGCATTATAATATGTCCCTCTTTCGTAAAAAGTGTGATGGTGGATTGGTACTCTTAAATCAGCCCCATGACATGTTGTCATTGATTGATATATTTCTGTGGTCCTTTGGACGAGAATTTGTCGAATTTTTTCGTCTTGCATGATCACTTTTAGAAAGGTTTCAACACACTTTATTACTTCATTGGCAGAAATAAATAAAATAATAGTCGCATTGTTATGGATACAAAAACAAATGCATGGACCGGCAATCGCAAGGCCATATCCATTTTATAAACTATTAAATTCATTTATTAAATTTAAATTAGGTAGGTATCTAAAGTTGAGTGAAATATGAAATGTTGTATGCACCACTGGCAATATAGGACGTTTATGCCCTTGTGTGACTTTCTACTCTCGGACCAAGGTCCTCGGATAGAAATTCGTCACCCGCGGGCATAAGCATCTCTATATCGCCCTCGGTATAGAAATAACTATTGCACAAAATGACTTTTAACTTGTCCTATAAACTAAACTTTTAATTCTATCCGGTAACTTGTTGCACGGCGGGATATTCACGCGGGAGTCCCCCAGGGATTGTGCCTGTCACCAAAGTTGTACAACTTGTACGTCTCCGACTTCCCAGAGTTCCCGAATACCAAGCTGGCCAAGTACGCCAATGACACAGCCATATACGCGCATTCCCATAACACACAAGCAGCGAATATGCTGCTGAAGGCGCACATGGCTCGTGCCACCGCTTATTACGACCAGTGGAAGATTCGGGTAAACGCTGAGAAGTCCGAGGCGATAGTCTTCACGCGTCGGCTCACAGAGAACAAAATCTTAACACCCATTTCGATCAGGGGAAACAAAATTCCAACCAAGAGATGCGTGAAGTACTTGGGGGTGAGACTCGACCAAAAACTGACGTTCAATACCCATATAAATGAGACAATACGGATGGTCTACTCCCTGTCCAGGAGTCTGTATCTGCTCATGGTCAGGAGTAGCAGACTTAACCGGCAGAATAAAAAAAATGTTGTACACCGTTCATCACATACGCGGTGCCGGTGTGGTGCAGCATACCTGTCACGACAATGAAAAAACTTCAAGTGTTTGAACACAAATTTACACCCCTCGTTTCAAATTCTGGAAGGTACACCTCCCTCAGAGATCTCTATGCACGTTGCAACTACATAACCTCGATAGCGGACTACGTCCAACGCATCTCTCAAAACTTCTATTCTTTCAAGCTGGGCGATAGTCCGCTAACAAGACACATAACGCAAATTTGACAGTATAATGTCCCATTTCGGATTAAACACCCGTTACCATACCAGACGTTACCGATTTTCCGGCAACCACTGTAGCCAAACTTCACCAACTATAACTTCCGCTTACCCTATCCACCTTTACTGACGTTTCATACCTTTTGTATCTTTAAATCTTTCCTCTTCGCCTCTTCCTCTCTGTTTGTGTCCTTTTTGTTTGTTGTGTCTTCTTGTTTTCTTTCTGTACATTTATGTTTTTCTAAATTCACTTCCCATTACGAATATCAAATAAATTAAAACATTCTGAAAATCAAAATTCTTAAAGCCAAAAGTTTAGACCAGCTCTACGCAGTCCGGCGTTCATGCATTTCGCAGAAGGTGTCTCGTTTAAATTGAGGTATTTGTGTCAACTACAAAATTAGTAAAAAGTGTTACAGTGAGTTAATTAAAAATATGTGTAGCTTTAAGTTGTTTTTAAAAATCTTTATTGTTTTTTATTCAAATGGTATTACTTAATTTTATTTGCTTGTTGCAAAAGGTGCTTAGGTTAGTTATTCATTTTCGTTTTTCGCCGACCAGACCTGTTCCGTCCAATCCTGCAATCTGTCACTGCGTCAGCGCATTGGTTGCATGGTCAGTTCCGGAGCAGGCTCTGGTTAGGCAACTGTTGTACTCTTTTAATTTTAATAAAGATTTGTTGTTATTGGTAACGTGGTGCATAGTTCGGCACATATGCAATATGGATTTGATTTATATAATTTTAACCTAGCAAGTCATATTTTAGGTTGTGCCCATGTCTTGTATTATAGTCATGACAAATATTTTGAAAATTAAAACTGCTAATATTGTTCTTTAACACATGAAATATGCAAGGAAGAACAAGAATTTTCACTTTTATGAAAATGGGTTACAAGTTTCCCCAAATTTTAACCCAAACGTGCACCTTGTGCCCTCTGTTGTAAAATGAAAATTCTGTTTGCTTCAGATGTGTTTCCCCCACAAATAATGCCATAACGTATCGCTGATTTAAAACTTGAATAATAAAATGCTTTAGATACACGTTTACTCATAATCTGGCTAAGTAAGTATAATCTGGTAAAATATACTACACGTGGTCCTTCCAGTTTAATGATAGGTCTAAGTATAAACAAAGAAGCTTGAAACATTTAAATTGCTAGATAGATTTACCATTTCTTTTGATCCAAGCACTAGCAATATAGTTTAAAAGTAGATGGTGAAATTGTAAGGAAAAAGTTTTGTCGTGGCACATATTTAATTTTGCTGAAGAGAAATATTCTAATAGCGAGTTTAGATTAACATAGAAATATTAAATAACATTTTCTACAATTCTGTCGCTGGCAAAAATGTCATGCCATCTGCAAAGTAGCAATGAAAAATATTTATAAAAGCGCTGATATCGTTTGGGTATAATAAAAATAGAAGTGGCACCAGGACGTTTCCTTGAGGAACTCCCATTCCTGCTGATAGTTCTATTGAATTTTCGCCGAGGAAGTGAACGAATTGCTTTCTGAAGTTAATAATGTAATATAATGGCTTAGCTATATATTTAGTAATTTTTTTATTAAAGATGTTGAAGTATTGTGCGCTCCTGACGACTTTGATTTTCTTAAGTTGCTTATGACATTAATAACTTCGAACTTAACTACAGACTCGAGAAAAATACTTATTTTCTTCACGTGTGCTACTGTTGCTAAATTCCGGTTCCTTCAGTATTGCTTAGCAGTTGGGGTTGATTTGCAAAATGATTGTTGAATATGTTAGCAATTTCTCTTTGATTTGTTATCTCTGTGTCATTTACTTACTTACTTACTTACTTACTTAATTGCTTACTTACTTACTGACTTAGTCAGTCGGTCAGGTAATATTATTAAAATGAAGTTATTCATGGTACTCAACACTACAGTTGTGCGTATATTTAAAAAATGTAATAACTCCAAAATAAATACCTATTTGAATAAGCGGAGCAAAACATATTTTTCTTATTTAGGTTCTAGTTCTACCAAAAAAATATGATGAAAGTCAGTCAGAATAACAAAAATTTAATTCCTTTAACATTATATCGTCCACGGCCTCAGTCCCAGCATTCTTGGCATAACAAGTTATATCGCCCCATAGTACCAAAATAGTTATAAAAATAATTATAATTATAATAAACCGTTTTAGATAAAGAAAATAATTAAATTATTTTAATTTTACCCCCCACAGCCTCAGTCTTTGAATTTTTAGAGAGTAAAGGGTTATGTCATCTTATACTAATGCTAAATGAGTATCCATGTGGGAAAGATCAGATACAATCAGGGAGTTAACTACTTTCACATATGATTTAAGATCAATTTTGCGTAGTCCTCCTAGATACACATATAATTCGAGCAAAATCAATTGAGTAGTTTGGGCTCTAAGTGCTACCACAGACGGTGGGCGTCAGATGGCAGATAGACGTTTTCTAAATACCATTTGTTTGGCTTCAGGGGACCTGAAAACGTGTAAATTCATCAAAAATTCAAAATCAATTTTTTGCGCTATCACAATACCTTCTTTATATAACATTCTGTTACATGGCCTATGTCCATTTAACAGTTTTATTTAAAAACTAGTGTTTTGTGGATAGTTAGTACGACCTGTATAACATTTTCTCGATTCCTGTAGGTGAAACTGCTTTCAACTAACAGAATTTAACTTGTATAACTGCTAAACCATTTCACACTGTTTTATGTACTTAGCTTTATATCTTAGGAACTCTTTTCTATACTATTATGTATCTCATTTCCGTTGTAAGACAGCATCCCAGGAAACAAATATTTAACAATTTGTCTGTAACATTTATTTACATCAGATATCTGTTTTTCAATTTTTATATTTTTGTTTACTATGGAGTACATATAGTTATTTTCCTTACCTTTTCTCATTCTATATATAGTATATCCTATAAGATGTAATATATTTACTGATTTATCAATACGTTTTACTACTTATTTACATCTGTTAGTATTTGTGGTTATGTATAAAATAGAAATTGCAAAGGCAAATCAGCTGGTCTGGAAATAATAAAATAAATTAGATTATTTTTATAGATTATATGCCATTACTTTAGTTGAGTACGGGAATCTACAAGGCAAGTTGGTACGCTTAACGCAACCACTGACAGATGGCCATACTGGTACTATTTTTATATTTTATAGCTTTCAGTTTCAATAGGGAATTAGATTTCTCACATTTTTTTGGTAGCGATGGTTTCCAGTAAACAGGACAAAAAGTTTACCTTATCAGTAAAACTCACCAGGAAGTCATTTGCTTGCAGCCTTTGTACTGATTCATACGTTTATAATTTTTAACTGCGGACTTCAGTAATTGATATTACAATTTTTATATCCCAGTTACAAAGTGTTTAACATACAGGTAATTTCATTATACTTATTTAAAATGTAATTAATCTTCAAATTTTGCCTTTGATATAATTTCAATTATTTTTAAAATAAATTTTGAATTCAAAGTCAATTCTTTTTAATTTAGTAAGTAGTTAAAATACTATATGTACCACATGGTTTTAAAAATATTTTTCTCTTTCCTTTTCATTTTTTTGGCAATTTATAGTTTCTAAGAAATCTGCTTACTTTTGTACTGCTAATCAGCTTACTTTTGTATAGCTTAAATTAATTTCCTGCAGCTTTTGTACAGCTAGCTTAATATTTCGTGCAGCTAATCTAAATATATTTGCATAGCTAACATTGCTTAAATTTTGCATAACTAACTTGCATAAATTTTGTATGTGCTTATATTCTTAGATATTTAAACTTTGAGATACTTATTCTACATTCCTGCATAATTTTTGCACAGTTTATCTTTCATAGATAAACTTTGGCTATCTTTTCATTAAGCCACATAGTTGGTTAAATTTCCCACAATTTTCACCCCATTCATTGAGAGACGTAAATTGCCAAGAAAAATTTAGAATTCTTGCAACAAGAGACAATTGTGGACCTGGATTGCTGTCCCAGAACCAGCCATCTGAACCATAAACCATCTAGGATACTGGTATCAATTTGTCTTTTATATATATATATTTTTTTTATATTTCAATTTGTCTCAAAACCGATTTGTCCATTTTTTTTTTCATGTAATATATTTTGTCATTCATTTTAAACTATCTTTTTATTTCTCTTACCAACAATTTCAGTCTGATCTATAGCAGACTGGTTATTCGAGAAAAAGAGACAATTTTGCTTATTTCACTATAGATGGTGCCCAATTTAACATCAATTTTTCTTTGTCTCCTTTTCTCGAAATAAACAGAAATCTGTCGCTTATGCTGTACATGTCAGAAAGGGTAAGTTTCTCCACTCTTACGAATGCTCTGGGCCCACGGCTCTCTGCTCCGGCTTAAACCAGCTAGTCGTCCGCACATGTTGCCTCAATTCTTTCTCAAAAATAAATAATAAGAGAAAGGAGGTAACACTACATGGGAAAGTAAAGAGGTACAACGGGTCAGCTATGGGCTAGTTATATTATTTAGTATTCACTAATCTAAAAATTAAAAACTTTATAATATTGGTTATTTTAACCTCTCCACAATAAAATTGTGAGAGGCTACTAAAATTGGTTCAAAAACGAAAATTGAGATAACATCAAATCTTTACGTTTTGAGGTCCTAGGAACCCAAAAAAGTGGTTTTTGAAAAATGTCTGTGTGTGTGTATGTGTGTTAGCACGATAGCGCCGAAAGTACTGAACGGATTTGAATGAAACTTTGCGTATGCGTTTATTTAGTGCCCCAGAAGATCTGAAAAGGTTTTGTTTGAGGTCGGATTACGTTTAGTGCCATTTTGACACAAATTGTTTATTTTATAATTACTTTCAATTTGCAATGGAACCATTGAAAAGCAGTTAAAATTCCGATTTCAACGATATATCACACTTCCACCCTTTCGATTTGGTTTCCGTGAAAAAAATTAAAAACAAAGCAAATATGGCATAGATCGCATTTCGTATGACATGATCAATGCGCGTAGCCGTTACGTCGTGAAACTCGTCACATCACGTGTCAATTCACGTGTGACGGTTTCTTCACTGCTCTAGAAGTATAGCGGATTACGTTTAGTGCCGTTTTTAAATATATAAACAGACAAATCGAAGAATTAACTACAAATATTCCTCAAAAATCTAGTAAAATTACTGAAATGCTAATGTTTCATTTAACAAAGACAGCGGCGAGCGATCGGATTGCAATGAGCAAATTTTGACGATTGTCATTGTCATCGTTTGTCATCCGATAACGTTGGTGTCATGTCATGTTCATAAGATTTCTTCATATTTGTAACTTTTAGAGGATTGTCACAAACTTTAAAGGTAGATGTAACAATATCAATATCATATGCTTTCTGTACCTTCGTTGGTGAATTTATTATAGATTATCACTTTACCAATTTTCAATTTGTTGCTTTACAAATCTATAGTATTTAGGATAACTAGACTTTCTTAGTCGTTCAAGTGATGTTAAAGTTGTTAATATCCTGATAGTATATTATTCAACGAGCGATAATGTAGGTAATAACTCGCATAGATGATTGTAAATTCATTAAGTTGAGGGTTTTTTTAGTGCCCCAGAAATCTGAAAAGGTTTTGGATGAGGTCGGATTATGTTTAGTGCCGTTTTGTCACACAATTTAATGCTCTTTTCAGCTTCAAAGATCCACTGAGTGGGGAGTTTCCAGCCGCTTCCAGTAGCTGCCGATTTTTTTTATCGAATTCGTGAATTCTTTATTGAACTCTATGGTCTTGATTGCTAATCAATGTAATTAAATATACTAGTATTTTGTTGAATATAATATGAAAAATTGCATTAGAAAGTCCTTTATGTTACAAAGATTTTTTTAATTATTATTTTGTTAAATGTTGTTTGCGATAGTGATTTAGAGCAATAAGTACGTTTTTAGAGCAATAATAGAGTTTGTAAATAAATAAAATACATAATGTAAAGTCTTACTCTCTAAGTTGTACTTACTAACAAGTTATTCACATAGAAAATACCACTCCGGTGGTTAATAGAGAAAACTTAGAGCAAGTGGACTACATTTAAGAATTTTTAGGTAATAATATTATAATAATGGTACTCAACGTTTACAATGACAAAAATATGTAAAATAATGTACATTCATCTGTTAGGGAAAAAATTCAGGGTCATCGAATTTTGGCGTTTCATGCCTGCTTCATTTATGAGGTAGGACAGAAACGTTGACTCACTCACGAAAACAGATATGAGTTTAAAATAAACTTATATTTGAAATCTATATAAACACTTGTTAAACAAAACTTCAAAACATACCGACTTAATATTTTAAGTGGGACAACCTCACCACAAATTTAGAAGCTTTTATATATTATAAAATAAAATCACCATCAACCGATTTTCATTGATACCTTATTACGTAAACATGTTTGTGTATGTAAGGTTGAAGATCTTCCGTAAATACTCACGAAAGAAAGCTTAGGAATTATTTATTTAATTGAAAATAGCAGTGTGACTAAATGCAAGCCTTGCGATTGATTTCCTGTCTTGTTATATTATTACAAGCTAAAATAACTGGAGTAATTATTTTTAGAATATAAGTTATGTACAAAAAATCATCACAATATTAAATTAATTTAACCACTAATATTTAAATTTCGCCAATGCAAAGTTTGTTCTATAATCTAATATTTATCTTTATTTTCTTAACTCTGTCTAGCTCACCACATATCTGTTGCCAAATGTGATATTTTTGTTTCCAAGTAGCCGCTCTCTTAAGTCTGTCGCGTCAGTTCTCACTGGTCCTCTCAGAAACTGGACTCGAGTGACCGCGCAATTTAGTAAAAAACTAAAAATCTAAGATGGCAACTCGAAAACAACCATCCCTAAACATTTCGTTGTTTAAAAGTTAAACTAATCCCGTAAATGTGTTAAAATATTTGTGAATTTAGTCTTTAAATCTATATTAAACAAAAACTGTGGCAGTAAACACTAAATAACACTAGTGATAAAATATATTTTTAAAACCTACAAGCGTTCTGTAGTTAGTTGTTTGTGAAGAGTTTATTTTTATATAATAAAAAACATATTTATTAATTTTTTTTGGTAACCGCAGCATATTACGATTGGGCAATTTAAATTTTTTGAAACCTACGCTGAAATATAGTGCCAAGTAGTTTCAATTTTAGATTATTTTATGCTTTGGGCAGCTTATTGTTTGATAGAGAATAATTAAATTGGAGTATTTAAACACCCTTCACTACTGGCTTGTAAAATTGCCAGCATATTTCAACACACATTATAAAATTAATATTTAAATCATGAGAGTAAATCTAGTGAACAGTGCTTCAAATGTTTTATGAATTCATTGCCATAAGTGTAAAATTGCATTTAACATATCTGTTGCATTATGGCTGAACGTAGTAGCACTCGGAAGTTGAAGTCTCTCGGTAGAAGTGCCAGTACAGAGTCTACAGAATACTCGATAACTATGGGCAAATCCGTGAGAAGAAAAAGCAAAAGGGTGAAACCAAAGGAACGATGGCTGTTAACCAGAAAAACATGGAGATACATGACAGATGCAGGAAAAAAGCTAATCCCGGACGGAGCACAAAACCGCCCCGAAGACATACCAAAAATAGAAGCGTATTTTCAGGAAGTTTGCAAAAGGGAGCCAAGGTTCCTATTGTGGCGCAAGAACTCGTATCCGGGTGCGCTAGGATTTAGAAAGAAAAGAAAAGTTTCCAGAAAGGGTGGAAGCTGTCGGAAAGCCTCGTCGGCAGATGAGGTTAGTTTAGGTAGACCAGAAAGACCAACACATTTAGCCATAACACCGACAACAATTGGGAAATTTGATGTGAAGAAGATGAAGGAAGATTTCTTAAACAAAGGCTCTCCAACAACAACTTTTTCTAGTTATGACAAGAAAATGGGCAGCACAGATCAACTTAATGTTGACCCAGAGGAGAAACAATTAGTAAGTATGCTGGAACAGTACTTAAGTTTGGCAGAAAAAGATCCTCAGGTCATCAGAGCCAGGCCTGATTTTAACTATCAAGATCTTGTTGACAAACTTCAACGACATTTAAATTTTATCCAAAAAGACTATAGCAGTAGCTACACGGGGTATTTACCACACCAAAATGTCCATTTCCAAGGAGATCATGTACAGAAATCCCTATCGGATACATTAAGTAGGTATTTTGCTCAATCGCATAACAGAGATAAAATCATATCGGACTTGCTCACAGACAGGAAAGCGCTAGAGAAGTTGTATTTTGAATTACGCAAAACAAAAGGCTTTAGAGGAAGCAGGGGAGGTACTGGCTATACCACGTCATTTGCATATGGACCTCAAAGGAGTAATTATGAAAGCACAAGTAAAAACAGAGATAGTTATGAAAGTACAAGTAAACACAGGGGGTATAATGTTAGTCCTCCCAGTCATCCGCCTCCCTTAATTGAACTTCCAAGTGAGTCATATGAAATTAGTTACCACAACTGGGCCACACAAACTTTGCCCATACCAGAATCTACCTTGGTTAAAATTGAAGAAGAATTCAAAAAATCTCAAGAGGAAAAGAATGAGGACGAAGTAGGAAAAGATATTCCAAAATCTTCACGCAGAAGGAGTAGTGTTGACAACGATGATGTCTCTCAGTCTGTGAGCGACACTATCAAGCGGTATTTAAGAATGGCTAGAAAGAAGAGCGTAGACACAGATAAAGTAGACAGGTTTAAACGTGTCAACTATGATAGAAACTTGCGAAATATTAAGGCTAAAGGTGAAATCACAAAACCGGGCGACGATGATGGTTTAAATAAGGGTTGCCAAACAAACGACGAATGGATTTTGACTTATCGTGATTTAAAATTTGCCGATGTGTATGACGTTTCGGACGTTGAGAGCAGGTTTTCTAGTTCGCGTAGTAGCATAGACATTGGGGCGGTGGATGACAGTGCCAAGTCAACACCGTCATCGCCGCCATTAATTAAAAGTAGTCAGTCTTTTCTAAGTCACTTACTGCACGGTAAACATGAGAAACACGATAAACATGATAATAAATCTTCCGCAGCAGTGTCGACGGCTGGAGCGATGCAGAAGAGCAAGTCATCCTCCAGTGTCATGCACCATGGCAGTCGACTCATGGCGAAAAAAATCTTCAGGTCCAGGTCGAAGAGTCAAACAAGGCCGACGCATGCCCCGTGTAACTGGACGCCTCAGGTAAGAAATTTTATTCAATAAATTTATTTCACATTTATTTGGATCCATGACCATGTTAGTAGTTAATTTGTAAATCGCATGTCCCCAAAAATGTAATTTAAGTAAATTAAATTAATAGGCTATTAATTATGTCATTTAGAAAGGAACTTGAGTTCAAGGGTTTTTATTGAATAAATCGTTCAATTGGTCATTTAAGATAAGAAAATCGCGGAGTGTTATTAAATTAGAGGGAGCAAATTGGAGATAGGGATGAAAATGCAACCTTTTCAGTTTTTTAAATATAACTCAATCAATCAATACTAGTTTATTAATAATTAAAATTTACATCTGCCTCCCCAAAACCCACCCGGGGACCGACCGTCCAACCACCGCGTTGTTGTCGGATTGCAAGGTCGGGCGGAACGAGACTGGTTTGGCTTAAGGACAATTAAAAACAGCATAACCTAGACTCCTTCTATCGCAGATGGATAAAATTAGGTGATAAAATTGTATATATCTAAAACAGACTTAACTAGACTTACAAACTACACATTTTTAAAAAATTTCGCACTAAACACTTTTTAAAATTTTGATACTGACGCAAACACCTCAATCTAAACGAGGAGCCTTCCGCGAGGTGTGAAAATGCCGAGCTGCGCATAGGCTGGCCTAAACTTTGGTTTTAAAAAATTTTGATTTCGAAAAATTATGATTTTTGAAAAATTTGAATAAAAATGAATTTAGAGACAAAAATGTACAAAACGAAAATTAAAAACAAACGCGACAAAAAGGTTACAAATAGAAAAGAAGAGACAGGAAAGATTTAAAGATATAACAGGTATAAAATATCAGTAAAAGTGGATAGGGCAAGCGGAAGTTATAGTGGATGAAGTTTGGCTACATGGGTTGCCGGAAGATCGGTAACGTCTGGTATGGTAGGGTGTGTTTTATCCAAAATGGGGCATTATGCTGTCTAATTTGTGTTATGTTTCTTGTTAGCGGGCTATCGCGCAGATTGAAAGAGTAGAATTTTTGAGAGATGTCCTGGACGTAGTCCTCTATTGGGGTAATGTCGTGGCAAAGTGCGTATAGATCTCTGAGGGAGGTGTAGCTTCCAGAATTAGAGATGATGCGCATAAATTTGTGTTCAAGAACTTTTAGTTTTCATACTGTAGTAGCCGATGTGCTGCACCACACCGGCGCCGCGTATGTGATGGACGGCCCGATCACCATTGTGTACAACAATTTTTTATTTTGTCTATTAAGTCTGCTACCCCTGACCATAAGCGAATACAGACTCCTGGACAGGGAGTAGACCGTCCGTACTGTCTCATTAATGTGCTCGTCAAACGTCAGTCGCTGGTCCAGTCTGACCCCCAAATATTTCAAGAAGCTCTAAATGAGTTGTTGGTTTAATTTTTCATCAATGAAATAAGGTCCAGTAACGAAACGCCACATCACTTTATCTCATACAAGAATTATAGCCCAGCCAGTATGTCGAAATTCCGTATGTTAACCTTCACATCACCCGACGCCGACCTCGGCGACCTTTTGTGGGCTTCTTAGGGACTATTTATTGGAAGGTATAATGCCGAGTTGTTGGAAGTTGGGGTTCGCCACCAAAGTTGTAGTAGCTCTTTGAAAATACCTACAGAATGACTTTTTTTTGTTTGTCTCGCGAGAATGGTTGAGTTCGTAACGCGCTCGGGAAAATTGGGCCTTGGCGCTCATATGACAAACCCGTCTCCACACCACATGGAAGTTTCAGAGTCTTTGGCGCGTTCTCCTTTTACATAATTTCCTCAGGAGACCTAATTCACGGTTTGCTGTCACCTCACATTATTCCTGTTGATTTTTGTAACTATATTTTGTTCTTCTTTTGGCTCATTCTGCGTAGATTTTCTATCGCGTCTTCCCCACGCCATCTATGTAATGTTTTTGCCATTTTCACCGGTGCAGTTTTGGCAGATGATCGAGAGACCTTTGCTTTGCATTCTGTACAATTTCTGTTAATGGAATAATTTTCCTCGTATCTTGAAATGTAAATGTAGGTAGATTATTAGAGACGAACTTGTTTATAAAACACCCTGTATAATAGCAAGAGTTATTCCTTAAGTGCAGGAGTCGCTCCAGACAGTGGGCATAGTGGGCGGCCGCCCAGAGTGCCAGAATTGTAAGCGCGGGCGGCATTTTCGGCGTAACGATACTAATATTTTAAGAATCGCAAATTTAGTTCACAGATAAAATAGATAAAATAATATATATTTTGACCATCTTAATCAGGGACTTTGTAATTGACCGAAAGTATATCTCATAAAAAAGAGAATATTTATATTTTGCTTATAGTTCAGGGAGGGGGCGGCAAAATGCCATTTCGCCCAGGGTAGCAAAAGAGCTAGAGCGGCTTCTGCTTAAGTGTCAATGCAAGACTTTAATAATGTTTATCCATTACACCTAGTGTTATATCTATCCTAGAACACAACATATATATGAGAATTCATTTAAATAATGTATGTTTGTTTGAAGCCATTTATAATTTACTCTATGTCACTGGCACGTTCTTTGTAAAAAAGTGAGGTTTTTCAAATTTTAAGAAATTGGATCCAAAGAAATTAATGACTTTATTTATCACTTTATGATATTTCATTATAACAAATAACAAACACAACATTACTTTGTCAAATATCACTTTTCTCTAGTTCAGTTTCGTAGTTGGTTAACTAGGTACATTATCAAGCACAGTGAATATACAAATTAAATTAATAAATCCGAAAGGGACTATTATGCTAAATATATAGGAAGGAATAACTACACACAGCAGGTGGCCACTATTATTATATAAAAGCAATAAACAAAATGGTGTTCTCTAACTTTTATATGTCTAATTTGCGATTAAAGTTAGAATTTGGGTTATTATGTTGTGTATAAGTTTTAGTTGCATCTATTATGTTTAATTTTGAAACTTCGTTGAATAATGTATCTATTGGAGGAAGGAGGTCTATAATTCAAATTATTTTTACAATTTTAAAATGATTTGACTGTTCATTATATTCAATATTAAATATTAAATTCCCTTTCTGTTTGATCGATATAACAGCTGTTATATTCTTCACAAGAGAGCTTATATACTCCTGATTTTTTTATTTTTGAATTTTTTGCTCTGTATTGTAAAAACTTGAACAATGAATTAGGAATCAGAAAGGATTAAGAACTAGCATCGATTTTTCACGAAATGCAATAGATCACCTAATCACTAATAAATACAAAGATATAGAAATTTGTAAAATTTATCCTTAAAATTGAAGATAAATCTAAAAAGAAATTTTTATCTATAACTAGAAAAATCGGAATCAGAAAGAATTTCACACATAATTTCAAATATCATTCAAGCCCAATTAAGAAATGATTAATAGTTTTTTTTAATCTTCTAATTCTTGGTTGAAATTTTGTTTCCCCGGATCGAGATTGATGTTATGATTTTGTTTTCGGTGAAACGGCGCGTGAAGACTATCGCCTCCGACTTCTCAGCGTTTATACGAATCTCTCACTGGTCGTAATAAGCTGTGGCACGAGCCATGTGCGCCTTGAGTAGCATGTTCGCTGCTTGGGCATTATGTGAACGCGCATACATGGCTGTGTCATCAGCGTACTTGGCCAGTTTCGTATTCGGGAACTGTGGGAAATCGGAGACATACAGGTTGTACAACTTTGATGACAGGCACGATCCTCCCTCGCGCGAATGTCCCACCGTGAAAGTTTATTATTCACTTGAACCTGCAGTTATAGTAGTGTAGTTTGTAGAGTAACCCCGGGATCCAGACGGTGTCGAATGCCTTCTCAATATCGAGAAGCACCATGGCGGTGTTCTTTTCGAGGTTGTATAGCACTTTGAGACAAACTTTATGAGACTCCATGTTAAATTTCATCAACTTTTTTACTTTTCACACAAAAAATAATTTATTATTTTTTACATAAGGAAATTTGATTCTCTACAAAAAGTTTCCTATTAACTATATCTGAATTTTGCTTCGTTTTCGAGTTATATTTAAAAAACTGAAGGTTGCATTTTCACCACTATCTCCAATTTTCACCCAATTTAATAGCACTCCTCGGTTTTCTCATCTTAAATGCCCAATTGAACAATTTATGCAGTAAAAACCCTTGAACGTCTTAGTTCCTTATTTCTCTGTTTTATGACATAATCAGTAGCCTATAGGACTAAATCAGATGTTCCAATTAATTTGTTATGCGTCACAATGGAGGCGAAAGAGACGGTGAAGACGTTATTTTATATCTGATTTTTTAAGCACTTATTTAGGACATCAAAGTAAGTTTAGAGCTAATTTTTGTAGAATGAAAACAGTCGAGAATTCTTTTTCTTCATAGTAACATTTCAAGGAATGTTAGAGGCTCCAGAGGTCAATTGCGTTCGTAGTTATTTTTTAAATAAATAAAGTGGACAAGATTTAACAAGTTGACCTTATGTTACAGTGGTTAAGTTATTATTTTTTAAAACCTCAATAATCTGTAGAATTATGCCACTTGCTCCATTATGAATATTTTTTGCAGTTTACGATGATATTAAAATATAATATTTTTTCATTTTGAACCATATAGAATTAAGGGCAACATGACCCTAACAATAGAGACATTTTTGATATTTCGCTGGATAGTTATAACGTTTCACGAAATCTCGCTTTGATTCCTAGCAATCAACAAATGGAAAGTTAAAGTCTAAGGGTTTAACATTGACCAAAACGCTAAACTATCTTATCTCCGTTTGTAATCAATGTACTTTTCACACTGTAGCATTTCTATTTGCTGCTTTTTAAATTAGACCGATGTCAAATTTATCATAAAATAAGAGGGATTAATGCATTACAAATAATTATGGCACGATACCACACACATGGCACTGATTTGTAATACTGGTTGCTGGAAAATAAAACAAGTAATGGGATTTGTTTATTATTTTTTTTTTTGCTGCAAAATAACATGAGCTGTGATCAGTAGGGATAAACTATTTCTAATTGTACACTTACCTCATGATTATGTGTGTCTCTTTATTCTCCCTAGTATATGTTATTCTTATATCCTCTTATCTATTATTTTCTTTCTATAAGCTTCGGCATTTTTCTTGTTATTGTTGTTAGTCTTCCTCTGATACCCCTAGTGTTTTGTTTCCCTTACATATTTTTGACAGTCCAAGTTGTCAAGAATACCAACGAATAACTCCCTTCAAGGACTTCTGTTTTTTTTTTTTTTGATAACTTGTAAAATATTCCAGACTGGACTTTTCGTTAGTGAGAAGGTCATTTTTGTGATTAGTGGTTTTCCACAGTTTTTCGATTTTATTGGGATTTGAAAATATAAATATCACACAAATATTTATCTACACCCCACGTCCTTGTCTAGGAGTGTGTTTTCATAGAAAACTGATTCGTTTTTGAGCCGATTTAGTGGAATCCACGTGCTGTCGAGATTGTCTCCTGATTTGATGCCGATCGACATAATTTTATTCAAGTTCCGTGTCGTCTCTCAGCTAGAAAACCTTTCTGAGGAAGGGTTTTTCCTTTGGATAAGGAATTTTCACGAAAATTCCAGGAAACCTTCCCTATTGGAACATTTGTAAGGAGGGTTATAGAAGTCATTCTTTTTTTTTTGTTTTGGGACACTGTCCGACGAAAATTAGGGATTCTTGGTTTTATCCGTTGAACATTTGACGTCACACGATTGTCGCCATTTTGTCCACGACTTTTAGCCTGTTAGAAGCATTGCTACCACCAAATCTTCCATCGCGACTCAAGGATAAGCTTATATATAGCTTTAAATAGCTGTAACTCGTGAACTATTCATCGTATGAAGTTCACTTGGAGCTCATTTTACAGATAATGTAATTCTCTTCAAAAAACCTTTAGTGTCATTATTTCCTAAAGGTAATCAACAAATAGCTATTTATCTAAATGCATTTGAAAATGACAATTTTTCATGTTTCTCCCTTTTATCTCATACACTCGTTATTAAAACGATTTTTTACGTACACCAACATATTCAAAATTTAATTCTCTTTAACTTTCATTAGATACACTATATACGTACGATCTATCGTTTTCAAGTTTTTATCGATTTTATCACGAAACAAGTGTTCTGATAGCGCGCTATTATAAAGATGTTTAAAAATTCATATATCTGCCCATATTGATCGAATGGAAATGAAAAATAAAAGGAAATTGTTTGTAATCGAATTCTCTACAACTCTCATTTAAAAAATTTTAGGATCCGAACGACCATTTGCGAAAAACCGATTTTTCTACCTATTTTCTCCCTCCTCCTCTCCACCGGCGTCTACAGATGGAGACCAGTACCACAAAATAAGCCTGTTCCCAAAATTTTATCCAAATCGACAAATTTCATCCCATTTTATTAAGCTATATTAAATCCTGAATAAGTTATGTTAATTCAATATGAACATCATAACAGACTTTGATCATCACGTTGAGGACACTTTTTGAAATATCACAATATTGTTCTCAGTATTTATTAGTAAATCTTTCGTTTTCCAGTTTAGAACGGATCAACAATTATTCATGAAATGCAATCACTGAAGATAGAATATTTTCACTAGAAGCATCAAATATTTAAGCTTCAATATTATTAACTAAATTGTGAGGAATTAATAAACATATTTACTAATAAGAAAGTCAGGAAAGTATTCTATTAAAAATGCCAAATGTCTTAATCCGTCTCTGTATGCGGAACATTGACACAAATAATTTTGCTTATAATAAATAAAAAAATGTGGTATGTATTATGTTAGATTGCAAAACATGTCAAAGTTATGAAAACTATATTAAGTATTGCATATAGTATAAACAGGAAAGAATTTATGATATTTGTGTGTGTTGTATAATTCTGACTGAAAGATATATGTAGAATATGAAAACTTAGTTTCTCTAAAATAGTTCAAGGGTTATAATGTTAAGAGCGCTCCGGATATAAGCCGGCGAGATGCTTCGATTTACTCGCATATAAATTATTATTTTAAAAAACAGATTTCACTAAAAGACATTAAAAACATGTTACAATGTGGGATGATGAGAGAAAAAATATATAAAAAAATATAATTTTTTTCTTCTATTTTCGATTTGCAAAAATATTTTTTATCATCCCACATAGGTACTATTAAAATAAAAATTTTCACTTTTGTAGAACTAAAATAAAATTAGCCCTAATACCCTCAGGAGTAAAGAGAGGATTTAAGATTGGGTATAATAAATTTGTACAATATCGTATTCTATTACATCTCTATCTCTCTTTTCAAGCACACAAACAATCAATCAATAACACTTTATTACTTATTTTAATATAAAAAAGTACCTCCCCAGAACCCACACTGGGTCCGACCGTGCAACCACCGCGCTAATGTGGTGGCAGATTGCATGGCCGGGCGGAGTGGGACTGGTTCGGCTAAGAAGAAAATTAAAACAACTAAACCTAAGCTCCTTCTGTCGCAGACGGATTATAAAAGGTGTTAAAATTAAAAAAAATGAAAACTATATACTAAATTATTTTTTTTTATATACATTTATTTAACGTCGGCCTATTTTCGCTACTGAGGCCTAACACCGACGCCTGTAGACGAGCTACCCCCAACCAGGAATTTTTGCCGAACCTCTTTCCTTAAGAAGAGTAGGGATCTTTTACTTGCCTAACATTTAATAGACAAGGGACCGACGGCTTTACATCCCCTCCGAAGGATGGTATATCTCCTATACAACCCTCGCCTAAGGTTGTATAGCTTCCGCGCACACACTGATATACATGCCGCTGGAAGATGTGTGAGGCGAGAACGCGGTTTCCGTTGGAATGGTCACCCATCCAAGTACTAACTGCGCCTGTCGTTGCTTTACATCGCATATATACTAAATTAAAACACTTGGCGCACTGATCACTTTTAATTTCGTATCTGACGCTAGCAACTCAATTTGAACGAGGCGCATTCCACGAGATAAGTCAATGCTGGGTTGCGCATGGCTGGCCTAAACTTTGATTTTAAAAAAATTGAGTTTTATATGTTTTGATTTTCTAAAAAATTGTGAAGCGAAATGAATTTAGAGACAAAAATGTACAAAAAGAAAACAAGAAAAAAAAAACGCGACAAAAAGGTTACAAACAGTAAGGAAGAGGGGACAGGAAAGATTTAAAGATACAAAGGATATGAAATGTCAGTAATTTATTTATTTATTTATTTATTTATTTGGTAATGCACTCAACAGGCAAGCCCTATTACAGAGTGATATGGTACATTTGATATTTACATTAACCTAAAACTAACTTAATACTAGCTTAATTTTAACATAATATTAGAAAGCAATGGTTTAAAACAATGAATTTAACATGGTTTTTAGTTTTTTTATACTGATATCAAATATATCACAGTTGGCTTGGATCGTATTATAGTTACTACATATTCTGTGGAGAGGGGAATTGATTTGATAATTTGTACCTGCCAGGTCTAAGTGGAAAGTTCTATAAGTTCTAGTAGGATAGTGGGGGACGCTTAAACTTATCATGGACAGGAAACTACTATCGTCTACATTGCCATGTAACAATTTATGTAAGTATACAATATGCCCGTATTTTCGTCAATTCTCCAGTGTTTTGAGATTATATATTTCCCTTAATATATCTTTATCTATATCGAAATCATATAAACCAGTCTCTTTATAATTTAAAAACCTTAAAACTTTATTTTGTATTGTTTCTACGCTATTTTTGTGTATTTGATAAAATGGATTCCAGACAATTGAGCAATATTCCAACTGAGATCTTACATACGAAATATATAACCGCCTAATAGCTCCTGTATTGTTAAACATCTTCGTATTGCGTACTATGAATCCATACATTTTATTAGCCTTATTTATCATGGTGTAAATATGGTTACTAAATGTGAGCTGGGTGTCAAATGTTACGCCTAGGTCCCTCATGGTTTCAACCCTAGCCAAATCTGTATTATTCATTTTGTAATTGAATATAATTGGAGTTTTTCTTCTAGTATAGGTCATAATGAAGCATTTATTAATGTTAAGATACAATTTATTTTGAAGTGTCCATTGATATAAATTATTAATGTCATTTTGGAGCAGGAAGCAGTCCATATTATTTTCAACTTTAATGTAAATCTTTAAATCATCTGCAAATAACAGATATTTGGAGGCTGTAATTATTTCAGTAAGACTATTTATGAACATGAGAAATAACAGTGGTCCAAGATTGGAACCCTGAGGGACTCCGGACATGGCAAGAAACTGTTTCGATGTATAACCACTTACAGACACATACTGTTTTCTATTATGTAAATATGATGTGAGGAGTTCTATAAGATTCTCATGGAATCCAAATTCATTTTTAAGTTTACAAAGTAGGAAATTATGCGACACCGAGTCAAACGCCTTTTGAAAGTCGGTATAAACAACATCCACCTGATTTCCTTCGTGTATTTCTTGGGATATGAACTGAGTGATATTAATCAGGTTACTAGCAGTTGACCTTTGTCTCATAAAACCATGCTGGTGAATGGATATGCTATTGGAGACTGATCTATAGATATCGTCATAGATAATCGATTCATAAAGTTTTGCTGGGACTGATAGTATAGCAATAGGCCTATAATTCTTAATGTTGGTTTTATCATCTTTCTTGTGTACTGGGCAAAGACGGACTTCTTTCCAGATTTCAGGAAATACTTTGGTTTTTAAACTTAGGTTAAACAAGTAGTGAAGCGGGTATACAAGAAAGTCGATACAACCTTTAACGATGTAAGAGGGTAACCTGTCGGGTCCAACTGCTTTGTTTGACTTTAGTCTCTTTACAGCATCACGTATTTCATTTTGTGTAATAGAGTTTACAACTACTTCATCCATGTGCGGATTTAGCTTTATGTGTGAGTCATCTCCATGAAAATCTACATTGTATACACTTTTAAAGTGACTTGCGAATGCATCTAATATGTCAAAATGTCAAAAAAAAAAAATGTCCAAGCACACCGTACATTCGGCTGTGTCATTTTGTTGACGTGAAGTCATTTTCAATTAAAATTGGAAGTATGGATGACTAATACACTCCGGATAACTCGTAATGTATCTGTCTAGTAGCATTTTCGATAGGGGAAAGCCTATTGGAGGATAAAATCGTCAGATCTCTATTAAAGTACGGATCCTTGTGAAATGCCAAATTGAGAGAAGTAGTCGATATATTGAAACCATTAAAAGTCATAAATTGCGATTGATATGATAATGTTACGATTTTATAAATAACGATAGTGAATCAGAAAATCCAGTGTTGTCATTTATTGAATATAATAGAAAGTCGTTATCAAATATGCAAAATCGAAGGTATTTTACCATTATCTGTCGCTGTAAATTCCCTGATCTTCCTATATCAAGGTGTAAAGACTTCTAGTGGGAGATTATGTTACACATTTTTCGTACGATTGAATGGTAATCCAAATATTAAGAAAATAGTTAACTTGTAATATCTCATGTGGGTGCTAGGTTGTCGGAGAATATACGTGGAGTCTTATTATATTAAATTAATCCCTACCAAAATAAATGTTTTTTAGTAAAATCTTTAAATACGAATCAAATATTATTTTGAATGCCATCGTGTACTAAAAAAACTCAAAAGTTCACTATAAAAGAAATGCATTTGATAGCTATTTCGTCAAGTCGAGTTAAAAAATGTTTGTTTTGTTTATTTTGTAAATACAAATATTAAAAACTAATTCAACTTTTTGAAAATCAAAAGAAAACAAAAATAAAGAGTAAATATTATCTAGTGTATTATGAAACATGTCATTGCATTGAAGCGTTGAAAGGCTGTGTCGCCTATATCTAACTATAGATGACGTTGACAATTTAAAAACAGATTTTTTAGGTTGACTTTAGCAAGGTCTGTTCTATATCAGAGTTAGACGTAACTTGCGGTTGAATTGAGACAAAATATTTAATCTGTAGTTTCCAATGCGCTAACGGAATTCCTTGGTTAAAATTGCGATCAACTTAATAATGAAAACATATTTACTTATGTTAATTTTGAAATTGTTTAACAGTAGGTAATTATTGAGATTAAAAAAATATTTTCATAATATTTCACAATCATGCTTATTTGAGTTAGTCGCGTTCTCCAGCATACGTTCACATTTTTATAAGTTCCTATGTTATTGTCAATTATGAGTAAACGTTTAAGTTTAACTAATGCTTTTAACACCTTAAACACAATTGAGCTAACTACTAACCGATTAGGTTAGTGGCTACAAGGGTTTTAGTGACAGTAAATGGTGACTATTATATTTGTACAGGAATTTCTTACGGGATTGGAATTAGTGACATAATGGTTGCAGCCATCATTTTGTGTAAATAGCCGATTAAATATTATTTGCCTCGGGAATTACAGAGCGCATTTTTCTGCACACAGTACATTAAGTTCTATGGTGCATTGCATGATAAAATTATCGAGAAAAAATTCTATTAAAATAATTTAAGGTAGCCCCTACAAAAAATAATCCAGTGGAGTTAGGCCCAGAGATTTAGCTGGCCTTTTTTATAAAAAATATAACTTTTGAACCTAAATCGTTACTGCTAAAAACTCATTTGTCAGATCACTTCTCAATACTTTTTCAATTTACCATAACAAACAATACGCAAAATAAAACAAATAATTGCACAATAACAAATAGCATTGCATATGACAAATTAAACGAGTATCTATTAACAGAAACGTGGAGTGATGTTTATAATAGTGGGAATGTCGAGAAATCTACTAATTTATTTATTAACAAATTAGAAAATTATATAAGCTTGAGTTCTAAGCAATTTATTCATAAAGGACATAAGAACAAACATGGATAACCATAGGTTTAATGAAGTCTATAAAACATCGGGATTTACTCTACAAAAAATGGCAAGACAAAAGAGACGATTTAAAAAGACTGGAAGATTTTTAAAAATATCGTAATAAATTAAATATATTAATTAAGGAAGTAAAGTCTAGCTGTTATAAAAACATAATGAGCAAAAATAAAAATAATTCAGAGGTACTATGGAACACTGTAAAAAGTCTAAGTTCTGAAAAAAACAGGAAAAGGAAATAAAAATATAAACAATGAAATTATTTCAAAGGAAAAGGACATTGCTAACTTTGTAGATTTCTTTACAGGTATAGGCAAGAATTTGGCAAAAAATATAAAAGAAAAAAGAAAGCAATAGGTCGAGAACGAAAAATGCAAAATTCTATTTACCTATCAGAAACAGCTGAAAAAGAAGTAAGGGAAATTATTCTAAATTTAAAACCTGACGGAATAAAGTCGAGTACAATGAAAGCAATATTAGACCATATTACCAAACCGATGTGTTTTATAATTAATAATATAATAAACAGCAGAATATTTCCTAGAGCACTTCAAACAGCGTTAAACAACTTTATTTAAGAGTGGTGTTAAACTGGAATGTTCAAGTTACCAACCAATTTCATTACTTTCTAATGTAGCAAACATTGTTGAAAAAATTATTATAATAAGAGTCATTAACTATTTAGAAAAGTATGAAATATTCAGTGACGCTCAATATGGTTGTAGATGAGTTAGATCTACTGAAGATGCAATTGGCTTTTTAACTACAAAATTGTATAAAGCTATGGAAGAAAATAATAATTATCTGAAAGAACACAACAAGTAATAATACAAAAAATCTCAGTAAAGTAAGAAAGTTGAATACGGGGTGCTGCAAGGAACAGTACTCGGGCCCTTATTGTCCAATATTTATCTGAATAATTTGTTTCAGCAAAGTTACATAGGCCAGATAATTAGTCTTGCGGATGATACTGTACACGGACATTACTTGGCAGGCTGTATTGAAAAAAATGATTTCACGGAGATTAAATATTGGTTCGATTCAAAAATCCTGACAATAAATGCTACTAAAACCAAATACGTGCCGTTTTCAATCAACAAAATCGATACGCTCCCTTTACTTAAGATTGAAGAAAACTTTGAAATCCAGCCAGTAAATGAAATTAAGTATTTGGGCATAACTATAGACTGTCACTTAAAATGGGATAAACATATCAACAACTTAAGTCGGAAAGTCAGAAGCCTACTTGCCAAATTTAAATATTTTAGGCAAATCCTATATATCAAACAATTGCATACATTGTACTATGCTTTTGTAGAATCCCAATTACGATATGGAATACAAATGCCATATGAAAGATTTGGAGGTTGTACAAAAATGGATTATTAAAATTATATATAAAAAAGAAATAACCTACCTAACAGACTCTCTATATAAACTAGCTAATATTCTAGATATCAGACAGTTCTATTGTTATAGCATACTCCTAGAACAGAAAAGAAGCAAATGCAAACAAATAATTAATCATAAAACCGGATATACGGAAGGCTCGATTAAGATTCCAAAGGCAATTAAGACTACTACGCAAAGATGTTTCACTTACCTGGGACCACGTATATATAATATAATTCCAAATGAAATAAAAAACATAAACTCCATACAAGTATTCAAAAACAAAGTAAAATAAAATGGTTATTGAATTTAAATAGAGTATATGCTCATCAGTTAATTGATATTAAAAACACATATAGTTGTTAAAAAAAGATATAAAAAGATAAATTAAATGTATATGTGTATTTGAAAAGGGCATGGTTAACATGATTGTGTATACGGATGCGTGTGTGTATATGGGAGTGGACGTGATGCCTGACTAGTTTAGTATGTGTTAAGTTAGATATAATATTTTTACTTTAATGTAAAGCCGCAAATATAATTAAATCAATAATTGTATTATAAGATTAGAATAATTTTTAATTATCCACAGATAATTTTATTACAAATACCTAAGCAAGGAAATGTAGTAAGAATAACCACACACAAAGTTCACTTTTTGTGGTTTCTCCTATTTGTCTGCTTTTTATTTCTTCATATAGTTGTATATATACTAGGTGGGCAAATAAATATTATTATTATTATTATTATTATATGATTCTACTAATCCGCGTCTACCAATTCAGCTTGTGTGGGAGAATTTCGAGGAGAATTTTGTTTACATAATTAGGCACTATTACCGAACAATGTGGTAGTGCGCCATTCTATAGATACCATATATGGAGTTTTCGGATATATTAGCGTCTTAGTATTTGGATACAGTGCGCCAAGTTCTGGAATTATATTCTGTTGGAGTAGCTGCAAGTTGACCCAAAATCGTAGTCCCAACAATTCCAGCCCACATGTTAACTTTCTGTGGAAACTGGGTATGTACCTTCATTATGGGGGACGGTAGCTCAGTGCGTTAAAGCGTCTGGCTAGCAAACTGAGTTGCCTAGCGAAGTTTCCCGCAAGGCGAAACAATTTTTCATTAAAAAAATTGCCCCAAGAGTGGTTCGGAGTCCACATTAAACTGTAGGGCCTCGTCTCTCTTGACCTAGCACAAGATCCTTGAGATTTTCAAGGGATTACTTCGGTAACTTGAGAGGCGGTTAAGAAAACATTTTTAAGAAAACATTATCCAGTGTGAATTTTCATGTGACCAATTTCGACAAGTTTGCCTATTTACCACACCATTAAAACAGAAGGTGGCCTCATCAGAGAAAAATACTCGAGTTAAGAAATGTGGATTGGTATTACATCGTTTCATCATGGTTTAGAAAAATTTTACTCTGCGGTCGGAATCATCTTAGTTAAGCTCTTGAACTAAATTTAATTTATATGATTGCCATTCAGTCATATTCAAATATTTTAAAACAGTCGATTGACTAATTGACTGCTCTATTGGGACTTTGCGACTTGGTCTGTGAGGATTGTCCTCCATTGTCTGTGAAACATCTAAATGTTTATTTTCTAAAATTGCCGGAAAACTTCTCGTAAAATTATCTCTTACATGACCACAATCTCGGAACTTCTTTTTTATTTTGTTAACAGTTGATTATGTAATGTAATCGTCGATCAGAGTTTTCACCATTAAATAATTCACAAACCATAGTTTGTGTTCTAGGCCCGTCTTCATAACCAATAATCTTCAAAACATCAATTCGTTGTGTCCCACTTCAACGTTCCACCGTCAGAACTTTAAATACAATGTGACAATCAAAGACTAACGTGTTACAGACAGGTCCGCGTTGATAGACATAAAAATGAAATGACGACAAAAACAACAAATGTACCCAACTATAATATTACAAAAATAATCTATACTATACTATACGATTCCAAATTTACTATCCTTTTTTAAACTCTTTCTTAAATAGACATATGCTAACAATATTTTTAAAATTCAATGGCAACTTGTTATACATTTTTATGCTGTTATAGTAGGGTCTTTCACGCATCGGTAATACTATAAAAAGTTAAAAAATTTCAAAAATCAACAAACAAATTAATGTCTCCGTTCACAAAGTCAAAACCAGAAAAAATAAGTAATATCAATGCTTAATTTAGTCAAAAAATACAGTTTTACAAAATATTCTGAAAACTTTCGATAATTCTCAAATAGCCCAAATTCATTATCAATTCTAACAAAACATTCAAATTCGCCGTTTTAGGACTTGAACCTGATCTAATAATGTCTTTAAAAATACCAGCTCCAAAGAATCTTAAAATATATCAAAACTACTTTCCTTACCTCTAGTCACTACATTTCACTTCGCTTCATTTCAATCCACTTCTCAATTATTTCCCCTCGTAATGTTACATAAAGTACTGCAACCGATATCAAAACTTATTTCCATTTCATTCAGCTCGCGCCTATCGGTAACATTCTCATATCTTTGCAACGTCCGACTCTCGTAACGACTTTACGGGTTCACTTCGAAAAGTATTCAATTTCCAGATAATCAAACTTCAATAACTTCTAAACCCGAAATGATTCAAACTTCGTTTTTATATCAAAATTTTTCCATATAATTATTTTTTCCGGATATTCAAATTTTGCAATATTGCGCAATCGTGTCAATCCAGACAAAACGGGGAGATTTCCAGTTTTAAAACGGGTGTAAACACGTTCCGGCGAGGCACGCCCCAGAAAAAAAGATACTGGACATATAAAAAACGAGCTCAACAAAATCTCGGCAAGTAGTTTTCAAGTGGTTTCCTTCACCTTAATTAAACCGTTTCTACAAGTTTTCAAAAAAGTTATTGTTATGTTAGTTCTGTGTTAATTTTTTTCAAAATAATGTTATAGAAGTTCGCGTATTATTTGTAGTAAGAAGTAGACTAGTGCTCTTTTACTTCATTGACTTTTATGTCGGGAATTTCTGTAATCGAAACACTGAAATTGCTTCCTTGGCCAAAACCAAGTAAAAAAGATTCTTATAATGAACACCACCCTCAAGTGAATTTTTCAGAAAGTTAAAACACTTAAACTAAATAACTAAACAAAATCAAGTCGAAATTAAGTTGCCGAAAGTTACCTAAATTTATTAAGTGAAAAGAATATATAAATTAAGTTAAATAAAAATATGTACTCCGTTAACAATACTTAAATAAACATTATAAATTCGCTTTAAAACAAGGTGTCGCTTTTTTTCATTAATTTGATGTACCGGGTGTTATTTTCTACCCTTGCTGTGAATTTTAAAAATACTAAAGAATTAAAATAATTAATTCTATTAATCAAGATCGTGAACCAACCAGTCTGAACATATACAAGGTATATATACAAGGTGTCCAACATTTTTAAGGCACCTTCCCGAACTTCTCTAAAACCAAATTTTGTGTACGCAACAGCCCGACGTTAAATTTTCCAACCCAAAATAGATATTTTATTAAAAACAGGGTGTATGCGTGTTCAATGCACATATAGAATGGATATTTTTCTGTTTTTGTAAGATTATGTTGAGAGTATATAATATTTTGTGTCCTTGTGTTATATTCATGTTGAATATTATTTGTTTTAAATGTACTTCGGCATGAGTCATAGTAATTAATTTGAAGTGTATTTCTTAAAACTTGTCTTTGTATTTTTATATAATAAAAATTCTTTTAATACCTGCCCAAAAAATTAGCCCATATTTAGCCGACGATTCTAAATTAGAAAAATATATAATTTTATAACTTTTAAAGTTTAGATATTTTGTAATATCATTATGCTATAACAGATTTAATTTAATTTCAAACACAAATGATCGATTTGAATTCCCCAATCTGGATATACACCTATTTGTATGCCAAGAAATTTTGTACTTCCCACTAGATTTCTGTGTTGTCCTGAAATAGTAATGTTATCGGGAGTTTCAATTCTTGATTGTTTTGTCCTAAATAGAATAATATTCATTTTCCCTTTGCCTAAAATAAATCTGTCTTTATCACACCACTCACGAATAGTATATTAAACAACAAGTTTAGAAAAACAAAGTACTGCTTTTCTTACGAGATTTGTTTATGTGTTAGTAAGTAATTATAAGCACATATTGATAGCTATGGAAGATTATAAAGTTTGAAATTTAAAAAACTTCATCGTATGTATTTGTGTAGGATTTCCGTAATCTAGTAACTGACACGGCTTTGTTTATCAAAAAGCGGGTAAATAGAGCATCTCGTACCGTGATGAGGGTTCGAATCCCTTTGTTACAGTTTTTTTAAATATATTTTGTTAACAACTAAAATACCTAATACGTGTATTTCTTTAGGTTAGTTCGTTAGGTTAAATATGTTAATATTATTTGATGTGTTATAGTTGCTTATTATAGATAATTTCCCTTACCCTTGTCATTTATGGGTGACGTGTCACGGCACGAGATGCTCTATTTACCCGCTTCTGTTTATCATTCAAGAATACAGATATAGAATGATAATAGCTTTCAGGAAGAACAAACGGAATAATAAATATCGTGTGGTTAACTTTTCAAATTTAAATAATTGTACTTTTTATATAACAATGATATAACAATATTTCCAATATTTAAATAAACAATTTTCTGTTTTTATTAACACTAACATTACTATACAGTAAAGTGACAGTTCGATGTGGTAAAGTGCCACTTTATTAAACGATTTGGAATTTAGTAAAACAGCTTATTATCAGGGGCGAGCGAAGGTGCGTCTTTACTATGTACATACTTCGATATGCGATGTAAAGCAACGTCAGGCGCTTTTAGTAGTTGGATGAGTGACAGTTCCAACGAAGACCGCGTTCTCACCTCACACATCTTCCAGCGGCTTGTATATCAGTATATGCGCGGAAGCTATACAATCTTAGGCGAGGGTTGTATAGGGGGATATACTATCCTTCGGAGGGGATGTAAAGCCGTCAGTCCCATGTCTATTAAATGTTAGGCAAGTAAAAGATCCCTACTCTTCTTAAGAGAAGAGGTTCGGCAAAATTCCTGGTTGGGGGCAGCTCGTCTACAGGTGTCGGTGTTAGGCCTCAGTAGCGGAAATAGGCCGACGTTAAATAAATGTATAAAAGAAAGCTTATTATCATTCAAAATGCGAAATAATAAATTATTACATTCCTGCATTAATAGGTTCCCCCCATCAAAATATTATCATCAGCATAATTATTTGTAATACTGTGATTTATGTTTCTTACAATATTACATAAATCATTTACATATATGATACATAAAATTGGGCCCATTATACTGCCCTGTGGAATTCCAATATTATTATTTAAAATTTCCGATTTAACAAGTTCATTATTTCTTATTATTTTTATACTCCGCTGGCGATCTCACCCACTCAAACGCATTTCCTCTAATTCCACATTTGTCTAGTTTTTTTTAACAGCGAATTATGATCCAAACAATCATATGCCTTGGATAAATCCAAGAACATGCCTAAAGCAATTTTTTTTATTCCCCATAAATTCCAAAATTTTCTGCGTAAACTGAAATATTGCTGTCTGTGTAGACCTTCCTCTCAGATAGCCATGTTGAGTGTTATTAAATAATTGACAAATATTCATCAACTCATTTAACTGAAAGTACATCAAACAGTTTTGAGAAAATTGGCAAAATATTGCAAATTGTTTGTTGAAATTCTTTTTTACATAAACAAATTGAGATATGCATTTAAAAATCGACGTGTCTGAACAAATTCTTGTCACTTGCTTTGTACCAATTTTAAGGAATTTAGCCAATAATTACGTGCTCAATGTATAGTAAAGAATACAGATTAAATTTTATTACAAATTAAATTGAATAAACTGCCCGAATCTATTCACCAATAACATGGATCGACCTCGCGATCAATGAGATACTTGGGGATGATAAAGTTTTTAACAGGGCGACTTTGTTTCACCCAATTTACAAATTCTTGGATAATAGGCATTCTGGCTGATGCATTTAGAAATATCGGTTAACCAGCGAGATCACTTACATTTCTAGATTTATTTCCTGTATATTTATCTAGACCACTTTATAGCATTGTTCAAGAACATCATTTACTGATTTTAGAAAATTTCAACGAATATCTTTAAAAAATTAAGTTATTACATAGAAATAGGTGACTTGTTCTATTTAAAATACTGTAAAACACTCTATTTAAAACATTTAAGTTTCTTGCCACAATATACAACCGAAACAAATAAATGGAGCTCAAAGTTTTTCTTTCGATGATAATTATATTTAACACAGTTTTAATACTACCACGAAAAAGCGAATTTTGTAACAATTTGCTTTAAAATTAGATTTCGTTTGAAGTGACGTTAACATATTTTTCATTTCTTAATGAGTGCAAAGTAAGATGAGTTTAGTAGGCACATTTTTTGCAGTTCATTTACCTAAAAGCAATTTCCTAAACGAGAGGACAGAAAATGCATACAGGTTCATTTACCTTTCTTTTTAATATTTCGGAAAATAATGATTCTTGTTTCTAAGACAGCGCTACTGGAATATTTTATGTGTCGACTAATGTTAGTGGCTTTTTATTAATTACATTTAATTAGGCAATTTTTTAAAAATCAGTATATACATCAGTTATTATTAAGTGATGCAGACTTTTGTTTTTCTACATCTGTAGCATCATATTTGTTATATTTTTGCTATGGATCATTGTAATATATAGATACAAACATAATATTTATTGAGGTTGCAGTCAGTGATAAGGTATTTTGGCCAATAGAAAAAGAAAACTCTTTGTTATTGTCAAGCTTTCGCTAATGTATATTGGCCTTTCTCAAGACATTAACTTGAGGTTAATTTGATAAACCTGCGTCGAAACACATGGCAGGAAAATTACTTAAAACGTTACTAGTGGTCGATCCCACACACATAGCTACACTGCTATTGTTATTAATAAAACATTTAACTTAAGTTTAATTACACATATTAATAGAATCTGATTAAAATTTCATTTAAAATAATTTACAAAATGGACTCATGCTGAAGCCCAGAGTCTTTATCTCTGGGCTTCCAAAATTAAACCCACGTAGGATATCTTGAGGTTGCAGTCAGAGGTGAAAAGTTTACGGCCACAAAATAGAAAAAGAAAACTTTTTTGTTACTTTGTCAAGCTTTCGGAAATTATTTATTCCCTTTTTCGAGACATCTATAAATAAATTATTATTTAATAAGAGTCATAGAATATAGTTTGCTAAAGTACTCTAACTTGAGGTTAAAAGTTAAGGTCACATGTATTATAAAATAGTCGCATTTTTAACTTAATATAGACAAATTCATACACAAATTCCTTTACAGGTACACAATTTATAGTCAACAATTACTGATTATTTAAAATTAAGGATTAAAACAATGATTAAAATAGATATAACAAAATAAACATGAATAACTACCACATGTGAGTATAGAACTAAATTTCTTTATCAAACTGTATACAAAAAATTTTGAATGAAAGAAAGGTATTTCAATTGGCTGGCTTGTATTAGGAATTAAGTTAAGAATATTAATTCCAACGTGACTGTTACCAACTGTGATCAAGCTGGAGATTTGAATTTTGAAAAATGCGAAAATTCTCTTTTTCTAATTTGAGGATGTATGTATAAATCTTACTTAAATTATCGATATCAGATTTTTTTATTTTATATTTATTTTTATTTTATTTTAAAAAGAGAACCTCAAGATATCCTACGTGTTATTGTACTTCCGGGTACTCTCCCGCGTCGATGGTCGATTCCTCCAGGAGTCACAGTTGTCTGAACGACGTTTCGGCAGAATCTCATCTGCCATCTTCAGGTTCTCACTGAAAGCTTCTTACTGCTGCTCCTTGCTGCTCGAACTGAACTGATCCGCGTAGTGCGGCTCCTTATATAGGCTGTGGTCTGGGGCACGCCTGCGCGACTGGCTACGTGTCACTGGTCCCCTACTACTTGTGGGAGGCGTAGCGGGTGGCTGAGCCAACCTGACAAGTGGCCTCGCTGAAACGTCACGCTCCACGTGACTTCTCGTTGGTAGTTGGGCATCCTCGTGTCCAATCGTTGCCGTAGAATGTCGAGGTTCTCTCTGATTGGTCAGGGCTCGGCTCTGACTCCTCGTGATAGGTCCATTTCGGGCAGGTTGCTGTGTTTCTTCACTATTCGTCAATGCTTGAACGTACCTCCTCGTTATTGGTTCGTCCACGGTGGAGCGTCGTGTGTTTTCTGTTACGTATCTTCCTACAAGAGCGGGCTTCCAAGCACTAGGTAACCTCTGCGTATCATCATGTTTCTTAAGATTTTGTGGTCTTTTTTCGATCTCTATGGCATCTCTGGCTACTGTTCAGGTGTTGTCGAAGTCTATTTTGTGTCCTGTGGATTTTATATGCTGTGCTAAGGTGATGTTTTCTCCTCTTTTCGTACTGCATTCGAAAAGAGGAGAAAACATCGTCCCTAGCACATAGAATGTAAATCGTTGAGGGATTCAAAGAAGTTTTAGTTTATTGTAGCAACAAAGCAACAAGAACAATCACGTTTTCTGAACTTTTTGTACTTTTTACGAAGCGTGATTTATGGCCCACAACTTTGAAGTTTTCTGCGACTATTGAAAATTAATGGAATATCTTAAAATTTGTCAAGAATTCTATGTAATTTATTAGGATTTGTCAAGATTTACGGATATGTAGAGGAATTTAAGAATATATGTGAGGAGATACACGATCAAAAGTTACTAATGCATATGTGTAGGTATTGACGGAATTTTATCGTGACTCGTTCAACATTCAATGATAATGATAAAGACAGTTATGAAGATGACGAAGACGAAAATGAACACGATAGTGAAACACCCCGTATTAGAGTGTGTTCTATTTAAAAATAATTCCTTATTTTGTTTCAAATTTGCATAAACATTATTTTTATAAAAGATGATGGGGGTTTATGAGGCTAAATAATTAAATAAGGAAATAAGTTATTGCCTTATACCTCAAAAAAAAACAACAATGCAGCTACAGACACGTGTTTCGGAGTTATTGCTCCTCATCAGCGTAGCGTAGCTTAGTGAATACCTTATAATCGAGCAAAACCAACAAAGATAGGAAAGTGCAGTGCACAGTACTCCATTTGTACTTTCATACTTCATGTGCCACATTTAGGACCTCAATATTTCATTTAGGGCCTCAGATGAGTATAAGGCAATAACTTATTTCTTTATTTAATTATTTAGCTCATGCCAATCAACTTTTACTTAATGCTTGCCAGGTTAAAATAGAACAGTACACATGGAGCTCCTCGTACCGATTGCTCTCATTTGAGGCCCTAAATGTGGCACATGAAGTATGAAAGTACAAATGGAGCACTGTTCACTGTACTTTCCTACTTTTGTTAGTTTTGCTCGATTATAAGATATTCACTAAGTTACGCTACGCTGATGAGGAGCAATAACTCTGAAACCGTGTCCGTAGCTGCATTGTTGTTTCTTTTGAGGTATAAGGCAATAACTTATTTCTTTATTATTTTTATAACCAGTATTAAACAGTAACTATTATTATATCTTACAAGAATTTAAGTTCAATACTAAATTACAACAGTCGCTCGATTTTTGTAAAACATCCAACCAGAAATTGAGATAAATACCAAGTTTAAGTAACGCTTAAAGAACGCTTCAGTACATTGTGTTAGCTCTTATCTAAAGTATCTTAACATCTATCTTGTCTGGTCGATAGCCGAGTGGGTTAAGGAGCGAGGTGGCAATCGCGATTAATCACACGGACTCGCGCCACCGGGTTCAAATCCTGGCTCCGGCACTGGCATTATTGGAGGAAATGGTTGTATGTTCGAGTTTTTTCAATGTGTAACCCCCTTCCGCACAAGCCCTAGCTTCTGGAATTCGGGGTTGCCTAATTTCTGTGGTGTTTATTTATTATTATTTATTATAAATAGACGAAATTAATATTGTTAAAATAGGGATGGTCGCTACGTTGTATACGAACCACGCCGTGAGAAAACTAAAATAAAGTGAATAAAATAAAACTAGAATACACATGTAGGACTGAGAAAGGGGGATAGTTCGTCATAGTTAGAACGCGTATCTGAATAACGTAAACAAGCGTATGCATCGTGGACAGAATGGTATAGGGACGAAATTATGACACTTTTGGGATTCTCTCTAGGCCGATAATGATATAAAAGCTCGGGCTAGCAGCGTTACGAGGGAGAAGCTAGGTGTTCGTTAGATGAGCGGTTCTTTCCGGACACATTACCAAACTACTTGCTGTACAAGATATTTCTACATAACGAATATCTACACCAATTAGAAATAATCTATCATTTTCGCACATTAGAGAATACTCTTCGAACATATTATTAACATCAAAATTACCGTTGTAACTATCGACAACGAAAATATTTACTTCGAATTCGCAAGCATCGATGAGGGCGACGATAGCGTCTTGAAGAACGACGCGACGTAAAGGTTTATATTTCCTCCAGTAAATTTGTTTCGGACTCTGTGTTATTATCTAAAAAATTGAATTTATATTCTGGTTCGGGTGGGAAATGTACATCTATTTTGCGGCTTGTGGTGCTAAAAAACATTAGATTTTTATGAAATATTAGTTTTGAGTTTTAACAAGCAAGTAGGATAAAATTATGTTACAATTTACTCCGTTATTAATTCCAATAATAATAATGAGACTAGGTAAAAGTTCACATTCTAAATACTTTATTAGGGAAGTTTACGATTGCTGAATTACAGAGAAGAACAGAAAGAAGAACAATTTCTACGATGAGGAACGTCGTCAAAAGGTAAAAAACTTCAGTGAAATTAAAAATACAGAGGTGACATCTTTTTCAATATCCTATTGCGAAGCACCTACTCGATAGTATGTATAATTGTGGTGCCAATAATGAGAGTTTTTCTGAAATAAAGCATCTAAAATATCTAGAATAGTTTCCAAGGACCCAGCTCACATCTCTGTATAAATGACATTCTATGACAAGTGGAGGAATATGAAACAAATTAACAATGCTGATACAACTTCTCCGAAAGCAATTAGAAAACAACATCACTTAAGACCAAAAAATTAATTAAGTCATTTGTCTTCACAGCTTCGGTAAATTTTGTCCGTCCCACAAAATTAGTATTTTAGGTTTTAGTGGCTTTCCGTAAAGTAAATATATTAAATAATCTATTGTCATGTTGTAAAAGTACTGCCCCGGAAGCCGAATAAAGTCATATATGTGCTTGAAAAGTAATTTAATTATTTTTGTAGTACGTTATAAAACCGTTACTCTTCATATGATCCATAAAATATGTACAAAATATTAAAAGTTTTTGATGTGGTGCTTAATCAATCCTACTCCCTATTTTAAAAGAAATGTCGTCACCTCCAGTCTAAAATATGCTCAAAATATACGTAGCAAACTATTTTTATAAAATATTTAATTATATCATTAATGTGGTGAGTAAACTATGTTTATGCTAGAAAATGTAATATTATATTAAAACCGATTAACCTATTTTTAATAGATATCTAAAATTATTCTGTTGTGTACTCACTTTTTCATAGTAAAATTATTAATATAAGGAAAAATATGAAAAGTTTTTTATTCTGTCAATAATATGGCGCACAAAAGTAGAAAATAATTGGTTCTTGTTACTTCAGCAGCGTTTTTTCCAGAACTAGAAAAATGATCCACAGATTTCTTTCTTATAAAATGATTTTTCCGTCAGTAGCACAGTGGTTAGCGCGTTTAGCTTTCTCTCAGAGAATACCTGGCGAAGTGAGTTCGAGCCCATCTACTGCAAAGTAATTTTCAATTATAAATTAACCTCAAGAAATGGTTCGGATCCCACTATAAACTGTAGGTCCCCTCACTTTACTCACACAAGTTTAGGCTTAAGAGGGTCATTCAATTGATCCGGAAGGCGGTTAAAACATTTATAGCATTTATAAAATTTCAATGCTGTTTAACTTTATATAAACAAATTTGCCTTACAGTTCTAAAAAAAATGTTGCAAAATACATTTTACAAATATTTTCACAAAGGGAAGTTCTAATCATTTTCGATTGTGTTTCCTCATAGTAAAAGTTTGTTACTTTCTGGCTAAAAAATGTCTATTACTTACATATTATTGCCTTTCCGGAGACTACCCTGCGACCGACCGTGCAACCACCGCGCTGCTGTCCAGAGTGGCGGGTGACTTATTATAGAGAATCTTAGAAAAATCATTTGTAACGTACCAGTTTCTTCTGGAATTATTTAATCCCACCCTCAACTAAAAGCAATGGATGCAAAACGTATGGTTATGTATCAGTTGGAAACAATCAAATATAATAGCGCTGGTCAAGCAAACAATCAGAAATGCTGAAGACTGTCAGGGGTATGCGCACACAGGAAATGTCGTTCATGCAAAAAAATCCCCAACTGTTTTTGACTAATCATATGTTGAAGCAGAATGAATCTTACTGGTTGGAATTTGGAATTGGTTGGAAGGGTGGTCAAAGATAAATATTGAACAACAGCACTTAGGCCCCATTGGGCCAATTGTACTTCCTGCTTCTAGGCAGACACTCACCTAGGCATCCAACCAGCCTAATCTTGTGAAGTAGGTGGTGACGCTGCCTAAGGGCATCTCCCTTACATCGGCCAAAGTAGGCCAACGTTCTCCCAAAATGGATTCCCTGATTGATGAGATGACAGAACAGTCACAGATTATATATTGGACCGTCTCATCTTCTTCTTCACAACCTCTGCAGAGATGTTTCGCTTAATCTCATATTGTGTAGATGTTTCCTTAGTGGACAGTGTCCAGTCTGGATTCCCGTTGTAAAACGTAGGTTCCTTCTGGACATTGCCAGGTAGTTTATTACTGTACTCTTGTTGGGATATTTTAGTATTTTCCTAGCAAGCAGACAGCTGCTTGTTTCAACCCACAGTTTTATCCCTGTACTGGTTGTAAACAGTCAAAACAGTTTGCTGATTTTGTTAAGAATTTTGGATTAATCAGTACTGGACATGCGTATGATGTACTAGCTCAGGTAGGAAATGCTGCAGTCCTGCCGTCTATGCGTTGTTGGTTAGCAATGGAAAGGTAAGGACTTTTATTTTCTTTTTAATATTCAATATATTTTAAAAATCGGAATAAACCTCAAAACGCTCAAAAACCACTGTATCGAGCCAGCGACATCTTATATAGAAAATTTTAACTAATTTTGCTTTGAAGCTTGCAACCAGTATTTAGACTGCGTTTGCGCAATGAGAAAGTTCATCAAACTATCGGAGATTGTTTGCTCGAACAACAAGAGTGCTTCAGAATTGCATAATAATTAAAGGTCTCAATCTTGATATAATTTTGAGAAAAAAGTTCGTATCAATAGAGGTCCGTAACCGCTTTAGTTTTAAGACACAAGGTATTAAGAATTGAAGAAATAATCTTTTTTTCCTTAATAAATTTGATACGGCTTTGGATATTGATTTGAATTTTTGTAGATGCATTAAAATACATTTATCTGAAAAAAATGGGTTTACTTGCATCAGTGGCATCCGCAATAACATGTTTTTCGAGATATTTAACTTAAATATACGTCATATATATCTTTAGTCTAAAATAAATATTATTTTAGTAATCGCGTTTTACTTAACGAAAATGACCTGTTGACAAAAATAGAACGCATTATTTACATGTCGCTATGCGGCCAAGGATTATCTAGTAGGCTGCACAATAAAACTAGTTTTTAGTTTTAATCACCTAGTGAAGATGCTAACATCGTTAGCGAAACGTGAGTCGAGTGTAGTGTTCAAATGTTTTGACGTTTTGTAAAATTGGTTTATAGGCACCAAAATTATTGTCCCTCATACGAAAACATCCCCGCCACCAGGACCCAGCGGAGACTTGCCTCCTCAAAGAGGACTATGCATAATAAAAGTTGAAGGAGGTTCTCAGATGCTCATTGAAAAATTCAGTAGCTCTTGGTCTAAACTGTAGTAGGGAAAGACGCGAAATGTACACTCCCTAATGACTCACCATTCTCCTACATCCCTCCTTCCTACCGAAATGGTTATTGTACCAGTTTGTTTCTAACACTATACACTTTAATTTGACAAATGTCAGACATTTAACGTATAGTGCTTCAAGATTTGCCTCAGTCTATGACGTTACAGTATTTTTTTTCTTCTCGCACTATTTCGTCATGGTCCATGGTCCGACGCCCCTTTTTGAAAGTAATCTCTAACAGCCTGAATTTTCGTGAGTGGCTTCGTTTTGATGAGTCTTCCAACTTTTCTCTTTGCAAGAATTCTCGGTAGAGGTATGCAAAATTCTACGCAGCCGCTAAACATGTTGATCGTGGAACTGACATTTTCATGCCGTAGGACTTGAAACCCTACCAGAAATATTATTCCCTATTATTTGGGTTTTCTACCACATGTATTATTATCCTCTTCAAAAACAAATCACCGAATCTACAAAATAATAGAATTATTGGAAAAAAGCCTCTGCGCCCGTGACGTTTACGTCAAAGGAATAGTCAGAGGTTATGTTTTGCAAATAATATAAATCGGAATATACACAGAAATAATGTATTTTGCTGACGTTTCGAAAAGTAGTCTCTTTCCGTTTTCAAAGATATTTTTTGGAAGAACTCTTATTTTGCTGTGTATGTCTTTTAGATAATGTTGAGTTTATTTAGTTCTTCTTTTAACATTGGTAGCCAGGTTGTACAAATATCTACAGAACAATTCGGTACGCACTTATCTTCGTTTAATAAGATTATTGCTTGCTGACTCTTTAATTTTTCTTTTTTTGGTATCTGCTTCTTTTGTTAAAATTTTTTCCGAGTTCCAGTTTATTCTATGTCCGTTTTCCCAAGCATTTCATTCTTTCTAATGTAGTTCTTGTGATCATCCAACCGCACACTGAAAGGTCTGGATGACTCACCCACATAACATTTGTCACATTTGCACGGGACATTTAAATACAGTTTTTTGAATTCTGCTCCCTGTTTATCGGTTTTGTTTTTGTTAAAATAGATCTTAAAGTGTTCCCCGTTTGAAATATCGTCCTAACATCAAATTTGTCACCTATGCGGCGTAGCTTCTCCGATAGTCCGTATACATAAGGAATTATTGCTGTATAATGACAGGTTTTTGTCGTACCTGATTGTCCCTATTTTTAACATTTATGAAAACTCTATGAACAAAGGCTTCAGGAATTGATTTTGTACTAGAACCTCTTTGATAAATTCTCTCGTTATTTAATATTTCATTATTAGATGAAATTATTTTGGCCCTATCGTATAAACATTTTACAACACTCCTTTTAACATTTATTGACTGATTTGAGTTAAAATTTAGATATCTATTAGTATGTGTTGGTTTTCTATAAACGCTTGTTTCAATTGTATTATTTACTCTTCTAATTAAAACATCTAAAAACGGTAGTTCATTCCTACTTTCTACTTCTAATGTGAAGTTAATAGACGGTTCCTTACTATTCATATTTTCCAAAAAACTATCTAGTAAATCGACACTATGAGGCCAAATTGCAAAGATGTCGTCAACATATCTCCACCAGACAACCGGTTTGTTTATACAATTTTGAACATGTGTGTTCTCAAATTTCTCCATAAATATGTTGCTTAAAATTGGTGATAATGCAGACCCCATAGCCATACCAAAATCCTGCTGATAGAACTCATTGTCCAATTGAAAATAGGTTGTTTTTATACACATTGTTAAGAGTTCCATTATGCTATTTACACTTAATTTAGTTCTAGTTTCCAAATTATTATCATTTAGCAACCTGTCTTTAACTATTTTTAAGGTTTCATCTACCGGAACATTGGTAAAAAGACTAACTACATCAAAACTAACCATCAGGTGTGATTCATGAATATCGTTTTCATAAATTTTTTCTATAAAATGTTTACTATTTTTAATATATGAATCGGTATCTCCAGATAATGGATCAATAATTTTAAGTAAAAATTTTGCCAAATTATGACATGGTGAATTAATAGAACTAGCAATTAGTCTTAAAGGAATATTTTGTTTATGTGTGTTTGGTAAGCCATAAAAATGAGGAGGCTTACTATGATGTGGTGTAAGGTTCCTTCGCTCAAAATCATTAAATTCATGTTTGTATTTAAACAAAGTTCTGTAAATTTTTCTCTCTATTGATTTTGTTGGATCTTTGTTTAGTTTTGAGTAGGATGCCTCTTTTACAAGAGTCATGATTTTTGTGTTATATATATCTTTCTCTATAATGACTGTGGCATTACCTTTGTCTGCTGGCAATATTTTTATACTTTCATCGCGTTCTAAAGAATTTATCGATAACTTTTCTTCTGGAGTTAAATTATCTTTAATTTTGTATTGCTTCTCTAAACCAATTTTTGCCCGTATGCGATATTCATTCCCATTATCTGTTGGTAAATTTTATGCCGTTTTTTCTATTGGTGCTGCTATATCAAATTTTGGAACAGATTTCGGGTTTATTGCAAAATTTAAACCTTTTGATAAGACCAGAAAATTTCAAAAATATTAATTAACCAGTAGTATAAAAATCAGCCCATTAGTGTAAAAAAACAGGGAGCTGCGCTTGTCCTATAAAAGCGATGGGTTGGACTGGCGAGTTCTCTGCCCCCAATATGTAAAAATAACAGGGTCTGAAATTTTATTACTAACGGGCTGATTTTTTGTTGTTTAATTAATATTTTTGAAATCGAATGATCAAATTGTCCTACAAATTTTCTGGCAGGTTTTCCAATCCTACACCACGAAAGTGTCAGTTCCACGATCAACATGTTTAGCAGCTGTGTAGAACTTTGCATACCGCTACCGAGAACTTTTGCAGAGAGAAAAAAAAAGTTGGAAGACGTCATAACGAAACCACTCAAGAAAATTTAGCCTGTTAGTAATCACTTTAAAAAAGGGACGTCAGACCCCGGACTATGTTTATTTTCTTTAAAAGCAATACATGGGGCAATATAATAAATTGCGTTAAGCGACATCTTAAGACAATCATTATTTTTTTTTAATAGCAAATTATAAATATGCAAAAAACTCATTATATAGCATTCTCTAGCTATGCGTTTAACCTTCCAAATTTCCAACGTATCATTGTTGATTACTTTGAAACAGAAATTATTGTAACATCAGCCACCACAACAAAATACTTAGGAGTCACAATAAACGGTGACTTAAAATGGTATTTTTACATAAGCAATCTTATTAAGAAAATAAGAAGCTTATTGCCAAAATTCGCATATTTTAAAAATCTCTTTAGCAAGCAAAATTTAAAGACCATATATTATGCGTTGGTTCAGTCGCACGTGGCATATGGCATTGCAGGTTGGGGAGACGCAACAAATTGCTATATAAGAAACCTAGAAAAAGCTCAAAAGTGTATATTAAAAATCATTTATGATAAACGTTACAACTGATGCTTTATATAAAAAAGTAAGATTTTTCATCTTAGGTAACTTTATTGTTATGCAGTTGTATTGAACTTAAAAACAAAGATAAATATCCAAATATAGAGCATGACTATAGTACTAGACATAGAGAGACGTCAGATCAAGTTCCTAAAAAAGGTAAAACGACTGGACAGAGATATATTATACTTACATCGGATCAAAACAACAACGCCTTACCTCACCAAAAAATCGCGTTCCAAAAGAGACATTAGCGAATGGATATGTAATAAACCTAGCAATTTCATCAGTCAAATAGCACTCAAAAAATTGATATTTTAATTACTTCATCAAAATTGTTCACACACCTGAAAAGTAGAAAATAGCTGTATGTTTGATATTAATTTGCAAATGCAATGCAAAACATGTTCCATTTTTTTTATCTATCTATTATTTAATAATCATTATTACTACTATTATTGTTATTATATTAGTTTTAATTTAGAATAAATTTACAATGCATTTTAACATTTTTACATGTATTTTTTAATTGCACCTTCAATAGTTATAAGTGAAAAGTGAATAATATAAATTTAATATTACGTTTTACACTTTGCTGTATGAGAGACCAGATTCTCTGCCAGGCAAAATGATACACAGACAGTAACGCACAAGGTTCGCCTTGGAGGGTTTGCCGTTTATTTACATTTATTTTATGAATAAACATTTTTTATCCAGTAATGGATTCAACAGAGCCCCTCGTTTCAAGTATGAATTTAGTCTGAAGATTCTACAATCATAAACGTCTCAAACTTTTCCTTTTCTAAATCTGGGTAATAAATTCTTTCTATCTGGATATCAATTATCACCAATTCCGAAAACTTTTATGTACCGGATTTTTGGATTTAGGTGTAATTGTTACTTTTCTCCACTATACGGGATCCGTCATTTAATATTTTTGGTAAAAGATCCGATAGTCCAATGACTTTGAAAATCTCTGAATGCCAAATTTCATGCAAATTCTCGGTAATTTATCAATTACGTGTGTCCCATTGGATATGACATTTTGAATGTTGAATTTTTGATAAATAATTCGTTGTCTGTGATCTCGAAATCCTCGCATCCTCATACAAGCCCACTCTAATTTACTAATTGTGTCCGCCATATTGAATTCACAATTCCAAATGCTGAATATTTGATAACAGATTCGTCATTTGTGATCTCGAAAACCCCAGATTATCAAGTTTAATGCAAGCCTGAATTAATTTACAAATTTTGTCCGCCATGTTGGGACCGCCATTATGAATCCCATGAAAAACTGATGAAATTTTGAATTTTAGCCTGTCCCAGTGTGCCTTGTTAAAAAACTTAGTCTGTTCTGAAAGCATAAACTATAACGATTTAAATATTTATTACCAATAACAAACGATCCATTACATACGTTTATTGTGTTCATGTAATATTTGTGGACATATGCGTTGAATTAATTACACCAGATTTTAAATGTAATGGTTAAATTTATGTTGTAAATGCTAATCAATTAGGATTAATTGGGCTCTATCAAACAAATTTAATGCCCGATTAGTATTTTTATATTCCATGGCAAGTAATGTTATTTTTTCCAATCCATTAATTTTGCATTATTTCACGGATGGAATATAATGGCAAATATTCTGGGTTTGTAGAGCTTTAAAATGTGGGTATATCATCAGAGACGAGGGTAAGGGTATTAGGGGTATCTACTAGATAGTATATTCACTTTTTTAAATTAAAAACAATTAATTATTATTTAAAAGAACAGATAAATTTCAGTTATTTATCATATTTATAACATGAAAAATAGCACAGTATACTATTTAAGTAGTTATTAGTCCTCAACTACTATTTATGCTAATACTCAGTATTCAAAGTTTGATTTTTGAATAGTAATCAGCATGTCTTAAATGTGCCTGTTCTGCTTGCCTTATTAGAGGGATTCCTCATCGGATGCTCCAAACGTTAGTCTTGCGCGACGATATAATATGGAGATGTTATGGTCTTATGTGTCAGCGTGATCAACAGCAAATGAGGGAGTAATATTGCTGATATAGCTATCCTGTTGTTGTATACGTCCCTGTGCACTATAACTTAGTTTTGTCCAAATTCAAAACAATATTCCAACCAATTTCAAACATTCAACGTTCTTTTGCGGTTGATCCAGTTGCTAGTCGATTGACAATTAAAAACTGGATATACAAAATTCGCAGTACTGCTTCATGTGCCAGAGAAAAGTCAAAAGGAAGAACTCATTCTGTACGCACACTTGAAAATACTGGGTTACGAAATCATAAACGATCTACAAAACGACAAGCATTAGCGTGCAATATTTTGAACCGTAATTATCGCGGCATCTTGAAAGACTTGCAGACTTGCTGATGTCAGATGAAGATCTTTCCGAATATGTTAACCATCAGAACTGTCGCTACTGTGGTACCGCTTCATACCAAAAAACTACTGTGCGATGTGCAGTGTCCGGCCTTTGGAATTTTTGAGCTATTCTTCTTTGAGGAAAATGACTTAACGGTTTCTGTTACATTACAATGTTATCAACAGGTATTAGGTAACTTTGAACAACTTCGTAATGTTGGTGTGGATATTCGAAGAATATGGTTTCAGCAGGATGTAGCCACTGTCCACACTGTTACGGATTCTATGACAACTTTGCGAAGAATGTTTCCTGGTCATGTCATTTCGAAATTTGGGGACATCAACTAGCCGGCACCGGATCTCCCAGCTTTTAATTTAATTTTATGGGTGTGCTTAAAGTCAAAAGTGTTTTCTAATCGACCGCAAACTTTGGTATAACTAAAACATAATATTAGGCATATTGGCATATTTAGGCGTACCTACATACACAATATTCTTAGATTTATTTATTTTTATTTGCTTTTCATATCAAATATTTTACGTATTTCTACTCTCAGTGTATGGCGCATAAATAGTTTACATTCCGACTTGAATACATGAACATTATTAGTGTCTCTAACGTCCTTTGGACGTTTGTTGTACAACTTTGCTTTTAAGTATAAATGAGATCTCTCTCCGATCGTCTTTTGCATTTTAGTGATTTTTGATTTATTTTGATTGCGTCTCTTAATTTGATGTTGCGGTATATATTTTTTTGTTTAAATATTCATTTGTACACAGCGCCAAGAAATATAATTGTCTAGCGTCGAACAGATATGCTTCTATAAACAGCAGATCCGAAGGGAAAATAGTTTCCTTATTTAATATGAGTTTGAGGAATCTTTTTTGTAGTATATCTAGTTTATTCAAATGGTCATTTGGAATTATCCCCAGCCGATAATGCTATAAGATATGTGCGACCCTACAAGTGCGTGGTAAGTTATTTTTAAATTCTTTTGGTCTAGGTATTGCTTTAATTGCTTGAATAGGTAAAAAATCGATCTAAGTTTATTCACCACAAAGTTTAGATGTTCGTTCCAAGTAAAGTGTTGGTTGATAATAATGCCTAGGTATTTCATTTTTGAAGATATCGCAATTTTATCTGTCTCACCTATTTTCAGATGTTTAAATTTTGGAAAGTATGTTTGATACCAACAAAAAGGAACAAAATAAGTTTTCTCATAGTTGATGGTTAATAACCCATGATTGAACCATTCTTTTATATTTACTAGGTCGTTTTCAGCTTTGATCTTTAACTGTCCACAGTTTTCAGCACAATAGAAAGTCGTCTGCGAAGCTAATAATGGATCCACATATTTCGATATCGAATAAACTATTGAGATATAAAATAAAAAGTAGAGGACCCAATATTGTTCTCTGCGGAACACCATATTTAATACTAGTAAAATCGCTGCAGTTGTTACCGATCTTGATGCGTTGTTTTCGGTTCGACACGTAGCTTTCTATTCATTTGGGTGGTTCATTTCTCATTCCTATATGTTCTAGGGAGTGTAATATTTGTTAATGTCAGGCCGTATCAAAGACTTTGCATTGATCTGAAAGTACACAAATGGCAGGTTTTCTGCTGTTGACGGACGAACCAATTTTGCTTGGAAAATTTAATATAGCGTCTTGTGTAGATACACCTTTTTGGAATCCAAATTGATTTTTACTTATGTTTGTTGCAAAGTTCGAGATGCGGTTTTTAAGTATAATTTCAAAAACTTTTGAGATACGGGTTACTAATGATATCGGTCGGTAATTTAGAGGATCAGATTTAGATTTCTCATCTGCCTGTTGCAGAGTGCAACATGTCACGGCTTCGGGAAATTTTCACTATAGTTTCTTCGATTATGGTCCCCAGATTCCCGTTCAAAAGTTTATATACATATATTAACGAAATATGTTAACACTCTATAGGGCGCATTTCTCAACAAATCAAAACGAAATTTGACATGCATATACTTTGGATCCATATCTCAGACAAGTTTGAAGATGGGTCAAATTGCCTTTTTTTGTTTCAAAATGGCGGCGGTTCAAAATTTTCAAAAAATTCTCAAAATTTTATTTGGAATCAAATATGTACATGTGGTACACCGTTGGATAGTGCTCATCTAGCCTTACAAGTTTTGTCTAAAACATGTTTTGCTAAAACGCATAGGAAAAATTTTAAAAATGGCGACGGTTCAAAGTCTTTAAAAAATCTGAAAATTTTATTTCGAATCGAATACGTGCATGCGATACATCGTTGGATAGTACTCATCGAGACCTACAACTTTTGTCTGAAACATTTTTTGCTAAAACACAGAAAACATTTTTAAAAAGCGGGATTTATTTATATTTTGCTAATAGTTCATAAATCGATGGCTGGCCCCTGCCATCGGGATTTTTTATATATAGGAACTATAATGGCTTCACCAAATGCACTAGGAAATATCGATATTTCAAAAAATTTATTTATCAAATGACAAAATGTTTCAGATATTTCCATTGCAATCTGATTTAAAGTTACGGAACTTATCGAATCAACGTCTACAGATTTTTTAGTTTTTAGTTGAAGGATGGATTTTATTACTTCTTCTGAACAGGTTGGACTAAGAAACATAGATCTAAGGTTTGTTTTCAGCTTTTCTTTATATTTTTTGTCTCTTTTAATATTCGAAGTAATTTGGCACCGATTTCAAAGTATTTATGATTAAATGTCTGGCAAATTTGAAAGGGATTTGTTGTTTCTTCACCATTTTCTTTAATTTTGTCTATTAATTGTTTTTTCTTTTTATTGATGGTTTTATTAATTGCATCCCAGAAATTTTTTGTTGATTTATTTTTGTTATAACATATTAATGATTAATAATAGTCGATTTTTGCTTTTTTATCATCTTAGTAACAATATTTCTGTATGTAGTATATTCTTGTTTTAGTAGGTTGTTTTGTGGATTTTTAATCATTTTTAATTGTAACTTGTTTCTAGTGTGAATAAAGGTTATTATTCCTTTTGTTATCCAGGGTTTTCGCTTAATTTCATTTTTTACTTTTATTTCTATGGTGTGGTTCTCTGTGTTATTTTTTAAAAAGGTGATAAATTTGGTAGTTGCCGTTTCTGTACAATTTTCCCTCAGTATGGGCTCCCAGTTTAAGTTTTGTAAATCGTTTTATAAATTTTTCTAATTTATAGTTATAATGAAGTTAAACTTGGTTATTTCCTGTTTTGCTTTATTATTGAAAACTATTTGTGCTGTTATTGAGCAGTGATCAGTTAAGCCCATCAAAACAGTGAGTGGTAGAATTGCATCTATGTCATGATTTGTTTTGATAAACAAGTGACCTATACAAGAGTTTGTATTTCCTTGTATGCGTGTGGGAGTATTAATAAAAGAGATAAACCCCTTCTCATTCACGATGTTTAGGTATTCATGTGTTTGCTCAGTACTTTTTAAGAGGTCTATATTGAGGTCGCCAATAAAAATATTAATATCGGGATTTGTAGTTAGTTTTTCTAAATACGTTTCAAGGTCAGCATTAAATTCTACGATATTTAGTGAGGGTGAACGATATATCGCCTTTGTGTTGAATTTTTTGTTATTGAATACAAGGTTTAATTCTAATACTGTGATAGCAATTCCTATTTTCTCAACTACATACATTATTCAAATTAGTTTTAATATTTTTTTTGTTTTATAGCATTAAAATTTTTATATAATTAAATTTTTATTTGAACATGCTTAACTCAAATGTATGTCAATTTCCGATTTCCCTGTCTCAGTTTTCTAAATATATAAATTTTTAATAAACTGGTCTAATCCAACGAGCATTACTATGCATAAAATAGTTTCCTATAAAGATATTATATGCTACCAGACATATAACTGCTCGTAGGTAGAGGTGAAAATCATGCGTTGGCGCTTTGAACTTTTATTATTGTGATTACGTATGATCTAAATTAATAATTTAAAAATACAATCGTGAACATGACGCATAGAAATATGAAGTATACGATAAATAAACAATTTTTTTTTTGAAATTCAATTGCATCAGAATATTAAAATTTAATTTAACTAAATTATAACAATTTTACAGACAGTCCTGTTAATATCTTATCAATAGGCTAAGTTTAAAATAAAGGATATAGTGCAAGGGTCAAATAGTACCAGTATGATCAATATAAAAATGATCATAGACTTCATAAATATTAAATTTAAAACTTGAAGTAAAATCAAAATGGTACATGCAGAGTAGATATTTTTTAATTTAAATTGATTTTAATTAAGAGTGTGGTAGGCGTAACTACCACTTCTAGAAAACACAACGCCGGGTAGACTACGTTTACGGTGGGTTGGACAGGTTATGCTCGATGCCAGCAGTCAGAGCCGTGCGGCGCATGACACAGGAATAGGGAATGGGAAGTGTAGGGGTTGTGAAATACACCCTGGTGGAGTTTAACATTAGTTATTGCACCACTCAGCCAGGACACATACTAATAAAATTACACAACGACTATTTTCTACATTCCCATCCGTTGCAGTTGACAGGAGAGATACAATGAGTATCCGTGCTGACTGTTATACAATCCCGTCTAGTCTACTGCTATTAACAGATTAAATAAGCCACTAGACATCCATGACCATGCTGGGATTCGAATCGAAGACTCCTTGGTCTGAAGCTTAATATGTAAACATTGAGCCACTAAATTTGTGTTTTCCAGAGCTGTTCATTCCTGTCTTTTATTTCCACTATTTCTGATTCCAGCAGCACATATATCATTGTATTTTTATTATAGTGTTCCTAATTATTTTCGTACTGCTTTTTCTTAGTTTGTTTGGTCTATTCCTAGTTTGCTCAAGATCTTTTCAATAACACCACACCACACCTTACCGTACCATACCATATGTTACATGACCTATGTCCATTAAACAATTTTATATAATAACTAGTATTTTATTTATGTTTAGCACGATCTATATAGCATTTTGATTCAATTTTTGTAAATGAAACTATTTTCAACTATCAGAATTTTCCTTGTATAACTGCTAAATCATTTCACATTGTTTATGTACATATTTTTATATCTTAGGAACTCAGTCAGGTTTTTTACATTATTATGTATCTCCGTTCTGTTACAGCACCTCTGGAAACAATTGTCGATTTCAAGTCTACAAAACATTAATTTATATTCTTATATCTATATTTCAATTTTTATATTCTTGTTTAAAAGATGTAATATATTTGCTGAATTCTTACACAACGGTTTGTATAAGTTTTAATATTTAATACGACAGTTCGTTAGTAGGTTAAAATCTTGCGCACTTAACTCACACATTAATAGATGGCGATACCTGTACCACTTTACGGCTTTTATTAGTAAAACTATCTTTTTCAAGTCTGTGTGTTGGTATTATTTTGCAGAAAGTGGGATAAATGAAGTTTACCTTATTAGTAAAATTCACCAAAAAATCATTTGCTTGCAGCTTTTGTACTGATTCCGACCTATACAAACTTAACTGTGTGACATCAGTAATTAATATTACATTTTTATATCCGCGTTAACAAGTGTTTAACAACCAGGTAAATTTCATTTATTAGTAATTTAAAATTTAAGTAATTTTCAATTGTTGCCTTTGATATAATTTCAATTTTTTTTTTTTTATAAATTTAAATTTAAATTCAAATTCAATTCTTTTTAATTTAATAAGAAATTAAAATACTATATGTACCACATGGTTATAAAAAAAATTTTCTTTCTTTTTCACTTTTTTTTGGCAATTTATAGTTTGAAAATCAGCTTCTTTAAATATTTTCTTAGGGGCGAGCGTAGGTGCGTCTTTACTATGTACATATTTCGATATGCGATGTAAGGCGACGTTAGCCGCAGTAGTTGGATGGGTGACCGTCCCAACGAAGACCGCGTTCTCGCCTCACACATCTTCCAGCGGCTTGTATATCAGTGTATGCGCGGAGGCTATACAACCTTAGGCGAGGGTTGTATAGGGGATATACCATCCTTCGGAGGGGATGTAAAGCCGTCGGTCCCTTGTCTATTAAATGTTAGGCAAGTAAAAGATCCCTACTCTTCTTAAGGGAAGAGGTTCGGCAAAATTCCTGGTTGGGGGTAGCTCGTCTACAGGCGTCGGTGTTAGGCCTCAGTAGCGGAAATAGGCCGACGTTAAATAAATGTATAAAAAAATATTTTCTTCATATTGAAAATTTGAGCTTCAAAAATTGATATTCAGCTATATATTCTTCAAACTTGAGATTCTTCTTTATATATCTTATGCTTATGCTTTAAGCTTTATGCTTTATATTTAAGCTTTATATTTTATATTGAAAACTTGAGCTTCTCACAAATTTATATTAATTGTAAAGATTGAAAACTATAACCAGTCCTTTATTGTTCACGTTATTTCTTACCTAAATTCATATCCACATTTGCGTTCAGTAAGTTTTCTAAACCATATAGTCGAACAATATTTTTACAATTTTCAACTTTCACTTCATTGAGAGACGTAAACTAAATTGTCAAGAAAACCCTTCCATTTTTGCAAAAGACAATTGTGGGCCTGAATTGTGTTCCAGAACCCTTCACCGCCAAAAATACTCAACCCCGGAATCTAGGATCCTGGTATAAATTTTTTATTGATTTTTTAGTATTAAATAGATGGTGCCCAATTAATATCAATTTCTCATTGTCTCCTTTTTTTCGAACTAATCAAGAATCTGTCATTTATGCTATACATTCGAAAAGGGTAAGTTTCTCCACTCTTACGAATACTCCGGATCTACGACTCTTTGCTCCGGCTTAAACCAGCTAGTCATCCGCATATGTTGTCTCAATTCTTTCCCAAAAATATATAATAAGGGAAAGGAGGTAACACATACCATACCATACCATACCATACCACAACTAAAAAATCAAAGTTAATAACAAGATTATTTACATTATTAGTAATATTATGATCTCATTACTTATTTGAACATTCAGTTATCTAAGATTGAATAACTGTTAAGAAGTTCCAAAAACAATATGTTGACTTTTGTTACTATTTAGTACAAGGGTGTTGTGGAGTGTCCATTGGTATAAACGACTTGAGTCATTATTGATGTTAAATTCTGCCATTTGAAAACAACAATATACTTTCATCAAATGTACTTTTGGGAACTTTTGGTCGTATCTTGACTAATTTCTACCATAAATGATTGTGAGAAATTTCAAATTAAAGGAAAATGAATAAGCTTTCAATATTTGTATACCGTAAAGCGGAATGAAGTTGATTTGGTGATGGACTTTGACAGCGCGCAGGATTTTATTTAATAAATTCAAATTACGCGTGATTATTATCGGTCGACATCCACGCGGACGTCAGTCCAAAGAATGAAGTTTTTTTTTGACGTAAGTTGTGTTATTTTCGATTTTACTTCGAAAATGGAGGGTAAAAATTTCCTCAAATGAAAAAAAAACTATAATAAAATGCTGTATCTCAATCAATTTTTCCAACACAAGATATCTAGAATAAACGATTTTCTCCCATTATCGATGCTCTAAAAAATCATATCCGATCACGAGGTAGATATATCGTTTGCTGAAAGAATACTTAATGACGAACATTGATATGTAAAATTTCGGTAATTTCTTAGATTTTTCATTATACTACGAACTTGGGACTATTTATACTGTATTGGAACAATTCTGTGGTTGACTCCTTGTGAAAAGTCATCAAATTTTAAGACTCACTTTCCTAAAACATAATAAAATTTAATTAAACTGAAAAATCTAACGCCATCAAATTGTTTTTGATTCTAATATCAAATATTACAATTTAAAATATATTCTAGTAAAATTGTCTCTTCTTTGTTAAACATTTTTATTAATTACCTTTCAGATTGTTAAAATAAACATTTAAATCATTCATTTTCCTAAAATATTTTACTTTACATTATCAGTATACTCTTAGAGTAATAAACATTACTAAATCTTTCATAAATTTCGCTAACATTTATGTCGGTATGTTTATTAAAATCCATGTTTAAACGTAAGTGTATTTTTAATATAATTTCACAACGAATGGTTTAAAAAAATACACTTCCACATTCTTACAATTAGCTTACAACTGTTCGAAATAATATATGAAAACTAGTAGGAGTTTGTAATGATAATAATAATGATGTCTGTTAGCCCTTTTAAATAGCTGAATTTAGAGAAAATAAAGATAAAACGGTTACAGGTTATTTTAAAAAGCCGTGTTTCAAAGATGGCTTTAAAACAATTTAACGGATTCAGCAAATCGTATGGCTCATTTTTATAAGGTTATAAAAGGACTAATAACGAACAAAATAAAACCAACTAGTACCAAACAATACTACCATATTCTATGGAGTTATATTAAAAATAATATATTTTAAATTACACCCGTCGGTTTCTAAATATTGACTAGAATAGAATATTTGTTTGTTGATATGGATTATGTACATTTGGTACGTCTAAAATAATAGTAGGAAATATTCATTCATATAAATAACTAAAAGTATGCAAAATTTATGTCTCGTTCTGTTGTTAAAATCAGTGGCGTAACTAGCGGTGTTCCGCGGAACAAGGGCCCGGGCCCTCAAGGGGCCCGCCCACAGTTCACATGAATACACATTTTTTTGTGATTCGTAACACTACAAAATATAAATAAGTATTCTGCCCAATGGACCGTTTAGTGGTGACGTCAAGACTAGTTAAAAGCATGTGTGCAATTACATACTACAGCGAGTCGTGAATGTATATACTGCGGTGAAAAGTAAAAACAAATTGAACCTTATGAGTCGTGTAGTTTAGGTCGACTTTACAACTATAAAATATACCGCTACATTTTACTGAAATATGAACTTACACAAAATATTTAACTATTTCTACCTACTATATAATGTTGTAAACAGATGTAGAATTCATCATATGTGAGTAAAGCCTTTAAATATGCCATATAAATGTGAATTTATATAAAATATGGGACGACTATTTATGAAAGTTATTTTGGTCCTTATGTATAACGCACATAAAGTTCACTATAATACATGACGAATTTTTGATTGATTGAACGCGCTATGACTGTATGTAATATAAGATTGCCTATTTTCAGGGGCTTAAACATCACACTAATCTGGTCCATTGTCATGTTTTTATATATTTATTATTTATTATGTTTCGCTGAATTGGATAATTGAAAATTGGAGTCGGCCAAAAAGATTCTTTGATGAAACTAATAATCATTTTCAAATACAGTCGAACGAAGACTGGTTCAAAATAAATGTATTTTTTTAAAAATTGAATGTTATTATGGTTCAATAAAAAAATCGAAGTTCTGGACTAAATTACATAAACACAACTTTTCACGTCTTATTGTAAGATAAATATTATATCGAACATTTGGATGTTCTATGCAATGCTTCTGATGAAGAATTGTATCAAATGGGTCAGGTAACTCCTGACGTAAACGTAAAATATTCGGAAGATATTTCGGACATGATTTCGTCTCAATTGCTCTCATTTAGATAATGTTTCAAAAATGATATTTCCAAAATAAATTCCATAATGGAATTAACCGAATTTATAGTAATAAAAAAATTTTCTTCGTCCAGTAGTTTTAGTGAAATTTGAACTGCATGTTATACCTTTCTCACTATCCCTGTCTCGGTGGCTTCGGCGGAAAGATCGTTTTCAAAATTAAAATTAGTTAAACACTTTTTAAGAAATACTATGGGCGAACAAAGATTGTCTGCTTTATCAATTATTTCAATAGAAAATGAAATTGCCAGAAAAATAGATGTTTCTAATATAAATTGCGCATATTAAAACGAGGAAAAATTTTTTGAGTAAAGTGGCTTACTGACATCGACAATTTGACAATTTGTTTGTCTTGTCTTGTTTCTTTTTTAGGTATTATTTTGTTATATTTTTGTTTTTTTAATTAAATCATTTGTTTTTGTTTTTTTTAATTAAAAATGAACAATAAATCACCAAAAAAATTGCGACAAGCGACATGCTGTTTTGTTTTTTAGTAAACCAGTAATCCTTAAAGCGATTTTCAATAAAACTGTAATGAAGTATACAATACTACAGGAATACTGTATACTTTCATTCCAGTTTAACTTATTTTAATTATGCATGGATCAAGTAATTCAGTTTTAGATTAGTTCAATACCTGATTAGTTCTTTTTAACTTTTATTTCTGACTTCACCAGGCCGCAACTTGCGTGCCGTGTGCAAACCACGTGACCGTGATTTTTGGGTATAATATAGCTAGCCAGAAACCAGTATATTTAGAGCTTGGCTTTCACCTTTCTCGAGTGTATTGAACTGGGATAACCGGAAGATCAAGCTTCTGCGGCGCCGTGGCAGCCGCTGGCCAAGTATCTGTTAGGGAGGATTCGAGTGCGTTGAACTGGACCTCCTCTCAGATTGATTCGAGTGTATTGAACTGGATCTCTCCTGAAACAGATTTCTTTGTCGCGTCTGTTATGTCCTGGAATTGGGGTTACGACGACGTACATAGAGGAAATATGTTACACTCTCTCGTCTCTCCGATCACTATGATGTTCTTTTGTAATAACAAGATTGTCGCAACCTAAGCCATAAAAGATACGGCCACACTGTACATATAATTATTAGGAGAATAAATGTCTTATTTTGGATCTGGATTTTAATTAATATTAACATTGAACCCTGGAATAATCTCCAAACCAGCTACCCGAGCAAAACAAGCATCACAAAACGAAATAACAATATCATTAAATTTCATAAGAGTAAATTTTTTTTAAAAGTGCCGTGCTTGTGGCGCTATTTTTCTGACCCACTTTAGGGGCCCGGTTTGACTCTGGGACACAGGCCCATATCTGCATTGTTACACCGCTGGTCAAAATATATGATAAAACACATAGCATACACTTAGTTAATAAAAAAAACATATAACAACTGTAATATATAAAAACTGTAAAAAATATTATGCATAAAGACTGTAGTAATACTTTGCTTACAAAGCAAACAACTATTTCTATAGTCAAGTTTATCTATTATAAGTATTCAAAAAACGCAACAAAAACTTTACTACATAATTGTTATCGCCGTTGGCCAAGCGGCATTCTCTCATCAAACAAGCCGACGCACATTAAAAATCTGTAGCAGTAAGCGTGTCAATTTGCAGACAAATAGTACAGAGAGTACTGGTGTTTTAATGAGGTCGTAAAGTTTTGGTTGCGTTTTTTGTGTTCCAATAACAGATTAACTCGACTTTACCTAAGTATACTATAGCTTATGAAAAGATAAATTTTCTATTTAAAAACTCGTCAACACTATAAAGAGCATTTGTTACTTTACTTTCGTTTCCCACATGGTCTTAGGAACGCTGTTAAAAATAAAATAGTGCAATTATAGTATTGTTGAAAATTTCTTTGAGTTATGAGGATGTCTTCATTTCTAATAAAGTATTTAACTGTATAAACAAGGTTATTATAAAAACAACATGCATGGAAAAAATATGAAGTTCAATTGCTTTCACTAAAAAACGTCAGATGATTAGTATTTTTATAGCAATGTATTGAAAACGTGTCATACCATTTGCTGAATCTGTTACAAAGAAAACACTATTTTAACACATGTACTGCAAATTACTGCAATATTTTAATTCATGGTGGTATTCTCTTTTACATTATTATTTTTTCAGGGTAGTTGTGTGTGGAACAACGTGACTGGGAGGCAGGTTATACTTAATGACACTTCCTTGCTTCATTTAACTGAAGTTGAAAGAAAAGTATTGCAGAAAGTTGCCATCGCCAAATTGCAAGCGCTAAATTTAGGAGTTTCCATCAAAGTACCAAATGGTAAGAAATTACAATTTTTAGTTTATTCACAACTAAGAGTTTAATTTAACACGAAGTAAGAAATGTTATTTAACAATGTACACTAAATACAATCTTGTTTGTTCTATGAGTGAGAAATATATTATTAACATATTAGAATAGACTAAAAACGAAAGTATCTAGCAGATAACCATCATACATACAAAATCTAATTTGTAAAACTCTTTAAATAGGTATACTGTTGATCTAAGTTGGATCATACTAGAACCTCAATAAAGTTAAATCGAGGAAAAGATTAATGTAATGATATCTCACGAGAAGTCAATACGAGTCGGCTTGGTGGTGTGCAGACGGCCCGGGCTCAAAATCGGGTCACAGCAAGTCGATGAAATATAGTGGATTAACGGATCTGCTTGCGTCACCATCTTTCGAAAGAGATGTAAAACTATGGGTTCCGTGTATCTACGATGTGAGCACGTTAAAGATCTCTACCCCACGACAGACTGTGGGGGCTCGGTAAAATTTTCAGGTTAGGGGTCCCAGTGCCTATGTGAACGATCCATCTTAACACGTCTGAAGGACTTTTATTACCCTTCCTAAAGTGGATATTGTATTGTTCACCTAAAGGGTTCGCAGCGACTGACTCAGACGAAAAATACAAAAATCTTTACTTACTGTTTCTTTTGCTTAACTGCTGTCAACTGGTATCAATTAGATGTCGTAACACTGTAAAATCTAACACTGTAAATACTAACACTTTCTTAATTAACCTGAAAGGGAATTTATATATATATATTATCCATATTTTCAAAAATGCTCAAGAAAATGTGTGATAACAATAGTCTGGCCCGTGTATAACACATGGTGAGGAACGGAACGACTTACAATGTATCCAACTACCATCCTATGTTTAGTTTATAGCAAACGATTACACAAAAAGATTCTATGTAAAGTTCAATGTTTATAGTTTTGGTGGGCTTTTGCTTGCCTGTCTATTTACGTATTTGTATTATTTCAATATTAATTTAGGACGCTCCTCAGAGCTTAAAAATGCTTGAATCGCAACGACTTTGAATTACATTGGGACAATTATATATTCATACGTTCAGGCAAGGTGGTCCCATGCACGTCTGACTACATGGTAAAGAAGCTTTTCTGCCACCGAATCACTGAAGAACCGGTTTAGGACGCGGAAAACCCATCGTTTTCCCGCCAAAATTGACTGTTAAAAAATGAAAGGGCACCCTCGACGCTAAGGGCTATTTTCGCTAAAAACCTCGAAAAATTTTGACTAGAGACTTTTTTAACTCGTCCTTGTATTTAACATAACGCATGAGTTGCAGTGCTACACAACGTGGATTCGTAAAAGGGTTTTTATTTTCGAAATTTCGGAAAAGTCGGTTTTCATGATACTTTCTAAAATTACGTCCTTGTGCAGCGACATTTAGTATACTTTTTTAAATTACACTCCTTGATGAGTTTTGATACTGTTGCATAAAAATGCTCCGTAGAGCGAAAATGTTACTTTATTTATAAAACTCTCTTTTAACGGCGTTTTTACGTGGAGCACGCTTTTCATGCGAAATATTTCGGATACGGATTTTGTTATAGTTTCGAAAAATTTATCGAGGGTTTTGGCGTGTTCTTTAACACCTACACAGACACTGATGAGCTTATCCCCTGGCGTCGGCAATTGGCCTTGGTATAAAAAAACATCCATGTAAATATAAAGACTAGGTGATTTATTATCAATGTGGAAATTTTGTTAATAATGCAGCTCTCTAAAACCCATCTATCAGGCAATGAAATGTAAAGGAATAATAATATTGCCTCCATTGTAAGATCTAAAAACTAAAAAACCGCAATACTAGCTATACTATATTTAACATATAGCTGTCTTCATGTCGGTTTGCATTTTTCAAATTTCTATCACTTCTATCTTATATAGGAAGTAATCTCTTTCGGAATGCCACCGACATTATCAAATAAATTCTGCATAAAACGACTTACACTTGCATCAATTCAATATCTTTTCACAATTTTTATTGTAGCTTCTTGTTCAAATAGAATTTGCATTTTATTGGTTTTCAAACTGGTTACTACATACATAAGAGAACAAGATTCTAACTTCTGTAATAAAATATTAAGTTTGGAGCTGCAATAACCTTCCGATTGTTCCTTGTCAATGCCGACTTTATATTGATTAAAATACGACGTTTCAAAAAAGATTAACTTGCTTATTAAACTCACGATTTTAATAAAAATGTTTAATTAAGTCTCGTATTAAATTCATATTAAATTTTGTACTTGAGTATAATATTGAAACCTTGAAAAATCTAATATTCATCACGTTAACGTATAGACTGGGAATGGAAAATTGAAAATAGTAGTAATAATAATTCAAGCAGCAGATGTACACAAACCTGTTCTGCTCTTTCACTTGCAGGTAAATAAAAATAAATAGTTATACATTTTTACAGATATAAATATTACATAAAAAGACATTAGTATTTTCAAAGTTTACAATATGTATTATAATCTATTTTTGAAACTACTTAGTTAAAACATAAAAATACATTAAGAGCGGATAACGAAAAAGACAAAATACCAGTTGACACAGTGGCACAATACATTCAGTGAATCATAATTATATTTGGAGAGTTTAACAACTAGACAACGAACTCACTAACGAGGGCACAGAGGAGTCCCAACAGTGATCTGCCAGTGGATTAAAGCTAGCCTAGACAACAGGATTATAATATCCAATCTAGGTGAGGTCTCGATTGAGACGGAGGTGAGCACAGCGTGCCCCCAAGGAGGATTACTATCTCCATTACTCTGGCAACTCTGATTGACAATTTCCTCCGGAAATTGTTCACAGAAGGCTTCTATTGTCTAGGATATGCTGATGAACGGGGGCCATAAAAGCTGCTCCTACGGCTGCACTTGAGGTTCTCTTCGACCTGCCACCATTACACATATTCATACACATATTCATACAAGGCGAAGGTCGGTCAGTGGTGCGCAGGTTAATGCAAGACCAAACGCCAACTAGCCAGAAACACGGGACAGAGTACCAGAAATTATACTCAGAGATGAGGGCAGATCCCATCCTAGGCATGCCCACGAACGTAATGGTCTCAAGGTATAACTTCAATAAGAACTTTCAGGCTGTAATACCAGAGAGGGAAGATTGGAAAAACGGCCCCCCATAATTCAAACAGCTCCAAGAGAGAACAGGACGTCGGAGCCGGGATATACGGGACAAGGCCAAAAAGTGATTGCCATACATTGTTGCGCAAGGAAGATAATAGGACAAGGAACTATCAACCAATCGATTGCTATTATCTCCTTCAGCCAAGCGACAATAAAAGCAATCAGTTCCATGTATATCAATTCAAGATTAGTGCGAGACTGCTTGACTGCCCTTATTGAGCTGTGATGTTTGAACATAGTGACCTTAGCATGGGTACCAGGACACGAGGGGCAGTGGAAAGGAAAAGAACTGTTCAAAGAAGGCGTATTCAAAGCCCCTTCTGTAGCGTGGCAAAGCCATGCATACGTGCAGTTATTAAGGAATGGGTGCAAAATAAATCCCTAAAATGTTGGAGGAACCTCCCAAGATAGAGATAGGTTAAAGAGTTCGTTAAAGAATGATCGGCCAAATTTACGGAAGACCTCTATTAAGCCAAAATAGGAAGGCCATGCTTAAGATGGAAAATATACTAAAGATGAAAAACAGGTGTAGTGTCACTCAATACCATCCGATGTTCGGCATTTTTCCATTAGATCATTTTAAATGTTATTTATCTATATGATATTTGTAATTTATCTGTACTGTTTAATAGAAAATAAAGACCTATTATTACTAATAATTATTATTATTAGCCGTTACTCGAGTCCGAGTATAAAAATGTTACAGTCGATAGATTGTGTACAATAAAAAACAAGTAAAAGGTGTAGTCTATTGTAATTCCCATTCATCTACGGTGCACACGACTGTGGCTATAGAGGCCAATTCGGGAGAGCATATGTCGACCGCAGTCAGGACAAACATAGATCTGGTTAGGTCTTGGATTCGGCCTGCTTGCAGCAACATTTCCTTGATAGCTGGCCACAACCCCTCGCCATTCGGTTCTGTCCGCTGCAAGTTGTTCCCATTGCTCGTCTGCAATACCGCATGACTTTAGATTTTCATGGAGAGCGTCTTTGAACCTCTTTCGTTGACCGCCACGTCTTCTTCTACCGCTTAGCAATTCACCATAAAGTGTACATTTAGGAAGGCGGTTATCATGCATACGATGAACGTGACCTGCCCATCTTAGGCGTGCTCTTGAAATAAGCACCTCAATTGGAAGGCTGTTTACTTTCCTTAGTACTTCCACGTTTGATATGTGATGGAACCAACGGATTTTCATCATACTTCTGAGGTGTCTTTGCTGAAAACGTTCTAATTCTTTCACATGACGACGGTAAGTGACCCAGCTTTCACATCCATATAGCAGTGTTGGAATGACAACTGCTCTGTAGACAGCCATTTTCGTTGACAAAGCAAGGTCGTAGTTGTCAAATACTCTCTCTCTAATTCCCCAGAGTGCTCTAGATGCAGCGTTAATTCTATTGCGAATCTCGCTGTCCATGTTTGCTTTGTCATTAACAACGTTGCCTAAGTAATTGAACTGATCCACCACTTCAAGAGAATTTCCGTTAAGTGTAATGTCTATTTGGTTCACTTGATGAGGAGTTGACATAATCTTAGTCTTTCCAATGTTGATTTTAAGTCCCAAGGAATCATAGCTCTGGCCATACACATCTAAAAGTTCTTGAAGCTCTTCCGGCGTAGAGATTAAAAGTGCACAGTCATCCGCATACTGGAGATCACAAATGAATCGTGTGCGTGTCTTCGTGAAAGCTCTAAAGCGCCCTATGTTAAAGAGACCGCCATCAAAACGGTAACTGAGACTTATTCCTCTGACTGTCAGTTTGTTGTCAACAATAATTGTTAGAGCAGTGGTAAACAAATTAAAAAGTAGGAGTGCTAGGACACATCCCTGCCTAACTCCCGTGAGGGTTTGGAAAGGTTCGGTTGCCTCATTATTATACATAACCTGGGCGTTGTTGTTTGTATGTAGACTGCGACATACTTCCACAAATTTTCTAGGGATACCTAAGTGGAACATAATTTTCCAGAGCACTTCCCTGTCCACCGAGTCAAACGCCTTGGTTAAATCAATGAAGGCCATGTGAATTTCTCCTTGATGTTCGAGTGCTTTTTCTTGAAGCTGTTTAAGTGTGAAGATTAAATCCGATGTGCCTCGGCTTGGTCTAAAGCCACTCTGTGTTTCAGGAAGTAACTTTTCCATATCAGGTGTTAGCCTATTTGCCATCGCTTTAGTGAGTATCTTCCCTCCAACAGCCAGGAGAGCTATACCCCTGTAATTTTCACAGTCCGCAGCGCTCCCTTTGTTTTTGAAGAGGTTGATTAAAAGTGTATCACGAAACTCCTGCGGAGCTTGACCACTTTCCCACACGACATCAAACAGTTTTTTGAGGTAGGGTATGAGCTCTGACGACACAGCTTTAAAGATCTCAGCTGGGAGTGAGTCGGCGCCGGGAGATTTGTTATTTGCCCAATGGCGGTTAAGATCTCTTCCGTTGTTAGTGGTTTATCTAAGTCTTCGAAGGTGTCATATTGAGGGATAAGATTTATAATATCGTGATCGGCTTGACTTTGCTGGTTAAGAATGTTAGAGTAGTGTTCTTTCCATCGGGCTCTTATTTCCTGGTCTACTTTGAGGAGATTTTCATTTAAATCTTTAATAGGGCACATATTTTTCCGACTGGGGTCGTACACTGCTTTTACTCCTTGAAACAAATTCCTGTAGTCGTGTGAATCGGCGTACCTTTGAATTTCTCTGGCCTTGCTTGCCCACCATTCGTTCTTTATTCTTCTGATTTCGCGTTGCGTTTCATACTTAGATTGGGTAAAAGATTCTGCTTTTGATGAGTCGTTGGGGTGGTTGATAGCGTTTTGGAAGGCAATATGTTTGCGGTCAAGAAGTTCTTGTATAAAAGCTTCATTATCATTGAACCGGTCCTCCTGTTTTTTACTTGCTGCAGTGCCAAGAATTTCCTCACTCGCACTTTTTAAACTGTCTTTAATTTGTGTCCAGATAGCAGCGACATCTACTGAATTGGTTTCTTCTAGTGCACTCAAATTCTCTTGAACTTTTTGCTTTAGCTGTTCGACGGTTTGTTGGTCACGCAATTTACTAATACAGAGACGGAGTCTACGTTTTACTTGAGTTCTTCGGTGTTTGCGTCTCATAACAATTTTCATTTTAGAGACAACAGGACGATGATCGGTCCAACATTCGCTATCAATGCGCGCCTTTTTAATTTGGACGTCCTTGAGATGCTTCCTACGTACGATAACATAGTCTAGTAGATGCCAGTGACCTGATCTGGGGTGACGCCAGGTACCTTTAAATTTATCCTTTTGTCGGAAAATGGTGTTTGTTATAACTAGATCATGTTCGGCGCATTTAGTTAGAAGTAGTTGACCATTAGCGTTCATGTTGCCCAAACCGTTCTTGCCTATGATGCCTGACCAGGTGTCTGCATCTCTCCCTACTCTAGCGTTAAAATCGCCAAGAATAACGAGTCGTTCCGTTTTAGGTATTCTACAGAGGGTTTCTTCCAGCTGTTGATAGAAGCTTTCCTTGGTTTCGTGACTTGCATCCAGAGTAGTAGAGCGTAGGCGCTTATTAGATTTACCGCGTTGCCATCTGATAGCTCATAGCGTAGCAGCATTAGACGCTCGGATAGGCCTTGTGGTACTTGTGTTAAGTTGTATACAAGTTGATTCCGAACGGCAAATCCTACTCCATGTTGTCTTCTTGAATTGGTGGGAAGACCTTTCCAATAGAAGGTGTAGTACTTTTCTGTGAGAGAGCCTTTCCCCAAAAATCGAGTTTTTATTCCAAACGCCGTGCATGAAAGAATTAGTTTTCTTGGATTTAACTTGTCGGTGTTTTTTCGACATTCGATGAGGTGTCCCTGTGGGCACCCTCCCCCGGAGATACGATCGGGAGGGTATTTTAACTCCGGATGATTTTGTCCCACTTGAACGCTCCATCATTTTTTTTAAAGCCTTAATCGACTGAAAACGAAGCTGCATTTGAAGTTTTAGCTGGAGCAGGTATGCAACTGACCAGCTCGGTTGCGGAAGGCGAGTGGTGTGGTCCCATGGCACAGAAGGAGACTGCGACGATGGGGTAACCAAACGATTCCAAAAGCAACCTTTGTGTGCGGTGGGTTATTTTTACCGCACTCTTCGTGAGAAGGTGGATGTGCTCACGGCAAAAGGTAAGGGTTATTCCGCCCTTACTCGGTCGTTAGAGCCTCTGTCGGTGTTATTTCAAAGAAAGCGGATGGTGTTAATTAAATGTAAACTTATACAAGCCTCTGATTGGCGCTAGGGGGGGGGGGGTACATATATATTTAATGTATTGAATTAATGAGATTCGGGAAATTAGGAACGGCCATTTTAGTTTTATAATGAATAAACAAGCTGAGCAGGCTAGGGATTGAACACGCGTCCTCTGGGTTTTAAGACCATTTTACCATTTACCATTTAAAATATTTTTATTTTGTTTAACTATGGTACATTTAACCTATTATCTCATTTGTTTGAGTATTACATTTTACAATAAATGGCTTATTCCGGCGCGTTACAGAAAGTAGTAACTTCGAAATCTTCCGGGTGGCCGTTGTTGTGCCCAGAGAGTTTTTTTAGATTTTACAAATATTCCGGTAGTATTGTAGCTTTTGCTCATTGGTTAAAGCACATTATAAGTCATGAGGTCTCGAAGAGTCATGAAATTATTTTTAAATTTTTAACAGGAAGCTTTTTACTAGTAGATCATTACAGGAAACAAAGGAAAACCTACTAAAACTATTTAAAACTAAAAATACTCCGATGTTCTCTGATTAAAATATTATATACATATATACCTACATTAGAGTTGTTCGCTGCTTGCAGTTGTTTGTGGTCATAGTTCTAATTGTCTCTCATCGATTTTGTCAGTGTAGACGTACGTCATATCATTCGACCATCGTTGTACTTACTCAACACTGCTTTATACGACTATACTAGACAGGGAAATTTTTGCAATGCAGGTTACATAGGTATATGGATATCTCTTGCTCATACGAACTTTTAGCTACGTATATCGTAATATGCTGGTAAATTGTGCATTTAAATGGAATGTATTCGGGGATATGACTGATATTAGAAAATATATATTAATTTAATATGTTTAATATGTGGTTATAGCATATAATTTGATCTGATGGGACTGGAGATGCCGTTTTATTTAATATATTAATAAATATTGTTAAAATGGAGGTATGGAGGTAATGGTCTAAACATATAAATTTGAAATAATATATATAGGTCGTAGGTAGTATGTTTCCCAAAGTTCGATCTCTAGCAGAATAGGAAGTTCGATCAAAACATAATTTATACTTAAAGCCTATGCAAAACAGTTTACTCTCTATTGAAAAAAACGATTATATTATGTAGTTTTTGCGCGAATAATTAGAATTATGTATAGTGATGAGGGGCAGAGGGTAATTAGTGTGGTGGGAGACAAGTACTGAAGTGATGGGTAATTAGATTAGTGGGATGCAATTATTATGGTGGTGGTGGTGGTGGGTAATTAGAGTGGTGGGGAAGTGAATTTGTGATGTTTATTCATGCTTATTAATGCTTATGTCGTCTGTCCATCCATCCATCCATCTGTTCGTCTATCCAACCGTCCGTCAGATCATCCGTATGTCCATCTGTTCACACATCTGTCCATTCATATTATATATAGGCTGTTAATCAATTATTGTATTATCCTATTTGTACTTTATATTGGTGGAAATAAAACAAAAATTGACATAATGCATTAATTTTTTTATCTATTCATGATTGCATATCTAAAGACATTTATATTTCAATCTACAATGTACTTGTATAGAAAATGAATATTTCCTAGACCAAAATGACAACAATATTCCCAGACATTCTGATGTAGTCAATGTGTTAGGGCTAGGTAGGAGCGGTGAATATCTATTAAGTTTCCACTGTAGATATTGTAGTAGGGAATTCTTCTTTCGACACACATTTACATAGTCTTATAACATCATTGAATGGTAAATTATGTTGATTCTGACAAAGTTGTTCAAAGATTAGTGCCAATTTTTTCACTATAAACTCATTATCCATATATTGAAAATATTATCAAATTAGGAAATGTACCGTGTTATAGTTTCACTTAGAACCAAAAAAGCCGCCCTGGACTGAACCATCTAATGCACTGTAGGTCAAATAAGCATCGTGAAGTATAAGCGCATATATTCGAGTTTGCTCGGGGAACTTCGTCTTTCATGTTTCAAATTCTATTCTAATGTCGACAGTAGATGATTTGATTACACCAAGTTGACAAGATCAATCTAACAAACAATGGATTTTTTCTGAATTCTTCAAGATCTATCATAGGCTTGCCCAATTTTTTGATCATAATAACTGCGCTGGAATTTTCATAGGCATAGTAAAAAAATCGTTGTAGGCCTTTTTATAGATTTCTCTCGAGCGTTCGATTTGGTAGATCATCAGTTGCTCAAAGCTAAACTTGAACGATATGGTGTTCGAGGAACAGCTTTACAAATGTTTTCGTCATATCTTGAAAACAGAACTCAATCTGTAAAACTGGCCGATGGTGTAGCAGAAAGCAAAATATGTGTTATTAAACAAGGAGTTCCGCAGAGTTCAATATTGGGACCACTTTTGTATATTCTTTTTGCCAATGACGTTATTAATTACCTTCAAAAAATACCAAATGTTCATGTGGTTTGCTATGCCGATGACACAAACGTTATAGTTACAGGAAATTACTTAACGGAAACTAAAGTAACTGCTGAAATAGTTTACCAAAATATAATTTGCTGGTCTCACAAGAATAATTTAAACCTAAATAAAACAAAGACCACCACCATTCAATTTACATTAAATAATAATTCCGAAGGGCTAAAACTTTTTGATGATACTGGCATTGAATTAAATTCCTGCGACGCTAATTAATTATTAAGCGTTACTTTTGATGTACATTTGCAATGGACTCAACATATAGAAAATTCGTGTACAAAGCTAAGAACAAGCTGCTATGCTTTAAAGTTCATGTCGAAACACTGCAGCCAGGAAGTTCTTAAAACACTCTATTATGCCAATTTTCATTCCCATCTTAGGTATGGAATCGTGAACTGGGGTAATGTGGCTAGGGTATTTTTATTACAAAAATATGCAGTCTGTATTTTGTCAAACCTGAATTACAGAGGGACTTGCAGAAATGCCTTTAAAAATTTGAAAATTATGACTGTTGTCTTTATATTCTGTAAGTGTGTTTATATGTTTATAAGAATAAATCATTTTATTCTAGTAATCAGGTTAGACATTTACACGAGACCAGATCTAAATATATTTTAATACCTGACCAATGCAGATAGAACTACCACGTATCAAAAAAGTTTCCTTTGTCAAGGGTGTAAATTTTATAATTCATTAAATAAAGATATCAGGACTTCTGGTAGTATTCAGATGTTTAAAAGTAAACTTAAAAAAGTACTGCTCGCCAAAAGTTGTTACACGATTAACGAATTGTTTTAAATTTACTGTGACTTACATGTCTGTGTGTATGAATATGTGTATATATACGTATTTTTCGACAGTTACAAACAACTTCTTCTATTGTTTGTAGAGTTTTATGTGACGCGTTGTTCATTCAATGTGTGTATACTTTTACATGCATATATATATATATATATATATAAGGTATAATTCAATGCAGGTCGGGGTATTTGCCCGCTGAGTAGTTGTTTCCTGCAAATCATGTATAATAACAGTATATGGGTTAAGTCCACCAAGGGCTAAAGGTCACCGCTCTCGGTACTTGCAAAATAGCAAGTCGCTATACACCATGGAGACATCTATGATGTCTGGTGTATAGTAGCATTTGACCACATGAGGGTATTCACTTACCTCTCACCGGTACACCATTTACTTAAGTTTGTATAAAACTTACAGATTGGCCACTGTCATTTGTCTGTTCCATGACCTATGGCATACTGATGAGAACTAATAAGTTCGAAACCGGTCTATGTCTGGTCGGGGAATTGACAAATGACATTGGCTACCAATCTTTCATGATTTGTAAGGTATAATTCAATGCAGGTCGGGGTATTTGCCCGCTGAGTAGTTGTTTCCTGCAAATCATGAATAATAACTATATATATCTATATATATATATATATATATATATATATATATATATATATAATGTTCCGAGAAGCTTCCGCGGTCGTTGGTATGAAAAATACTAGGTTCTCGGGTTGAACCGCGTCTGAGATTGTTAATGTCTCGACGTTTCGGCTCCCGTTTTGGAGCCATTTTCAAGAGAAAAAGTGAGTCAAGTAAAAATTGTCAAAGAAAATAATGCTAGGAGTTCGTGGAACTGGTTCGATTCCGGGGTCTCAATCTGCCTACTCCCCAGATCTCACCGCGATCCGTCTCTAAGGCCTCAACCTGCCTACTCCTTAGAGCGAACTCGCTGGCAGTATCGGACGAAGTGTTATTTATACGAAAGCTGTCTGTGGGTGGGAGAGTGGTGGGGGGTTGAGGGTCTGTTGATGGAGGCATCAGAGCAGAACGGCTGCTATCAGGATTATGAGGTGTGGATGAATATTGTGGGGCTAGCCTGGAGATCAACGATTTCCAAGCGACTGGAAGACGATGACCGTCATCCCTTTTGTTTAGACAATTGGGACGTTTTTCAATCTCAATTGCTTCGCGGATGATTCGCGGTTTTTTGAAAAATGATGGTGCTATGGTTTTGGTGTTATCGAAGTCTATATTATGGCCTGTTAGAAGGCGGTGTTGGGCAAGTGATGATGTGGGATCGGATTTTCTAACTGCAAGACGATGTTCATATATTCTATTGTTAATCCGTCTGTTGGTTTGTCCAATGTAGGTTTGGGGACAGTTTGAGCAAGGTATTTCGTATACACCGTGGGAATCATTAGGTATTTGGTCTTTTGGGGTTCTGATTAAATTGGAAATTGTTTGGTGTGTTGTGAATATGGTTTTTATGTTATTGGATTTCAGGATTTTTGAAATTTTGTCTGTGACACCTTTGATGTAAGGTAGGAAAGCTTTTTGCTGAGGAGGAGTTTCTGTCTGATCAGTTTGGGAAGGATTTTGTGCTTTGTGTATGGATCGCGTTATATGTCCTTTGTCGTAACTTTGTCGTAACGCGATCCATACACAAAGCACAAAATCCTTCCCAAACTGATCAGACAGAAACTCCTCCTCAGCAAAAAGCTTTCCTACCTTACATCAAAGGTGTCACAGACAAAATTTCAAAAATCCTGAAATCCAATAACATAAAAACCATATTCACAACACACCAAACAATTTCCAATTTAATCAGAACCCCAAAAGACCAAATACCTAATGATTCCCACGGTGTATACGAAATACCTTGCTCAAACTGTCCCCAAACCTACATTGGACAAACCAACAGACGGATTAACAATAGAATATATGAACATCGTCTTGCAGTTAGAAAATCCGATCCCACATCATCACTTGCCCAACACCGCCTTCTAACAGGCCATAATATAGACTTCGATAACACCAAAACCATAGCACCATCATTTTTCCAAAAACCGCGAATCATCCGCGAAGCAATTGAGATTGAAAAACGTCCCAATTGTCTAAACAAAAGGGATGACGGTCATCGTCTTCCAGTCGCTTGGAAATCATTGATCTCCAGGCTAGCCCCACAATATTCATCCACACCTCATAATCCTGATAGCAGCCGTTCTGCTCTGATGCCTCCATCAACAGACCCTCAACCCCCCACCACTCTCCCACCCACAGACAGCTTTCGTATAAATAACACTTCGTCCGATACTGCCAGCGAGTTCGCTCTAAGGAGTAGGCAGGTTGAGGCCTTAGAGACGGATCGCGGTGAGATCTGGGGAGTAGGCAGATTGAGACCCCGGAATCGAACCAGTTCCACGAACTCCTAGCATTATTTTCTTTGACAATTTTTACTTGACTCACTTTTTCTCTTGAAAATGGCTCCAAAACGGGAGCCGAAACGTCGAGACATTAACAATCTCAGACGCGGTTCAACCCGAGAACCTAGTATTTTTCATATATATATATATATATATTTTACAATGAAGAAATAAAGATTATTCTTATTATTATTATTATTCTACACATGTAAATAATTCAGTTCTTCATATACAAATGAAATTAGAAAAATGTGTACTATTAGGATGTCTGCATGTAGAATAGTGTTCAACTTAATTGAGAATAATGTAATTTTTTTTGAAAAGAGGTTCTTCCACATTTTGCGATTAAACTCCGTATTTAAGCTTGAAGCTATTGAAAGGATGGAATATAATCATTTTACTTCTGACTGATAAACGTTTTTTTACCATATTTTTAATTATCTTCTTTTCTCCGTCTATTATATTTTACTGCTTCACTTTTTTCTTGCTTTATATGAACTTCTGACTTTTGAGTGTTTATTTATATTTTGCATAACCGCTATTGCGTTCTTTTGCCATTTTTTACTTCCTCGCCTTTTTTTTAATTTTTAATTCTTTTAATTTTTATTAATGGTGCAGTGCAACTTTATTTACAACGTTAAACTTTCCATGAAGATCTGGTGAATGATTTATTCAAAATTGTTTGTACCCGCAATAAACATATTTTTATTTGCTTTTCTCATAATGTGTGCAAAATGTTTATGTTCAAATCTCGCGTCCTTTTATTTAACACACTTCCTTACAATCAATTGATGAAATTTTGTACAGTTACTAAGATAGGATGACAATATAGTGCTCCGCCTTACTTTTGCAAATATCTGCACGTAGGGAGCGCGGGGGTAAAAATTGTCTTTAGATCTTGCATCTTTATTTAACACACTTCCTGACATAATCAATTGATGAAACTTTGCACAGTTACTAAGATCGGAAATTAAAAAATCTGCAAAACGAAGGAGCAAGAAATTTAAAAAAAATCGTTAGGGGACGAATTTTTATTGAGCGATCTCTAGATGGTAAACCCCCCCAAAAAGTATGACTAAAAAGGAGAAAGTAAAACAATTAATTCGTACTTGTACTAAAAATAAAAAAATAAAAAATAATTATATACAAATGCAAGAAAAGCAAGGCGTGCGCACTTTGTATATAAGCATATATATGATCATGTACGCATGATTAAAGGCACTATGTATACACCGATTCCACCCCTTTCATACAATCGTGCGTACAATCATACAAAGTGCGCACGCCTTGCTTTTCTTGCATTAATACATTAGTATTTATTATTTTTTACTGTTTCGGGCCGGGACTGCCCAGCCAGTCTGTCTATACATTTAAAAAGTAACATTTGCCAATGTAAATAAAAATTGAAGAAACATTGGCATTATGCATTTATTGTCGATATTAAATTTTATTGTCATCGAGTATTCAGTAATAAAGTTTAAAATAGATCATATTTTCTAAAGAAGTAGGAATAAAAAATATTTATAATGGATCAAACATACTGCAAAAATATATAGATGATATGTATGACAATATCTTCAGATAATAATCTTCTATGGGTAGAATGTGTAATATTTCCTTCAAATGTTATCCCTATAAATTGTATTTTTTTAGAAAGATCATATGACACAACTTTTACTTTCTGTCAAAGAATATATCTGTCAAATACCTATATCTATTCACGTGAACTCTGTTTAATAAAATCATGACACAGAGTGCTCGCGTCTAGAAAATGTTTTAAAAATACTCTCAGAACAAGAAAATTTAGAATATTTCATAAACATTATTTGCATACTGGCTATTTCGCTCTCAGAGTCTCTGGTTGCAATAAGTTGTGATACATGGTGCTTATAGGGAGCTGCCTGAATAATATTATTCAACATTGTTAAGGGAAAAAGTATTTCCTTTGATTGGTGATGTATTTCTATTGACGATGGCTAAGAAGTCAGAAACCATACAAAATAGATGGTGGAGAATGCCGCTGTGTATGTCTGTGCTTGTGCGTCGCAATATTAAATATGATAAATATTTCTGCTTGTATTGCACATTTTGAAACAATGTTCATTGACCATAGGTATTTTGAAACAGTTTATCATTATTTAAATGCGTTTTTAGAACCTACACACATTTTATTTAATGGTCATCTATTATTTATATAATACAGCTTTTCAAAATTGAAGTTGCAGACAAGAATGTTTTTGTATACTTTAGTATATATCAACAATGCTCTGGTGTATTTAATGATACTAAGCACAAAATATGTCTAACGAACCGGTTTTATTTAGAGCAATATTGTATGGAAAGAGAAAAGAGGCATAAATTCTGAGGAATTTTAAAGTTTTTAGCAATATTTATGTGTGAAATTGACTGGATCTAAATACACGCATAAGTTATTATTAAATTGTTTGGAAGTAATATGTTTTCATGATTGAGTAGGATCTCATTGTTGGTAATTCAAATTTTATGGAGGATTATCCAGAGAAAGTGAAATATGTCTAGTTTTTTATATTGGCCGAAAGCCAATGTTTTATTTAGCGGAATAATGATTTAAAACTTAAAACCGCTGTATGGGAACGCCAATGATGAACTCCTCTTGATTCTTAAAAAGTTATGTCCTGATGCTAAGATCGTGAAAAATACGAAATAGTGAAGTCAGTTTCTATAATCTAATTAAGTTTGTATAAAACTGAACACACTAATGAATAGAAAATTAGATCACATCATCAAAACAAAATATCAGTCAAGCCTTACTGACACTTGAAATTTTTAAAGTAGTGACTCGAAAGGCATTGAAAGTAAATTATTTCTCAAAACTGTTTCCTTTAATAATGCGAAGTTGATAAAGCATCCTGTTAAAATTAGTATTTCGAGGAAGAACAGGTCCTCGCCTCTCATCTTCCAGCGGCTTGTATACCAGCGTATGCGCGTATGCAATCTTAGGCAAGGATTGTGTAGAGATTATACCATCTTTCGGAAGGGATCTGAAGCCGTCGGTCCCTTGTCTACTAAATCTTAGGCAAGTAAAAGATATCTACTTTTTGAAAGAGAAGAAGTTCGGAAAAATTCCTGGTTGGAGGTAGCTTGTCTACAGGCGTCGGTGTTAGGCCTCAGTAGTGGAAATATGCCGACGTTAAATAAATGTAAAAAAAAAAATTTAGTAACCTGTCACTCAAAATTCCGCAAATAACTACTTATAGTAGAATTAAATTAGGATTTTAATGTGAATTGTTTAGTCAAGGTAGTTTCTTCACTTTAAGATATTAAGGGGTCAAGTTGAGTTGACAGATCAGTTTTGCAGTTTCGGACTCTAACGTAGTTTCCACAAACACCAAAACGCTTGCCACACTACATTCGAATACACTATTTAATTCATATGTTAGCTGCACCAAAGATTCCCATTCTGCTAGAGCCAAGGCGTTCAAGAGCCCTGGAGTTATTGTGTGGTGAAATTTTTCGAGTTTTAATTGCCACGTTACAGAGGCGTAATATTGTATCTAAAATATTGTCTGAACGTTATTTGTGGCATTCCACGAATATTCTTTCCTTTTATTTGAGATTTCTGCCACATTTTGTAGACTCGGTGATTTGTGTTTGAAGAGGATAATACACATGGTAGAAAACCCAAATAAAAAGAAAGAATATTTGTATCTAAAATATTTATTCATTAATTTATTTACCAATACAAATGCACAGTACAAAGCAAAATGGTACAAATTTGACGCATATAGCCGTTCTTCAATTTGCCCAGTAACATATACATATAAAAATAGAAAAATAAACAAGTAAATATATATCATTTGATAAAACTGAAACTAGAAATTAAAAATTTCATATATGTACATAAATTTAAAGAAACATGTTTAAACAAAGAAAAAAATGAGAAAAGATCTGTGTTCATGTCCAAATCTATGTAGAGTCTCTCGCAGTATATCCAACGTTAAAAATGCAGGTCAGGCATTCAGACGAGGATTTATTCATTTTGTTTAACTAGCAATATGTTCTTTCTGGTTTTTGTGAATTTATTATAGACAAAATATTTAGTATGATTATAAAGCTCATTCCATAAACGAGGCGCAAAATAACTAAATGATTTTTGAAAAATTGCAGTTTTATGTTGTTTTACTAATAAATTATCTATGTGTCTAGTATATGATGATGAACTGGGGTAACCAATTTCGTCCGCAAATAATTCGGTTCACTTGTACTTAACATTCTCCAAATGAAAGTGTACATATGTCACAATCTACGATATTCCATATTTAATATTTTGAACGGGTTTAAATAAGGTGATATATGGTTTCTTTATGAAACATTATAAATTAAACGCATATAAGAATTCTGTACTTTTTGAACCGTATTTTTCGTAGAAAAGATAGAGTATTTCCATATACGACCGTATCACCGTAATCAAACAGGGATAAAATCAAAGCATTACAAAATTTAAGTTTACTGTCTGAAGTTAAAATATTTTTTTAATTATACAATTTTTTTAGGCGGAAATTTGCGAGCCTAACTTTATTAATAGCGTGCTTTTCGAATTTTAATGCCGACACAATATATTTTTCTAGATTTTTAGCATTATCAACAATGGGGACACTTTGATTATTTATTACAAAATTAAAGTTAATTGAAGTCATTTGTTTCCTCATTGAAGAAGTGCCTATTAAAGTTGACTGACATTTTGGGGCATTCAGTTTCAGGTTATGAATACATATATATGTATACATATTTTTCAAATCCTGGTTTATAAAGGTTTCGGTCATCTGAAATTCTGATAGATTAAATGAATGATAAGTCTGCGAATCATCTGCATATTGATGCAATGAGCAATATTTTAATCTATTACACATATCAGTGAAGTACATTGAAAATAGTAGTGGCTCTAAGATGGACCCCTGAGGGACGCAGCTGCTTAATATTTTAAATTGCGATAAATTATTTCTACGTCCAGTGGAAGTATAGTAACGCAAAAAATAATAATAACGCAATAATTTTTTTTAAATGGGCTTAAAATGTCATGAAACGTTGAGATTTTAAATTTGAGCGAAAAAAATTTTTCCTGTATGTCTGTCTGTAACTTATTTTTGTGCGCACGTTTACTCTGGAACAGTTTATGATATTGACTTGAAATTTAGTACACTTATGTATTGTAACGAGGTCTGGAACTAGATTATATTTTGATCTAATTCCGTTGAAGGGTTCGGGGGTAGATGGGGTAAATAAAGGTAAATAGGCAAAGCAAGTAAGTAAGAGTTCATAGAATTGCAATTTAGGGCATGTACGAAAAGTCAAGGTCTCCAAATTTTTTTGGCATCAGCCACCCCCTCCCCCTCACTATCACCCCCAACACTACCCCCACACTATTATGAAAGGGAGTAAAAAAAATTAAAATGTAATTTAATGTATATACAAGAATGAAAGGTCTCAAAAAATTTTTTTGGCGTTAGTTACCCCCTTTACCACCCCAATTGCCTCCCCCACTCTATTATTAAAGGGAGTAAAAAATTAAATTGGGATTTAGTGTGTGTACGAGAACTAAGGACCTCTATAATTTATTTTGGCATTAGTTACCCCCTCTACCACCCCATTGCCACCCCAACCTATTGTTTATGGGAATAAAAAATTAAATTGGGATTTAGTGTATATAAGAGAATCAAGGGCTTCTAATTTTTTTTTATATTAGCCACCCCTCTAGTACCCCCACTTTATTATTAAAGGGAATAAAATATTAGATTGGGATTTAGTGTTTATAAATAAGACTTAGATACATAATCTGGATGTGGAAATAGTGATTCCTTGGGCAGCGGTTTTTTAATTAATGTTAACACATTGTATTCTTTCACTGAGATAACTGGTCATACGCTGGAATGCGTTGCTTGAAGAACCAAAATAATGTAGTTTTGCTAATAACATTCTATGATCCAGCATATCAAAAGCTTTTGAAAAGTCCAGTGGTACCAAGCATGTGCATTTCTCAATTTCCCAACCCCGTAATAAAGTCATCTAATAAATATGTTAGAGCAGTAGATGTGCTGTGATTTTTTCTAAAACCTGATTGGTATTTTGAATGCAAATTACATTTATTCAAATATGAATTTAATTGGTTATGTATATATCTTTTGATTACTTTTTAAAGTGTGCGAGGAGACTAATTGGTCTTAAATCTGTAACTTCGACAGGGTTATTAATTTTGGCTATGGGGTTTACTACAGCGAGTTTCGATAACGTAGAAAATTCATTTTGTAACAATATAGAATTGATAATATGTGTGAGAGTAGGTAGATCGTATGGAATAAACAGTTTTATATCAGTTACTGAAAGTCTATCAACCCCCGCAGCATGAGTTTTTATTAAGTTGATTGATGAAATATCTCCTCTTTTATTAAAATTATGAATTATTTATATATCTAATATCTCCATTTCACACCTTGTTTATTCAAATTTTCAATTAAAGACAACTACCATGTAATTAAATCATCATTTAATGAAATTTATTTATGAGATGAAATCAAGTACGCCCATTCATTTGAATTCCTTTAAGATTTAATTAACTTCTTGCCCCTAAACTTGCCGAGTGCAGCATTGCTGGGGTGCATATTTTGATTGAGTGCCTTTCTTAAAATTATGAATAATTTCAACGTCTCGATGGTTAATTTTAGAAATTATTGAAACCGGATGTTAAAATTGTGGGTTGTTTGTCGAAGTCAATTTAAATAAAATTATTATTATATTAATATATCAAAGAGATGGAAGCTTTAACTATGTATTTCCATAAATATAACTTGTTGCTATAGTGCATGAATACATGAAATGCTCACTGATAGTCGTCAAACTTGGTGTAAAACAACAAAACAGGTTTGAATTCGGCAACTATGTGCATAATCAGAAGATGATTAAAACTGAAAACTAGTCATATCCGTCTCCTCTATGATGTTGATATGGTTGGCAAAATGCGCTTTGAGTAGTGCTTTCTAATCCAGTGTTCAAATGTTTTGTCGTTTTGTAGAAGTGGTTGTTAGACACCAATGATATTGATTTGTGAAAAATAGCCATTACATGAAAACAACCCCACCGCCAGAGCCAGAACATAGCATAAGATGATCTCCTAAAACAGAACTCTAAATAAATAAATAAATAATAAATGTTATAAATGTTTTAGCAGCCTTCGAAATCACTTGAATGATTCTCTTAAGCCTAGGCTTGTGCGAGCAAGGAGACGGGCCCTTACAGTTTACAGTGGGATCCGAATCACTTCTTGGGGGACAATTCATAATAGAAAATTTCTTTGCAGTAGGTGGAACTTGAACCTACCTCGCTAAGTATACCACTGTATTACCACACCATAATAGCTCAGTGAGGTTCTCAGACATTCAATGAAAACGTCAGTAGCTCTTGGTTTACTGGTGATATATCTGATATTCCATCCGAATATTTGTTCACGACTTTTAACGACTTGCACATAAATGCAGATTCTTTTTGCACTGATAGCAATATAGCTCTTGTTATAGTATATACTTCATGTTTTAACTCGAAAAAATATAAAAATTTGCCAAATAAATCCACCTTTCAGCTCGTCTTGTCAAATTAGAAAAAAAGGTGTCTGTATATCTTAAATTATCAAAAAACTACAATTTTTCCGAAGTTCAGAATATTTTCCGAAAAAATTCACTACAATCCGATAATTCCTAAAAATGCCTAAACTAACATCGAAACACTCAAATCATTCAATTTGCCCATTTTACAACTCAAATTTCTTAAAATAATAACTTTAAAATTATAGCCCCCATATATTATCAATAAAACCCTTGCACACACGATAATATAATTTTCAATTCGGAGACCAATCAATTTCTCCTTTATGATGAAATATTGTGCAATCCCAGCCCGCATTGACTGGGCGGGGACGTATCCAGCTTTAGTCCGTGCCCCCACTGAATGGGTGGTAGCTTTCCAGCTTACAAAAATCGATTGTGCGAGACTCGGGGTGCACGACAAACGTAATAGTAACGATGGTGTAAAAGACCGTACGCGGCGAATCTCGATCTAATTCTTCTTCTTCTTTTGGCATCATAACCCAGGGCGCGTCTTTGCCTGTCTGGCTATTTTCTTCCATTCTGTTCTCTCTTGAGTTTTTCTTCTCCAGTTTCTAATACTCATAGTTCTCAAGTCATCTTCTACATCATCTATCCATCTTATCCTAGGTCTTCCCCTTCTTCGTCTTCCAGCAGGTTTCCATTCATATATTTTTTTAGTTGTTCTCGAGTCTTCCATTCTGTTGACATGTCCCAACCATGTTAATCTTTGACTCTTTACATATTTAATAATGTCACTCCCTCCATTTATCTGATTCAGTTCAGCATTCATGCGGATTCTCCATGTTCCATCAGCGTCCTGGACTGGCCCATGTATCTTTGGCAGGATCTTTCTTTCGAATATTCGAAGTATTTCCTCGTCTCTTTTTGTCATGGTCCAGGTCTCACATCCATATGTTACTACAGGTCTAATTAAGGTTTTGTATATTTTTGTCTTGGTGTTTTTATCTAATAGTTTACTTGTCATTAATTTTTTGTAGGCGTAGTAATCTCGATCTATTATATTATTAATTAATACCGTTCTTCAGACTGAAACATGAAAAGATTCGTACACAATTCGTTTCACTTACCAAAAGACGCCGCCACCACAAGTCATTAACATATACTAACCTAAATAAAAAATAACCTAACATAAAACATCTATTCACATACACTTCTCACCACACACCAAAACAGAATTAACCCAAACACCAGCCAGCCATAAGCACGACACAATACATCACACCACAACCTGCGGCAAGCCACCTATAGGGTTTAAAGCCGCCTGTACCCCCAGAGGGAACAAATACTTACGATGATCTCGGACAAGACAATTCCGATCCGCGTTCTACAACCGACCTCGAGTTCTTCCTTGGTATCTCCAAATAAAAAACAAATAGATTTTGCCCTCGCGCATCTAATTATAGGGAATGTTTAAAACTATTATAACCGGCACCTTCGCCAAAAAGTGAATTTTACAAATCTTCAAATCAAATCAAAATCGAGTTAATTTTTTATTTTTCCAAGACAAAACTTTCGTTGTTTTAGAAATTTACTTTAAGTTAATTTTATGTGTATTAAACTCTATGAAGTGTTATATAAATAAATATTCTAATTTGTAATAATTCAAGAAGTAATTATTATTATTATTATTAGCCGTTACTCGAGTCCGAGTATAAAAATGTTACAGTCGATAAATTGTGTATAATAAAAAACAAGTAAAAGGTGTAGTCTATTGTAATTCCCATTCATCTACGGTGCACACGACTATGGCTATAGAGGCCAATTCGGGAGAGCACATGCCGACCGCAGTCAGGACAAACATAGACCTGGTTAGGTCTTGGATTCGGCCTTCTTGCAGCAACATTTCCTTGATAGCTGGCGACAACCCCTCGCCATTCGGTTCTGTCCGCTGCAAGTTGTTCCCATTGCTCGTCTGCAATACCGCAGGATTTTAGATTTTCATGGAAAGCGTCTTTGAATCTATTTCGTTGACCGCCACGCCTTCTTCTACCGCTTAGCAATTCACCATAAAGTGTACATTTAGGAAGGCGGTTATCATGCATACGATGAACGTGACCTGCCCATCTTAGGCGTGTTCTTGAAATAAGCATCTCAATTGGAAGGCTGTTTGCTCTCGTGAGTACTTCCACGTTTGATATGTGATGGAACCAACGGATTTTCATCATACTTCTGAGGTGTCTTTGCTGAAAACGTTCTAATTCTTTCACATGACGACGGTAAGTGACCCAGCTTTCACATCCATATAGCAGTGTTGGAATGACAACTGCTCTGTAGACAGCCATTTTCGTTGACAAAGCAAGGTCGTGGTTGTCAAATACTCTCTCTCTAAGTCCCCAGAGTGCTCTAGATGCAGCGTTAATTCTATTGCGAATCTCGCTGTCGTTGTTTGCTTTGTCATTAACAACGTTGCCTAAGTAATTGAACTGATCCACCACTTCAAGAGAATTTCCGTTAAGTGTAATGTCTATTTGGTTCACTTGATGAGGGGTTGACATAATCTTAGTCTTTCCAATGTTGATTTTAAGTCCTAAGGAATCATAGCTCTGGGCATACACATCTAAAGTTCTTGAAGCTCTTCCGGCGTAGAGGCTAAAAGTGCACAGTCATCCGCATACTGGAGATCACAAATGAATCGTGTGCGTGTCTTCGTGAAAGCTCTAAAGCGCCCTATGTTAAAGAGACCGCCATCAAAACGGTATCTGAGACCTATTCCTCTGACTGTCAGTTTGTTGTCAACAATAATTGTTAGAGCAGTGGTAAACAAATTAAAGAGTAGGGGTGCCAGGACACATCCCTGCCTAACTCCAGTGAGGGTTTACATACATAACCTGGGCGTTGTTGTTTGTATGTAGACTGCGACATACTTCCACAAATTTTCAAGGGATACCTAAGCGGAACATAATTTTCCAGAGCACTTCCCTGTCCACCGAGTCAAACGCCTTGGTTAAATCAATGAAGGCCATGTGAATTTCTCCTTGATGTTCGAGTGCTTTTTCTTGAAGCTGTTTGAGTGTGAAGATTAAATCCGATGTGCTTCGGTTTGGTCTAAAGCCACTCTGTGTTTCAGGAAGTAACATTTCCATAACAGGTGTTAGCCTATTTGCCATCGCTTTAGTGAGTATCTTCCCTCCAACAGCCAGGAGAGCTATACCCCTGTAATTTCCACAGTCTGCAGCGCTCCCTTTGTTTTTGAAGAGGTTGATTAATAGTGTATCACGAAACTCCTGCGGAGCTTGACCACTTTCCCACACGACATCAAACAGTTTTTTGAGGTAGGGTATGAGTTCTGACGACACAGCTTTAAAGATCTCAGCTGGAAGTGAGTCGGCGCCGGGAGATTTGTTATTTTTTAGCTGCCCAATGGCGGTTAAGATCTCTTCCGTTGTTAGTGGTTTATCTAAGCCTTCGAAGGTGTCATATTGAGGGATAAGATTTATAATATCGTGATCGGCTTGACTTTGCTGGTTAAGAATGTTAGAGTAGTGTTCTTTCCATCGGGCTCTTATTTCCTGGTCTTCTTTGAGGAGATTTCCATTTAAATTTTTAATAGGGCACATATTTTTCCGACTGGGGCCGTACACTGCTTTTACGCCTTGAAAGAAATTCCTGTAGTCGTGTGAATCGGCGTACCTTTGAATTTCTCTGGCCTTGCTTGCCCACCACTCGTTCTTTATTCTTCTGATTTCGCGTTGCGTTTCATACTTAGATTGGGTAAAAGCCTCTGCTTTTGATGAGTTGTTGGGGTGGTTGATGGCGTTTTGGAAGGCAATATGTTTGCGGTTAAGAAGTTCTTGTATAAAAGCTTCATTATTATTGAACCAGTCCTCCTGTTTTTTACTTGCTGCAGTACCAAGAATTTCCTCACTCGCACTTTTTAAACTGTCTTTAATTTGTGTCCAGGTAGCAGCGACATCTACAGAATTGGTTTCTTCTAGTGCAATCAAATTCTCTTGAACTTTTTGCTTTAGCTGTTCGACGGTTTCTTGGTCACGCAATTTACTAATACAGAGACGGAGTCTACGTTTTACTTGAGTTCTTCGGTGTTTGGGTCTCATTACAATTTTCATTTTAGAGACAGCAGGACGATGATCGGTTCAACATTCGCTATCAATGCGAGCCTTTGTAATTTGGACGTCCTTGAGATGCTTCCTACGTACGATAACATAGTCCAGTAGATGCCAGTGACCTGATCTGGGGTGACGCCAGGTGCCTTTAAATTGATCCTTTTGTCGGAAAATGGTGTTTGTTATAACTAGATCATGTTCGGCGCATTTAGTTAGGAGTAGTTGACCGTTAGCGTTCATGTTGCGGAAACCGTTCTTGCCTATGATGCCTGGCCAGGTGTCTGCATCTCTCCCTACTCTAGCGTTAAAATCGCCAAGAATAACGAGTCGTTCCGTTTTAGGTATTCTACAGAGGGTTTCTTCCAGCTGTTGATAGAAGCTTTCCTTGGTTTCGTGACTTGCATCCAGAGTGGGTGCGTAGGCGCTTATTAGATTTACCGCGTTGCCATCTGATAGCTCATAGCGTAGCAGCATTAGGCGCTCGGATAGGCCTTGTGGTACTTGTGTTAAGTTGGATACAAGTTGATTCCGAACGGCAAATCCTACTCCATGTTGTCTTCTTGAATTGGTGGGAAGACCTTTCCAATAGAAGGTGTAGTACTTTTCTGTGAGAGAGCCTTCCTCCAAAAATCGAGTTTCGCTGAGAGTTGCAACGTCAACATTGAGTCGGTGAAGTTCTCTATCTATTAGAGCAGTTCTTCTTTCAGGCCGATCGGTGCGAGTGCTGTCGTTCATAGTACGAACATTCCAAGCGCCGTAGATGAAAGAACTAGTTTTGTTGGATTTAACTTATCGGTGTTTTTTCGACATTCGATGAGGTGTCCCCCGGAGATCCGATCGGGAGGGTATTTTACCTCCGGATGATTTTGTCCCACTTGAACGCTCCATCATTTTTTTTAAAGCCTTAATCGACTGAAAACGAAGCTGCATTTGAAGTTTTAGCTGGAGCAGGTATGCAACTGACCAACACGGTTGCGGAAGGCGAGTGGTGTGGTCCCATGGCACAGAAGGAGACTGCGACGATGGGGTAACCAAACGATTCCAAAAGCAACCTTTGTGTGCGGTGGGTTATTTTTACCGTACTCTTCGTGAGAAGGTGGATGTGCTCACGGCAAAAGGTAAGGGTTATTCCGCCCTTATTCGGTCGTTAGAGCCTCGTTAGTGAAAACAGGGTGCACCAAGTTCAAATTGAACTCATCGCGAAGGTGAGGTTAACAATTGAGTAGGAGAAGCTATAACTTGCGCTTCACTACCCCATTACATTACATAAATTCGTAATATACTTCGTCTGAAACGTGGAAAATCTGATAAAATCTTGTACTGTACTTTTGACAAATACAATGTAAACATGAACCAAGGGAAGCAACAATTTTCTTACTTTTTATTAAATATTTTGCACTGAACTCTATTGCTTTATTTTCCTTGATTTTTTTAACATCGGTCTATTTCCGCTACCAAGGGCAAGAACCAATACCAGGAGATAAGCTACCCTCAAACTGGAAATTTTGCCAAACCTCTATCAAAGAGTAGGGATTTTTTTTACTTGCCTAGTATTTAATGGACAGGGGATTAACTGTTTTACATACCCTCCCAAAGATGGTATATCCACTACACAATCCCCATCTAGAATTAAATAGCATCTGTTAATACACTGAAATACAAGCCGCTAGAAGGTGAGTCAAGATTGCTGTGTTTCTCTGAAAGTCACCCATTCAAGCACTAACTGCGGCTCCTCTTGCTTTATATTTAGTATCGCAGTACAATGCCATAAAGACAGAGCTGCGCTCGTCCTTAACTGTTCTGTTATAATAGATTTCAGTGGTATCTTGCCATGGTGTGCAAAAAATATTTAAAAATTTTAATAAATGAAACTTCTGCTTAAAAATAGCAGAACTTGTTTTTTGAATATTACAAACTGTCTCGCTAGTAAAATATGTAAATTAAAACAAAATTTTTAAATAAATTATTACATAATTAAAAATATAAATTAGTTATAAAATTTCAGGAAATTCTCTTTTTATTCATAAAACGCTTTGTTATATGTCAAACATTGTCATTCTGTTTGTATTTCCATAAACATTTGGCACATATTTGCATTATTTTTAACCGACTGCGCTAAGCAAAAGAGGGTAATGTGTTCCTTAATTATTTTGCATAATACACAAATAATTGAGATGCCTTGCTGCCGCACTCTGTTAACTTACTAGTAATATACTTGAGTGTTCCTATTGTCAACTTTACCACGTTGGCTGACTGGACTCATATTTCACAGTTTGAACTTGCTTGTTTCATAAAATTGTAATATTAGTTTACAAAAAGCATGATAACGTTATGTGTTTTCAAAAAGATCTTGGAATCAGTATTATTATCCCGAATATGTTGGATACGTATTTATATTAATACTATTTAGGTACTTAACAATTCACAAATAATAAACTTAAAAATCGCAGCAATGAAAAAATGTGAGGTTACAATATTTTGCATCCTGATATCTCGGGAAGTATATACAGTCTATTTTTAATAAAAATTCGTGTTTAAGTAGGCAAAAGTACTCATTTTAAAAGAAAAAAAATCCAAAATCGGACTGTCTTGCCAATATTTAGATGGTAGCTTATTTTAATACAACAGACAAAAGTTGAGTTGGTATAATTACTTAAAATATAACAAACTCGGGATTTCGTCCCGGTTCTTACAAAACAGTACCATACAAGTGCGCACCTATTGTCTTAATTAAGATACACACTGTTTATAAGTCACAAAATTATATACAAAATAACCAATATATCTCACAACTTTTCGCAAACGAAAGGATAAAATCACGAAGACCGACTCTGTAATTCGCATTCAATTTAAGACCTACGCTTTAGAAACAAATAAAACACAAACTTGCGTCAGCGCATAACTTCCGTACACAACTATTTGAGTCAAGCTCCGACATATTTTTAACCTTAGATTTCCTACTGCGTCGGCGCTTGTCTGTGCATTTTAAATCGCATGATTATCACATTTTGTTTACGCGCATATGCCTACAATGGCGTTCCATTTACTGTAATAGAGTTCAGTGGGAGAAAAGTAAAACACAGTTATAATATGGCGAATGTTTATAATTTGAAGTATGATGTAGAGGTATACTAAATAGATCACCATCTTTATGAATGACAATTATTTCTTTGTGGGAATGAATTTATTTATTTCTTTTGGTATACATTAAACATTTTGGTATAAAATATACATGAAGTCGTTAGTACTTTTTTATTTTAAATATATTTTTACAGCTCTCATTATAACTCATCTGAAATATGAAATGAGTCTTTTTTTGGCTAACAAAGACACGAAATATGTGAGTATGCATGAGCATAATAAATGCTCAATAGCCCTGTCTCATTTAATGTACTTTGTATTTGCAATATAGTAAGGTAGGCCTTATTAAGTTGTGAGCATACGTGCTCAATGTGCTTGTTCCACAACGGTCTATCATCTAAATAAGTACCCAGTAATTTCGTGTTATGGGTCAATATAATATTATCATGTAAGACTATACCGTGCGACAACTATCTTTGCAAACTAAAATTTATTATGACTGTCTTATCCGTCTTCATAATAAGTTAATCTCTGCACCCAAGTATTTACCTCTTGGAAGGTTTGGTCTATTAATATTTGGATTTGTTCTATAGTATCAACTGCTAATCTCACTGTTATATCATCAACAAACATTGTTAAATGGCCAGATGTTAAACAGTTAGGAACGTTGTTTATGTATAGCATAAATAACACCGATCCCAAAACAGAACCTTGAGGAACGCCGTCCATTAAATTCTCTATTTGTGAGTGAACATTATTTAGTTTTATTGTTCTCCCTTCCATATGACCATTTATCCATAACAGTATACTTCCTCTTATTGTATTTCCAATTCTAATGTTTTCTAATATTTTCTTAACCGCCTCTCAAGTTACCGAAGTAACCCCCTGGAAGATCTCAAGGATCTTGTGCTAGGCAAAGAGAGACGAGGCCCTACAGTTTAATGTGGACTCCGAACCACTCTTGGAGCAATTTTTTAATGAGAAATTGTTTCGCCTTGCGGGAATCGAACCCACTTCGCTAGGCAACTCAGTTTGCTAGCCAGTCGCTTTAACACACTGAGCTACCATTCGAATATCAAATTCATCAAATAATAAAATCCCCTCCAAAATAACTGTTATACCTTTTGACTTTGGTACCATCAATGGTCTTCAATCCCTTCTAGTAGTTTTGTGCCACAATTTCATGTCTTTTATTCGCAAGAAAATTGTGCTCATTAAGAATTTTCAATAATTTATAGAAATTTGTTTTTTTATGCTTTGATTTTTCGAAAGCGATAAAACATTCCTTAGATCTATACCTAAACAATTTTGCAGAGCATTTTTTCTGTCATTATCCTGTCAATTTTGCCCCCAAATAAAATTCGACATAAAAACACTGTAATCGAACTGCTTCGTCAATCAAGGCAGCATCATTTAAAAATTATAAAAAGTAAAGCTGAAAATGTGACATACTTATATTAAACTAATATAGTTTGACAAATTGTGATATATTATTTCAATCAATCAGCTTGTTGTTTTGACGCGTTTCGATTAACTGTAACTAAGAAACTAATAAATGAAGTTACTAGGAATAGACACTTTGTTACTATTCTTACCTTTTGTGATTTCTCAGCATTTAAAATCGTTCAGCAGAAGAAGTATTAGTTACATATCAAATTAATTTTAAGTTACTAGTATCTAATTATGTTGGGCAATAGTAGACCTTTCAGTTTCTTGTATACTTGAAATGGGCCTATGCTATATGGATCTAATTAAAATTTAGCATTTTTGCTTATCCAACATACTAAATTTATAATCCTTATTTATAATCTTTACAAATCTGCTCGAACATATTGGAACTTTGCATTATTTGAATTTTTTCGATTTATTTATAACTTTTAATTCTTTTAAACCCTATGCAGAATAACAAATGTATTAACAATGTAAAAATCTACTTGAACTATAATTGCGGATATATTGTGTACTATATGGCGTAAATTTTGTTTTAGAAAATGTGGGAGGCGTGGTTACGAAACCAAAACGAAGACCATATTTGCTCAAAAGAAAAGCTTTAACAACTGGAATATTTGACACAAACAGAAAAGATTCCGAAAAGGAGAAAGGTGAGCCGTAAATTATATTTGTTTTTCTTCCTTGGAAATATTCTTATGATTTATTGACTACTACTTATGAAAGTTGAGTTTTATAACAAATATAATGGAAAATATGTGGATTGGCATAGCCAAACTATAAGTTAAATAGATTACCTTAATAAAGCTGGATTCTTTTTACAAAAATTGATGGAAAAATACTTTAATAATTAACACGTTCATAATGATTTTAGTAAACATGTCTTTACAGCAAAACTTCCATTCTGAATATTAATGTTAAGCATTTTCTTCTGTCTTCTGTCAATCCTTACGACACATGCTATAACTTGACTGGCTAGAACGTCAAAATTTGTCGTTACCTCTTATAACTCTTATCATTTTAAATTTTATGTAGGTTACGAATGATATCCAGATTTGGAAAAAGCTACTGGTGTCTAATTTATAATTGTTTAGTTTCGTGCTTTGGTCAACCAAATTTGCATACTTTTTCCTTTCCCTGAATTTTCGAATTCCTTTCACTTCAAATATATAAATTGTATTCAAATGATTATTATACCATACATTAGCTTCTATTTTGAAACTAAACTGAATCCTCATAAGATTGGAAGAGTTAACATTGGAGTTTTTCAACTACTTGGAGATATCGCCCTTTATATTGTTGTTGGGGTGTTTTTGCTTTTACTTCACAAAATAAGTATACATAAAATCGTTAGGTATAGTCGAGTGCACATTTACAGGACATTCAATAAACGTAACAAAAATTTTATGACCTCATTATTATCGCCGTTGGACCATGCGGAATGCTGGCATCAAACAAGCCGACGCACATTAAAAAACCCATAAAGGTAAGCGAGTCAATTTGCGAACTAAATAATACAGAGCTGAACTCTAAAATTCGTATGTATTGAAATGTACATATTAATAATATACACCGTAACGCGCTATTAATATTGACAAACTGAGTTGCTGATCTAAATATTTCAAGTGCGTGTCTGGGCGCAATTACTTTTGCGACTAGTTTATTGTAATGAAAATAAAATGGATTTTAACATCCCCTGCCGCCATTTTGAGAATAGTTTCTTTACAAACAGTAAAACTAAAGCATTGACAAACTATTTAATTGCAGGAAACTTAAAGTATCACAATGAGAAACATTAAAAACTTATAGAAAACGAAAAGAAATAAGCAATTAATACATTTGATATAATGTGTCCATTACACGCTACTGAATTGACAGATAACTGACAGAATGCTAAACGCTGGCTGCGGCTACGACTAGTGGTTGTATTATTCAATTGTAAAATACACAATTACGCTTTGAACTTCTGTCGTAGCCTCAGCAGGCGTGACTCTATTATTTACATCATATGCTTTGTATTCGCAAAATAAAAAAATCGCATGTCGTTGATAAGTACATAACTACATATATTTAAAATGTAAAAAATACATGAACAGAACAAAGGATAGATGTTTTAAAAAAAAATAAGAAATAGAAGTAGCAAAAAATTATTATATATCCTATATTTCTCCGACGAGAACGAAGAAAGAAGGCAAAATAGGAAAGAAACCTCTAATGTATTCTTATAGGTCTTATTCATACTTTTCTGAGCTACAATTCTGGACTCTGCTAGAGAGCTAAATTTATTGATCGAATACGAACAATAAGCAGAGCTATTTTACTAGTATTCTATATGCCTTAGATCCACACTGAGTAATAGCCAACATTATTCCTCTTAAATGTCATCTCTAAATTTTCTAACGATATGAGCTGCAACTGCATAATATGCTATTATCGGAAACAAATCTCTCATAGCTAATAAATACGATATAAAGTAGAACATGTTATTTAATATGCAATATTCTGCTGCAATGCACGAATACTAGCATTCAAAAGCTCTGTACGTCCATACTTATTATTATTAAAGAAAAATGAACATATTTCGAATTATGTATAATTGATAATAAAAATAGCAGTAAACATTAAACAGTTTATCAAAGGTTTTTTCCAAAAGGAAACGGCTGTGGGACCGTAGGCTATGTAGCCACGAAAAGTTTTATCACTAAGAGTCATTGTGTCTATTTGCACAAAGTGCGAACAATATAATAAATAATAAATAAATGATAAATGCAAAATAACCTCTAAAAATAAACATTTTTCACACAAAATTGCTTAATGTAAACACACGCAAATGTAGGGCCACGATTGATAAGTATTTAGAACAAAGAGTTAAATAAAAGGGAAACTATTCTAAGCCTATCATTACGCTAGCCTTTAACTATAGAATATAGTCCAGAGCAATTTTACATGATGAATGATTTTGGTTTATTAGAGCTATCATGTTTGTTATTTTAGTTGGGAATATTAGGTTGCAGTTTTGCTACAGTTTTAGGCTACAGTTTTTGTAAATAACTGATTAAATTCTATAATGTGGTTATTACAAAGGATCTAGGATTTAAAATGCATATCGGGTCATTGTCGTAGATAAATAAGGGAGAGATAACGAGATGCATTTTGTAAAGTTATGTAAAGTTTTCATCGTTAAATTTTAATCTTGCTAAGGATATATAGGCGACCTTCAATAATTTAATTGTTTCTATATTAGTTGTTCTTTGTATAAGGCTAGATCAACCCATATTTGATGTTTTTGTTGGAAGAATACTGGTCCAGTGTGTTTACTTATAGTCTCACACATAATTTCGTTATGGTAAAGTTTAAGGAACTTTCAAGAACCGCAAATACTAACAAAGAGTTCATTAATATCAACAGTTTATTGTGTGGCGAATGTATATTATTCAGTCGAGTGCAATAAAATTGCTGTGTCCTCGGCAGTGTAAATATCAATAGCTAATTTACTTGTACGACTTTTGTTAATTATTGGGATATAAACACCATATCCAACTCCATCGACATCCCGTCTGCATAAATATGATTACAAGCTGTATATCGATTTAATGTATTCTTTATTTTCAGTACATTAAGAACTAAGAAATCGGATTATTTCAGAAAATTAACATTTGTCCCGTATGGTGTACAGTGAATAGGTAACATGTCAAATTTCTGCAAATATATTTCATGCATGCTTGTATTGATGAAGGGATCTGTTATTAGCGGAGATTTTTTGTATCCAGAAACTATTTATTAGTCATGTATATTTAAAATGTTCATTTTCTCAACACTGTTTAATTTGAAGAAAAATTTTTCCGCTAAGTATTGCCTCTTAATGAATAATAGTACTTTTCCTCTACCAGTAATTACTTTACAAAATTCATCTAAACATTCTTAAAGATATCCATATTAACTTATGGAATTGTAATTTGGAATTGGTTAGGAGGGTGGTCAAAAAAATATTGAACCACTCCACTTAGGCCACATTGGACAATTGTCTGTCAAAGACAAACCGGGAGAAATGCCATCTGTGGAAGAGGCGTCTTCCTGACAGCCTCATTCCACAGGCGACATCTGGCCTCTCCTATAATTGTGTCTATTTTTTGTAATAGAGTATCACAAGAGGCGCCATACAACATGTAACCATAATTAATAATAGAATGCGTATCAGAGCTGTAAAAAATTAAACATGTTTCTGAGTGGGCTTCCTATGACTTGTAATCAATTGTAATATATTTATACTTTTTTCGAATTTAACAAGCCATGACACAATTTATTTTTCCAAGCAAGTTTCGTAGCTAAAATAATTCCGAAGTATTTATGAGTTATGGACTAGAACTCGCATTCCTTCTATGTTGAGACAATTAATTACAGATAATCTGTGTCATAAAATATACCATAGCCGATTATTCGAGTGAGAAGTTTGCAATCTAATACAATGCGCCTCAGTATCTTATTACAATTTGATGTTGATTTGTCTGTACAATGAATTACAAAGTGGTCTGCAAGCTGTAAGAAGCGTATTCTATTCTCACATAGATAATGAGAGTCGAAAGTATATACCTAAAAGCAAGGGGACCTAGTACGGAGCCTTGTGGCAAACCTTGGGATGACATCTGAGGCCCATTTGTAGCGTCATTAATTTTGATAGTTCGCGCGAATTTTAGGTATCTTAAGAGACATTAGTTATCATACTCACTCGTGATATCCAGGAGTAAAGATGATAAATATGAATGTTCTTAGTAACAATCTGTATATCAGTGATTAAAGTTGAGAGGCAGTTTACGGTGACGTCCCGTGTGATGAATGTGGACGTGCTATGTTCTCTCATGTTGGCCTGTATAGCTATCACAGGAGTCACGAATAAGTAACTATTACTTGTAAATATTATATATCGGGCTTGGTATATTGTAAATATAAATACTGTGCTACGATTTACACATACATAAACAAATAAATACGTTGGATAGTGATGGTTATAAGATATTACATAAAGAAACTCACTTGGGCTACTGTAGCGTAGCAGATATCGCAGACACAACTTAACCCGGATAAGTGATGTAACGTGCCCACGATAAAATTTCTTTAGCTCACACTATCTCAGGGCATTAAGCCCAAGTTTACATAAACTATGACAAATTATTAGTTTACTTACTTACACAAATCACTGAGGGTTCCATACGTAGTGGTCGCAGACGAAATAATGACACTTTCTTTAAATATGAAATGCACTATATTACGGAATTTACAAATATTGATTCTCTAGCATGTAACCTGGCGATGTTCAAAAGGTGTGGCAAATTTCTTGATTAATAAGTTACAACATTAATAAAATACCTCGTGTAGCTACACATCGGTTTACAACGTGAGGATAAATGGTAATAAATTCGGCCACAATGGCTCTGATTTAGAGAACCTCCTTAAATGAATCTAACTGCATAAAATATTTAAATATGTACAAGTTAAAATACAAAAATAAGTATAAATGGAATATAACCGCGCAGAACCACTGAAGGTGATCCCAGGTAAATAAAAACAACATTTATCTAGGGTGTTGGTACGATACCGACTTCGACGTTGAAGTAACTGTAGTCCTGCGGAGGTGTCTTCGGGACGAAAGAAATTGACCCGAGGATGGGGTTGATTATAGCCTCTCCAGCCCTGGAACTTTCTACTGTGTGTGGATGCCCCGTCTGTGGAACTTCACTACTGTGTGTAGAAGCCCCGTCCGTGGAACCCTAAAGATTTCCTGATTTAATTGGCATGGTCGGAAATGCACGTGAAGCGTACCTCATGAGAGAAATTTAAATCTGACATAACCCACAGAAGAAATATAATTTATCACACTGATGAGGGAACAATCCACCAATGTTCCTAGAAAGCCACAGTTGGATGAATGGGGTCGAGTCCGTCTTTCAAGTCGACACGATACGTCCAAAGGAAAGCCTGTAAATTTGTGAAACACGTGGGTAGAGAACAAGTAAGATGGCGTGAAGAGGTTATCTTACTTTGTATACTTAAATATCCTGTTTCCGCAGTTAAAATTTACTCAAAACAACGAAATACTCCGTTAAGCGGAACAACAACAGATGGAGAAAATGTTCCTGTGTTGACAATCTCAAAATCCACCAGGATGCCTCGGATAAAACGAGTTTTGTGAGATTATCAACCATATACCGCCAACGCTCCCCTTTTCACCAGCTGGAAGTATATCGCGCCTTCCGCGGACAATAGCGAAACTCTGCTATGAACGTAGCGGTTGTTATTATGCGGCCCACAAAAGGCGTATGGTGGGTCGTATACGCTAGAGGTCCGCAACAACTGGGAGACCAGTTAACATCAATGATAATAATAATAATATGTACTCAAGATCAGCGAGTGACATGGGTTCCATTAGGAAGTGTTCTTAGTGAAGGTTCTAGGCTATTTCTATTAGACTGCGAACACGAGATATCGATGCACATCAGTATGCTATTTCCTACCGCATTATTTGCTTCTTTAACGATACACATTCTAGTATTAAGTAAAATATTAATTTCGTAAGTCTTTTTTATCTGCCATTATTTCCGTTAGCAAAAAACTTTGAACAAATCTGATTTGATAAAAATTCCACAAAAATTACAACGTTTACGACAAAATTATTAAGCTAATAATTTCTGTAGCTTCGGCGCCAGATATTTTTCTTTTGCCACGTTACTTATTGCAAATTGAGACAACTGTGAACGAATTTTTACCTTTCCAGAATCATAATTATAGAAAATTGTTGGCCTGCTTTAGAGTTAGGCCAATGCCAATGCCAAGAATCGCATGAACATGGATGTACATTGTGATAACAGTCGCACTGAGAAATTCGTCCATAGTATCCAAATGCGAACCTACCTCAACACTTATTGTTGAAATTGGTCTAAGGAAGCGTCTATTTTAAGCTAAAAATATGGTTTATGTGAATATTCAGATATTATTGTCAACATTCCAATAATATGGCGCTTGCTCTGCTGAAACTTTTAACGTCACGTTAATTTCAGTCAAAATAGATATGAAAAAATGGCAGACCGTGCCCGGTTTAGAATAATATTTACTTTGCATTGAATTATAAAACATTAAAAATAAAAACGCTATTCTTCAAACACTTTTAGGTTTTATTATCTTATTGTTTTTTATATTTTATTTGAAAAATTGTAAACAAAATTCCTCTCCATAGTCATTTTTATTACGGTGTTACGGTTCTTAAAATATAACGCCGTGAATAGTTTTTTTATTGACTTATTTTTTATTAGGCCAGTCGTCAGGTAGATTAACATCGTTTTAAATCAGACAAAAGATTTTACTGTTGGAACCAGTTCATTATAAGCCTCTATTAGACATACTAATTTTTCCACACCGCCCCCCCTCCCGAAACACCCTCAGTTTTAGAGCAATGACGCTTAAAAAAGATTTTTTGCAAATATATTGGTTCTAAATGGTCTTACGGAAAAAAAGATGGTTATCAAAGTTAAAGACAAGTAAATTCTCTATCGAGATGATTCAGACACATTTTTACGTAGTAATATTATTCTTGGAGTTATAGGCGGGGGAAGTCAGGCACCGTATCACATTCACTCTGTATATCGACACTTTCCTATACACTTTCATGCTTTCAACTTGCTATTACGTTTAATTGTCACTTTTGAAGTTTAAATATAGCTATTTGTATGACAAGGGAGAAAAGGGCATAATTTTCTCCCGCGGATAGTTTGATGCCCGAATATCCAAGGGAGGAAATGGCACTTTGCTCCTGTGTAATACATATTATTTTTACTACGACCATTTACATTACACGTGTTTTACATTAGTTTTACATATATTTTATTATATTTTCTTATGCATGACAATCAATAAACCAAATATGTCAAAATATCATAATAGGTATTTAGATAAGTAAATATTGTTAAAAATCAAAGTGTGTGCTCGTTTCTACACCACCGTACTCCATTTGTTTATTTGGTTAACTTCTAATTCTTTTATTCTCTACTGCCCATACATTACAATAGTTTGAATTCTTTTCAAGCTGAAAGTTCAAAAAGTTCCCTTGCTTCAGAATAACTGCCAGTGAATCGCCTGCATCGTCTTTGTAAAATTCAGCGCCCTCGTGTTTAGCCTGTTCCAAAAAAGCTAATACCTTATCTTCGGTTTTGCTTTTCAGCCTTTTGTACACTTGCAGCTTGTTGTATTCAAGAGTTCTTGTGGATCTGCTTCATTTTTGGTAGTAATAGGAAACATACTATTTTTTTTCATCCCATTCCAATCTTGAGGTCTTTGGTATTGCTATACCACTGCTGAATTTGATAGTATGTTCTAAAAGCGTGTTGGTGTGCAGCAAACTCAGTTGGAGGTAACGATACAAGGTTACATGTACTTCTTGCTATTAATTTAATAAAGTATTTGTACCTGAATTCGTTCAGAATACTGCTCGGGTTCTGCTCCGCAAAGGGCGGAGATAATTTTTTGGTCTGCTGTATCTATATCAGGCATATCAGTGAGAATTGGGGTCTTCAAAACGTTCCACGTATTTTTGTAATTCTGTAGATTTTTGTAATAATTTAACGAATTTTGCTTTACGTCTAAAAAATGCAGAAGTTGTGTCCACTGAATGAGTGGAAGAATAATGTGTTATCCACAACTTCTTTTGGGTATTTAAAAGAGTTCAAAAATAAATTCGTTGATCCGTTTTTCCCTTGCTTGGCTTCATAAGATACATGTTTGAACAACGTGAGAATAATCCTTCACCAACTGTAATTACTGAATCTACGTGACAAACGCTATATTGTAAACTGTTGAATGAAATTATAGTGGTTGTAAATATCAATTGTTTTAAATATTTATAATTTGAAACTTGATAACAATTCAATTCAATTTCAATCCAATAAGACTTTATTTCTCATTTCAATACAAAAAGTACCTTCCCAGAACCCACACCTGGTCCGGCCATACAACCACCGCGCTAATGTGGTGGCAGATTGCTGGGCCGGGCGTAATATGACTGATCCGTCGCAGACGGATTATAAAAGGTTAAAATTAGGAACATGTTTAAAGAACAAACCTAACAAAACTGAATAAAAACTACATACTAAATTAAAACACTCGCACACTGATCACTTTTAATTTCGCATCTGACGCTAACGCCTCACTGACCGAGGCGCCTTCCGCGAGATACTTTCTATGCTGGGCTGTGCATGGGTGGCCGAAACTTTTAAAAATTTGGGTTATATATAATGTTTATTTTCTCCGCTATCGGTGTTATGTTGTTGCAACGTGCGTATAGGTCTCTGAGGGAGGGGTACCTTCCAGAATTTTGTGCTCTAGCACTTTTAGTTTTTTCATTGTCGTGGCCGGTATATTCTATAATTTTGTTTGGGTTTTGTATCACATGTATTATCATCTACAAAAACAAATTACCGAATCTACAAAATAATACAATTACACAGAGGTAATACAGAGGTTATCTTTTACAAATAATATAAATCGGAATAAACACAGAAATAATGTATTTTGCTGCCGTTTTGGAAAGTAGTCTCTTTCCGTTTTCAAAGCTTTTTTCGAAGAACTATTATTTGTTGTCGCAGACACAGAGGCTTTATCCAATAATTCTATTATTTTGTAGATTCGGTGATTTGTTTTTGAAGAGGATAATACATGTCGTAGAAAACCTAAACAAAAGGAAAGAATATTCGTAGAATGCCACAAATAACTTGGCCGGTATGCTATACCACACCGGTCGGCACCGCGTATGTGATGGACGGCCTGGTCACCATTGTTACAACAAGAAAATCGATAACAAGTGTATTCATTCACACATAGGTGGTAGAAAACGTGGAAGTGTATAGGAAATAGTCGATATACAGAGTGAATGCGATACCGTGCTTGGCTTCCCCCGCCTATAACTCCAAGAATATTAATACTATGTAAAAATGTGTCTGAACCATTTCGATAGATAATTTACTTATCTTTGACTTTGATAAGCATCTTTTTTCCGCAGGACCATTCAGAACCGAGATATTTGCAAAAAATGATTTTTGATATTGCCTCAAAATTGTAGTTGAGCAGGGGGTGGGCGAGGGGGAAAAATTAGTGTGTCTGAAAGAGACCTATATAGTAAAGTCTTTTGCCCGATTTGAAACGGTATTTACGCATTCTCAACTCCCTGACGACTGGCCTATATACCCCACTTAGCATTTCTCAATGATTTCTAAAGTTCTTGAAATATATAGAATAGGATTTAAAAAGTAAAAGTTTATTCAGTTGTAAAACAAATACAAAATTCCGAGGCAATTTCGTTTCGTAGCATTAGGTACTAAAATATCCTGTACCTGCCTTATCCTATCTGAATTACGCCAGTAACCAGTAAATCTGTGAACATTGTTGATTTTACCTGAGAATAATGTAATTTGTGGAAAATCTTTTGTTTTATAACTCGTTCGTCTTCTTGCAAATTTTATTAAAAGAATTATTTATTCTTCCGCCTAAATGATAACAATTTACTTCAATTGATAATTTAAGGCGTGTGAAGAATAACATGCTTTTTTATTAAGTAAAATATACAGTGGCAAAAAATATAAGACGTCGTTATGTAGTTAAAAGGGTCTCACCGGGTTTTCGTATGAAATCTGCACTAGCCCTGCAATATTCCGTTGAATGTGTAGTTACTAGACTACATATTCAACGGAAACTTGAGCAGCTCCAAAGACTTGCCTGCTTGGGAGTCACGGGAGTTATTCGCACTACTCTGAATCTTTTGCCCTTTCATGTGCCGATCGAGGCCGAGGCTCGGAAAGCGGCCTACAGGCTGAAGTGCGGTGGTCAGTGGAAAGAAGAGGGAGAACGGCTAGGGCACACTAGGGCCCTATCCGACGCAGTGAGGATTCACTCACTTCTGGACGCCAGAAGTGATTGTATAACTCCCGTGTTCTCCTTCTCAGTACCCTTTAAGGTCATTATTCCGAAAAGGGAGGACTGGTACTCAATCGGGAATATACTCGGATCTGCCGATATCGTCTGATTTACAGACGGATCTAGATCTGAGGGTGGTTCCGGAGCGGGCATATATGGCGAGAAACCCAGGGAAAAAATCACCTATACTCTGGGTAAATTCGCAACGGTATTCCAGACCGAGATATTCGCTGTTTTGGTCTGTGTACAGGAGAATATCCGCAGGGAATATTCTAACAAACACATATATATATGCAGTGACTGCCAAGCGGCCCTCAAGGCCCTGGCATCAGTTAAAACCAAATTTTCTTTGGTTCAGGACTGTGAAAAGGCGCTCTGAGAACTTGCTCATCCAATTGGGTCTGGCTTCCCTGGGTGCCTGGGCACAGTAACATTGGGGGTAATGAGCAGGCAGATGCTCTGGCCAGAGAAGGTTCTCAACAGCCCTTGAGGGGCCCGGAGCCAGCACCGGCTTACCCTAAAGCAGACGCCAATAGGTCAATAGAGGACTGGTCTGACTCCCAGTTTGTGGACCTCTGGAACTCCCACCCAGGACTTCGGCAAGCGAAGCTCCTCATCCCAGGACCCTTGCCGAAGAGGGCGGAACATTTACTGCATTTAGGCAGAAAGCAAGTTAGGATCGTGGTTAGTCTCCTGACTGGATACGGCTCTTTCAGGAAACACCTGCACAACATCGGAGTGATTCACAACCCCGAGTGTAGGTTTTGTGGAAAGGAGGAGGAAACTTCCATCCACCTCCTAACCTCATGCACCAGTCTCATGAACTTGAGACACAAGCACTTCGGTATAGGCTTCCTTATGCCGGAGGAGGTAAGCAATGCCCCGCTGGGAAGGATTCTGGCTTTTGGTCTGGAGTCCGGCCTGGATGGGGACATCCTCTGATCAGTTAGCGGACGCACAATGGGCCACTAGGCCTGAGTGCCGCGATTTATGATTGCACCGCTAAGAAGAAGAAGAAGCCCTGCAATGTAGATTTTTGTTCGTGTTTTCCGATCGAAGACGTAGTATATTGCAAGTTTTAGGGCACTATTTGCAATCGTATTGGGAACACACATTGTGTACCTTGATGGGTGACACATATTTATATCTATAAAACAAGGGTCTCACTATATGAAACCTGCGCTAGCGTCTTTGTTGATGGGTCTTTATTATGTTACTAGTCGTTGGAAAAATTTTGGGCCACTTATCAAACCCCTAGCTTCTTTCGTTTTTGGAAAATAGGGATTGCAATTCCTAACCTCAAAATCGTTTTTCTACGAAACTATGATGACTGAATGAAACTAATGCGGTATGGAAGCTACTAATTAGAATTACATTATATATTTTTTTTTCATAATTTTTCAACCGACAATGCGGCTGCAAAAAAAAATTAAAACATTGGGCTTGGTTATACCGACCGAAAATATTGCGTGTAATCAGTAAGTATTCAACTATAATGCGTAGTAATTACATAAGTGTGCGATAGGTGCAACACATTTGAAATAATAAAAATTCTATGCAGGTAAGCACATAGTGTATTCTGGCCAATCCAATAAAAGTCACTAAAATCAAAATAAAAACAGCAAAACAGTGGATTAATTATTATAAAAATAGATATGTAGTAAGATGCATATTACGATAGACCAATAATTTCACTATTTCCTATAAAAGGAATTAAATTCATTTCCACCCATCAAGGTGCACAATGTGCGTTTCCAAAACGATTGGAAATAATGCCCTAATCTTGCGACATACTACTCTTACGACTCTTTAGGATTAATCTGTCTGCTTAGGGCTTATTGCAATCAGATTTTTGTTTACGTTTTCCAATTGAAGGCGTAGAAGTTTTAGGGCATTATTTTCAATCGTTTTGGAAAAGGACATTCTGCACCTGATATTTTAAATCTGTTGAATATTGAAAAAATTATTGTAAATTTCTCTTTAACATTATAAATAGTATTATAAACTATCCAAAAATTTTCAACATAATTAATTTCAAACTTCACGCTAATATTATACAGGTTTGTTCTTTGTTTACAAGGTGCAGATATTGAAAACCTAGAAACAATAGGCACTGACAAATATTAAGATATTAACTGATTTATATTTTGCTCAGGGTTGGATAAAATATATTAAGGTGCATAAATCAAAACGTATATATTTAGGTGTTGTGACGTTTTTACCTTCGTATGTGTAAAACAGTTTTCTTTATTTTATATGCTCATCGATTTATCCGCGAAGTTTTCAATCAACAGCTAGTATTTTTAAGTAAATATTAAATCTAAATCTAAAATAATATATAACTCAACTGGGGAGTTTCATTACCTTGGTTTATTTTTAAATAATAAATATTTTTATCCTCCTGAGTATTTTCAAAATGTATTTATTTTGTTTTAAGTAATCGATCTATTTCTACGGAATCTGCAATTAAAATTCTCACTGTTTGTGTGGTACAGAGAGTACTTAGTTAGTTCGAAATATTTAGATACAGCACAATACGTGTTGCTTGTTAATAACCCAAAACTGTATGTAGAATTTTACCAAATAATTAATTACTAATCATAATCATCTCTCTTATGAAATAATATATACATTATCTGAAAAATAATCTGTGACATCTATTTAAATTGAAAATTTTATTTTCAGCAATGAAGAAGTTGATAACAAATTAAACGTTTGTGTAATTTTGGTAATGCAAATTTGGTTTTCTGTACTATATTCTTTTTTCTGTTAAAGTATAGTGAACAGTTGTGTGTTTCTGATTTTGTCAGGTCAGCTTTGGATTGATCGAACTGGACAAATTTTTAGTTATTGATAAAGAAGGTTAAATAAATTAGATCTCTTGGAAATTTGTTGTCAATCTGTCTAGGGAGTATAATTTCCAGCGGTAAACTTCAGATGTTATTGAGAATGATGTAACAGAGGCTATGAATAGTCGATGTCAGGAGTCGGGATTTTTTGGGGTTTTTGCTTTTCTTGCTAGAGCGCCAATCTAGAGACCCTCCCCCGGTTAACCCGTTTATTTTCCCCAGTTTTTCGACTGTTATTCCCTCGAATAGAACGGAAAATCCCTGGAGGGATTTGACCTCAGCCATCCCTACACCAGGCTTACAACCCTCGGGGGGGTTGGAAAATTGAATTTCTTGTTGTGAAAAAAATTTACATTTTACAGGAGGTGTTTCTGTAAGGAAGGTGGCAGGTGACCACGGTTGTGTAACCATCCCCGGAGGTGCTGTCACCATTCAAAGGGGTGGAAATTTTTTATTTTTTGGGAAAAAATAATATTATGTAGAAGGCATTTCTTTGAAGAAGGTGGTAGGTGACCAGGATTGTGTAACCACCACCGGGGGTTATTTTCACCCTTCAAAGGGGTGGATATTTAATTTTTTTTTTTTAAAGAAATTATTATTTCGTAGGAGGTATTTCTTTAAGGAAGATGTTGGTTGTATAACCAAAGGGGGTAAAAACAACCCCCGGGAATGGTTACACAATCCTTGTCACGTGCCACCTTCCTCACAGAAACACCTCCTGTATAATACATTTTTTTTCCACAAAGAAAATATCAATTTTCAACCCCCTAGAGGGATGTAGGGGTGGCTGAGGTCAAACCCCTCGAGGGACCTTCCGTTCTAATCGAGGGAATAACAGTTACTCGAAAAACTGAGGAAAATAAACGGATTCACGGAAAAGGGCACTTTGGGGTGGTTTTTGGCCAATTTGAAGGGGTTGCCGAGGAAAAAAATGTGGTATCCCCACCATCGTGTTCAGCTACCTCTAAAAATCTAATTTAGATAGATTAAAATATAATTAAAATATAGGTACTTAAAGTATTTCACTTAACAATTTTTTAATTACACGAAGTAGGTAAGTATTATTAAACGAATATATTTGATAAATGAAATAAATAATGCGAATCATAATTATGGATTTTTTTGTGATTAATTAACTTTAAACGACGTATTATTTACCGGGACTCACGGTTGACCTTGCATTATGCTATAAATGGCTAAGCGCTGCGTGCTCTCTGCGCTCTATCTCAAAAACGGTAAAGCGCATAAAAAAATATTTGGAACAAAATTTTTAGAAAATTTTATGCTCTACAATTTTCGTAATAAATGCAAATATCATTAAAACCAGAAGAAGTGAAATATTTGTGAAAAACCGATATTTGTGACCTTTGACCTAGAATATCTTAAGACGCGGAGATTTTACGAGACTTTTGAGACAAATTTTAGAATGCCACAATAAAGGTTTATACAAGTTTACAGCTGTATTATCTCTCATTCGAGGTTGACCCTCTTTTTTGGCTTGAGTGACTGGATTATGAAGTAAAAAACTTTTGAACAATCAGATGTCATCGTGCGGTTTATTATTGGCACACCTTATTATAAAAAATACTGATAAGTTACTATTTAAACGTCACTTGCCACAAACACAGTTTTATATAGTGAATACATGCTGCTTAGAAATGGTTGAGAATCCACACCGAATTGTGGCAGGTTGACTGTAGCTCAAAAAGCTCTTAGGTTAAATATTTAAATAAGCTCGATTTGAAACACAATGTTTTTAGTCGCAAACTCCTCTATAAAGTCCTTATTTTACTATAAGAAACGTAACCAGAATGCAACCAACAGCTACTCTCTGGGCTATGTGCCCCGCCGAGCGCTGAATTACAAGTTACAAGCCTGGCGCGTTAAGTGTAATAATTTCGTATTACCATCAAAACGCTAATGCTTCGATTGCAACAAATACCAGCCGAAAGACTGACTGATCCTACTTAAAGGAGCTCTCGTGCCAGTCGTCACACACCACTTGCAGACTGCAGTTTCGAGCTGTTGACTCTCGTCAATGCTCGCGAATATGAATTTTGCTTCGTTTTCGATTTGCACCCCTATCTCCAATTTGTACCCTCTAATTTAATAGCACTCCGCGGTTTCCTAATTTTAAATGACCAATGGAACGATTTATACAATAGAAACCCTTGAATATCTTAGTTCCTTATTTCCCTGTTTTTTATGACATAATCGATAGCCTGCCCATTAGTCTCATAAATTGACAGACCCACAATAATTGAACTTTGCTACTTTTGGTATTATTTTTGGATTGTCAAAAACTTACCTAACAATAAAGCCCCGGAGAAAGACTGCATCGAATACAAGCTGCTCAAATATCACCCGAGGAACGGTATTGTGCAATTGACGTATATCGTTAACGCGATTCTACGGCTACAGCACTGGCCCAGTCAGTAGAAATGTGCCGTGGTCATTCCCATCCTGAAGCCGAAAAAGAAGTCCAAGTTGCTGGAGAAGGTCATCCTGATCAGGCTCGATACTGTTCAGGAGGAGCTCCACATCGACGATGAGTCCCAGTTCGGCTTCATGAAGGGCAGGAGCACGGTGCAACAGGTCGTTAGGATGGTTAACGACGTCAAAGTGCAATACAGTGCTACGAGTTACACGTACATAAACAAATAGATACGTTGGATCTTAATGATTAACAGATATTACGTAACGAAATCACTTGGGCTACTGTAGCGTAGCAGATACCGTAGGCACTGACTTACCCGGAAAGTGATGTACGTGCCTACGATAAAATTTCTCTAGCTCAGACTATCTCAGGGCGTTAAGCCCAAGCTTACAAAAACTATGATAAATTATTAATTTTTTATTATTATTATTATTATTAGCCGTTACTCGAGTCCGAGTATAGAAATGTTACAGTCGATAAATTGCGTACAATAAAAAACAAGTAAAAGGTGTAGTCTATTGTAATTCCCATTCATCTACGGTGCACACGACTATGGCTATAGAGGCCAATTCGGGAGAGCACATGTCGACCGCAATCAGGACAAACATAGACCTGGTTAGGTCTTGGATTCGGCCTTCTTGCAGCAACATTTCCTTGATAGCTGGCCACAACCCCTCGCCATTCGGTTCTGTCCTCTGCAAGTTGTTCCCATTGCTCGTCTGCAATACCGCAGGATTTTAAATTTTCATGGAGAGCGTCTTTGAACCTCTTTCGTTGACCGCCACGCCTTCTTCTACCGCTTAGCAATTCACCATAAAGTGTACATTTAGGAAGGCGATTATCATGCATACGATGAACGTGACCTGCCCATCTTAGGCGTGCTCTTGAAATAAGCACCTCAATTGGAAGGCTGTTTGCTCTCCTTAGTACTTCCACGTTTGATATGTGATGGAACCAACGGATTTTCATCATACTTCTGAGGTGTCTTTGCTGAAAACGTTCTAATTCTTTCACATGACGACGGTAAGTGACCCAGCTTTCACATCCATATAGCAGTGTTGGAATGACAACTGCTCTGTAGACAGCCATTTTCGTTGACAAAGCAAGGTCGTGGTTGTCAAATACTCTCTCTCTAAGTCCCCAGAATGCTCTAGATGCAGCGTTAATTCTATTGCGAATCTCGCTGTCCATGTTTGCTTTGTCATTAACAACGTTGCCCAAGTAATTGAACTGATCCACCACTTCAAGAGAATTTCCGTTAAGTGTAATGTCTATTTGGTTCACTTGATGAGGAGTTGACATAATCTTAGTCTTTCCAATGTTGATTTTAAGTCCCAAAGAATCATAGCTTTGGGCATACACATCTAAAAGTTCTTGAAGCTCTTCCGGCGTAGAGGCTAAAAGCGCACAGTCATCCGCATACTGGAGATCACAAATGAATCGTGTGCGTGTCTTCGTGAAAGCTCTAAAGCGCCCTATGTTAAAGAGACCGCCATCAAAACGGTATCTGAGACCTATTCCTCTGACTGTCAGTGTGTTGTCAACAATAATTGTTAGAGCAGTGGTAAACAAATTAAAGAGTAGGGGTGCCAGGACACATCCCTGCCTAACTCCAGTGAGAGTTTGGAAAGGTTCGGTTGCCTCATTATTATACATAACCTGGGCGTTGTTGTTTGTATGTAGACTGCGACATACTTCCACAAATTTTCTAGGGATACCCAAGCGGAACATAATTTTCCAGAGCACTTCCCTGTCCACCGAGTCAAACGCCTTGGTTAAATCAATGAAGGCCATGTGAATTTCTCCTTGATGTTCGAGTGCTTTTTCTTGAAGCTGTTTAAGTGTGAAGATTAAATCCGATGTACCTCGGTTTGGTCTAAAGCCACTCTGTGTTTCAGGAAGTAACTTTTCCATAACAGGTGTTAGCCTATTTGCCATCGCTTTAGTGAGTATCTTCCCTCCAACAGCCAGGAGAGCTATACCCCTGTAATTTCCACAGTCCGCAGCGCTCCCTTTGTTTTTGAAGAGGTTGATTAAAAGTGTATCACGAAACTCCTGCGGAGCTTGACCACTTTCCCACACGATATCAAACAGTTTTTTGAGGTAGGGTATGAGCTCTGACGAAATTATTAATTTACTTACTTAACAAATCACTGAGTTTTTCCATATGTAGTGGTCGCAGACGAAATAATGACACTTTCTTTAAAAATGAAATGCACTATATTGAACAATTTACAAAATTAGTTCTTTAGCATGTAACCTGGTGATGTTCACAAGGTGTGACAAATTTCACGCTTAAAAGTTATAACACATTCATAAAATGCCTCGTGTAGCTACACATCGGTTTACATTTTGATCATAAAATTGTCATAGACTCTGCCACAAAGGTTTGATTTAAAGAACCTCCTTGAATATATGTAAATATATGCATAAAATATTTAAAAATGTACAGGTTAAAATGCCAAAAAGTATAAATTGATGTCCAGCGGAACCACTGAAGGTGGTCCCCGGTAAGTAAAAATAAACACAACACAAACACACTTATTCAGGGTGGTACGATACCGAGTCCGGTGGAAGAACTGAAGCCCTGCAGAGATGCCTTCGGGACACAAGAAATGGACCCAAGGATGGGGTTGATCGTGGCCTCACCAGCCCTGGAACCTTCCACTGTTTGTGGATGCCCCGTCCGTGGAACTTCACTGACGTGCGTAGAAGCCCCGTCCGTAGAACCCTAAAGATATCACGATTTAATTCACAGTCAGAAATGCACGTGAAGCGTGCTTAATGTGAGAAATTCTGACATAACCTACAAATGAAACATAATTTACCTCACTGATGAGGGAACAATCCACCAAAACTCCTGGAAGCCACAGTCGGATAAATGGGGTTGAGTCGCCTTTTAAAGTTGACACTGTATTTCCACAGGAAAGCCTGCAAATTTGCGAAACACGTGGGTAGAGAACGGGCAAGATGGCGTGAAGAGGTTAGCTTACCTTGTGTAATTTAATATCCTGCTTCCGCAGATAAAATTTACTCACAAACACAAAATATTCCGCTAAACGGAACAACAACGGATTGAGGAAATTTTCTTGAGTTGGTTATTCTAAAATCCATGCGGATGCCTTGAATAAAATCAAGATTCACAGAATAACAACTAACCAACAAGCCAAGCCAAGCCAACCAAAAATGTCTGCTTCCGTTGATCACGTGTCACAAATGTGTCGCCCTCCCATGGAGAATAGCGAAATGTGTTACAGACGTGTAGCAGTTGTTATAATGCGGCCCACAAAACGCTAAAGCGTATGGTGGGTCGCATACGCTAGAGGTCCGTAACAACTCCCCCTTTACTCGCAGGAAAAAAAAATCGAAGATTTTTTTTTCTTACTAGCTTCTCACCAGAGGATGGATAATTGGTGGGGAGACTTAATATGCACGGGGATGGCTAACCCGCCTCCCAAGTTACCATCAGGCATAACAATGAAAATAATGAGACTTAAAATGCACGAGGATGACTAACTCGTCTCCTAAGTTATCATCAGGCATAACAACAAAAATAATGTCAAAAAAATAAAGAGACTTAAATGCACGGGGATGGCTAACTCGTCTCCCAAGTTACCATCAGGCATAACAACACAACTCAAAAAAAAATACATAGAGAAAAAAAGAGAAGGGAAAAAAAAAGAACAAAAACGCATAAGGACTTAACAGCTAGGAAGTAGTTCGCCCCAAGGCTACTCCACCAGCAAAACAATAAGGTACGGGAGTGTTCCCCGTCACACCACGACGACCACCCTTGCTAAACAATGAGGTTAGTCTGAAGCCCAGTAGTGCCTACCCGGGTAATGGTAACCAGGCCTAGACCAGGCTACCTCCAAGCAGCACCTCCCAAGCTCGAGCCTCTCCAAACGGATACCTTTAAAGGCAGCTGCCAGCAATGTGAGCGCCCCCAACGAGACGGAGTCCCTCAAGACGCAAGCGCCATACAAGACCATTTTTGGGGACTTTTACCCCTCGCAGGTATAACCACGGTGATGGTATTCGTGCATCCCCCATCACAGAGATCCAACCAAAGACACTTCCTCCCGTGAGGCGGAAAGAGGTGAAAACTTACTCAGTGGGTTTCAGCCACCTGAGCAAGACCAATGAACCAGAAAAACAAATGTTACTACCAAATTAACGAAAGAAGTGACCTAAAACCATGTTACTAAAACCAACGTCGAAAAAAACCAATTCGTCTTTACCTATTCGGATGCCTAAGTACGTCAACGGAACTAACAGAACAGACCACAACTAGTTGTCATCGGGAGGGTGTGCTTTCAGATCTTTTATGTGCCACACCGAACGTTTACCGTCAGAACCTTCGAGCTCATAAGTCCATGGTGAGAGAATTTTTCTAATCGTGAAAGGACCCACAAATTTAGGTGCTAACTTTGCCGTGAAATATTTAGAGGCATCAGACTGGGCGTGAGAACGTCTCCAGACCTTTTGCTTCAAAACAAACTTATCGGGTCGGCGTCTTAGGTTATAATGTTTCTTACTGGATTTATGGGCCTTTAATATTCTACTCTGAACATCCTTATAAATCTTAGCGAAGGCAAGTTTACGGTTTTCAGGATTTACAACTGGATACTCAGACTCAGAAGGTACGTACTTATCACTGTTGCCATCTAACGAAATTTCACGACCAAAATTGACAAAATTAGGCGTTAGGCCTGTAACCTCATGTTTCGACGATCTAATGGCGAAACCTATTTTCGGTAAAAATTGATCCCAAGCCCTGTGATTATCCTTTACATATGCAGATAACATAGTCTTAACAACACGATTTACCCTTTCAGTCAGGTTGCATTGAGGGTGGTAATTTGCGGTGTATGCTATTTCGATGTTGTAGGTTTTCGCAAGATTTTGGAAACGGTTACTCTGAAACTGACGACCATTGTCTACCACTATAGTCTTCGGAGCGCCAAATAAGAGAATTACATTATCCTCGATGACCTGCGATATGCTATTAGCGGTAGCTGACCTCAACGGAAACACCATGGCAAACTTACTAAAATTGTCACACACGACAAGAATAAACTGATAACCTTTAGCCGCCCTGGGTAATGGACCCATCAGATCGGCACTAACTAATTGCCAAGGTTTTCCAACGGTAGGTGTCTTACTCAACAAATTTCCCCTAAGTGACTTCTGTTCGGGTTTAGTACTTATGCAAATCTCACATTGCCTAACGAACTTAGCCACATCGGCCTTTAATTTCGGCCAATAATACCTATTTCCCACTCGAGCCACAGTCTTATGGACCCCTGCGTGTCCACAACTCGCATCACAATGCAACGACCTAATTACTTCTAGGCGTTTCTCTTTCGGTAAAACCAGTCTCCAAGTGTCGGCAGGATCTGCTAACTCGGGATAACGCAAACGTACATACTTGTACAACTGGCCATTCTGTATACGCCATAAGGGATAACGCATAGGAGACCTTTCGACTCGCTCCAACATTCTCAAATACCATTTATCGGTGGGAAAATCAGCATGGTCCGTGACCGACAATACTTCGATGGATTCCACCGTTACTGGTACTGAACGAGACAGAAAATCAGGGACGGTATGTTCAGAGCCCTTGCGATGAATCAGTTCAAAATCATAAGGTTGCAGACGAAGTGCCCATCTGGCCAATCGACCTTGGGGATCTTTTAGCTGCTGCAACCATAGCAAAGAATGACAATCCGTTATGATTTTGAAGTGGAAACCTTCCAGATAGTGACGTAGCTTCTCCACTGCCCAAATTACGCCGATGCATTCTCTTTCGACCGAGCTATATTTGCGCTCCTGGCTAGTCAAAGAACGGGACAAATAGCAAATTACCTTTTCGCCATCATCAAATTGCTGCGTGAGCACGGCACCAACACCGAATGCCGACGAATCTGTCTGCACATAAAAGGTACGCTCAAAATCAGGGCAGGTCAAAATAGGTGCGGTAACCAAACACTCCTTAAGAAGTTTAAAAGATTTCTCGCACTCAGGCGACCAACACCAACTAACATTCTTCTTTGTGAGGTTCGACAAAGGAGCCACTATTGTAGAAAACTGCGGTACAAACCTTCGATACCAAGATGCTGTGCCTATAAATCTACGAATTTCCCTAACGTTTTTCGGAGAAGGTACACTCAAAATCGACTCTACTTTCGCTGGGTCAGGACGTAAACCATACTTATCAACAACATATCCCAAGTACTTAAGCTCAGGACGGCAAAATTGACACTTGTCAAAACTAACTATCAGCCCAGCAGAATGCAAGCGATCAAAAACCTTCTGCAACGTTTCTAGGTGAGATTCGAAATCCTTCGACACTACCACAATGTCATCCAAATAAACCAAAACCGAAGGCTGCAAATCACGGTATCAATAAGACGCTGCCAAGTCGCAGGCGCATTTGACAACCCGAAAGGCATAACACGAAACCTATACAAGCCATTAGGGACAGTGAAAGCGGTATAGTCTTTGGACGATTCAGCAATAGGAACTTGCCAATATGCACTCTTAATATCTAATGAACTTAAGTATTTGGCATCCCTCAACTGATCTAATATGGAGGAAATCAGCGGCAGAGGATAGGCATCCTTTTTGGTAACAGCATTAAGGCGCCGGTAATCTACACAAAAACGCAGAGTTTGATCCTTTTTCTGCACTAAACATATTGGGGAAGACCAAGGACATTTACATGGTTCGATGATATTTAACTCCAGCATTTTCTTAATTTCATCATCAATCAGTTTTTGTCTGGCAGGCGAAACAGGATAGTATCTCTGTTTGATAGGTTTGGTATCTGGGAGTAACTCGATCTCATGAGAAACGAGATGTGTACGACCAAGGGAAGTACCCATCAGTTTCCGGTTTTCATCCACCAAACTATCCAGAGCTAGTTTCTGTGATACACTTAAAGAAGTTTCGTCAAGGACACTGTTAACCTCAACGAGTGGTTCCTGCTCAGAAAAATGCCAAACATCTTGTCGTAAATCTGGTATAATATTCATCGCCACCCAAAAATCTATCCCTAGAATTAACTTATGCGGTATTTCCGGAACTACTAGGACATCTATTACATGAACTTTGTCACCCAAGCAGAAAGGAACAGATACATAACCTATAACGGAACAGACTTGCCCATTAGCCACTCTGCACTCATTGACAGAAGGCTTCAAACTTAAACCAATCTGCTGGAAGACCTCAAAACCAGATGATCCTACCATTGTCCTGGTAGCACCTGAATCCAACAAATCCATCATAGGAAAACCTAATACTGAAAGTTGTAAGTAAGGACGTTGATCACCAACCACATGAGAAATGACATAATCGAGAAAAATTTGTTGTTTTAAGTCAACAATATTGCTGGTCGACTCACATACACCGGGAGAAACTGTTCGACCAATTAGTGTCTCCCTGGACAGTTTTCCGAACGCGAACACTTAGGACAGGACCTAATCGTAACCTCTGCTTTACCACATTTATAGCAGAACTTCTTCCTAGGAGCCTGACACTCCCGATGCCCATGACCTACTTGACCACAATTAAAACATTTGATTCCAGAATGTTGGACTTCATCCAAGACGAGACTAGAACGAGAGGTTGAACGAGAAGTAGTAGAACTAGTGGATGCATAAGCCAACTCTGGTATAAGAGATTTACTCTTAGGTGGAGGAGGAACATATGACTTAGCCAATTGTCGTTTCGAGTCGAGCATACGACAACATTGCAGGAGTTGCGTGACGGAAGTTATATCTTCAAAAGCAAGAAAAGGATGATAGTATGGATCTATGCGCTCCAAAATGATTTCGAGTTGGGTTCCCATAGGTATTGGAGTGTGCATCTTCTTGAACAACCCAACCATACTAGCGATGTACAATCCTATACTTTCCTGACTACCTTGAGTACGTCGCTTAATCTCCTCAAATAAGTCGCGGTCAAAAGACTCTGGCATAAACTGTTCCCTCATTGCCTCCACTAAGGATGGCCAATCGGTGGCCCAGTCTTTCACCAGATTATACCAATTGTAGGCATCTCCCTCGAATAAGTCTACTGCATCTTTGAATAACCGTGCGCGTGAAATACCACGAGACCTCCGTTTCTCCTCGACGCGTTCTAAGAAAGTTGAAAAAGACATGTCGCCCTTTCGGCCAGTAAATTTTAAGCCCCAGTCTCTAACCGGTACGGGTTTAGGTTTCGCAGCCTCCTCCTCATCTGAACTAAAATCAGCAGCTATTGCAGAGCTATGCGCATCAGGCTGAACCTGAGCCATGGCATTATGCAATACCGACATATCGAGGATGGCTGACTCTTTACACTTACGATCCCCGCGGGCCTTATCCTTAAGTTTATCAAAAGCTAACAATAATTTAAGCCGAGTACTGGACTTCACACCTTTTTGCTCGTCATTAGTGGGCATGGACCTGTTAACACGACCCAACGCATGAGCTATCTTGGAAACAATCCCCTTATATTTACTATCGTGCTCGCTACCTACAAATTCATCGATATGTTTTTGAATAGTAGCTAGGGATACCGCTAGAGCTTCAGAATCGACAGTGAATTGGTACGGGTATGGAGGACTCTTAATAGCCAAAGTAGTTTTCTCTAAATGCATGGCTTCTCTTAAAACAGTGCGCAACTCTGCCACTGTAAGATCACTACCATCTCCTAAGCCACGTACTTGTAATTCATAAACAAGCTCATCCCTAACTAACCTATTGATATCTAACTTAATTTGTGAACTAGCCATACTGAATTCTCAATCAAACACACGAAAGAACGACAAAATCAGGTAAATTAACAAAACGACGCTGGGCGTCGGTACGTATATAGACGCAAAAAAACTTACCAACACTAATAAGTACTTAGTAATGAGTAAAAATGACAAAATCAGGTAAGTTAACAAAACGACGCTGGGCGTCGGTACGTAAAAAAAGTTTACAAACACTAATAAGCACTTAATAATGTATAAAAACGACAAAATCTAGAAAATTAGCAAAACGACGCTGGGCGTCGGTACCTGTATGGACGCAGAAAAAGTTTACTAACACTAGTAAGTACCTAATAATGTGTAAAAATGACAATATCGGGTAAATTAGCAAAACGACGCTGGGCGTCGGTACGTATTAATAACAAAAAAACTGTTGGCTGCACTTAGGAATCTTTCCAATGGTTTATACGTAACAACTATTGTTTACTAATCCGCTCATGAAATAGTAAGACAAAAAAAACGAAGTCACCCCCCTACCAAAAAAAAGCGAAGCGATTACACTAAGGCAAAGTAACCCCCTTTTGATGTGTGTCACGTAACGGTACTATGTATCTGACTATTATTTCATATGCAAACCACCAACAAATGGAACACTCAATTTATCACCAAAAAAAACTTAATTAGGGGCGATACTACTATCCCCTCGAGATAACTGCACTATTTAAGTTGGGCGCCACTGCTATCGCCTTGAGATAACTGTACTATTTAAGTTGGGCGCCACTGCTATCGCCTTGAGATAACTGTACTATTTAAGTTGGGCGCCACTGCTATCGCCTTTTAAAGTTGACACTGTATTTCCACAGGAAAGCCTGCAAATTTGCGAAACACGTGGGTAGAGAACGGGCAAGATGGCGTGAAGAGGTTAGCTTACCTTGTGTAATTTAATATCCTGCTTCCGCAGATAAAATTTACTCACAAACACAAAATATTCCGCTAAACGGAACAACAACGGATTGAGGAAATTTTCTTGAGTTGGTTATTCTAAAATCCATGCGGATGCCTTGAATAAAATCAAGATTCACAGAATAACAACTAACCAACAAGCCAAGCCAAGCCAACCAAAAATGTCTGCTTCCGTTGATCACGTGTCACAAATGTGTCGCCCTCCCATGGAGAATAGCGAAATGTGTTACAGACGTGTAGCAGTTGTTATAATGCGGCCCACAAAACGCTAAAGCGTATGGTGGGTCGCATACGCTAGAGGTCCGTAACAACAGCCTCGGGAAGAACACCAACCATGATGCTCCTCGATATTGGGAAGGCGTTCGACACAGTCTGGATCCCGGGACTACTCTACAAGCTCCATGACTACAACTTCACGACTCACCTCATAAAATTTATTCACTCGTTTCTGACGGGCAGAACACTGCAAGTTCGATTGAATAACAAACTCTCAACAAGGCGGGACATTCGTGCGGGAGTCCCGCAATGATCATACCTGTCACCGAAATTATACAACTTATACGTCTCCGATTTTCCAGAGTTTCCGAATACGAAGCTGGCCAGGTACGCCGATGATACAGCCATGTACGCGTATTCGCACAACGCACAAGCAGCGAACATGCTGCTGAAGGCGCACATGGCTCGTGCCAGGGCTTATTACAACCGGTGGAAGATTCGGGTGAACGTTGAGAAGTCGGAGGCAATAGTCTTCACGCGTTGCTTTACTGAAAATAAAATAATCGCTCCTATTTCGATCCGGGGAAACAAAATTCCAACCAAAGAATGCGTGAAGTACTTGGGGGTCAGACTGGACCAACGACTGACGTTCAACACACATATCAATGAGACAATACGTACGGTCTACTCCCTGTCCAGGAGTCTGTATCCGCTCATGGTCAGGGGTAGCAGACTTAACAGACAGAATAAAAAACTGTTGTACACGATGGTGGTCAGGTCGTCCATCACATACGCAGCGCCGGTGTGGTGCAGCATACCGGCCACGACAATGAAAAAGTTAAAAGTGTTTGAGCACAAATTCATGCGCCTTATATCAAATTCAGGAAGATACACCTCCCTCAGAGACCTATACGCACGATGCAACGACATAACCCCGATAGCGGACTACGTCCAGCATATCTCTCAAAGCTTCTATTCATTCAAACTGGGCGATAATCCGCTATCAAGACACATAACGCAAATTAGACAGCACAATGTTCCATTTCGGATCAAACACCCCTTACCGCACAAGACGTTACCGATTTTCCGGCAACCACTATAGCCAAGTTTCAACAACTATACCTTTCTCTAATCCTATCCACCTTTCGCTTGTATTTCATACCTTTTAATCATCCTTAAATCTTTCCTGTCCCCCTCTTCCTTTCTGTTTGTGTATTTTTGTCGCGTTTGTTAGTTTTTCTTCATTTCTTTTTGTACATTTTTGTTTCTAAATTCGCTTCACGCCTTTTAAAAAATTGAAACCTTTTCGAAATCAAAATTTTTAAAAATCAATGTTTAGACCAGCCCTGCGCAGCCCTGCATTGAAATATCTCGCGGAAGACATCTTGTTCGAGTTGTGGTGCCTGCGTCCAGATACCAAATTTAATAGTGTTTTTTGTGCGCCAGTGTTTTTAAAAATGAGTGTAGTTTATAAGTTTTGTTGAGCTTGTTTTCAAGCATTCTTGTTAATTTTATGACCTACTTTTATCTTATATTTAAAAAGGAATCTAGGTTTAGTTTTGTTGAATTGTTGTTTTCGCTGACCCAGGTCTGTTCCGACGGATTCTGCAATCCGTCACCGCGTTAATGCGATGGTTGCACGATCAGTTCCGGAGCAGGTCCTGGTGAGGCAACTATTGTATCATTATTATTAATAAATACTTTTTGAATTGAATTGAATTGGTATTATTTTTGGGAAATATTATTCGTCTTTGTATCTATGGTAACAAACAAATGGCTGATAATACCGAGTTTATAATCAGAGTTTCTCTCCGGATTTATCGTCCATAAAGAGAACCCAACTTTATGGTAGACAAAAACCAATAAATATTTAAACAAAAATCTAAAGAAACAGGAGCTATTAAGTTTTGGTCAAATGTTTTGAGAAGATTTATTCAGAAGCAAATCGAAAAACAAATTCAATATTTACTGGGCTGCAAATTTAAAAAGGCAGGGAATAGGTATTTACAATATTTCAATATAGATTTTAGTAATTCTTTCTCACACTAGCACAAGAAATACCACTAAAAGTTGTAAAGTTTTCCACCAAAAATGTTTGTCTTGACTGAATTTTACGGTCTTGGCAGGGGACGCAGACAACTAGACAGATTTCATCCATTAACACTCGGTCTTATCTGCAACAGATTCGATGTGTCATATTAGTCTGCAGATTTCCTTGGAAGTTAATGGGATAACACAATTTTTTTGTGTTACATACCACTTCGCAAATTTACACTGCGCCGGTTAAAGTCCCCTTAAAAACCTCTGTATGTATGGCCAGCTAAAGATCCTGAGAGGTTATGGTTTGGGGTGCTTGAGGTGAATATGATTTTGAGTCATGATATTGTTTTCAAGGATGAAAAGATATCCAGAGAAATAATTCCTCTATTTCAGAAGAACTGCACTATGATGTTGCAGTGGATAAATATGTGAATAAATTTGAGAGAAAAAATAATTGATAATAATTGTCTCTGAACATTCCAAATTTGCGAAGCAAAGAAATATCAGTTTACCATTCAAATACCAAGAATTTATCATATGTGATTTATCACAAAAAAATTATGTCGGTGGAAGGAAGCTTTGGAAGAAAATATGACTTCACTGAAAGGAAATGAAATGGAAACTGGTGTTTTCGCCTCAGGGAAAGAAACTTTTTAAAAGTCGTTGTGGTTCTAGGGTTAAGCAAAATATGGATGGCAACTTAGGCTATACGGTTAGTTTGGTGGTTAGGGGTTATCTCCAGTATCCCTTTGTAGGCTAAGTAATGATATGCTAGTGAAAAACAGTATTTGAGATTCTTGTTATTCATTTGTAAATTACGACACCAAAATAACGTCATTTTTCAAAAAAATATGAAGCTAAACATTTTTATATAACTGTTAACCATACAGAAATAAGAAAAGGCAAATTCATCGTTATTTAATAAACATACTTTTTATTATCGCCATTTTCTGGTTAAATTTTTATTTTATTTTTTGTGTTATTTTTTGTACATTCTATGGTTATTTTAAGCGATTCTGCATTTGATATAAAATACAAAAATAAGAAAAGAATATTTATGTTGTCTTTTTCCTTAAAGTTGTAATATTATATCTCTTTTGTGCGTCACTCCTAAAATGGTGGAAATCTAACCCTAAAAAACTGCAAACCCCACAATCTGTAGTAAAATTTCTAGGACCCAATTCCGCCAATTTATAAAAATAAATTAATTCCGATCCGAAAAATGCACAGACGTACCTGTCACGACGATATTTTTATCATTTCCGGACACACCATTGAAATAGATGTAACATTAGAGACTTGTGAATTGTACAATGTCATATTAATTAATAACTTCTTTATAAATAATATCTAACCATGCCACCCTACGAACGGATGTTTCGCTCAGAGCAAGTCAGTAATTAATATTTGTATCCACTGGTCACAAAAACACAAAACAACTAGAAGTATTAGTATTGGCGTTAATCTACCGCCTGTTCAATATAAAAATAGTTGCTCTTTATATTTCGGACCGTATTTTTAAATTTATTTTAACTCAGTATCACAGTTAATTAAACTCTGAAAAATATTTACGATAGAGACACGCAATTTTTATACAATGACGGTGTGTGGTTATTAAGTGGCACGCGAAGGGGATCGTTCCCACGCATCGGTTTTAACAGCTGATATCATGTTTCGCTAATTAAGTTATCAGTATTTACTTTATGAAAATATTAACTTCATTTTCTTTGGAATTATAGTAAAATTCTGTTCAGTTTGAAAAAAAAAATCAATTTTAATTCATAATATACAGGATGTTTTGGATTGAGATTGACTTCACCCACAGAAAAAATTAAAGTGTTGCTATAGCATTTTTTCGTAAAGTAGACCCCAAGTGAATTTGTTCATAGTAAAAAACAAAAAAGTCTTATCTCACTAAATTCTTTTAATTTTTGTTAAGGCGATCGGTTTCTTCACATCATCAGGCCACAAGACCAACAATGACAAGATATTTTTTTATAAATAACAATAAATTAGGAGTAAAAATAATAATTATAAAATTATAAATAAAAGGATTAGTACTGTTATCGAAGTGTATAAAAAGTGTTTTTGTAAAGAATAAAAAGTGAAAACTAATTAAATTAAGTAAAATTAAGAGTTAATTATATTTTAATCACACTATGTTACTTTTCTTTAATTATTATTCTATAGCATTGTTTAGTCCTTTAAAAAAGCGTTAAAAAGCTAATTTTTTAGGGAAATATATGATCTAAATCATTTAGATTTAGTCAGCTTAACATTATGATAATTATTTTATGTATCCTTTTCTTAGAAATCACGTTGTTCAATTAATGTGAACAGCTCTATCTTGCTTTCCACGATCTTAGAAGTATGCTTACATAACATCTATTCCAAAAGTAAATTAACCTAGATAACTGAAGAATGTTAGATCTGTGAGGAGTTGGAAGACAACAATATCAATAACCTTAGAGAAAATTCAAAATGACATGTTAACAAGTTTTTATTTCTATCTAAAAGTCAATCTGGATTTAAATCAGGTTACTCTTGCGCCACAGCCTTTTGTTTTGTACAATGTTGTATATTTCATTTCTTAGACAAGAACAACTTATGTGCACTTATCCTTTTAGATTATTCTAAAATGTTCAACATTCGAACCACGAAATATTTAAACATAATATTTTTAGTCGCAAACTCCTCTATAAATCCTTATTTTACTATAAGGAGAATACCGGGATGTACTATAGTCAAAGGATTCTCATATCGGTCGTCGCATACCTACCTTGCACTGACGAGAGCCAACAGCTCGAAACTGCAGTCTGCAAGTGGTGTGTGACGACTTGCAAGGGAGCTCCTTTAAGTAGGATCAGTCTTTCGGCTGGTGTTTGTTGCAATCGAAGCATTAGCGTTTTGATGGTAATATGCAATTATTACACTTAACGCGCCAGGCTTGTAACTTGTTATTCAGCGCTCGGCGGGGCACATAGCCCCGAGAGTAGCTGTTGGTTGCAGTCTGGTTAGGTTCCTTATAGTAAAATAAGGATTTATAGAGGAGTTTGCGACTAAAAATATTATGTTTAATATTCCGCCCTCTAAAAGCACATTTGATCCACGAAATATTTGGCGAGTTTTTTTAACTTATAGGGTTCGGAAATAGCGACCCCAAGCAGCACAATTGGTTGGATTTGCCAATTTAAAGCCACAATAACCTAAGATAGTCGATATAACGTAATTGCAACCAACTTTGAATGCATATGGACTTATCAGTAATTGATTAAGTCACAATTAGGTAATATTTTCTTAAAAAATTCCTGATAAACCATATCGACTTTAGTGTAATTTAGAAGAAATATTTACGTCATTATTTCTTATAATTTAACTATAAAGTTAAAGAACATGTTGAAGTCTATCTGTAAGAAAATATTACGTAATTTTAGACTAAATTCTTAACTTTTTAGTTGCTACCTTTTGTCCGCATAAAACAGGAAAATTTTATCAATCTTTAACGTAAGTATAAGCTAAATGTTGTCTTGCCTTTGTAGTCAGATTTAAGTTAAAAATTTAACCTTATAGCCACAATTGGTTCCAATTTTAGGTATAATTAACGTTAATTTTACTGTCCTACTTGCCAAACATATGTCTATGACTAAAAGATAAATATTACTTCATAAAACGTCCTGTAAGTTACATTTACTTAAAAATGGAATTAGGTCTTGTCCCTGAAAATAAAAATTACGTTTTGTTGCCTAAATTGGTTCATATAATGTCTGTTTTAAATGTCGTTGTCCTTCTGTTCTAGTATCTAGTTATTCATTTAATTTTATGCTAGAGTATCATAGTTTTAGAGAGTACAAAAGGAAAAATAACTAATGTAATTAAATATTATCGGTACACACCTCAGACTACCATCGAGAAATAAAACATATTCAAAACAACACTGTCCGTTATGCACCAATAACTATTTTGATTTTGAAATCTCCAGGGCATTACGCACCTGAAAGGAAAGCACATACGATAAGCTCGCATCTAGGATTATGGTCCTTGTCCTACAGCGGGGCTATTTTCTTTGTTTGTAATGTTGAGGGTACAGATTAAATGAAACAGCCAGATATTTCTCCCAAATAGATTGTTCTATTCTCCTTGAACCTGTTAAACCTGATCAGGGAAATATTACTAATTTAGTTCTAAATTAACTTTTAAACCAGAATAGACTTTTCAATTTTCTTGAGACTACAAATTTATTTTTACCTAAACAGGTTCCATTTAACTTTGAAGTCAATAACATAAGTTTTAATAACTTCGACTTAAGGGAAAACGCTAACGAAGTCAAAATATTGGAAAAGAATACTTTCGAAGTAATGCGGTTCTACATTCGCCATATTTTGCAACTGATCCCAAAAGGATATTTTTAGAATGGAATTTTCTTTGAAATAAATTTATAGGTCATTTATAAATATTTTTAAAATATATTCAAGCTGAAAATTATATTTTTTTCTTTAACAGCGTAAAATTCTTGAGGCGATTTAAAATTTTCCTAGGCAGAATAGGTATATTTACAATGAAAATTGACTGGCAGTAAAAAATCATGCAAGGAGGAAGGATGGATACATTATTTCTATTATATAATGTACTTCTACTCTTCCATTATAATACACGCTTAGTTTTTAGTTGTGTCTTTGGTGCTTATGACTTATACCTTATAAGTAAATAGTTGTTGTAGATAAAACTATTAGTGGAACTTATTAGTTATTTATGAGAAAGACATACTGCAGTTGAAAGAGGATAACTGGTTAGGTAGGTATTACCTATTAATGACCACAGTGGAACGTAATATTTACGTTTAAGTTACCTGTTCAGAAAAATACGTTCTATTAATAGGTTATCATGACTGGGCGGTCTTATTTAAGATATATTACCGACGTTGTCTCATACCCCACTTACCTATATTTCATGTAAATTTTAAGATAATTAGGTTGGGTTAAACGGACAAATGAGACCTAAATGAGGTCAGCATTACGTAATTCTGACATACGGTGCTGATTGGGTCTGGCTATAATGAATTCTTATCCTTCAGGAAAATATCTCCTCTTTGATAAATAACGAGAAAAAATTTATCAAAGATGTTCTAGTACAAAATCAATACCTTCGTTGATAGAGTTTTCATAAATGTTGAAAATAGGGACAAAGGTACGATAAAACCTGAACGCCACTATACAGCAATAGTTCCTTATGTAGAAGGACTATCGGAGAAGCTAAACTGTCGTATAGGTGACTAATTTGATGTTAGGACGGTATTTCAAACGAGGAACACTTTAAGATCTATTTTAACAAAAACAAATCCGACAAACAGGGAGCAGAATTCAAAAAACTGTATTTACAATATCCTGTGCGAATGTGATAAATGTTATGTGGATGAGTCATCCAGACCTTTCAGTGTGAGGTTGGCTGAGCACATGAATTACATTAGAAAGAATAAAATTCAGAAATCAAAGCTTTGTGAGTATGCTTGGGAAAACGGACATAGAATGAACTGGGACTCGGCAAAAATTTTAACAAAGGAGGCAGATAACAAAAAAAGAAAAATTAATGAATCAGCAATAATCTTATTAAATGAAGATAAATGCGTATCGAATTGTTCTGTAGATATTTGTACAACCTGGCTACCAATGTTAAAAGAAGAACTTAACAAACTCAACATTATCTAACAGAAAATATCATCAGTTCTGTGTAAGTAGTAAGTATATATGGAAATAAGATAAACAGAATCTTAAAGCTGTTTATTTGACATACACAGCAAATAAGAGTTTTTCGAAAAAAGGGACCACTTTCCGAAACGTCAGCAAAATCATTATTTCTGTGTTTATTCCGATTTATATTATTTGTAAAATAACCTCTGACCGTTTCTTTGACGTAAACGTCACAGGTGCAGGGGCTTTTTCCCAATAATTCTATTATTTTGTAGATTCGGTTATTTATTTTTGAAGAGGTGGTAGAAAACCCAAATAAAAGGAAAAAATTTTCAATATATTATTAAACTGTCTTGTGTGCCTTATTTTGAGTCTTTGCTCTCATTTGTATAAGCCCAAAATAGTAAATGTGTTGCAAATAATAAAATCATTACAGCTGTCCATTCCTTGAGAAAGACGGCCTACGTTTCGACCCCTGGTAATAAACCGTCTTCACTGATTCTATCTAGGGCCTTTATTATAGTGTTAATAGAGAGAGTGGTGTTTCTACACTTTAAACAGAAACTGGCTCTGGCAAAAAACTCGCTTGCACTAGTTTAAAGTGCAAGTTGCAGCACCGAAGTAGAGGCGTTACATGGAGAGGCCCAAATTAGGTTCTCCTGTGGATATGGATCGAAGTGATCGCAATGCAACAAATTATATTTTACATTCAGGCAAATGATGATTCCCATGTAGTACTGTGCACAAGGTATATGAGATTAGTCCTCTACGAAGCCGATATTTATTGTGTTTCCAATAATGTTTTCGACCATATTTTAAAATAAAGCATCTGTTTTGGTCATATTTTATTGCAGTTCCTAAATATCCATTATGGAAGACCTTCATTATATTTGGACGGATACGATTTTACGTATTTTTGGTGGACTCTATACCATAAACACGCAACACTACTGCATCACTTAGATATATTTTTACCTTGTATTCAATCTGTAGGTTTGGATAACTTTATCCCTTAATTATACATTTTAGGCGCGGTTAGACTTAGATGGGTGACTGTTTCAAGGAAGACCACGTCCTCGCCTCATATCTTCCAGCGGTTTGTATATTAGTGTATGCACAGATGCTATGCAATCTTAGGCGATGGTTGTGTAGGTGATATATCATCCTTCGGGGGATGTAAAGGTCGGTCCCTTGTCTATTAAATGTTAGGCAAGTAAAAGATCCCTACGCTTCGAAAGAGAAAAGGTTCGGAAAAATTCCTGGTTTGGGGTAGCTCGTCTACAGGCGTCGGTGTTAGGTCGCAGTAGCGGAAATAGGCCGACGTTAAATAAATGTGAAAAAAATTATACATTTGCCGTTTTATGTGATTACTTTGTTGAGAGGCAAATATATTTAACTCTTACGTTCGAATCTCGGTTGCACTACTGTCACTTTTTCAAATAATAGATTAATCTTAATATATTAAATTTCTCAGTATCTGAACGTTGTCTTTAGATGTTCTGTATATACAAGGTTATTTGAGAAGTGACGTTTTTTTCCAGTGTTAAGTTACTTTCTAATGAATGCTTTGGTTGAGATTGACTAGCTTTTAAATCCCCGTTTTATTAATGAAACTTTTAAAAATAATTAAATTTAAATTGGTATATTTCGCTTTAACAATAGAAAATGTGTAGGGCTTCGTTCAAATTCCAACTTAATCAAACAAACTAGAACTCAAATCAATCATTTTCGCCACCGGTGCACAATGCATAATAAAATTTTAATTGTTTATTCATTAACTCGAATTTTGAAAATATTTTCTTTGTTTAAATACATGTAGAGCAATCAGTTAATTTTAGCACAGAGGTTATTTATATGCTCGAATTCCGACTGTCAAATTAGAAAAGCACGTCCAATGTTTCCAAAAATATTTATGGCGAATATTTGTATTAGGTTCCATTTAGTTACAAAATTTGTTCGATTGGCAACGTAATTTTACTTTTTATATATCTAATGCAACTTGATATAATATATTCGGCGTAGACACTTCAAATGCTCGTATCATTTTGATTAAAAAAATATACTCTACGATAGAAGGTATGCTTTCCGCTGTATATATTTACAGTATATGTAAGTAAGTAAGTAAGTAAGTAAACATTTATTTCCCACCATTATTATAATAAGTACAATCGATTATGAAATAAACTTAATTTATAGTGCAATAATAAATAAACCTACCTAAAGGTGTAGGGAAAGGCATAGTTTTGGTAACAGTTGATAATTAAATATATTTAATATGCTAAAGGGAATAATCCTTAATAATATTTAGTTATAGCTATATATGTTTAGACATGCACATATATATAATGATATATTTACATATGTAGTCATGTACACCTACACATATCCACACACACACACACACACACACACATATACTCCTCTATGCATACATACACAAACATAAACACGCACGAAACATGTTTAAAGCACTTTTTATATATTGATTAGAAAACAATAAATTTTAAAAATCTATGGTAATCTCTTCCAATTTTAAAGTGGAGCTGTAAAATATTCATGTAAGTTGTAGAATACATGCTTATGCAAAATTATTTTTATTTTGCGTTTAAAAGCTTTGCAGTTCAATGATTTTAGGTTTGCAGGGAGTTTATTGTAAATTTTTATTCCGGAATATAAGGGACCTTTCCTAGTTCTGGTGTAATTATATTTTGGTAGCTAGTAATCTTGATGTCTTGTCGGGTAATTGTGAATATTACTTGGTGTATTTAGAGAATCTTTATTTTTGTGAATTAAAATACAGAGTCTGTAAATATATAAATTTGTTAAGGTAAATATTTTAATTTTTTAAAAATAATTTCTACAAGACTCTCTAGGGGACAAATCTGCTGCTTGGAGTTGCTAGCCCCACCCCAAAATACAATTCCATATTGTAGCAAACTCTGAAAGTAGGCGAAGTACACTATTTTTGCTAAATCAAAATCAACATTTTTTAAAAATAGTTAATATAGCTTTGCTTAATTTCGCTTTCAAAATATTACACCATTGATTGTTACTATATTTTTTATTGTCCGGGTATTTTAGTTGAGTAGCCTCAGTATTTATCATCTATGGATGAAGGTGACGTCAGAGGATAGTTTGTTGTGGCAGTGGGCGTTAACAATTTAGTAAAGTGACTGTTAGAAGATATATGCGTATCATAACTTTGCAATTGTAAATGTTTATTGCTTACGGCTATTGTATGGGAATAAGATGAGATGACAGACTTGTTTGCGATAGTCATGAGGCTTAGACTAGTTACTAATTTCGATAGTATTGCTACAATCAGCTGTAAGATGAAAAAAATAGGAAGAGCTAAAAGTTTAGCTACTCAGATGATTTACGACACGCGCCTGCGTGTCGCGTCGTAAACTTCACCCTTGTGAATAGCATTCTTCGTTATATGCTCGTTGAATAATATACTATTGCTGTTTTAAGTGTTTAGTGAGATTTGCTGTGACATTCATTTCGTTATTAGCTACTGACGTTTAACACACCTACAAATGAGACAGTACGGATGGTCCATTCCCTGTCCAGGATTCTGTATCCGATCATGGTTGGGGGTAGCAGATTTAACCGGAAATAAAAAATTGTTGTGACTAATGGTAGTGAGGCTGTCTATCACATACGAGGCACCGTTTTGGTGCAGCACATTGGCTACGACATTTGTAAAGACTAAAAGTGCTAGAGCACAAATGTATGCACCACATATCAAATTCTGGAAGGTACACCTCACTCAGAGACTATACGCACTTTGCCACGACATAACCCCAATAGCGGATTACGTCCAGGAAATCCCTCAGCAATTCTATACCTTCAAACTGGGCGATAGAAACATAATACAAATTAGGTAGCATAATGCCCCATTTCGGATTAAACACACCCTATCGTACTAGACGTTACCGATCTTCGGTAACCTCTGTAGCCAAACTTCAACAACTATAACCCTCTTCCTTTATGTTTATTTCTTTTTGTTATGTTTCTGAGAAAGAAATTCATTAACTCTACTTTGTTATCATGCCATAGAGTTAACAATTCCAAAAATTTAGGATAATCAACCGAAATTAAGAAATTCTGTATCAAAACATTATTTAAGTGTAATTAGTATTTCAAAAACATTTACTTACAAATAATCAAGGTCATAAATTTTACTCAGCCAAAAATTTAAACTGTAAAAAATTTCCATAGAACCTAATTTCCATATTATCACATTTTCAGTTTAAGATTCTACTTAATTTTCTTCATTTAAATTTCAGTATTAAATTACATGTAAGCGACTGTACTAGCTCGACGTTTATCATTTCTAACAGAGCATCCATATGCTCACATTAAGGCTTCCATTACAGTTGAAACAAAAGACCTTAAAATTCGTGCGGATCGGGCGGGACACAACAGACGAAAAATGAAAACGTTTCGGCTGAACTACTGGTTTGAGTTTGTGAACTAGTCTGACTATGAGTATATAAGCAAAGGGAAGCGCAAACGGACAATGCTTTTGATCAGTGCATCGAACGTGTCAGTCGCGAGACAAAACTTCTTTGAATTTCAAATACACCATTTAATCAGTTCTTCTAAAATAAAAGTGAAATTTTGCGTTTAACGTTTAAACCAAAATTGCTTTCAAAGTTTTCACTCTTTAATCTTCAAGCTACGAATTTTATAGCAAGCTCTACGTAAAACTTCTGCTGCCATACAGTTATTAATCAAAAACTCTGTTATTTTCAGCGTTAAATATTTCTAAACCATATTTCTTTAAAAATACAAGTGAAAATATCTGGATTATATAAACATTTTAGTTTAGTCTTCGATGCCCAGACATTATTTCATATAAGAAGAAAAATTTGATATGCTGGGTGATCAAAAAACCCAAACCGCCTGGAAAAATTATTTCAATCAAAAGGGTGCACGAATAGGATCTCGAAAGACTTAAGTTCCTCAACTTTTTTTATTTCATTAACAAAAGGGTTGTGTTCACAAAAATGTACATGTCCTTGCCCCACACCTTTCAGCGGCTTGTATGTGTGTATGCGCGGAAGCCATGCAATATTAGACAATGATTATGTAGTGGATATACCTTCTTTCGGAGGAGATGAAAGCTGTCGGTTCCTTGTCTACTAAATATTATGCAAGTAATAGATCCCTACCCTTTGAAAGAGAGGAGGTTCGACAAAATTCTCGGTTGGAGGTAGCTCGTTTACAGACGCCTCAGTAGCTGACATAGGTCGACGTTAAATAAGTGTTAAGGAAAGACGAAGAATGAGAAACAAAAAATGATTGTTATTATCTACAAGATGTAAAACTAGAAAGTATTTTTTCTGTTTTAACAAAGTATTGTATAGCTTATACAGGGTGTCCCGTAATAACGTGCAAAAAATTTAACTGTAGATCTACAGTCGAAAATTAAGACGGGTTTTCGTATAAAACTTTTCAAAATAACCCTTTCCTATCCAGTTACACCTCACTCCTGGTGACGTTTATCGGATCTGACAGCATTCCTAAAGGATCATCTCCTTGTACTCATTTGTCAATTTTATATTTTTGGCCGGTTTTACTTCACGGCCGCACATGTCCTCATGTATTACTTGATCACCATCAATATTTGAAATATGTAACTATCTAGTGACGTTTTCATTTGTTTTCGTCAGCTTAGTAGCCTTCTTGCAAAATTTTGCCCATGTATCCAGTAATTTATATGAAACAATTTTTAAAATATATTTTTTTAATTTTTGAAACAGATGCCTAACAAATGTTGTGTGCACCTTGATCAAATGATCTTTCTCGGCCGAAGTCGAAGTTTGCGGTCGAGGCACAGCCGAGGCCAAGCAAACTCTTGTATTATTAATGTACAGATACTGTTGACCATTTATACATTTCTGTTTTTTCATTATTGAGTTTTAATTTATTTGCACATAACTATCTATATGTATATATATATATATATATATATATATTGCTATGTTATTTTTATACTAATCAAACTTATTAAATTAAGTTAAACCTGTTTATTCCCCATAGACAAAACTCAAAATTAAAAAAATTATGATCAAATTAAATTTCTTACCTTAGATCCAAAAGTGTCAATTCTATAAATTTATGCCAAATACTTTACTCTTTTTCTCAGGAGCAGGTTCAGGTTTAAGTTATCTGTTTTTTCAAAAATTTTGTTAAAGTAAAATTTTGAATCTAATAATAATATAATCTATTTATTTTCCCTTTTTGATATTTATGATTGAATATAATAACTATTTTTAATAAATAAATATATTATGGCCACTTCTTTCTTCTCAATTCCAATTTTATCATTCGATTTCAACCTCTCTTCTTCAATATGACTTTTTTCCTTCTCAGTTTTTTCTAAAAAAAATTCTCCATCCTCTCTCTCTTGTTTTTTTTTTCCGTTCCTTCCCAACCAAATTCCATCTTTTGTTTTCACTTTTATTTTTAACCGCCTCTATCATTTGTGGTTGTTATCATATCATAACCCCAAATATCAAAAATTTACAAACAAAATAGATACCCATCAAATTTTGATCTGTTAACATAACCTAAAACTTAAACCTCCTTGTCTTTATTTTGAGCAAACATTATAACTTTAAAAATTAAAATTACTAATTTAAAATATCACGATGACTTTATTGTCATAAAACATTGTAACTCTAAAATTAAAAATTACTAACTTGGATATCAGAAATTAAAATCTTCTTGATAACCTCATTAAAAACTATTTTCAACAAATACTAACATAATAAATTTTAATTTCACAAAACTTAAATTTTTTTAACATTTTAACCTTTCGGATCTTTAGATAATTTAAACAAATTTTGAAACCATCTAAAAAAAACAAACAAGCAAATGACAACAAACATGCAATTTTAATAATCGCTTGAAAAACTAAATTTTTTAAATTTTTTAATACATAGTTATTTTGGCCCAATATTAACTTTATTTTATTAAGAAAATTTGATTCATCTGATAACTTTACAAATTGAAAATATGACAATATATATAATATGGATAAAAGTGGCCCCAACACAGTACCCTGCGGTACTCCATATGAGCTAGGGACTTTAATAGATGTCCTACTGTTCACTTTGTTCTTATCGTACCTATCTTCTAAATAACTTTCAATCCATTTTAAGGCTGTTTCTGTCACACCATACTCACTTAATTTTTTAAGTAACCTACATCTATCAATAGTTTCAAATGTTCGCTTTAGATCTACAAACACTTTCAATACTACACTACTTTACTATACTTAACTACCTCTTCAAATGCATTCTTCAAATTCATCATTCGTCATTTTGAATTTTACCTATTTTAAAATTATGCCAATAAATTGAAAAAAAAAACCTGTAATTTTAGCTAACTACTGATTTCTGCCGCATAAAGATTGAATAGTTGAAAATTATTAGAGGAAAAACGAACAACTCCGTTTTGTTTCGTTCGTATTGTATGTACAAAATTATTGCTTTTTCCCAGCTTTATATAACTTATCTACATAGACTATATACAATACAAGTTTCATTTGTAAAGAACTCCCAGTTTTGCGATATTAAGAAGTTACTAGCTATTAAAACATTTGCTGTTCTTTAAAACGTTTCGCAAATCATGGCAAATCAAGCGATAAGATACCCTTATTTTAGTATGGAGTCTAACATATTTTACTGCTTCTAACTTATTTGTTCTCTATTTAAAAATAGTTTGGATAGCTTTAATTAACCTGATATTTGAAAAGCCGATTACTGTATTATTTGCTTAATGTTTAGAACCCCTTTTCTCTTGATCATGTCAAGTAATATTTATTAACCCTTGAACTGCTATTTGTTGATATGCTCGCAAAAATTTTGCCAGCCCCTGCTGCTCTGGACTAGTATATTCACTTGTCTGTAGTTATTTAAATTTTAATGTAGAGATATCTCGAACTCGATTTATATCTTATGCAGAACTAAACAGGGGCTGTATGGCGACATTTAGGTGGCGTCAAGAACAGTTAACGACGTGATGATGAGTTAGTGGGTGAACAAATTGATTCCAAACAGCTCAAGCACAGAATGTAAAGATAGTTATTTTTTAAATATGTCCAATACTTTTTTTAAATTAAAGTTCAATATCGGTTTAACCTTCCATGTATTTACTAATCTGAGAGAAAAGGTATATATGCAGAATATAATCTCCTCGAGCACAATATCCACTGTGTCCAATACAACAATCATAGAGGCAGACTGTCCAACAATGCTGAAGACGAGTATTTTGGCATGCCCCTCAACGGGGTGTGCCAAAAAATGGCTTTTAATTTTTAACTCAAAATGACGTAATCGGAAAAAGATGAAATTTGACACATCTCGGTTATTCATCAAAAGGCATCTAACGAAATTATTTCATCCACCTAACGTGTACACAAAGAGATGAAATTAACTACCCTTCCTGAAATTTTGTAAATATCTTTCTGCCTGCTATTTTTTTTTCAATTAAAAAAATAACTAGACATTATGATTCATTTAGAAAATTTTCTCTTGAAAAATTTCGTAAAATCGACCATTTTCTTCTCTTCTCTTTGTAGGAGAGGAGCACATAACAATATACCGACTAGCCAAAATCTACCGTTTGACCAGGTTAATATGGTAAAGTTAATATTTCGAGTTCTTAACCAGAAAGAGGAAGAGATTTACAATTATTTGAGCATTCTTATATACATCGATTTCACAAAAATTAATCAATAGTGAATAAACTTTACTGTTTGACAGACAGAACAGTTACCAATTTTTAGTTTTAAAATAAATCGATATTATGAAATTTTGGCCGTTAGAAGTCCTCATATTATTATTTTATAATAATTTTTAGCCATTAAATTCCTAACAATAATTTATACTTATCAAATTTACAGTACATATTTTTATTTAAATAGTTCCTCATTTTTCTCAAATTAAATTACTGGCATCTTTTGATGGAAACTGTAGCTTGTAGTTTTCTAAAATTCTTTGTGTACTGTAAATCTTTAATGGCACCTGTTGGTGAACAGCGTAACTATTTAATGCGGGATTTCAGTCGCGATTCTTGATGGATTAGCAATCTCTAATTTTAGAGTGCTACAACTTATAAGTTTTTAAATAGCACATTGGTGACTAGGGCTGTGGATCTTTCCTTCAGATTGCTAAATATCTTTGTAATCCGTCATACTCCACACATTTGTTTGATGTAGCCAAAAATGTGTGCGAATATGCATCTCTAATGTTTTGATATATTTATCTTCCAGTTAAACAATATTGTGTTTCGTTCTCATGACAAGAGTAGAAAATGCTTTCAGCGCTGTTTGAACTGTGTCCGAAATTCCAATTTGCTGTAAAAGACAAATTGGTATGCACCCAAGCCCACCAATATTGACTAGACACTTTAAATTGTAACTCATTAGTTCTTTAACAACCGCACATATTTTACAAAATTTACGAGACCCAATATATATTACAAAATGGAAAATACAATTTTGGACGTTGGTTAAGGTTGTTTTGTTTAGTATGCATGATACAGTTTAAAATATAATTAAAAATTAATTGAGTTCACTATATTTTACTTTATTTAAACAATATTTTAAAACAATAATAATAAAAGTGTTGTAAAGTAAAAATATACCCACTACGACAGTCTAGTACTCCACTATTTCCTATGAAAGGAAATCGATTCATTGCCCCCAATCAAGGTGCACAATGTGCATTTCTAAATCAATTGAAAATAATGTCCTATAACTTCCGACATACTACGTCCTCAATCGGAAAACGCAAAATAAAATCTGATTGCAATAAGCCTCCAGCAGGCAGATTTCCAGTGCAGTGTTGCTGTGCATCGCCAGCCCTAGACTAGTTTCGAGCTTGTTAGGTTTCATCATACGACATATTTTGAAAGAATCATTTTGCTGTAGGTCTGCAACACATTATTTTAAACTATAAGAGTTAGTTATATGAAAATTGTTTAGTTTATAAATTTTGTACGTGGCCGTATATTTATGGGCTTCATAAGGTATGTATTTTATTAATACTTCGTTCTAATATTTTAATGATACCCAATTAAACATCGTCAGTCACATACATACCAAATTAATTTTTTTTGAGTAAAACATATAGAGAGACAATTTAAAACGAATTCGATAAAGAATCTGAGTGTGGAAGTCTACGAAATTAGTTCACGTATCTTTTATCGATTCAGTATATAGTTTAATTTATCAATCAGAGTCACTGTCACAGTATTCCCATGCAGCACTGAGGATGTCGAACGTCTGCTCTTTGTGCTATCCTTTTCGTGTCTAGTTATTTCATTTTCCTCAACTAAATAGAAGACCCATCGCTCTAATGAAGAAAAGAATAGAAATACATATGTATTTTTTTAATACATTTATTTAACGTCGGCCTATTTCCACTACTGAAGCCTAACACCGACGCCTGTAGATGAGCTACCCCCAACCGGGAATTTAGCCGAACCTCTTCTCTTAAGAAGAGTAGGGATATTTTACTTGCCTAACATTTAATAGACAAGGGACTGACGGCTTTACATCCCCTCCGAAGGATGGTATATCCCCTATACAACTCTCACCTAAGGTTGTATAGCCTCTGCGCATACACTGATATACAAGCTGCTGGAAGATATATGAGGCGAGGACGCAGTCTTCGTTGTGAACACCTACACGCCTTTTTCGGTGGAAAAAATAAGATATTTTTTCATAGAACATTAAAGCTGGGACTCCTGATGTGGCCGTAGATGTATTTTATTTGTTTCGTTTCTAAAGTTCGGGGGGGTTGCCTTAAAACTGCCGGATAGGGTCAAAAGCTACACCCTGTGTATAACCAGAATGGTTGGATCACTTTTTGTTTAAAGAATTTATTAACCTCTCCACAATAAAATTGTGAGAGGTTACTAAAATTGGTTAAAAAACGAAAATTGAGATAACATCAAATCTTTACGTTTTGAGGTCTTAGGAACCCAAAAAAGTAGTTTTTGAAAAATGTCTGTGTGTGTGTATGAGTGTTAGCACGATAGCGCCGAAACTACTGAACTGATTTGAATTAAACTTTGCATGTGCGTTTCTTTAGTGCCCCAGAAGATCTGAAAAGGTTTTGGTTGAAATCGGATTACGTTTAGTGCCATTTTGACTTTCAATTTGCAATGGAACCATCGAAAAGCAGTTAAAATTCTGATTTCAACGATATATCACACTTCCACTCTTTCGATTTGGTTTCCGTGAAAAAAATTAAAAACAAAGCAAATATGGCATAGATCACATTTCGCATGATATGATCGATGCGCGTAGCCGTTACGTCGTGATACTCGTCACATCACGTGTGAGCGTTTCTTCACTGCTCTAGAAGTAGAGCGGATCACGTTTTGCCGTTTTTAAATATATCTACAGACATATCGGAGAATTAAACTAAAAATATTCCTCTAAAATCTAGTAAAATCACTGAAATGCTAATGTTTCATTTAACAAAGACAGTCGCGAGCGATCGGATTGCAATGAGCAAATTTTGAAGATTGTCAGTGTCATCGTTTGTCATCCTATAACATTGGTGTCATGTCATGTTAATAAGATTTCAGCATATTTGTAACTTTTAGTGGATTGTCACAAACTTTAAAGGTAGATGTAACAATATCAATATCATATGCTTTCTGTACCTTCGTTGGTGAATTTATTATAGATTATCACTTTGCCAATTTTCAGTTTGTTGCTTTACAAATCTGTAGTATTTAGGATAACTAGACTTTCTTAGTCGTTCAAGTGATGTTAAAGTTGTTAATATCCTAATAGTATATTACTCAATGAGCGATCATCAGTTCTATGTTCTGTGTAAGTAGTAAGTATCTATGGAAATAACAGAAACAGAATCTTAAAGCTGTGTATTTGACATACACAGCAAAATAAGAGTTCTTCAAAAAATAGCTTTGAAAACGGAAAGAGATTACTTTCCGAAACGTCAGCAAAATACATTATTTTTGTGTTTATTCCGATTTATATTATTTGCAAAACATAACCTCTGACTTTTCCTTTGGCGTAAACGTCACGGGCGCAGAGGCTTTTTTTTTCCAATAATTCTATTATTTTGTAGATTCGGTGATTTGTTTTGAAGAGGATAATAGTACATGTGGTAGAAAACCCAAATAATAGGAAAGAATATGAGCGATAATGTAATTAATAACTCATAGATGATTGTAAATTCATTAAGTTGAGGGTTCTTTTAATGCCCCAGAAGATTTGAAAAGGTTTTGGATGAAATCGGATTACGTTTAGTGCCGTTTTGTCACACAATTTAATGCTCTTTTCGGCTTCAAAGATCCACCGAGTGGGGAGGTTCCAGCCGCTTCCAGTAGCTGCCGATTTTAACAATATTTTTTCATTTAATTTTTTAGCAAATTTGAAAGGCAGGACCGAGAGTAACACCCTGTACATCAAATAACTACACTTTGTTTTTTAAAACGAATTTACAAAATTTATTTAATCACTTTGAACAGAGTTTCGAACGTAATTATTTTTAGGTAACTTTTCGACAATGGAATTTCGACTGGAGAAGTTTCGTTTAATTGTTTTTTAATTTATTTAAACGTTTTTTAATTCTGGAAAAATGTATTTTTAATTTTATTTAAGCGCGAAGGAAGATTTTTATTTAAAAAATTAACACTCTTTTTTACAAGGTTTTGGCCTTGGAAGTAGCGCGGGCACTGTATTAAGTCACGGGTAACACCGAAGGAACTAACTTGATTTGAGCTCTTGGAGCTCGATTATTTATACTATAACCACCGTTGCATTTTTCGTGCCCCGTGAGTCAGGCACGAACGTTTTTACCTCCTATTTAGAGCTGGATTTGGAACCATGCAATTTGGATCGGCACGATTGCGTAATACTGCTCAGCATTGCGCAATATTTTTGCAAAAAATTGAAATTTCGAAATAAAAATAGTATGGAAAAATCGGCACTGAAAAGGAGAATTTTTTGATATAAAAATGAAATTTGGATCTATTCGGGTTTAGAAGTTAGTCTTATGACCCCGTAAAGTCGAAACGAAGGTCCGACGTTTTGCGGTTGCAAGATATGAATAAGATATAAGAATTTTCCCGATAGGTGCGAGGTGAATAATAAGATATATGTAAATGTTCCCGATAAACGTGGAACGAAAATAAGATAAGATATTGGTTGCAAAGAGAATGCCGATATGGTATACGAGAGGTGATTGAAAAGTAGTGAAATTTGAAATGAGAAGCGGGTGGTAGAATTTGATGAATCGAGTTGGAATGTGGTTGTTAGAAGTACGGAGAGTAGTTTAATGTATACGAGGGATGGTTGAAAAGTAGTGAAATTTAAAATGCAGAATCTGTGTATGGAAGAGTAACGAATCGAGATAAAATGTTGTGACTATGGGTATGAATAGCGGTTTTGATGAATTTTAAGATTATTGGGATCTGGTATTTTTAAGATAGATTTTTGAATGGGTTCGAGTCATGAAATGGTGAATTTGAGTGTTTGGTTGTACTTGACAGTGAACGCATGTTACTTGAGAATTATCGATTGTACTTGAATTTTTCCAGAATTATTTTTAAAAAACTGTATGTTTTGGCTAGTTTAAGTATTGTAATGAGTTTTTTATTACTTTTGACATAGTGCAATTAAGATTGATTTATTTTCGAAGTTTTGAAATTTTTTATAGTGCCGATAGAAGAGAAGCACTATAACAGTTGTGAACACGAAAAAGCCCTCTCGCTGTGGAAAATAAAAAATTGTTGCAGAGGGGGGTTAGAGCTGAGACCCTAGAGGGCATTCGTGCACTTATTTTTGATGTGAGAAGCCTTTTGGTTCGATTTCTGTGGTGATAGATTGGGTCAAATGCTGTATCTTGTGGTCTGGAACCATTGTAGCACTTTGGTTTTAATTTTATTTTTATTTAACACTGTGTAGTCTTTTGAGTTCTGACAGGGTCAACGGCTACACCCTGTATATGGTATTCTTGAAAAACAACACTTGGTTTAAAACGGAACGAACAATTATTTTATTTAAGGTTTTTCTGAAAAGAGTTTGAAAATAAAGGGTAATTTAATTTAACAAAATTTTCTTCTTTAATAGATAACTATTCGACAGCATAAATTCTGGCTGTGGGATTTAGCAAAATGTTTATTAAATAGTTTGTCTTGATTTATCTGAAAAAATTCACTTTTGTTTAAAACTGTGTGGGATGTGAAGGCGAAATAAAATGGGGCCACTTAAGACGAAAATATTAAAATTAAATAGGGGCCACTTAAGGCGAACATAAAAAATTAAACGGGGCCACTTAAGACGATGAGGAACCAAAACTAAATGGGGCCAGTTAAGGCGATTTCCTAAAACTACTCTTTTTAACCAGGTTTCGACCTGGGAGTTAGTAGACTTAAAATCACTTTTAAATAACTTTTTCCACTAAATCACTTCGGGAATACTAAACATAGGAGTCACCGTCAAAACTGAACTTCCACGGGTAGGCTGTGCTCGGGTATTTATATGTTTGGAAAAGTTTCGTTTATTGCGCCCCATCGAGTCTCGCATCCCGTTTTAAAACGACTGGAAAAGCTGGAAAACGCTCCGTGCGGGCGAGGATGAGTCATAGATTGCAACGCATTGCACAATACTTGGAGATTTAAGATTTCGAAAATAAAAATTATATAGAAAAATCGGCAATGAAAAGAGGAATTTTTTGAAATAAGAACGAAGTATGAATCTATTTTTGTTTGGAAGTTATTAACGTTTGTTTGATTAAAGCTTAAAGGACCCCGTAAAGTATTAACGGAGGTCCGATGTTTACGAGTTGAAATGAAATGAGAATGTTCCCGATAGGTGCGTTGTGTCTGGAAATAAGATATCAAAATGTGCCTAACGGGTACGGGGGTAAATTGAACCGAGATATTATATGTCGTATTACGAGGAGCGCTGAAAAATGGTGAAAATTAAAATAGTAATCGGGTTACAAGAAATTGATGAAATTAAATTAGAAGTTTAAGACTCGAGGCACGGAACGTGGTTTGAAGTATACAGGAGGTGATCAAATAGTAAGAAGAAATAAAAGGCGAAGTAATTGCAAGAAAGTTATGCAATGAGTTTGAATGTTAAGTTTTAACGTAGTTAACGTATACAAAGGGTGGTCAAGTATTTCAATTTTAAAAATGAAATGGTTTATAAAAAATTTACGAATTGAAGTAAGACGTTGAAATTTTTAGGTATAGATAGTGACTTTGGTCATGTTGATGAATATATGGGGCTGTATTTTTAAGTGGCGTTTTTCGTAGTGAATCTGTTATGAATGGACTAGATTGAATGTTTGAAGTTTGATATTAGTGAATTTATGTTATTTTTGAATTGTCGAGCGCTTGTGAATTTTTTCAGATTTATTTGACTTTGACTGTGGTTTTTGGATGCAAATAGTGTCTGGTTGACTTTTTATGTGATTTGCCATGGTGCATGGATTGATATGAGTTTTTGATTATTTTTGTAATTTTTTGTTTTTGGTTCTTAACTGGTAGGGGACACACCCTACAACAGCTTCAACGGTCACCCATCCAACTACTAACCGCGCCTGACGTTGCTTTATATCGCATATCGAAGTATGTACATAGCAAAGACGCTCGCTCCTGATATGTAGTTTTATAATATGTGTGTGTTAATATGTATATCTATAAGACCCCAATTTTCAATTATTTATATGCACATAATATATGTTCTCTTTTAAACGACCGCCCCTTTTTAGCGACCAACATATGATTCCCCAAGGGTGGTCAGTATTGGAAGGTTTTACTGTATAAGAAGAAATACTAAAACTGTTTATAGTAACGTTACTATGTGTATTGCCTCTGCTTGTGTCTCGTGAAAATACTATTTGTAGAGTCTAGTATACTTTAACTTGGCGTGTGTATGTATGAGTTAATACTTCCGTACGATATCATTTTCTCCCATATTGTACACAAAGTTAAAGCAATAGTCCAGAAACATTGTCTACGTGGACAATACTTCTGGATCTTTGTGTACAAGAGAAAATGAAATCGTACGGAAATATTAACTCATACATACACACGCCAAGTTAAAGTATACTAGATATAGTATTAGACAGCAATGCAGTATTTTTATTATTGTTAATATTATCATTATTAAGTTATATAGCAACTTTCTTTAAACGTGGATTTCTAAACAATTTTACTGTGACGTACAAATTTCTTGTTTAGAATATTTTATTCATGATTTGTCAGTTGACTATCACTTATATAAACGTAGCTCAAAATAAGTTATGCTGAACTGTCATAACAATAGTATCCTTAGAATGTGAACCAGGTTCAGCGATAATTAATGGAAACTATTATAATACAAACAGCACTTTTAGTATTGTGGACTTTTACTAAAGCAGAGATATCTTCATATAGAGGAAATATGGAATTAGACAGTAAATCACGTAGGGTATACACAATGAACATAAGTGATAAAGAAAATTGCAAAATAAAATTAGTTAAGTAAGTTACAGGTAATATAATGTTAACATAAATCTTATTAAAATTTTATGTATTAGAATGTAAAATATAGAAACTATTCTGTTAATTGTGTGAAAAACCAAATAAGTTGATTATTATGTATTGTATACCATAAAACCTTATATATTTCCATACATGTAAACATGTCCTTGAAATAAAGTGTTCTATTCTATTGCATACCAGAAGAACAATGAAGGCCAGACATCTAAATGTTTCCATTTTCAATAATATAGTCCACAATTTATCAGATTCTATAATGTTATTATCATTGCTCTCTCGACATGCTATCCTGAATTCAGTTTTTGTTCACTCCTACCCCGTACTTTAACAAAACCTCCTTGCTCTGGAGATATTTACCAAGATATGTGATTTTTAAGTGCAACTTCCTATAACATTGTCAACCACAGCTGCTTTGTTACGTTTTGCCAGATGTTTTATCGACTTTTTACATTTCTATATTTGTGTAAGCGCATTTAAAATCATATATATAATTTTAGTAATTAGGATCTACTACCGAGTAATTTAATATATTTCGAAACAACCGTAATAACACAATTTGTAATAAATTTGTTAGTTGTGGTGCATGCGCCGGGGTTATTCGAATTTTGTTTATACGTACAATCTTAACGATTTTCTTGTGCGAATTGCTACACTGAATAATTTTTCACCTTTATTCGATGATACATGAATTAGTGCTTTTTATATATATAGCTCTTGGTATCTCGAAGCATAGAAATTCTGCAATGATCAGGTTTTAGAATGAATTTGAATAATTTATGACAATTTCGATGATAAAGTCATATCAATTAGCTAACTAGGAATAATATAAATAACTTAAGTAATGAAATAATGTGGAGAAAAGATAACATTTCTGGGTTATGTGAGCAGTATTGGAGTAACAAGTTCAAATTTAATTATAGTGAAAGAATTTTTACAATCCGATTATTCTGGGAAAATATGTGTTATATCTTTCGGAGAATGACACCGCTTACTCGATTCCCGAGATACGTAGTGCAACATGTGCGGAAACTGTGGTAGAAGGCGCACAAGGCGGGCTTTCGCCTCATTTGGCGTCGGAATATATTCCTATAGTGCACAGAAACGTAATAAAATGACCTAACTGCCTTTAAAATTGGGACGATCATTCAAGTATTTGAAAACGTCAGGAACTGCTAAGAACTGCTGCTATAAAATCAAGCACATCCGTTTGCTGAGGGTTTTGAACTAGAGCAAGTATTTCGTTGGATTTAAATGTTCCGCAAGAGAGTCTTAAGTATAGTATTTTCCCATTTTTAATTTATTACTATCACAATCCGGAATAATCTAAGATGTTTGAAGCTGTTTTTAAAACTATAAGTACGTGTTGTTAATTCTTCAATGATTTGGTTAAAAATATATAGTAGCTTTATCGGAATAACCACAATTCAATGGGAAATTTTGTAGCAAATACATTGATAGTATGTGTTTAAGCAAATGTGTTCGAATTTATAGTAGTAGTTTCTTACCTTTTTAACGGATGACTCGCTGTACGTCCGATATTTATAGCCAGAACAATTGGATCTTAAAAATTAAATGTATACTCTCCATACAATATTGCCCATAAAAAATGCTCAGTAGTTTTAGAAACAAAAAATATACCTAGATGCAAAATTTCTTCCCATAATGTTTCAGCACTCCTTCGCGTTTTATTTTTTCTCAAAATATAACTAATTGAATATGTCTCCATCATAACTCAGATAGAACATAATATTGACTGGACCATGGTTCAATATTGGATCAATATAGATACATTGAAAATGTAAAAAATATATTGGCTAATATTAATTAATACTGGTATAAAAAAATATTGGTATGCCTACGTTGTCAATATATTGTTTCAACTCATTCCAATCCAGATGTACGCAGATAATATTGATAAATATCTATATCTAATAGATGGCTTTCCTTGCAATACACTTGTGCAAATGTACAATTTCTGGCTTAGGGGCTCTAGCTAGGTGCATGAGCAGTGCGATTCAATAATAACAAAGAGAAATTAATTGTGGTGATGCTCACTTAATCTATACTAACAAAGACCCAAGATGTCTTTAGTAATTTACAGATTATACCTACCATACATATACACAGGTGTGCTGGTGGTTTTACTACAATCACTTCTAGATTTTGTTATTGAGGTTCTTAAAATAATATTCATTACTCAATTGTGCTTTGTGAGAATTACAAGAAATGGCTTTACCATTTTTGGGCATTAAACCAGTATTGGTTTAATATTAGTTTTCTACCTGGGAATCGTCATGTATTATTCAATTTCCGTCTATTTGGACTATTTGGAATATGTTCAAGTAATATATAGCAATAAAATGAGTGGAATTAATATACCTTATCCTTGCCGAGCATGCCTCTACAATCGATGCTACTGATATAAAATTATTGGTAGTACTACAGATAGATGAAATATTTGTAAGAATTGTGCTATTGACTGATAGAAGCATGTAACCTAGGGCACATATACTACATATGTGTAGGTTTAATTTTGGCTATGAGGCTATCGCAGATTTCCGCCATTACGGTAACGACGCACAGTCAAAATAACGGCCTTGAAAATAGATTTATCTGCGCCTCCGTATTATTATTTGATGGTGTTAAGGCAGTATTGTATGAGATTTTGCATGAGTTGATGTTCATAAAGGGTTCGCATTTAATTCGTACTTGAAGAGCTCATCCAATCACAGCCAGTATTCTATATTTACTCATGCATCAGACTTACATTGACTTCAACCAACACATCAAGGATAGCAGTCAAGTTAAGCCATTTGAAGTGTGGTGTAAAGAAGAATTGATGTATGTGCCCAATTTGACATATCTCTGTAGAATATTACATATTAACGTAATATGAGTGAAATAATGTCGACAATTATTATTTCTTTTTTTGTTTTGATTTACGGTTCTGAGATATTTTGTTAGAAAAATATATTATAAATTTTCAGAATATAACTATAACAATATTTTATCGAACTTCCTCCAACATATTCCTTATAATTAAATATAAAGATTTCTAACTATACTCTTCTTATATTTAAACCAATAGAGAGCTTATGTATTGTTGCATGTAAATCTTTCACTGAGAACATTGAAGTGAAACATTTATTTAACCACTATTTAACTTTAACTATTTATGACATGTCTTCTTGGTTACTAAAAAATCAAACTACAATATATTAAAAATAATCGTATTTTTAGTATTTTCTACATTCAAGAGAAAGGTTGAAATAAACATCTTACAAAATAAAATATTCCGTATGTTGGACAGCAAACAACTATTTATAAGTTCCGTATCTACTGACCCTAATATTTGTTTAAAACTTTCGTTGAGTTTCAGAAATATTGACCCCATCTCTAAATGATATAGATAAATATTAATTAAAGCGTATTATTGAAAAGCGAAAAATTCTTTTGCCATGAAATTTAAATAAAATTAATATTAATCTGATTGTTAGTTACAGTGTCATAATTTTAGCTAGAATTGAAATATTGTATGAAAATAGCCGGTAAATTATTGTGAAGATAACTACCGTATAATCTACCCATAGTATGTCAGTAGACGGGTTATTTCACATTATATTATCAAAACAATTATAGCTGACATTTCAATTACGTTGGTTTAATATGATTTTCTCCATATTCTACAAAGTAAATGGTTCCCAATTCTATTAAACCAAATATTTCAGAATAGTAATTATTGTATTAGTGAAATTATTTCTTGTCATTTTAAGAAACATGAAAGTGATACGATTACAAAAAAACAATTACAGAATTCGATTTTTTCAACGTTTTCTCCAAAAATAAAAGAGATAAAAATCCAGAAATAAAACTTTGCATTCTACACATACAACGAAACATTACCAAATATTTTATAAAAATAACGAAATGATGAAATAGTAGTAGTATCTCATCACATTTGTGTTATTGTGACGTCCCTTTTCTCGTACAGTGCGAGAACTAAGGCTGTCACTTTGACACTCGAGCTATCTTACTTGTTACTCGGGCGCCAGTTCAAGTCTGATGTGGTTGAACAATACTACCCAAAAGTCGATGAGCGAGACTGAGCAACTCAGTGAAGACACAGTCAATTCCAATGGGTCAATAAGGGAACTTACACTTTCACAAACACAACAGTAAAACGCAGAAATTTGATAATATTTAAATATATCACAGTAATCCTATGGTTAACAGTCCTAAATAAAACAGAAAATCAAAATTAACACAAATTTATATACAGTGCTTAATGACGTTAATCCTACGGGAATTAAGTATCGGCAGAAAGAGCAAATATTCTTGTCATGAACTCAGTATACTGTGCAAACAAAAGCTTAATTAAATCTGTCCTTTTATTAAGGTTCAGCCCGGAACAAACAATAAGGTGACTATATAAAAAAAGGTGAGAACTCTGTAGGGACACAGGTCCTAAAATACAGGGGGCAAGTAGGAACTTGTAGGGACACAGGTTCTAAATACAAGTAAGGGAACAGCCGGACACAGGTCCCAATGCATGGTAAGTAGGAACTTATAGGTCCTTAAAAATACAAGTAAGGGTAAGAGGTAGTCACAAGTTGAAAATATTAAAGTAAAACATTCGAATAGTTAAATATGAGTTGAAAGCGAATTATATGTAACAAACTTCTGGATGCACAGTATAAAATTTTCAATCATAAAATAAACAGTGAAATTTATATGCTAAATATAAAAATTTCAATCAGTAAATATCAAGTAATAAAATAAATATCAAGAATATTCAAACAGTGTAAAAGTTTCTATCAGAATAACTGCAGTAAAATTTCGGTAACTAAGTATAAAATTATGAATCAGTAAATATGAAATAAATACCAAAAATATTCAGACAGGATAAAAATTTCAATCAGTAAATACGGAATAGTAAATGCACTAGCCAAATATATCTTTAAGTTTTCTTACTCTTTACAATCGTAGCGGTGGACTCTGGGTAGATGGTAGACGTCTGGTAGCTTCGAGAATTGGAACAAATTCTGATTTTTCAGGTCTTTACGGTCAGTTTTATAGCCAGATTCCCACTCAGGGTATCGCGAGGAATCCCACGTGCTTTAGTATCGCGCATGGCCCATTGTATTGAATACAAGCCAGCGAGGACGGCTATATTGAATTATTAAACGTACTGGTAAATTATTATTACGTGCGTTGGTTAGTATAAATAAAGTATTCTGACTTTTGTAATGTATGAAATCGGTTTCAAATAATTATTCTAACCAACTATGAAAAAGAAACGGATTTAATCGGCGACAGATAATTGATTATTGAATTAATTACGTCAAATAATATACAAATATTTGCCGCTTTAGATAAATATTCAGGTATTCAAATAGTGAATATTTTCGAATAATATACAGTAAATCGCTTAAGGCGGTACAGAAAACAAGGAACATAATTATATAGAGTACAATTAAATATAAATTTTATGCAGATTTCCGTAACGAAAAATGCTTCAATACATTATCTTGCATCTTACCTTTTAGAATATAGAAAGTAATCTGAAATCTGAATATCTTCCAGGAAAACTTAATTCATTGATTTTATGTACACACGTTTTACTTACTTTCTTATCATGGTCTCCTCAGAATTTTTCAATTTTCTTATACATTTATATATTTTCGAAAAACTGTGCTTAAATTTAAAATTTAAAGACAAGGGACGGAAATATTTAAATCTTCGGTTTCATATACACGTTTTACTTTATTTTTCATTACGACCTGTCCAAAACTTTTCGACCATCATAATGATTTATTGATGTATTTTAAAAAATCTGTGCTTAAACTAAAAAAAAAATAAGAGTTAGCGAAATTGAACGTTTTTATAGCAATCTTGAATCATTTGCTTTACACTATTTTTTAATAGTTTTTGAAACATAATATCTCTAGAGCCTTGTATGAGGTTATATGAGATTGAAAGTAGGTTTATGAATTTTATTCTTTTTGTGTTCTATCTTTACGTACAACTTTACATAGAATAAATCGATAAAGCATTAAAATTTTATAAATGAAAAATAATGGAGATATACATTTACATATTATCTGATTTAGTTTAATGAAATTTGCTAATTTGCTGAGAAATAATAGAAAATGAAAGACTCAACGTGAAATGTAATAAAATAATTGAGCCTAATCAGCAACATCAAGCAACACACTATAGTAAATTTAAGACGTTCTTATCATATACGATATATAATAAGTTCCTTTCCTACTCTTAATTCAGTCCTTACTTCTCATTAGAAACTATTCTTATATCTCTTTGATCTCCGTCTTTCGTTCTTGCAGTTTTCTTTTACTGTATTATTAAAGCATACACGTCTTTGATGCTACAAATACCTTAATTCAACTTGTTATAATGTGTGTCTCGTATCGAAAAGAACTAGTACTTATTTTCATACGACACACGTCTTACTGCATATTCTGAATTTTACAAGGAATCCAGTAGTATTGTGAATATAAATTCGTAACAGTTCTGTGACACATATACGTTAGAATAATGATGCTGTAAAGTATATCTATATATACTGGTTTGAAAAAAAAATCAATTTGAAAACTTTTGTCGATTTTTTCGTACAAGTTTTGTTTATTATAGCATATTAGAATTAGATGAAGGTATAATAGTATTGCAGACAATATGGTCATTTTATGTCGATATGGGAGAATCTAAAACGTCAAATTTTCTAGTTACTACCTTATTGACTAAACTACCTCCTATACACTGCACATTTTAATAATCCTGTACCACTGATGAGGTGATACAGGTCTGAGAATGGGCGAGTTTTAATGCTTTCTGGGTCTGTTTGTGTTTGGTCGTAAATATTATATCTTCGGCGGGATAGTGCCTCACATTCCTATATAATAATATGGTCTATCCTCTCTGGTACCTTACCACATAATCTGCAGTCAAGGTCGCCATCGAATTTGAAAATTCTGTGCAGGCGTTTCTTAACAGGAAAATGTCCCGTCAAGAGACCTGTCACAATGCTCAACTGTAACCTGTTCTTTGAATGCAGTTCTACAATTCGTTTTGGACATGGTCCTTTAATAAGTGTTTTCCCATGTCGATTACCTGGTGTGTTCCTCCTGTAATGATTGTGTTAATTCCTGACTCCTGATTCCTGATTTAATTACCCCCTAGCTGTGCCTTTGGCAATGTTCAGGACAGGCCCTCGATCATTGAATGAATTAGCTGCTCCTTGTCTAGCAAGTTCATCAGCTTTTTCATTGCCGTCTATTCTGGTATGTCCTGACACTCCGAGTAGTTTGACTCTGTTCCACTCACCCAGAATTGTGAGCTCTTTATGGCAGTTCCACACCAATCTGGAAGACACTTTGTTAGAGGCTAATGCCTTTAGTGCCGCCTGACTGTCCGATGCGATGGAGATCTGCTGGTTCACACATCATCGTTTAACATTCTCACGTATACCTTTAAGTATAGCCGGAATTTCAGTTTTAAATATAGTGGCGTAGAGTCCAAGGGAAAGGCTTATACTTACCCTCGGTCTCACTTCATGTATTCCCGCTCCAGCTCTTAATTCCATCCTAGACCCGTCCGTATAACAGGCGTAATATCTAAGGAGCTCATGTTGACCAATCTCTTCTCTCTCTCCAATAGAAACATTGAAGGGCTTGTTAAACGTAATTTTTGGAACTATGCAGTCTGACCTCATGCTTAATAAAGGATATAGTATAAATGTTGATTGTCATCATATGTCCTGACTTCCTTACATGAAGAGCCAAGTCATGTGAGTTTTGTACCCTGTATGTCCGCATTCTTGCCTCTCCCTGAATCATCACGTTGAGTGGGGGGAAGTTCAATAAGGTCTCCATGGCTGCTGTGGGGGTGCTTTTCATAACACCCGTGATTCCCAAGCAAGTCAGTCCCTGTACCCGGCACAGACTGTTAAGCCGTTGTTGTCTGAGTGGCTTTGAGCCGCCAAACTAAGGCATCGTATGTAATGGAGGGTCTTATTACAGTGGTATAGAGCCAATACATCACACCAGGCTTGAGCACCCATATTTTACCATATAATCGTCTACATGTAGCCAGTGTGGTTACCGATGTATGCATTACCCTGTCACGATGCTGGTTCCAGGTACGTTTAGAGCCTATCATGACCCCAAGATACTTTACCTCCCCCGACATCCTCAGTTGTGTGTCTTGAAGAAACACAGGACCCAATCCCTCCAGGTTTCTCCTTCTAGTAAGTGGAACGATATTGGTCTTTGAGGAACTTACTCTCCATTTCTTGACCATATTCAGGGTCCTTTGTAAACGATCCCTGACTATGTTATTAAACTTTTCCCTTGATATGATGACTATATCGTCAGCATTCCCCTGAACTTCGAACCCCTCATTAGTAAGTTTCACTAATAGATCATCCAACAGGGGGATAGGACACCTCCCTGCGGACAACTTCCTGCAACTAACGCACTTAGAATTTTAGAATTCCACCCATCATGATAGTAAATACTACCATGCCTTTGAGCATGCAGCCAACCCAACTACAACTGGTGTCCTCAACGGCATGCTCTCTTGCAGTTCTAATGATGGAGTTGGAGGTGTTGTCGAATGGCCCTCTATGTTAAGAAAGGCACCCAGTGCCACCTCCTTGTGGTCCAAGGTCATTTCCACCTTCCTGTTTAGATGGTGAAGTGCCGTTTCTGTAGATATGCCTGCTCTGTATGCATATTGCGTATTCACCTTGATGAAGTGGGCTATTGACTAGTACATCATCCCTGATACGTCTGTCAAGCATTTTTTCCATCGTTTCAAGCTGGAATGACATAAGATTTATAGGTCTTAAGGACTTGCCTGCTGAGTGTGGGAGTTTCTCCCCGCCTTTGGTATGAATGGTAAACAACCGAGCGCTAAGCTGACTCTACAAATCATGCATAGCTTTAATGCTAGCAAGTCTAAACCTTGCTGAAGCATTATTGGCCAAATGTCATCCTATCCCGGAGATTTGTATGACTCAAATAAGTTGCAACGGGGATAATACGGGTAACTTACTCTGTAAATACAACTGCGCACTTAAAAGTGTTGCCGTACCAACATACCTATTAAAATCCGAAGCATTAACAAATAATAAAAATTTTATCGCGTGCATGATGCTTTCAGTGTGATGTGCAATCCTTATAATACAGATCAGTCGATCTGCAAATATTGTAGTCGCATTAATAGGCTACCAGACAAACAATACAAAAAGTTACACCTTTAAATTAATAATAGTTGTGGTCCCTATTTTTTTGGATATTGGGGATGTTCCGTATCCTTCTTATACAGCTACCGAGTATAATGCATCTGAAGATATTCTAACATACAAAAAATAGATCTTTAATAAATAATTCCTGAAAACTGTCACTAGCTCTCGGGCTATTACAGAATAGTAATTATAAGTTACACATCACCAACTTTACATATCTTGTTCGACCACTATCCTTTAGAGAAAATTCTCCAGACATATATATTTGCTTTGTGTTTCAGATGGAAGTTCACCCGGTGGTCTCGTGTTTGGAATTCCTCTGACACAGTGTGTGGAAAATGACCGTCTGAGCAGGGCAGCCGCAGGCACTAGTCCTTTCCGGAGTCGGGCAGAATTATCCGGGTCAGCGGAGGAGCCCGCTACTATAGGGCGGCATGGGTCTAGGTCCAGTTTTAGTTCTTTAATTGATAGGACTGAGGAGGTATGCTCATTATTTTGTAATTCTTGTTGAAATTAAAACATTTTATTATTCGGCAACGTGTACCAGAGTTGTACTGTTTAATCAATCTTATTACTTGGATATCATATATTTAATAAATATGTTTAGAGCGTGTTGACTACATGCGTCTATGTTATACAACGTACACCTTGGGACGAACGGTGAGCGCATAGTAAATCCATAATAGTTTTTGTGCAGCATAACTACTAAAAATGAAATTCATAATTTGTTTTTTTAATTGCGCAAAGAAATCATCATAACCAGATTATTTTTAAATTTTCAAAGATAATGAAAAATTGAGCCTTCCATTTTCATTTTATAAATATTTTAAAACTTCAAATTTATTTTCATTTGCTTATTTCACAATTATTACTATTTAATATAACAATTAATAGTTAAAACTACATAGGCATAAGATTAATGTTGAGAGCCTATTAACTGTAGATTCTAAGCAATTCTGGTCGTATTTAAATAATAAAAAGAGTACTACTGGGATACCCGCTAGAATGTATTACAACAGAAAGGAATTCGATAACCCTCAAGACATTGTAAATGCCTTAGTTAAGTCTTTAATAGCGTCTACTTATCCATATTTACAGTCACATCTTCCCAGGTCACAAGTAACTTACCGTCTACTATTTATCAGAGTCAGACATTATAGGAGGCATTAAAAAGCTAACACACAAAGGGACATCGGAACATGCTCAAGTTTCCAGTTTTTTTATCAAAGACTGCGCGACTCCACCCAAACACAAGCGATAGCTTCATGGGATCTTTTTTAATTAATTACCTGTAATTACCTGTACCGAATTTTATCTAATATCACACTGTGAACCTCTACCTTTCCTGAGTATTGGAAATTGGCAAAAGGGTATCCTATTTACAAAATCGGAAACATGGCAAATAGAACAGAGGTATCTCAAGCTTACTTAACTTTGCTAAGGTTCTTGAAGCCTCATCGCATCGATTTATTCTTGGGTAAAGAAATTAATTTCCACTCACCAGCATGCTTTTATGAATAAACGTTCTATAGTAACAAAACCAGATTGTTTAACTCAGTTTGTTTCAGAATCACTAGACAACAGAGCTCAGATCGATGTAGTATACACTTGTCAAAAGTTTTTGAGCGTATAGAGCACAAGTTATTAACTGAAAAGTTAAAGCCTATTGATTTTAGTAATTTATTATTATAGTCGAGTTTAGATTTAAGGTGCACTCAAAGAAGGCAATAAAAACTTTACGATCTCATTAAAATACCGGTAAACAAAAGTAGTTGCGCCCAGGCACGCACTTGAAATAGATCAGCAACTCAGTCGTTCAATTTTAACAGCGCGTTACGGTCTAGTATGTACATTCTAATACATACGAATTTTAAGTTCGTTATTTATAGGTTTTTAATGTGCACCGGCTTGTTTGATGACACCATGCTGCATGGTCCAACGGCGAAAATAATGAAGTCGTAAAGTTTTTGTTGCTTATTTTGAGTGCACCGTGAATCTGAGCTCGACTGTACTATTATTTCTTCTTTATATTATACCTGGAAACCTGGTTACAATACAATCAATATGACATGATTAATGATGATATGTAATGAGAAATTGTTAACAATTTTCTAATATAGATACACTTAGAGCGTTATGTATAATATAATATACGATACCTTTTTTTCAGAACCTATAGCAGAATTTACGTAGTTTCTGGGCTGCATGAAATGCCCTCAGTCACGTATACTTTTAGCTCTTTTATATTAAATTCATTATGGATCTTACCCCATGAGTTTATAACCAATTTCAAATATATCAGTTAGTCTTACCGTTTCTGTTTATGCGGTGCCATCAAACACATCAAGCAATAAATTATTAAAGATATTCACTATATCGTAATTATCTGAGCATAATATGAAGTTAAATGAATAATTGCATAAAATATTGTAAAATTGCTGTAAATTAAAATTATTAAAACTTCACTAAGTGTAATGAACTAGTTTTTTTTATGTTTTTTCTAAGCCGATTCTACAAAAGATTATACAGTGACCAGAAAAATGTATATTCCCTATAATACAATTGGAAAGAGGCAGAGTATCGAAGCATATGACTAAGTCAAGTAGAAATACTGAAGTTGCAGTGATTCGTGTAGGTTGGTACACAATTTGCTTAGGCTCAAAGCTGTCGAGTATTGGTATTAGCTCATGGGCAGCAATATTGTCTAAATCCGAACAGTTTATATTAAATTCTCTAGTGAAAAAAATATGTTGACCCTTCGGTACAAGAGTATTCGGATAAAACACAATTATTGACATAAAAACCTAAAACTGAACAAACAAACTCTAAGATTATATGTCATTAGAAAACATCTCAAAACAACGTCATCGTATAGTAAATTAACAACCCTATTGCAAATGAAAAATTGCTAAAAAATTATCATTTGCGACAAAGTTCATTAAAATGTGATTTTCGTTCAATTTCTCGCACGAAAAGATCTCTATAGCTTGCTCACTTGATATTCTTAATATAAAGTTGCAACTAAAATCACCATCGTAAAATAATAACTTTAATTCATTGTTCGTCTACTTATAATGCAATGTTACGCTTAGAACAAAAGAAGCTATATCGTGAATAAAATAATTTATGAAATGGTATTAATTTAGCCAGCAGTAACTTATCCAGAAATGTGCATGAATTATTCAAGTGGCACTTTAATTTAAATAATTGCGCAAGTCATAAGCGATATAGTGCATGAATGTAATTTTGTGAAATAATTCAATAAAGGAGGAGGAACAATAAGGCCCAAAATCAGCTATTCGTGACATATTTTACTTTTCTTTATGAGTTGACGGGATTAGCTTCAAACTTATTTATAAACATAATTTTTAATGCAATACTCATTTTGTTTGTAGTAACAAATTAAATGAAAATGTTCACAAAAGCTTATCACAGATAAGTGCAAATATACATCTCTCAAAAACACCAATTTCTTACCGTGTGCCCAGATGGATCTATAATTCTCTACTCTCTCTAAAATTGACCTCTGTGATAAATTCGTGCTCTACGAAAATTTGTTTTTTTTATGTGTTTATTTGGACGTCCTGAATAACACTTGGTAGTTACGCCACGATACACCTGGAGGAATTCATGAGAATCGCTTCGGAAAGTCGCGGAAATTCCGGATTCGCGATTAACTCAGTCTTATATAAAAAATGAGTTCATCGCGAATCCGCGATTTCCGCGACCTTCCGAAGTGATTTTCACGAATTTCTCCAGGTGTGTCGTGGAGTAACTACCAAGTGTTATTCAGGACATCCAAATAAATACAATAAAGAAATTCGTAGAGCACGAATTTGGCAGCAAAAGTCTAAAACGCCTGGTTTATTACTCCGTCCGCCTTTTTAGCGCGAGTACAATTTTTGATGTCTTCCATAAAGTCAGAAATATTGTAGCATGGATGACAAAAGATTGAAGGGTATTTCAAAGGTTTTTTTTGTAATAAATTTATTTAACTTCGGCCTATTTCCGCTACTGAGGCCTAATACCATGCCAAATGCCAAAGTATGTACATAGTAAAGACGCACCCACGCTCGCCCCCTAAGGAGTACCTTAGAACATGCTTTTATAATTTTCCCTGTAAATATCGTTTAAAGAAATCTTCAGTTTTTCTACTATTCAATGGCGCGGAATAGGGAACCACTAACATATTTTTAACAATATTTTTAAAACTGTAATCCTTTTACATTGTAGATAAAATATTTTTTGATTCACTGGTTAATTCTAAAACATTACTTTTTCTTAAAATAATCTCATGTTACTAACAGTTTTCGAAATGAAAAATAAAATTTAGGACGATGTAATCGAATTTATTTCAATCATTACGTACTTATTTATTTCAAATAATTAACCCTATCATTCTTACTTAGAGACTGCAATTTTTCTCTTGTACAACCTTTGAAATGGGGCGAACGTGGGCGCGTCTTTACTATGTACATACTTCAATATGCGATGTAAAGCAACGTAAGGTGCGGTTAGTCGTTGGATGGGTGACCGTTTCAACGAAGACCGCGTCCTCGCCTCGCCATCTTCCAGCGGCTTATATATCAGTGTATGCGCGGAAGCTATAAAATCTTAGGCGAGGGTTGTATAGGGGATATACCATCCTTCGGAGGGGATGTAAAGCCGTCGGTCCCTTGCCTATTAAATGTTAGTCAAGTTAAAGATTCCTACTCTTCTTAAAGGAAGAGGTTCGGCGAAATTCCTGATTGGGGGTAGCTCGTCTACAGGCGTCGGTGTTAGGCCTCAGTAGCGGAAATAGGCCGACGTTAAATAAATGTATTAAAAAAAAGTACTCCTTCAAGTCATTGTGACTTGGCACATACATCACATATCTAAAAACCTTCGTTACTCTCGAATGTGTTATCTGAAAAATAATTAGATGAATTTTGATCAAACTATTATTTCTGCCAAATTTCCAGTATACGATTTTCTTCATAGATGCCATCCACATTTTAAAATAATTTGAATTTAATTTATATTTAAAGAATTTCAAGAAACCGATATGATGCATTTAAAAGTTTGAACTCATTTGTGGCAGATATTGGGCTTTATCGTTATCCCTTCTTTTGTTGCTTTTAATTTAATAAAAATAGATTACATTAATACTGAATAAATAATTTTTCAGTTTTATGAAGGCAACAAAAAACTATCAATCCTACTAAAATAAAAAACTCCAAGTATAAATGAAATATACCATTAGTATAACTCTTTCAATTACGTAACGCATTACATTTATTTTAATGTTCGAATTGAAGTATTAATGTATGTTCTGTGTGCGATTTTAACATAATATTTGATTCAAAGCAGCATTCGGAGTGAAAGTAAAAATGACTCATAAATGATGGTTTCAAGTGTTATAGAAATATCATATTCAACAAGTATACCGATATTCATAAATAACTTAGAGGTGAATAAATTGGATAAAATTTATTAATCAGTCTGACCTTATTGCCACATCAATATACAATATTTAGAATATACTTAAGTAAAGAAAAACCATTATTGTGTACACTTTTATTTTAAATGTTAGATTATTTTATATTAAACGTATGCAATTCGTTATCCGAACGTTGGATTATTCACTAGATAGTGCATAATACATAATGCATTCTTTAGAAGGTAGACGTAACAAAATTGATCTTATGTTCATATATATGGTATACAAGTAAAAATTCATAAATTTTAAGTATACCTAATATCCATATTTCCAGACCTCGATCCGAAATAAACAATGCTTATTTATGCAAATGTCCTAAATCAAAATAAAAAAGTATTTTCCATTGATAGTACAAGTACAAGGAACCCCACCTTGATGTTGAATTTGACGTTTCAATATAAAGGATGTTATTCTGCGTTAGAATGTTAACTTTTTCGCTTGTATTTGGCATGGCGTATTCCTCCAGTAGAACTTGTTCTGATCCTTTTCCAATATCTGGATCTCCTCCGTTATGTGCCCTTTGGCCAGGTCACAAAACGGTTTAGGTTCAGTGAATGGTGTTTCAACTCCTTTTTTTGCAAGGCTGTCAGCAAGTTCATTACCTTGCACTTCCCCATGCCCTGGCACCCACATCAAGGTAACCTTGTTGTTGTTGGCCAGTTGCTTCAGGGATTGCCTACATTCCTAGGAAATTTTATAATCGAAGGGATAGGACCTTAGAGTTTTTAATGCTGCCTGGCTATCTGATACTATATAGGTTATTGTCCTTCAAATGCCTTTATTTAGACACTCCTAGGCATACAGATCTATAACATAAATTTTTGTCTGGAAGATAGTTGAGGTGTTACCGAGGGCTTTGGATAGTCTACATTTAGGCCCTGCTGTGCCCACTCATACCACTTCAGTCGTCTTAGATTCATCTGTGTACCAGATGAGCGACCCTTGCTCCAATCGGAGTGCCTCTATCTTGATCGGCTGACGGCTTTCAATTAGCGCGTCAAACAGACAGTCAAAATCCTGTTTGATTGGTATTGAGTTTGATTGGGCTGGGTCATGGACTCCAAATGGACTAGCTCCAGAATCCTTAAACGACCAACCAGATCGCCTGGTTTAAATTTATGTAAGGCACCAAGTGCTGCCTCCTTCCTCACATGCAAATGCAAAGGAAGTAGGTCAAGCATAGCCTCCATAGCTGCTGTGGGACACGAGTACATTGCTTCTGTAAAACAGGTAAGGTGTTACAGTTTCTCCAACTTTTCCTTGTGCTATTTTTTCCTCTGTTTTTGGCGGTCACACACATGACGCATAAGTCACCATATGTTTAACAACAGAAAGGTAAGACTACTGCTTAGAAGGGAGCCTCGAACATGAGTCTTCTGATTGCATCGCCATTTCTCGCTTTTATAGGATGTGGAACACCTTATGCTGAAGTTTTCTTTGTTTATCCTACGCGTATTTTCGAGTTCCGTAGTTACTAACGTGCCCAAAGTTCGTCTTAACTTCTCACGGTGCGTATTGTAGACAACGCAGAGATGATTTATTTTTTATCAAGTCTAACGACTGTGTTTGTTCATAACACGATTTAGAAAAGTTCATAGACGAACTAAAATCCCGTTCTGAAGGCGAATTTTTAACTTTACTAAACGAGTACAGTTTTATATTTATCTAAAATTATGCCTCTATATTTTAAAATATATGAGCGTTTGAAATTTTGCTGTGAATTTGTATTTGATTTAATTACTTGTATAATGTAATAATTGTTGTAGAAAATATTAGTATTTACGTAAATTTGGAAAAAATAGGAAATATTTTAGATAAGAAGGCACCCATGTACACAGAGTGCTTCATTATCAACCTCTGTATGTCATATATTTTACTCATTAATGAAAATATTATAGTGATGTAAGTGACAATATTATATTTTCAGCATTTATAGGTAATTTATTTTTACCACAGTTTTAAATATTTTTCAAATCTGACTTGAGCAATTCCATATCACGAATGACGCTAACGCTGTAGTAACTGTCATCAGCATAAAGTAAAGCAGGTACGAACACTGTTAGTCTATAACTGCCTCATTGATAAAGGTATTGAATGAAAGTCGACGATGAATTAACCCTTGAGAGACTTCCTATACGGTGTTAAATTCGACAGATTTGTACCCATAAGTAGTGAATAATAGGGATTTCTGGACCTCCACCCCACTCCTAATTTTCAGTGGTAACAGTGACCTTGACTTTATACTAGGTCTTGTCCTCTACTTTGAACAGGCCTTAACCTTGATGTGTACTCGGTTTTGAAAAATGATGATATGTATAAAGTTAGAACTGAAAATTTTTAGTACACTATTTCAGTTTGCTGAAAAATTAAAGTTGTAGATCGAATAGATGAAGTGGGTAATAAAACGAAGTGATACAAAATATAGAAACTGCTATTGACAAAATTATAAATTTTTGGGTTTGTAGTGATACTAAGGCTACAGATAATATGCTTAAAGTGGGTTCAGTTAATACAGACGCACTCCATTTGTGTATGATGTTTGATATTATACGAAATGGAAATTCAAAACATAAGAATAAAAAGAGTTGTTGTGCTAGGCAGTTTTTATCAACAGATTACGATGCTTAAGATATTTTAACTGAACTATTGGAAGGATCGGAATTGTCCAAGTTTATCACGTTACCAATAAAATCATATACATCAACAGAATAGCTATATGATACAATTCTCATGTGGTGCAGTGGAAGGAGTACTCAAGAATTATAACCTTGAAATTTCTTATAAATGTATGATGGTTGTCACGATAATATCAGTAGCTAATTATCAAAGCAAGAAAATGTACAAGCCAAAGTTTAATTAGTCTGTGTATAGTTCAAATGTGCTTTTAGAGGGCGGAATATTAAGACATAATATTTTTAATCGCAAACTCCCCTATAAAATCCTTATTTTACTATAAGGAACGTAACCAGACTGCAACCAACAGATACTCTCCGGGCTATGTGCCCCGCCGAGCGTTGAATTACAAGTTACAAGCCTGGCGCGTTAAGTGTAATAATTGCATATTACCATCAAAACGCTAATGCTTCGATTGCAACAAACACCACTCGAAAGACTGATCCTACTCAAAGGAGCTCTTGTGTCAGTCGTCATACACCACTTGCAGACTGCAGTTTCGAGCTGTTGGCCGACACGAGGATCACTTGACCATTTAGTACATTTCGGTATCTTTGGGATAGCGACATGTAAAATAGTCAGCAGGCGCCATCTAGCGGTCCAGTGTTTATAAAGAAGTTTGCAACTAAAAATATTATGTTTTAATCTGTGTATAGTTAGTAAATTGGAATGCGGTTACAAACAAAATTTTCACCAACTACCAAGTTATAGTCAGCAGCTTGATTATGAAGAGGTACAGAAATGTGAGCAACCACCACCTAACAAAGAACAACAAACTGTGAACAGTGATCAATACAAAGACTTGAAATGTCAAATAATGTTCAATGAGAAAAGCTATCTGTCAAATAAATCAAAAAGTAAATGGTTATCTATTGGATTAGCAGCAAGATACAACGACGAGCCAACAATAAAACTGCATGGAAATAAATATCAAATAGTTATATTTAGCGAAATTGCATGGTTAAAGTTATGTGAATATCAAGGAATAATAATGAATTACTTTTACACTAGCTCATTTTGGGATTCTATCATAACACCATATCAGTCTGTAAACTTCGAGGTTGTAAATGAATAGAAAATAACCAGAATAAGTGGCTACAAGAGCAATGAAGAAATATATTTTGCGCTTGATACGTTATGCAACCTGGGTGAGCTGATGGATATAGTTAAATATAGGATCCAGAACTATCACCATGTCTATTCTGGAATGTTAATGAAAGTTTGGATGGAGAAATGCCTCATTAAACAAGTTTGTAATTGTTTAGTGAGGTGACAAATGAACAAAATTCATAATATAAGAAACCTCAGGAAAGCAATCCAGTGTTTCATGAAAATTTAACTTCATCTTAGAAATGTTGCAGTATCATAGGGATATTGTGATGCATGATTTTATGAACGTCAAGCGATAATACTGAAGTATCAAGTTAGACTGAAGGAAAATGTAACCTTGAAATAAACATTTGTGTATGTGTGGATGAACATTATAAATATAGACATTTCACGTGGCATACTTTGTTATAAAGAATGTGGTTGATGTACGGCGAGGAACATTATCCAAAAGCAGTTGATTTAAAAAGTGCCGCGAAGCGGCTCAAATGTCAGTTAGGTGATGTTCTGCGGAGTATAATATATGAACAGCCATTAGTACAGACCGCGTTCTTATTATGTAGGAGTGGAAGCAGATAAATTGCTATATGATATAGGAGCTGATTTGTGTGACACTTACTTCAAGGAAAAAATTCCCTTGCGCTGGTTTGGTAAAGAAATGATAAAGATTGGTTTGAAGAAAAAATTTTGTAGTTTATATCGTTTCCTATCAGATGACATCAACGAAAACGTAATTGGATATGATGTCCCAGGTTAGATTTAATGAAGAAAATATCACCGATCATCTAGTGTTCTATGATTATGCTTCCAGGAAAGCAAGAAAATCGAATTGGCAAGCGGCATTATCAAATAAGCAAATAAAAAAGTAGCAAATATATGTAGCTTACTAACTGTACATACGAAGTAAAGAAAGAAACAGACTCAAACAGTACTCCAAGGTTTATCAAGTAATCTAGTAATACAAAATAGTCAACCAATTAAACACCATTAAAAATCTGTGTAAGCAAGGTCAACTTCAATAAGTTTAACAGTGCTATTTCACAGAACAGTGTAAAGAAGTGTGAATGATACACTCTCAAGAATGTGAGACACGGTTCTATTTGCAATCCTCTCTATATAAAGTTGGAAGTTCTTTACAAGCACAATAACTTCTGATGGATTTGAAATTGTGGCTTAAAATACAGCAGGTATATATAAAGCCGTCTCAATACCGAAATTGGGTCATTATATAGACAGTGTATCCGCTAGGGGCATGCAAACTTTTATCTTTGGAATGATCTCTGCTTCATAAAAACTTTAGACCGATATTTTGATAGTGTCGAGCCAGCCCACGTGCATTGGGTAAAACGAAACTTAGAGGCAATATGTTACGAAGCGTTTTTAAGGATAAAATATAAGATGCCGCAAACAATAACGAAATACGAGTATATTAAATTACTGGGCTGTATAATTTTGTTTATTTAAACTAAGTAAATCTGGAGTGTCTGGGCTGGAGGTGTTTTAAATATATATTTTTAAAGTTATTCTGAGAACTAGCTGTAAGTAATTTCACATGTAATTACGCAAGTTTTGTTTAATTCAACCTTTCATCGGCCTCATAATTATTTTCTAATAATCATCCGTTTTGCGTACTACCAAATAAACTTCATATTGCTTGAGAAAATTACGTAATTATTTCATGTACAAAGCACATCGTTTTAATTGCATTGAGTTTTGCTAAAATAATAGCCAACAGGTGAATTTTTTAGGTAATAAACATATAACCTTTAAATAAATAGACACGATGCTAAATTTAGAGCGTTAGTTTCGACTCTACGTCTCTAATTTCCTTTCAAAACGTGCCGTCGGTAATTTAATTACGCGTGTCTAGCAAATATTTGCTATGGAATGCGGAAAATTTTCCAAATCCCAAACGATCGTTAAAGTCTGTAATAACTGCATTATGTTTATACCTCTTTACTTCAGAATTTAATAATTTATGATCGTGGACTTATTGGATTCGCATTTTATTCCTACGTCCTTAAATAAATTTACTGTTTTTTATTTGTTAGCCAGCATAAGAAGTGAAGTGATATATCTAACAGTCTTTAATGTCTAGGAATATTCAACGCGTCTTTAAAATGATGTGTTCTTGTCAAATATTAAAAATTCAATGACACTTTCAAGGCATTAAATAGTCTTTCACATAGAAATTTAAACGCTTTTTGCGTCACCAGGGAGTTACGAATTGTAAATGGAATGCACTAATCATTATCAGCAAGTGGAGATCATAGCTTTAATTTCCTCTGAGTTTTATGTTCAGAACCCGGTTGGGTTTCGCAGGTAATTTTCTCTCTCTCATGTAAAAGCGAAACGAAACCGGGCTTCATATACAGCAAGATATTACTTTCCGCGCCATCTGGATATTTCATTTCTTTTATAAAAAATATAATCCTTTAACATTGGTAATTACATGCGAAATGAGTTGTTTATCGTTTCATCTTTTAAATAAATACCTGTCTTTAACTTAAGTCTTTAAGTTAAGTCGCTTAATTCAAACAGTGGATAAATTTGTGGATAAATAAATACAAGTGAATGTTTCCTTTCTTTTATTAAAAAAAACTTTAATAATTTAGCATTGGTAATTACACGCGAAATGAGTTATTTATCGTTTCATCTTCCAAATAAATACCTATCTTTAACTTGTCATCTTATCACGGTATTATTTTTGATGTTTGAACTTTTAAATCTATCAATATAATACGAAGTATTAATCACATTTGTGCAGTTTTGATCTCGGATTTTTTGTTCAATCAAACACCAAAATACGAATTGTGTTAATTTTAAAAGTATCCAAAATAACAAATTTGTCATTATCTGATACAAAAAATGGAAATGTTTAATCACAAGAACACATTAACTGTCGCGTTGGATAGGTTGTGAAATAGATATATTACACATATTGTTTTACAGATTTTTAGGAGACCGTCGATAGTGTTTACGCTTGCACCGGACATTTACGTAAGTGTAAAGGTTCATTTCTTTTTACATTCGGATTTCTTTTTCATTGTCAATATGGATAAAGAATTTGTGTGCAGAGAATTAACGGATACAGATGTCAAAATTATCAAAGAAGGTCAGTGGCTCGAAGACTCCCACTTTTCTTTTTTTCGTACATTTTACGCACAAATGCTCATTAGGATATATGAATTACAAATTATGTGGAAAGTTATAATGCGATTCAACCTATCCCACCTGGAAAAAACCATATACAACTTTTGCCTCGTCGAAATTATTGGACGTACAGTTATTATGATGGTCGCAGTGTTTATATTTGTGATTCCTTACATAATAAAGCTGCAGTAAAATTTCTAAAGTCCCAGAATCTGTTTCAGCTGATCGTATGACATATAGAGTAATGAGTGTAATATTTCACAGGGGCGAATATGTGCATGATAGTAAATACATAACTTTAATTCGAGATAGAAAAGCCGGTTGGCAATGTATCGAAGACGAAAAGGTTACTAAAGTAAAATGGCAAAAAAATACAAAAAAATATGTACTTATATTGTGTTTATATATAGATAAATGAAACACATTCTGAAATATGTAATTTAAAATTACAAATAAAATATTTCTTACTGTATGTATACGGCCAACTAATCAATTATCACTCCGAAATTTTAATAGATTTGTTGTACATGTGTAAAAATGAAGTATTAATGTTGTTTGTTAAAAAATATGAAATATATTTTGATAAGAATAAAAAAATATTCTAACTATACCAGTCAGAAAGACTTGACTGACAGTCCTAGGTTTGCAAATGGGAATGGAATATTCCTTCTTCTTATCTTATCCAACTAGTGAAGACGAAGAGCATTGCTTGCCAATTGCAGAAGTATTCTATGGTATTATACTTTACTACTACTTACTACCAATGTATACTACAAGCTAATTTTCTGTGTGGCTTCCCCCCACCCCCTAACCATCCATCATGTTTATAATTTTGACTATATATACTTTACGATGAGCAACATAGTCTTTGCTTCAACTAAATTTGAAGACAATAACAAAAAGTGCTTTACCGTTATCGTAGTCCCCTGAATCTTCTGACCAACTTTACTCTCTGATACAGATTAAAAATCCATGAATTCGTGCAAAGCTCATTTCTACCCTTATTTATTTCATTTTAATAGACTAGAATCGATAATAGAGAGATATCTCATGTTAATACGCATTGATGGTAGAGACTAAAATATAACAATAATCGCTTTACTGTTGTCATAAAAAAATAAAGATTAGAAATTTATGAAATCATGTAGAGCTAATTTTTACCCTTATTCATTTTAACAGACTAAGTTTTTTTTTTATTTTTCCTATTAATATACACTGATTGATGGTAAGGAATAAAATACTACCGATCAGAAATTTCTAAAATCATATAGAGCTTATTATAAACCTGGGTTATTGTGAAATATATTTTTTAAATATATAATGATAGCCAAAAGCAAAATATTACAGGTTATAAATTGTTGAAATCATGTACAGTTAATGTTTCAACATTGTTTTCATAACAATACAACCAAGAATCCGAAACTGGGTTCCACAGTTGGAATTTAACACGGGAGAAAAACTTTATTGTCCAAACGTAGGCGTAGGTAAACTGATTATTTTACTTGAATTTTTATTTTGTCTTTACTTCTAATAGTACTACTGTAGTAGGGGTCCTTTTTTGCTGGCTGAGATACCCATTGAATTATGCAAGAAAAGCAGCAGCACAAAACATTCAACATATGCAATAGAAAAAAAATGAGCGTTACTCATTGGGAGGGGGGTGATTTCATATATAGTGTCCCTGGACTGAATTTGCGATAGGTGTAATATACAAAAAAAAATAGCAAATGGGATCTAACTCGCGGAGTTAATCTAAAAAATAATAAATAATTGTAGGTAAACTGGTATTTCTGTTAAGTTTACGGAAAATATCTGTTTGAGTAAAATATTTTGCATTGAAAGTTAGAGCCATATGTCAACTTTCATTGCATTTGAACAAAAAAAAATAGTATTACAAATTAAAGTAAGTTTGTTTTGCATGAAAACCTGTAAACTGGCTATAAAGTGTCAAACATTTGATATTGTTAGTTGGTGCAAATCGGCAAATCTCGAGCAAAAGATATTTGTTGTACAGCGTTATGGATTTGAGGCAAACTAGTTACAAAGGGGTGGAGAGATATTTTGAACAATAATTTCCAGGTATTTCAATAAACGACGTTACCGTTAAAAGTATTGCGTCAACATTTTCAAGAACTGGGACCGTTGGAAATCGAAAGAAAGAGACGAAAAAACTGGACGAAGAAGCAATGTTGTCATAGTATATACTTTAAAAAATTAATGTTAAAATTTGCCAAATAAATCAACCTTTCAGCACGCTATGCCAAGCCAGAAAAAAAGGTGTCCGTATAATTCATATTATCAAAAAACTACAATTTTTCAATATAACTTCCGAAAAAATTCACTATAAACCGATAATTCCTAAAGATGCCTAAACTAACGTCGAAATATTCAAAACATTCAATTTGCCCATTTTACACTTCAAACTTCTTAAAATACTAACTTTAAAATTATAGGGCCGGTAAATTATCAAAACACTCGCATACCCCCGGTATCAAAATTCAGTTCATTTAAATAAAATTTTTACAAGTCTTACAGTCTATTCGGTATTGCATCTTAAATATTAAATTATCATATATTTTTCCACACGACATGCTGCAGCTCTTCATCAATATTTACTTCCGCTCCTTCAACATTCATATATCTACACAAATATTTTATACAAAATGTACATTCCGCAGCACCAATAATTTGTAGTATATCAAAATTTACTTCCGTTCAGATCGCACCAACCGCGGCACTTAGTATGACCGCAGCCAGTTGATAAGGGCTCGCCTGAGGAACAGTGTTTCGAGGGTGAGTCGAAAATTAGCATAACAAATCCGGATAATTTAACAAATATCTTCCAAAGATACAGGCACGGATTACGGACCTTTCCAGACAACAAAACAACGATCGTGCCTGACTAGATGGGGCACGAAAAACGTGACAGCGACAATATAAAAGATCGAGCGCGGCGACTCTCGAGCAAGTCAATTCCGACCCGCGTTCTACAACCGATCTCGAGTTCTTCCTTGGTAGCTTCAAGTAAAAAACAACTTATCTCTCTACCCTAGCGCATCTAATTATAAGTGAATATTCTAAACTATTAACCGACACTTTCGCCAAAAGAGTAAATTTTTAAGTCTACAAATCTACAAATCGAGTTAATTTTTTTCTTCCTTAAGACAAAACTTTCGCTTTTCATTTTAAGTGTTTTAAACTCTATGCAGTGTTACTTAAATAAATATTTTAATTTCGTTTTAAACTAGTATGTTATTTTGAGTAATAATATACCCTGCTCAACATAACAAAAAATATGTTTTCGGGCTTTTGACTAAATATAAGTGCTCCAGCTGCATACAGGATGAAGCCTTGACCTTCGTGCAGAAAATTTGAATTTCTCTTAAGCGTAACCGATACTTTCCAAACCAAAATTAAGTGCACTAATCTCCTCAAGAGACTCTACTGACGCTCTCTGACTGAAAACTTTTTAATTTTACAATCACGAGGAGCCAATTCGCGTTCAAGAGCCGCATAATTTGGCGTGAGCAAATCACATTCGCAAAGAATATAAATAAATAATAATAAATACAACACAGGTAATGACGACCCCCTTTTCCCGGAAGGCTCTAGAAGAGTATTTTCACAGTATTTTCCAATGTCACGACCGGGAATCGAACCCCGAACTTTTGGGTAAGAGGCAAGTGCGCTCACCTCTCGACCATCAGTCATACGAATATTTAAGATAAATAAGATAACTCTGTACAAATCTAAATTTTGTCACACTTTGGAACCAAACGACGAAGGAAAACGATTGGACTCTGTTTATGGATTGGAGAGCAGGGTCTCATGGAAGGAAATCTTGAAAACAATATATTTTTTTCGTAATTCCGTAGAGTAGACCCCAAATGTATTATTCATGCTAAGTAGAAAAACCTTATCTCACTAAATTCTTTTAATTCTGTAAAGGTGACCGGTTTTATGAACTACAATTTTTTTTCTTTTGTGGCCTGGTGATGTGAAGAAAATTGTAGTTCACGAAACCGGTCGCCCTTATAAAATTAAAAGAATTTAGAAAGATGAGACTTTTCATTCTTTTACTCATTATTTTTCGAACGAAGAGTCATTTAGCACTAATGAGGTTGTTGCTTCTCAAAATTGTAGGTAGAGGTCAGATGAAATTCCAAATATTAAAATAAATTGCAGAAGGCAGTATTAAAAAAAAGTTAAGGTTTGGTATGCCGTTTCATATGATGCGATAGTTGAACCTAATTTTTTTGATGGAAATTTAAATCAGTATGCCTATTTGGACGTATTATAAAATTCTTTGCAAAATTACCTTGATGAAATCAATTTGGCTGAGACAAAAAATATATTATCAGCAATATGGTTGCAGCCCACACTCAACTCATTTGATAAGGAATTATTTAAACAATACATTTGGGGAAAAGGATTGGTAGATTTGGGTCACAGCCATACCCACCAAAAAGTCCGGATTTAACAATTATTTATTTTCACTTTTGGGACAAACTAAAACAATAATTTTATACTGACAACTGGGACAATGATTTGGAAAGATTGAAAAACAAAATTACTGATCTGATCTGAAAAAAATAGAAGAAGTTACAAATAATTTAGAAGAAGGGTAGAATTATGAGTAATTTACTTATTTTTATTTATTTATTCCAATAGGTTTTTAGTAGAATTCAATAAAATTGTTAATTGTGTTAAAGAACTTATTTATGTTAATTTGTAGTATTATTTATTTTGTTCAAATGCAATAAAACTTGTTATATGGCTCTAACTTTAAATGCAAAAATTTTTTTTAAATAGAATTTTAGCGTAAAATTAACAGAAAGACCAGTTTACTTACAATGATTCATTTTCTTCTTAGATTAGCTCCACCAGTTATATCCTATTTGAGGTGTGATTTGGTAAATGTCATTTTAGGTTAAGCAGGCTGCAGAAAATGAAAGCCGTACTAATTTTTTTAGGTATATTACACCTATCGCAAACTCAACATGTGGACAATCCGCTAACGATATCAAGTTGTATGCAACTGTTCAAAGTCTTAATGACTGTTTAGATCTTCAATAGCAAATTGATACTGTGGAAAGATGGTGAACAACCCTTAAAGTAATGCTCCTATACACGCAGATTTCAGCTAATAAACAGTGTGTCACTTTCTCGAAGTGCTTCAGTGAAAGGCCTTGGTGTTCACTGCTTTCGTTAGCAAACTATCTCTTGAACACCATGTCTAACAAATTACCACTATGTTACTGAATACGTTAAGTTTTGCTATTAGAAATTGCATATACTTTTCTAATTTGACTGCTCCTAAATCCCTCTATTTTACGTTCGTTATTATGAATTTATGAGGAAGTGTTCTCCTTCTTCGTTAAAAACTGTTATTCGTTCTCAATTCATGAAATGAGCTCGACATACCTTTCATGCCATAAATCTGGATCTATTAAATTAACCGCAGCTAAATTATTCGCAAAATTTTGCTTTGTGCCAAATATTTTCTTATATAATAATTTGAGATAAAATTCCTCGACCTTTGTTCCCGCTTTTTTATCAAGTTATTATGCGCTAAAATATGACGCTAATATAAAACAATTTTATAAACAAACTATGCCAAACTTAATGAAATCGGATTTAATTACTGAGAAATTCTTCTAACAGCACATTAAAATAACGAAATATTTCTAACAAGTCGACATAAAGTTCTTTTTATTGACAAAGAGAACTGAAAAATTAATTTATTTAGAGAACATTACTTCTTATGATATTCATGACTATGATACTATTCATTCGCAACTATTTAACGATGTGAAGACTAATAGTGATATATCGGGTAACACAGGAGATATATAACAATCTGTAACTTTGCTATTTAAGAAGTTAAAATTTTAAATTTGGGAGAGTTGTATACTACAAAATTCAACAACAGTCTGCTAGTTTACAATTTACCAACGATGACCTTATTAATGCTTCTGGTTTACTAACTTCAAACAGCCCCAATAATTCACGAACAGAAAGTTACAAACTTCACAAGTCAACAAATTTATAATAAAAATGTACATAACAACCAAATAAAAAAATTGTAACTGTATCTAGATAAGTTACCGATTAAAAATGAAATTCAGAGATTACCGTGTAAAATGAATTTACATCAATTAATTTTTCTAATTTTTACTTTGCAGTACAGGTATAATAAAAAAATAGCGTATAATACACGTGTATTTACCGTGGTTTTACCGCATGCTTTAAATTCTTTTGTAAAAATTTGTGATTTTTTTTTTCATTTTATATTCCTCATATTTTAACTATTAAAGTTTATTAGATTTCTCTAAAAATATGTCTACATCAATATAAATAAAGCTTGTATTTAATTGCTTTCTCAAGTAAAAAATAGTATGTTATAATACAAGTGTATAAGTAAGCCTTTAAAGCACTCATTCCTTTAGGACCCTCCTCGCTATGATCGTCGTATCCTAACCCATGCGTGCTTCAAAGGCTTACTTATACACTTGTATTATAACATACTATTTTTTACTTAAGAAAGCAATTAAATACAAGCTTTATTTATATTGATGTAGACATATTTTTTAGAGAAATCTAATAAACTTTAATAGTTAAAATATGAGGAATATAAAATGAACAAAAAAAATCACAAATTTTTACAAAAGAATTTAAAGCATGCGGTAAATTAAGAAATGTTTTACGTGCCTACCAGGTAAAACATAAAAACACGTATTAATTACGAGTGGTAGGCTAAAGTCAACACAGGTTTTACGAAGGCGCGTGTTAGTTGGTTGGTCGAAGTCTAAAATAAATTATGAAGGTCATTTTTACAAATTGCTTCAACGAGAGTTATACAAAAATATTCGTATTCTGCTATTTTAAATTATTTTTTTTAAACTAATATATTTTGCACGGAAATTCACTTATTATGACTGGCAGCAGAATTATTTTTAAATGTAGTTAATGTTCTCATGGCTCTAAAAGGGCTAATAGTAATATGCAAACATAAATTTTCTTAGTACCAAATGGAACTGTGCGTTCCAGAAATATTGTACTCCTATGAACAATAATCATTCTAATAATTAAATGAATTTTAAATCTTTATGGGCATTTTACTTTTTTTGAAAATTTATTTATAATTATTTTATTGGTTTTAAATTTAGAATCATTTGTTACTAGAGTAAGTAAAGAAGGGTTTTTTATTTTACAATAATTGTATGTTTTTCGAATTGGTGACTCTTTATTTTTTTTACTTGACTTCACATTGCCCCTCCCCTCATTTTGTTTAGAATATTTTTTTTTTTTGGTTATCTATTGAAATTCAGTAGTAGGAAGCTGGAGTTCTTGTCCCATTAGGTTCATTACTCCTGTTTGTAGATTTCATTTAGTGTTAAAAACCAGCAGTCAGATGTTAATATACTTAAGTGTTTTATATATGCCATAAACAAAAGAAGGAAAAGAACAAAATCTAGCCAAGCTCGATTAATTAAATATCTGCTATTACATTAAATATTCCAATATTTCACGGCAATTTTAGGTTTATAGTGGAGTATAATAAATGGAATTTGCATCAAAATGTCCCTAATGAACAGGTTGTTAAACTCCAATTAATTTAAAAACCCCTACATTTGCATCGGAAACTGCTTGATTTTTTTATAGCTTTTACTATTCTCTAAGAATTCCAAATTTCAACTCTTAATATGTACTATACGTATACTATTTTCCATATTTACAACCCCATCACCCACAACCCCAATTTGCTATCTTTAGACCTAAAATTGTAAATTTTTTCTGCAATATGTCCCATAGCACATTTTACAATAATCCGATGCTACAGCCCTGAACCTGGATATGGTCTATCTTTAGCAATGCTAGAAAATTTAAAAATTTAATTTTAAAAATTTAAATTTAAAAAAAATTTTTTTTCTGTTATTACTACTACGAACTGAATAAATACCCTAATCTTCAGAATTTTGGCTGTCTAGATTCTTATTTGGACGTACTGTAGCCTGACTCCGATTCCGATTTTTGAGACTGGTATGAAATTTTGAAAATAATGTGCATTCATACCTTTGAAAACAATGATTATTAGCCGCAACTTTTCCAATCGTTATTATTATTAGATCAAATAAGTTAATTCCATTAAAACGTCTAGCAAACATTTGATGCAAAAATGTTCTACCTGTTCATATGACATCAGTAATTTGGAGACTAAATTTCCTTTAAACCAATTCAGTGTAATAAAAATAACGTTGTATAGGATCTATTTCAAACAATATTACAGGCAAGGCAAAATAAATACAAAATCCAATTAAAATTTGTGGGATAAATTGGAATAATTTAATTTCACTAATACTAGATAAAGAGGGATTTGTTTATTTTATGCTATTGTAAAATTGGTTTGGTGTATAATGTGCTATATCACCTGAATATTTATAACCAGGCTTGATTATAAAACCTTTTTAGTTATATGCATATAATACCGCTAATATACGAAATCGTTTATTGTGTATAATAACTATGAACGGATTTCATTTGTCGTGCAAAATATTTCAAATAATCAGCAACACTTCTTTATAGTACAATAATCTAATACTCTTAACATAATTTGCTTAACATGGAGGTATATTTGGAATATTTCTTAAAAAAAAAAATGTTTTCTTAACCGCCTCTCAAGTTACCGAAGTAACCCCCTGGAAGATCTCAAGGATCTTGTGCTAGGTAAAGAGAGACGAGGCCCTACAGTTTAATGTGGACTCCGAACCACTCTTGGGGAAATTTTTTTAATGAAAATTTGTTTCGCCTCGCGGGAATCGAACCCACTTCGCTAGGCAATTCAGTTTGCTAGCCAGTAAGCAAAGCAAGCAAACAGACTTTATTAAAATTAATACATAACATTGCCTCCCCGGAGACTACCTTGCGACCGACCTTGCAACCACCGCGCTGTTCGCGGTGGCTGGCTGCATGGCCGGGCGGGGTGACTCCGGTTCGGCTAAAAGAAAATGGGGAGAGAAGTCCTGACTCCTTTTGCTAAAAACAAATTAAAAAGGACAATATAATTAAAAAACATTTTAAAAATAAAATTTAACAAAGCTTAAAACTAAACACAAACTCGAAGCTGTCGCACTGCACTGAACTAATTTTGCTGCTGACACAGGTACCCAAATCTAAAACGGGGAACCTTCATCGAAATGAGGTACTGCAGGGCTGCGCAAGGCTGCCTAAACTGTGGTTTATCGAAATTTTATGTTTCTTAGAAATTTTATAGTGAAGCTAATTTTGAGTGAAAAAATGCACAAAAAGAGAACGATAACAAGAACAGAGACAAAAAACGCACAAAAAGAGATCAAGAACACGAAACAAAATGGACAAAATGAAAGGAAGAAGGGACAGGATAGATTTAAAGATACGAAAGGTATGAAATGTCAGTATAAATGGATAGGGTAAGAGGAAGTTATAGTAGGTGAAGTTTTGGCTATAGTGGTTGCCGGAAGATTGGTAACGTCTGGTATGGTAGAGTGTGTTTGATCCGAAAGGGTGCATTATGCTGTCTAATTTGCGTAATCTTTGCGGTAAGCGGACTATCGCCCAGTTTGAAAGAGTAGAATTTTTGGGAGATTTCCTGGACGTAGTCCACTATTGGGGTTATGTCGTTGCAACGTGCGTAGAGATCTCTGAGGGAGGTGTACCTTCCAGAATTCGAAATGAGGCGCATAAATTCACGCTCAAGCACTTTTAATTTTCTCATTGTCGTGGTCGGTATGCTGCACCACACCGGCGCCGCATATGTGATGGACGGCCTGATCACCATCGTGTACAACAACTTTTTGTTTTGTCTGTTAAGTCTGCTACCTCTGGCCGTCAGCGGATACAGACTTCTGGACAGGGAGTAGACCGTCCGTACAGTTTCGTTTATGTGTATATTGAACGTAAGTCTTTGGTCTAGTCTGACCCCCAGATACTTCACGCACCGTTTTGTTGGAATTTGGTGCCCCCTGATCGAAATAGGTGTCAAAATTCTGTTCTCGGTGAACCGGCGCGTGAAGACTATCGCTTCCGACTTCTCGGCGTTTACCCGTATCTTCCACCGGTCGTAATACGCCGCGGCACGGACCATGTGCGTCTTCAGCAGCATGTTTTCTGCTTGAGCGTTGTGAGAATGCGCGTACATGGCCGTGTCGTCGGCGTACTTGGCCAGCTTGGTATTCGGGAACTCCGGGAAATCGGAGACATACAAGTTGTACAGTTTTGGTGATAGACACGACCCTTGCGGAACTCCCGCTCGAATATCCCACTGTGATGACAGTTTATTATTCACTCGAACCTGCAGGGATCTGCCCGTCAAGATCGAGTGAATGAGATTGATAATGTACGTCGGAAAGTTATAGTCGTGCATCTTGTATAGTAACCCCGGTGTCCAGACGGTGTCAAACGCCTTTTCAATATCAAGAAGCACCATCGTGGTGCTCTTTCCGAGGTTGTATTGTACCTTGCTTGTATTTTGCTTGAAACCTAATTATAAACTTGACTAATTATAAAATTGCTAAAACTAGATTTTATTCTCAGGGACTTAATTTCAGACCATACATTGTTCTTTTTATTTCATAGACTAAATTCTTATTTTCAGTAAAGCATTTGGGTTGCTTCGGGTAAATATGTGTTCATTCGTATTTATCCTTGTAAAAATGCAGTTTGGACATCCGTTTGATGTATGTTTATCTTCTTTTCATTTGACACAGCCAAGAAAGTACGCATTTCCGTTAAACGTGTCTTCCATTGAGTTTCATTACTATTAATTTCTATTCTGTATTATAAATAAAAACCTAAGGTATATTAACATCTGACTGCTGGTTTTTGACCCCTAACAATAAGTAGCATATAAATGACAGCATTGGCTGAAATGAAATTACATTTAAAGTAAATATAAAATGTACGATGTAATAAATAGTAAGAGTCTATAACAAAATCAAGGAGTTTTCATATAAGTGAAATTGGCCTGTAGTTAACGATTTCATTCATGTAGAGGTACCAACTTTTAGACAAAAAACGCTTCTATTACTAGTACTTATAATATAAGATAATGTCGCGGACATTTCGTCTGAGACTTCTTTTAGTGTTTCACTATGTATTCTATGTTGCCCGGGTGCTTTTTTTCGTTTTACCTTTTGAATAGCTTTCTTGACTACGAGTTCTTCAGTAGGACATAAATACATTATATTGTCTAATTGCTTACTGAATCCTTAAAGTGTTTATATTTTATTTGTTTACTGAATTCACAATACCTGCTGTTATTCGTACCTTCATATTCATACCGTAATTGTTCCTAATTTTTATTGTTTTAGTACTCTTATCGATATGTTCTTGTAGTTTTTGTACAAGGATATCTGTTAATAAAGTCTACAGTATTATCTACATAAATTTTAAGTTGTTTTTTAAATTTCTATAATTTATACATTTTTTGTAATAATCATTTTCTTGCTTTATGTTGTTTTTTATCTCATTAATTTTTAATGGAAATAAAATTATTATGAGAAAGGTCTATTATGCTGTATGTCTGTAAATAATAGATGTAATTTCATCTTCGCTAGGACTTAAATTACTTTTAATTTGATTCGATAGAGCTGCACTAGTTTATTATTTCCCGTGCAGTAATGCTTGGTACTTTCGATATTTTCTTTCCCCTTTTGGCATTAAGGTTCATATAATGACAGAAAAAGACGGAAGATATGGAAAGTACCAGGCATTATTGCGCTAGTCTGTACATGAATTACACTATATGTATTCCCGTATGTAAAGGAAACCATTTGGAATTATTTGTACGTGGAAAAATGTGTAGCGCTAATTTTTTCTTATTACATATGGAATGTGTTTCGTGCTGCTGCTTTTCTTGCATAATTTAATGGGTGACCCAGCCAGCAAAAAAGGTATCCCTACTAGAGTAGACTACTAGAAATAAAGACAAAATAGAAATTCAAGTAAAGTAATCAATTATTTACCTACGTTTGGAAAATAAATTGTTCGATTCTAACTGTGGAAATCCAGCTTCAGATTTCTGGTTGTATTGTTATGAAAACAATGTTGAAACATTAATTGTACATGATTTCAACAATTTATAACCTGAAATGTTTTGCTTTTGGCCATCATTATGTATTAGACAAATGTATTTCGCAATAAATCAGGTTTAAAATAAGCTCCACATGATTTTAGAAATTTCTGATCGGTAATATTTTATTCATTTTATTCATCAGTGTATATTAATAGGGAAAATATAAAAAAATTTAGTCTGTTAAAATGAATAAGGGTAAAAATCAGCTCAACATGATTTCACAAATATCTAATCTGTATTTTGTTATGGTAACAGTAAAGACATTTTTGTTATATTTTATTCTCTACCAACAATGTACATTAATAGGAGAAATTTTAATCTGTGTAAAATAAACTAAATAAGGGTGAAAATGAGCTTTACACGGTTTCATGAATTTTTAATCTGTATCAAAAAGTAAAGGTGGCCAGAAGGTGCAGTGTACTACGATAACGGTAAAGCACTGCAAGTAGTAGTAAAGTATATTACCATAGGATGCTTCTACCAAATGCTAAAGAAACACCAAAGGCTATTGCAAATGCTCCACAATCAGAACCATTTGTCTGCTGTTGTACAAATGGAAATCGAACAGTTGTTTCACTAACCTCTACATAAGTATATAATTTCTGCAGAAAGAGTTTTGTTCCGAATGTAAAAGATTAGCTTTATTATGTAAGAAATCATTAATCATAAACACTGCGACCATCATAGTAACTGCATATCCAATGATTTAGACGATGCAAAAGTTGGATATGGTCTTTTCCAGGTGGGATAGATTGAATCGCATTATAATTTTTCACTTAATTTGTAATTGGTATTTTGTAATGAGAATTTGTACGCAAAATATACAACAAAAAAAAAAAGAAAAGTGATAATCTTCGAGCCACTGACCTTCTTTGATAATTTTGACATATGTTTTTGTTAATTCTCTGCACACAAATTCTTTATCAATATTGACAATGAGAAAGAAATGCGAATGTAAAAAGAACCGAATTTTTACACTCGCACACTTACGTAAATGTCTAGTGCAAACGTAAACTCTACCACGGTCCCCTAAAAATCTGTAAAACAATATGTGTAATACTTACAAAACATCTAGTTCACTAGTTCATAACCTATCCGGCACGTAATCCGACACGATACTCAATGTGTTTTTGCGATTAAACATTTCATTTTTTACATCAGATAATTACAATTTTGTTATTTTGGATATTTTTAAACACAATTCATATTTTGGTTTTGTGGTTCACTCTACTACACGAAGCTGGTAGAGGCTTAGGTAGGTACAGTGAAGAGAGTTGTATCCAGATAATATGTGTATTAGAAAGAAAACTGACGAGTTTATAACAACGAAGACAAGTTTATAGAAATGCTTTCGGTTGTTTACAAATAAATCACGGAGTACTGAAGGCGGTAGGCGCAAAGCAATACTAACTATCTGGAGTAAAACTAGTCTACCTTACTTCCTTACGCACATGTGGCAAGCAGCAAGTTGATACTGAAGCTAAGTTTTAAAAGAAGTAAGAAGTAGTAATACACGTAATATGCTGGTAGTAAAAGGTTTTGTTGTACGTGGCGTGAAGATGAGAATATAACACTCCATTCGTTGTTGAGGGAGAAGTTACTCCAGTTTTTTAAGAAATCTGACCCACTTCTTGGACACAATTTTAAATTTCACTATTACTTTCTTTTGTTATTCCCCTAGCTGTATCATATATAGAAACAATTAGTTCGAATTTTGATTCTGTTACAATAATATTTTTACTTGATTCTTGAACAATATGTAGTACCGTTTATTTCCTTATAGTACAGAAATATTGATTTTTACAGGAAATATCATGACTTGAATTAATATTCTAATAATAGGTCACAAAATTAACGAGACACATTTCACTAAATTTGATGACATTACAGTTTATGTTACGACAGACATGGTCAAGGCAATTGGAAAGTGGGCGGTACAATCATCACTAATATAAATGAAGCAGTTCGACGCCTCACGTAAAAATACAGTCAAGGTGTTCACCTTGCCCAAAAGAAAATTATTTTTCTTATTTTTAGAATATTAATGTTGTTTGGTTTATTTTAAATGAAACTATAAATCACTAACGGATTGCTAACGTAAAATAGGCAACATTGGTATAAAAATAAACCACTCTGTACTTCTTTCTTGTTCTTTAAGCGTAACTTGATATAGCCTTAGGAAATTCAAGATCTGTTTTCGAAAATTTTATATTTGTAATATAATAATATATATAATATAATAAAAACTTTTCAGTTGCCAAAGATGTAATTTTCAATCTAAATATAAGCGCCTTCAGAATTTTAATTTAACACAATGATTTTTCAAAGAACTAATTTTCTTGGATACCTACAGAATTAATAATTTAAACTTAAACTAAGTTTTAATCGATATAGAAAGTCTATAACGATGTTCTCTATGTAGAATTGCAAATATTGTACTATCATTATGAATATGAGAGTGGGCAGAGTAACTGTAAATATTTACACGATTTCAAATAACATTGAATACATAAACAAGGTAAAAAACAGTATACGAAATCAAATAAAAGAAGGGAACGTAACGTTTCCTATTATTAATAATAGAAATAATGATAATATGAATTTATTTCTAGAAAAGTCTAACCTTATAAGTGGAGCATTGAAGCATAACACACACGTGAGGGGGGCAAATGGTATACAAGTTTGTAAGAATATATTTTTACGTAAAATCGTTAGTTTACAAATTATGATTAATTTCTATTTTTAATTTTTACAAAATATAATTTGGATTAACCCTGCATTTTTTTGTTCATACAAGGACAAGGCTTATTGGTTTTATAATTTGCAATACGAAATATTTTATATATCTACATACCTTGCGCCTGTGGTTTGTAATATCTGTGGAACCTAAGCTCGAATATGATTCGGTAGTGTAATTAATGTCCAACAAATGTCCAACAAACGTTTTTTTGAGTCAGCTACGCTCATCCTAGACAGTTCTTATCCACTCAAAGGCATTTTACAGAGAGTATATTATGAGCGGCTTCAAATGAGTCTAATTAGAGGGTGAACTAAGCACTTGGTCATTATGTTATATACAAAATAATTCATAATAGACTAACTGAGATTTTATTGTTTCTAGAACTGCTAGAACATCTCTAAATGCTCTCCACTGAATCAGATGGCAGATAACTACTCTGATATTAATATTGAGTGGGATTTGATATCAATATCAGTTTTATCTATTTTATATCATCTATGTAATTCTAAGTGTCTGTTCGCTTTGCATTTTAGTACTATGGAAATGAGAGAGGGGTTCGGTGCGCGGTGCATGATCATGACCAATGGTCAGATTAATGGTAGGGGGTAATGAGAGTGGTGGGAGGTAATTAGGGGGCGAGGCTTAGGGGGTGGGACGGGACGTAAGAGGGCGGGGCCTAGGAGTGGTGGTGGGGGGCAATTGTAATAGTGGGAAGTAATTGAAGTGGTGAAAGATAATTGAAGTGGTTTGGTAATTAGAGTGATGGTGTAATTGTAGTGGGCAGGGGTAATTAGAGCGGTGGTGGTAATTAGAGAGTAATTAAGGGTAATTTAGGTACAAATAAGTGTAAGTTCTGATAATTTATGTGAAATTAAAGATAATTAGTTAAAAATAATGGCAATTTAAAGGGGTAATTAGCGTACTAGGGTGCAAAGGTCACGGGATCAAAGTCAAAAGGTCAAGAGGTCAAGTGGTGGGCGTAGTTAGAGAGTAATTTAGGTACATAAGAGTAATTAAGTTAAAATATGGATAACTTAGGTAAAAATAAGAGTAATTAAGTTAAAAATAAGGATAAGATATTTAACTTAAAAATAAGGATAATTAAGAGTAATTTAGGGTAATTAAAGTAAAAATAATGCTAACTAAGGTCAAAATAAAGGTAATTGAGTTAAAGATAAAGATAAATAAGGGTAATTAATACAATTATTGTATTGTCCTCTGTATATAATCAAGAATGTGTAATAAAATGAATGTTTATTATCTCACCGTAAAAAAAAATACAAAGATACCATAATTGTGCAATAGGACAATGCTATAACTGCCTTTATAAGGCCGGACAGGTAGGCATACAGACGGATGCTTGAGCATGCGGGTAGAGGAATGGACTGATAGGTGGAGACCATATTCTAATAATATAAAAATGCAAATAGGAGGTCATTCTGCAACTTGTAGAATATACTATTCAAATGAACTTTTTCGCTATTATATTAAAAACTATGCGATCTAAAATGTAGGGAATATCATTATGAAATTTAAGTAGTGTATTTTCATAGAATACTACATTTGACCTGGGGGGAAGAACATCTTTGCTCCGTCAAAAATACATAAAAAATATTTTGGGAATTTGAAAGAAAGGGCAAGCTGGCAAACAAGTTTTATAACTATGCTATATTTTTATTTCCTGAAGAACTAGGTTGTAACATATAGATAATGAAGTCTCACCATAAAGGTTCCTAGCGCCAACGAATAGATAGATGGGTCGATGGAACCGAAAGATGTTAATTTTCGTAATCTACATAATATTCTGAAACGTGAACGTCTTATCTATTTTTTCTTCAAAATACTCTCGTGAATGTGGTTCATCAAGATAGAGGTCCACCTCATTTCATCATTGAAGTCAGGAATTATCTTGATGAGGCTTTCCCACGCAGATGGATCGGTCGAATAAGTGAGTTTGCTTGGCCTTTGGATTATTATGTGTGGGGATATACGAAGTCTTTAGTTTATGCAAATACTATCAACTCAAGAGAAGAACTGTGGGATAAAATAAAAAACTCAGTGAATTTTATTAAAGGACATGAAAATGTATTTTTAAATGTATGAAAATCTTTTATGAATAGAATTAGAAAAAGCGTAGAAGTAGGTGGAGACCATATCGAACATTTACTCTAAGTTGCAGCGATGGGGTTTTTGCATGGGGGGAAAGTTTATAATGTCAACTTTTACGTTATTTTTTGGCCTTCTAATAAGGTTAGACCCTTATTTTAAACAACCTTTTGATTTGTGTATTTATCTCAATTATTATTATTATTATTATTATTAGCCGTTACTCGAGTCCGAGTATAAAAATGTTACAGTCGATAAATTGTGTACAATAAAAAAACAAGTAACAGGTGTAGTTTATTGTAATTCCCATTCATCTACGGTGCACACGACTATGGCTATAGAGGCCAATTCGGGAGAGCACATGTCGACCGCAGTCAGGACAAACATAGACCTGGTTAGGTCTTGGATTCGGCCTTCTTGCAGCAACATTTCCTTGATAGCTGGCCACAACCCCTCGCCATTCGGTTCTGTCCGCTGCAAGTTGTTCCCATTGCTCGTCTGCAATACCGCAGGATTTTAGATTTTCATGGAGAGCGTCTTTGAACCTCTTTCGTTGACCGCCACGCCTTCTTCTACCGCTTAGCAATTCACCATAAAGTGTACATTTAGGAAGGCGGTTATCATGCATACGATGAACGTGACCTGCCCATCTTAGGCGTGCTCTTGAAATAAGCACCTCAATTGGAAGGCTATTTGCTCTCCCGAGTACTTCCACGTTTGATATGTGATGAAACCAACGGATTTTCATCATACTTCTGAGGTGTCTTTGCTGAAAACGTTCTAATTCTTTCACATGACGACGGTAAGTGACCCAGCTTTCACATCCATATAGCAGTGTTGGAATGACAACTGCTCTGTAGACAGCCATTTTCGTTGACAAAGCAAGGTCATGGTTGTCAAATACTCTCTCTCTAAGACCCCAGAGTGCTCTAGATGCAGCGTTAATTCTATTGCGAATCTCGCTGTCCATGTTTGCTTTGTCATTAACAACGTTGCCTAAGTAATTGAACTGATCCACCACTTCAAGAGAATTTCCGTTAAGTGTAATGTCTATTTGGTTCACTTGATGAGGAGTTGACATAATCTTAGTCTTTCCAATGTTGATTTTAAGTCCCAAGGAATCATAGCTCTGGGCATACACATCTAAAAGTTCTTGAAGCTCTTCCGGCGTAGAGGCTAAAAGTGCACAGTCATCCGCGTACTGGAGATCACAAATGAATCGTGTGCGTGTCTTCGTGAAAGCTCTAAAGCGCCCTATGTTAAAGAGACCGCCATCAAAACGGTATCTGAGACCTATTCCTCTGACTGTCAGTTTGTTGTCAACAATAATTGTTAGAGCAGTGGTAAACAAATTAAAGAGTAGGGGTGCCAGGACACATCCCTGCCTAACTCCAGTGAGGGTTTGGAAAGGTTCGGTTGCCTCATTATTATACATAACCTGGGCGTTGTTGTTTGTATGTAGACTGCGACATACTTCCACAAATTTTCTAGGGATACCTAAGCGGAACATAATTTTCCAGAGCACTTCCCTGTCCACCGAGTCAAACGCCTTGGTTAAATCAATGAAGGCCATGTGAATTTCTCCTTGATGTTCGAGTGCTTTTTCTTGAAGCTGTTTAAGTGTGAAGATTAAATCCGATGTGCCTCGGTTTGGTCTAAAGCCACTCTGTGTTTCAGGAAGTAACTTTTCCATAACAGGTGTTAGCCTATTTGCCATCGCTTTAGTGAGTATCTTCCCTCCAACAGCCAGGAGAGCTATACCCCTGTAATTTCCACAGTCCGCAGCGCTGCCTTTGTTTTTGAAGAGGTTGATTAAAAGTGTATCACGAAACTCCTGCGGAGCTTGACCACTTTCCCACACGACATCAAACAGTTTTTTGAGGTAGGGTATGAGCTCTGACGACACAGCTTTAAAGATCTCAGCTGGGAGTGAGTCGGCGCCGGGAGATTTGTTATTTTTTAGCTGCCCAATGGCGGTTAAGATCTCTTCCGTTGTTAGTGGCTTATCTAAGTCTTCGAAGGTGTCGTATTGAGGGATAAGATTTATAATATCGTGATCGGCTTGACTTTGCTGGTTAAGAATGTTAGAGTAGTGTTCTTTCCATCGAGCTCTTATTTCCTGGTCTTCTTTGAGGAGATTTCCATTTAAATCTTTAATAGGGCACATATTTTTCCGACTGGGGCCGTACACTGCTTTTACTCCTTGAAAGAAATTCCTGTAGTCGTGTGAATCGGCGTACCTTTGAATTTCTCTGGCCTTGCTTGCCCACCACTCGTTCTTTATTCTTCTGATTTCGCGTTGCGTTTCATACTTAGATTGGGTAAAAGCTTCTGCTTTTGATGAGTCGTTGGGGTGGTTGATAGCGTTTTGGAAGGCAATATGTTTGCGGCCAAGAAGTTCTTGTATAAAAGCTTCATTATCATTGAACCAGTCCTCCTGTTTTTTACTTGCTACAGTGCCAAGAATTTCCTCACTCGCACTTTTTAAACTGTCTTTAATTTGTGTCCAGGTAGCAGCGACATCTACAGAATTGGTTTCTTCTAGTGCACTCAAATTCTCTTGAACTTTTTGCTTTAGCTGTTCGACGGTTTGTTGGTCACGCAATTTACTAATACAGAGACGGGGTCTACGTTTTACTTGAGTTCTTCGGTGTTTGGGTCTCATAACAATTTTCATTTTAGAGACAACAGGACGATGATCGGTCCAACATTCGCTATCAATGCGCGCCTTTGTAATTTGGACGTCCTTGAGATGCTTCCTACGTACGATAACATAGTCCAGTAGGTGCCAGTGACCTGATCTGGGGTGACGCCAGGTGCCTTTAAATTTATCCTTTTGTCGGAAAATGGTGTTTGTTATAACTAGATCATGTTCGGCGCATTTAGTTAGGAGTAGTTGACCGTTAGCGTTCATGTTGCCCAAACCGTTCTTGCCTATGATGCCTGGCCAGGTGTCTGCATCTCTCCCTACTCTAGCGTTAAAATCGCCAAGAATAACGAGTCGTTCCGTTTTAGGTATTCTACAGAGGGTTTCTTCCAGCTGTTGATAGAAGCTTTCCTTGGTTTCGTGACTTGCATCCAGAGTGGGAGCGTAGGCGCTTATTAGATTTACCGCGTTGCCATCTGATAGCTCATAGCGTAGCAGCATTAGACGCTCGGATAGGCCTTGTGGTACTTGTGTTAAGTTGGATACAAGTTGATTCCGAACGGCAAATCCTACTCCATGTTGTCTTCTTGAATTGGTGGGAAGACCTTTCCAATAGAAGGTGTAGTACTTTTCTGTGAGAGAGCCTTCCTCCAAAAATCGAGTTTCGCTGAGAGCTGCAACGTCAACATTGAGTCGGTGAAGTTCTCTATCTATTAGAGCAGTTCTTCTTTCAGGCCGATCGGTGCGAGTGCTGTCGTTCAAAGTACGAACATTCCAAGCGCCGTAGATGAAAGAATTCGTTTTGTTGGATTTAACTTGTCGGTGTTTTTTCGACATTCGATGAGGTGTCCCTGTGGGCACCCTCCCCCGGAGATCCGATCGGGAGGGTATTTTACCTCCGGATGATTTTGTCCCACTTGAACGCTCCATCATTTTTTAAAGCCTTAATCGACTGAAAACGAAGCTGCATTTGAAGTTTTAGCTGGAGCAGGTATGCAACTGACCAGCTCGGTTGCGGAAGGCGAGTGGTGTGGTCCCATGGCACAGAAGGAGACTGCGACGATGGGGTAACCAAACGATTCCAAAAGCAACCTTTGTGTGCGGTGGGTTATTTTTACTGCACTCTTCGTGAGAAGGTGGATGTGCTCACGGCAAAAGATAAGGGTTATTCCGCCCTTACTCGGTCGTTAGAGCCTCGTTAGTGAAAACAGGGTGCACCAAGTTCAAATTGAACTCATCGCGAAGGTGAGGTTAACAATTGAGTAGGAGAGGCTATAACTTGCGCTTCACTACCCCATTACACCCCATTTATCTCAATACCATGAAAATAATCCATTAGTTCATAAGAAAGTGAGAAAGAGTTTTACGCTGTTATTACGATTTTGTTTTCCCTTACCTTTTATACTTTTTCAATAAATACACTGTGCGTCATTAAGTTGTTGAAAATGTTTAACGGCACTTTTCTCGAGAATGGTTGGAGTTATCAATTTCTACCAAGTGTATCTTTTATACGTGGAAATGACGCCCTCATCAGATTTTCTGGTCAGAAGTACCATAACGTTTCGTCAAAAAAAAATTAAAAATATTCATCATCAGATACAGGTCCTGCGGCGCCCTCTATGATCTAACGTGAAGTAATACATAAATTATTGTTTCTTAAAATAAAAAAAGTTCATCTAGCAAATTTGGCGAAGATCAGTGAAAAGGCTGTTGAGTTATTGCAAAAAAACTAAAAAATTATTTGAACTTTGACACCTTGTATCTGTTTCTACAGCAACATTTTACAAAAGCATATTTGGTTATATCCTCATATTTTGGCCCAAAAAAATCTACCCCTGAACTAAAAATTAAAAACCTGTGAAAAAATCTGTGAAATTTATAGTTTAACATCGTAACACAAACACGTTTAAATTCCAACCTACACTGTGCTAGTGCTACAGATTTTAATAGCAGTAATAAGGTAGCTGGCCGGCTGGCTAAGCGATACATATTGAAGATTCGTCAAAGCAGCAGGTCCATGTTAATGCTTTTTTGGATAACTTATACGCCTCACAGAATTCTGTTTTTTTTGCACAGTGTCTTAGTATCCTAAGATCTTTCCGATATTAAAAGAAAACGAAAAAAATAAACTGGTAAATGGATATTTTATAGAAATAAATAAACTTACCTTGAAAAGAAATCAAAGAAATCAAAATATCAAATTCTTCGTTTTCGTTTGGTCTAATGCTCTACGTTCTTTTCTATTATGACTTTTAGTTTCCTCACATGGTGATGAGTAAGTATTCTAATACGGGGGTCAATATACAGTGAATATGAACGGTATATACCTTAGAAATCACGGTAGTAGAATATAAATCTAATTATCTATAGAGTGGAATTTTAATCTAAAAATCTTCTTAAAGCAAATTTGTTTAAGTTATTGCTGCCTTAAATTGTAAATAAAGTTCGTTTCTGAAAAACACTATATAACTAGAGCTTGCACAATAATACTCATATGAAAAAAATAATAATACCATCATTCAGTAATTAATTATATGAATATTCCCGACGAAATATCTAATCAAAAAGCGGCTATAGAATGTGAGACACCTGCTGTATTATTTTCAGGATTACAACACATTTTATTTAAAAAATTACCAGCCGTTGAAAGCATTAAGTGAGTTATTTGATGAATTGACGCTATAGTATATCGTATAGTAACAAAAATATTTAATTTGAGAAAAATATACCTTTCAGTGTCAATTAGGAAACTCCAGATCGATGAATCCATGCCAAGTAAGTCACGATTGACGTCAATAAAGTGATGCAACTGGTGACGTTCCAGACACGCCACAGATTAACAACAATAACATGAGTTTTGCAATTGGGCAGATCGTGAAATAGATTTCAAATGTTAACATTCTAATAAAAATGTTAGCGCTGTTGTAATGCGACATTAAAAAAAAAAATCTATTATAGTAGGTACTACATAATTTGCCAAGTTATTTATTATTTTACGAATTACCTTATATTTGCCGATGTGTTATCGATGATATGTTCCAAACAAAATCCATAATTTCAACATTTGAAACAATCACGATTTATAAACATGATTCTAATTTACACGACAGCAGAGACATGGCTTGAAATTCTACGAATTTCAGTTATTTTTTGAGGGCGTTAATACATTTAACAAAATAAATAAAATAATATGGATGATCTCCAAGAAACAGACGACTCTATTTCCTAAATGTTCATAAAACATATATACCATAGACTTGTTTGCTATTTGTGATAGTCTATTTAAAACAAACAAGTAATTGGAAAAAAATCAGAACTGTTATTTTTAAGAAGGGATATAATTAATATGGACATATAATTTATGCATTTAAGTAAATATTGTGTTTTTGTGTTTTATTGCTTACAATAATTGTCATACTTCCTCAAATATTTCCCATTGTGCTTAACCAAAGCTATATGTGTTTAAACTTCCCAAAATTTTAATAACAATAATAATAATAAACTTTATTGTCCAGAGACCATACAGTAACATGGTACGAGACACGTCGAAATGATTGACCAGAGTTGTCAATGCGATAACAATCATAACACAAATAGAAAAACAGATATAGAAAAAAAAGAAAATCCAAAAATATATAAAAATGTTTTTTTTTTAAATACATTTATTTAACGTCGGATTATTTCCGCTACTGAGGCCTAACACCAACGCCTGTAGACGAGCTACCCCCAACCAGGAATTTTGCCGAACCTCTTCCCTTAAGAAGAGTAGGGATCTTTTACTTGCCTAACATTTAAGGACCGACGGCTTTACATCCCCTTCGAAGGATGGTATATCCCCTATACAACCCTCGCCTATGGTTGTATAGCTTCCGCGCATACACTGATATACAAGCCGCTGGAAGATATGTGAGGCGAGGACGCGGTCTTCGTTGGAATGGTCACCAATCCCACCACTAACCGCGCCTTACGTTGCTTTACATTGCATATCGAAGTATCTACATAGTAAAGACGCACCTACGCTCAGCCCTTAAAAATGAGATAAAATAACCTATTATACAAAGTTAAAACCTAATCATCTAAGGACTGGTTTATCAATACAGGGCTAACACTTACCTATAGGATAAATGTCAAACGAAACAATGGGTATCTATAGTTTTGTTTGACATTTATCCTTTGGTTACGAGTTCACCTTACATTGATAAACCGGCCCTAAATCATCTTCTAAAAATTCTGGTACAGAGTAGTAGCATTTGGTAATTAAAATATTTTTAATAACATTATTGAAATCATTTCCATTTTTAATTATTGGTGGCAATTTATTATACAGTTTAATACCCACATATTGTGGACTTTCTTTATATTTGGATAAATTATGGCTAGGAATTAATAAATCGTCACTTGATCGGGTATTGTAGTCGTGATTAAAGTTATTAGAAAGAAATGTATTTACTTTTTTTCTTGTATATATTAATATATATAGTATGTAAGTACAAAATAGAGGCAGAATTTTTTATTTCTTAAATATATCTCTACAAGAAGCATATTTTATCGCACATACTATATTTTTTACTGCTTTCTTGTGTTATAAAAATTCTTTGTGCATTTGAAGAAGAGCCCCAACAAATAATGTCATAGGAAATTATGGAAAAGGAATGTGGTATACTGGCTATATAATCTGTAAATTGCATAGCATACTGACGTTAATTGTTTTGCTAGCTAAGTGCATTATCTAAATTTCCACCAAGAAATTTTGTTGAGTTAACTTGTTGAATGGACTTACACTCAATCCTTAATAAATTATTTTCTAAAATTCGGAATTTCTTTATTTATAAAAATCGTCTTTGATATATTTAGCAATTATTATTCTTAGGCCAATCAGTGAATCGGAATATCTCCGTTTTAGTGTTATTTAAGGCGTCTGTCAAAGTGACTGAACAACATAGCAATGGCATCAAGACTGATCCTTGAGGAAAAGTAAATTGTGGTTTATTAAATCAAAAGCTTTACTAAGATCCATAAATAAATAAACCACCACAGAAATTAGACAACCCCCAATTCCAGAAGCCAGGGGCTTATGCGAAAGTGGTTACACATTGAAAAAACGCGGACATACAACCATTTCATCCGACAGTGCCAGTGCGGGAGCCAGGATTCGAACCCGGTGGTGCGATGTCCGTGCGATTAATCGCGATTGCCATCTCTATCGGCTGTCGGCTATCGACCAGACAATACATTTTTTACCGTTGTATAAATCTTCATAAATATTGTGAATAACATTTAATATTGCAGTTTCAATAGATCTGCTTTTTCGAAACCAATGTTGACAGTTAGTAAGTATATTGTGTTCTGCAATAAATTGTGCAATTTTATTAAATATTACTCTTTCGAAAATTTTAGATATAGCTGATAATATTGCAACTGGACGACAATTCTCAAGCAAGGCTCGATCACCTTTCTTAAAGAGGGGCTTTACTTTAGCTGTCTTTAAAATTTGTGGAAATATACCTTCTGATATAGACCAATTAATTAAGTTTGTTAATGGTGTTATGAAATAATACACACATTTGTGCAGTGTGGTCTGAAATACAACTATGATTAATTGAAGACACAAGTGGATAAAGGATTCATGTCGCACAAAGTTAGTACTGAGAAAACAGGGTTCAAAGTTATTTTAACTGTCATTCTTTTTTTACGTTAAATAAAAGGCGAGCATGCAGGTTTCAATAGGCCTTTATTATAGAATTAAGGTAACAAAATTGAAAATGTACAAAAGTTTCAGTTTTAAAGTGGAAGTAAAAAATAGGTAACATAGATCCTTTGTCAATTGAAAAAGTAGGAAGATTTAAATTCTCGTTAAATGGAATGTTGATTTTTCACCGTTTTAAGTATTAATTAGTTCTTCTTTTCTTTACAGTTCGATTCTGAGTATCAATATTTTCATTTTCGTGGATAATTTTTTCATAAAAATATTTAAATTCATTGTCAACATAAGCGAGTTGTTCTTTTAAGGTGCAATTTTTCTCACTTGTTATTATATTCTTTTGTCTTTTAAAATGGTTAAAGTGTAACTGTCTTGCAGATTTTTTTTGGGCCCAGATTTCATATCTACCTGCAAGAATGGCGTGTTCTCATCTACATTATTTTTATATAAATAACTCCCTAGAAACTTGAACTCGCGCCCGACTAACAAATAAGAAAGCTCGAGTGTCAAAGTGACAGCCTTATTTCTCGCACCGAACGAGAAAAAAAGCGTCACGCACTACTAGCTTTATTTATTGCAAGCTCTAATAGCAACCTAGTCCTGGCTGACATTTTCCAAATAATAAATTTTTCACCGCACAAAGTTTTTCTCGCCTTTTAATGTTTTACATACTATAGCACTGGAAAACACACGTGACTAAACTAACCTAACCTCACTTTAGCTGGTACTATGTAAATCAATATAAAATATAAATATTTTAACAGATATTTAGTTAGTAGTTTCAGTGAATGAATGATTCAAGTATGAAAAAATTGCAATTGTAGTGGATAAAGGATTCATGTGGATCCATTAGATGTACATAAACACTGTATCCACAAATTATTATTTACAAAGAGGTGCACATAAACCCTTTATCAACTTCTGACTTTGTTATTATTTGTTATGGGGAAACGAGACCCATTTCAAAAAAAATCTGGGTACTTGAAACCTTCTTCCACGCAAAAATCTCATTTTTCCATAAAATGTGACATAGATCTTTTATCCACTTATGTCTTCAATTATACAATTGTCATAAATACTGTTAAAAAAAATGATACAAATGTAATCGATACAGCTGCTTGAGTTTATAGTCTACCTTGTGAGCTCACTGATTAACATGTCGATATTGTACATTTTTAAGGATTCGAATATTCGTTTCTTGATGTATGTATCACATATTCCAGTTACAAAGTTTTTGTTTTTGCTAATATAAGTTAATAGTGAATTTAGTAATGATACATATTCATTCAAATCTTCATGAGCTGATCTATATAAACAAACTATTTTTATTAGATTTTATTGTATTACTGATGGTCGAGAGATAAGCGCACTTGCCTCTCACCCAAAAGTTCCGGGTTCGATCCCCAGCCGTGGCAGTGGAAAATATTATGAGAGGGATTTTTTCACTATACACGAATATTGGGTATGTGTCCCTTGTCTCCAAATGTATAGCTCCCTCCCACACAAGGCTCTTCTAGAGCCTTCCGAGATAAAGGGGGTCGTCATTACCTGTGATGTATTTATTTATTAGAAGTATTAAGTAGAAATTAAAAAGTTAAGAACACCAACCCCATTTACTACAAATAAACATGTATAAAATAGTGAATTTTATAAAAATAAAATAACACAAACCACACACATTGTACAAAATGTGCCCGAATTTAATACACAGAAATTATCTTTCAATTAATGCCAATTCAATTATTATGATTGTCAAAAATTATCAACAATTATTATTTTGTTTTAGAGAGGCTCCTGTGAAAGTCTAATGCTGAGAGGAAGGATGGTAGGTAGCGTTCCTGGACTACTAGATGCAATATCATGTGGGTCCACAGCTGACATACCGGGAAGTGCAATGGAAGAAGAGTCTGCCGTTCCAAATATTCTAACAGAATGTATCAGGCATTTGGAGCAGCACGGATTGCATACTCTGGGTATTTTTAGAGTTAGTACGTCAAAGAAAAGAATCAGACAGGTAATTTTTTAAAATATTTTTAAGACAAATTCATACGCTCTAGGAATTGTACATTATTTATTATTTCTTTATGAAAACTGTTCTTGTCATGAAAGAGCAAGCTTTAATATTGACTTAATCATATTTTGTTAATAGTACCATACTTTCTTCCGATCTATTAAAATAATTGCTTTATATTAAAATAGTATTAAAAAATACCAAAATGTATGCGTATGTGGTTAAAAATGAACCTATTTTTGTGGCATATATGAATCCAATATACAATTTGCACAAAAATTAGAAAATGACTATAGATTTACTCTATCGTCCATTATATTTTTGCAGTTAAATATGTTTCTTTTATAGGGGCATATAGAGTAGAAAGCTAGAACTCCATTTATCTTGGGATCTGCTTTTAGCACAGCACATTAGAGTGCTTATACTAGATGTAATTAGATTCATGTCAATTAAAAAACGGTGATAGAGGACAACCAGACAAATATAAATCGTATATGGCATGGGGTCTAAAGCCCTTAGTTTTGGAGCAAAAAATTTAGTAAAAATGTTGACGTAACGTAACGTAACGTTGAGATAGACCCTATTGTATCTGACATTAACAATTACTCAACTTAACAGCTTACTTAAGTTAAGCTTACAAATCTGTACTTGGTTAAAGATTGTTGTGGCGTACACTCCTATCCATACTAGCCACTTAATAGCTTACCGAAATTATATTTTTGTTCGGTAACTAGGTGATAAGAATAATAATAAAATTTTGACTTTTTATTTTGAATTAATTATTTTTATTGTTATGTATTATTTTTAATATGAGATTTAGCCATCATAAATTGGTGACCCTGACATGATTACCCCCCCCCCCAACACTAATTATCTATGTGGCTCTCCCGCACCCCCTGGTCATCCATCATGTTTATTTCTTTGACTATATACTTTATGTTGAGTAACATAATCTTTGTTTAAACCAAACTGAAAGACAATAAGCGTTTTACCGTTATGGTAGTCCCCTGTACCTTTTGACCACCTTTACTTTCTGATAAAGATTAAAAATTCGTGAAACCGTGTACAGCTCATTTTTATCCCTTTTATTTTATTTTGACAGACTAAAATTTCTCCTATTAATGTGCATTGATGGTAGAGAATAAATTGTAACAAAAATCTCTTTACTGTTACTATAACAAAATACAGATTAGAAATTTATGAAATCATGTAGAGCTTATTTTAAACCTGACTATTGTGAACTATATTTTTTAAATACATAATGATAGCCAAAAGCAAAATATTGCAGTTTATAAATTCTTGAAATCATGTACAGTTAATGTTTCAACATTGTTTTCATGATAATACAACAAAAAATCTGAAGCTGGATTTCACAGTTGGTATCTAACACGGGACTTGTTGGAGAAAAATTTTATTTTCCAAACGTAGGTAAATAATTGATTACTTTACTTGAATTTCTATTTTGTCTTTACTTCTGGTAGTACTACCGTAGTAGGGGTACCCATTGAATTATGCAAGAAAAGTAGCAGCACAAAACACATTCCATATATAATATAAAAAATTAGCGCTACTAATTTTTTCCACGTACAAACAATTCCAAAGAATTTCTTTTACATATATAGTGTAATACATGTACAGTCTAACGCAATAATGCCTGTTATTTTCTATATCTTCCGTTCTTTTCTGTCGTTATATGAACCTTAATGCTAGAAGAGGAAATATGTTACACCTTCAAAATCTTGGAGTGAAATTAAATTTTCCACGATTTTTCTAAAAGTTTAAATTTTCTTTTCGATTATAATATTCAACACGTCATCAGTGACTAAAAAAACATAACATTTGATATGTTATACAGTCATTTTAGATTTTTCTATTTGCATTTTCTTAATATTCTCCGAAATTTTCCAAAGATTTCCTTGTATTTTAACTTCATGTATTTATATACAGAAATTTTCCAATATCTTCTGGAAAAATCAAATTTTTCCATCGTTTTCAATATCTCATTCATCACTAGTAACTTAAAAACTTCGAAAACGACATATACAGTCTTGTAATGACAGTTTTCCCAAGTTTCCAAGAATGTTCCACAATTTCCCAGGGATATTTCAAGATTTTTACTTATTTATGTTAATATTTGCAATCGGCGTATTAAAAAACATAAAAAACGATATAAAACTTGAACTAATATCTTTAAATTGCGAAAGGGTTGAAATAAGATCAATTTTTCAAGAATTTTTCAGCTGTAATTTACCAAGGGCACTGATAATCACGCGATAATTTTTTCTAATAATGAACCGAAAGCTTGTTGCTCAGTACTTAAAGCAACAAGCTTGAGGGTCATTATTAGAAAAAATTATAAGGATTCATCAGTGCACGTGATAAATTCAGTGAGATAATTTTTTGAAATTCTAAAATATGTTAAATCGTCAATCTGACATTTTAAATAAATTATAAAACTATCAATAATTTTTCGTTGCATAGCAACATAATGACAAGTGATAATCTCCCATGGGATGTTTTCAGTGTAATCCTTTAATAATTGGATGAATTTGGCATGTGACTAGAAATGGACGGATTTTATTGGATTTCTATTTCGTCAAAAAATTATCACGTTAATTTTTCGGAAAACTGACCTTAGATTTGTAATCAGCGACCAAAAAAACTTAAAGTAACCCATTTTTGGGCCAAAATATTTATTGTCTTATGAACTAGAAATAAAAAAATAATATGTTACTAGGACTCGGACGGGCGGTTAAAGAAAAAACGGCTATGGCCAACAGCCACTATTTCAGTTGGTTGAATAATCCTGAGGCTATAACTAACATGTTACCGTAAACAAATACTTGGGGCTAACTGTCCTTTAATTTTTTTCATTCTCCCCTTCATTGATTAGACTAATAAAATAAATCAATTATTTTCTATCGAATCTATTTATTTTATGGCTTAACCACCATAACTGTCTGAAAAGCTAAGACACAGGCAGTATTGATTTGATGTTAATACTAATTGTAAAACATCACTAAATAATTCCCTGTAATTTAAATTGGAATATTGTTGCTACGTAAAAGTTACTGAAACGGAGCCTGGGTACAGTTGACTAGGGCAAGTTGCAGTTTTTAGTTTATCGATGGATGAAACCAATGGGAATAATTTAGGATGAATTTAGTCGTCATGAGAAGAGCCCGAAAACTTTATTAGTTCTTTGTTGTGCCTAACAATATAATACAAGAAAACAAAAGAAAATTTGTAAGACATTTCATTATTTAAAATAAGAAATATTCGTAATGACGGCATTACTATGAATGAATTGTCAACATATGTCTGAAGATGAAACACATTTAAATTGTGTTTCGCAACTTATGTAACATTTATGATATTCGATTTATTTTTAATTTATAGCTAAGAGAAGACTTCGATTGTGGTAAAGAAACTACGCTCGAGGATGACCAGTGTCCGCACGATGTGGCAACGTTGCTTAAAGAGTACCTCAGGGACCTTCCAGATCCCCTTCTTTGCAGAGATCTCTATCATGCGTTTGTTCAGACACAAAGTAAGTTCTTCCTATTTTTAATCAGCCCGTAATTAGTAAGCCTGTAATTAAACTGGTGTGCACATAATTAGTAGCTGTTTCCCCTATGTCTGTATGGTTTTTTCACCACTCTTTGTGTGCAGTTTATTTAAAACATTTTTCATTTACTTTCGAGAAGCAGAGGGCGAGGTGTTGAAATTTTCAAAGTAGTACTTATATTTTATCTCGTAATGTTATTATACTGTACTGTGTCTACTTAAGCCAAATTTGGTACACGGTAGGAATCTAAATTGGTCAGTTTCGAGGTTTTATTATGGAGATTTATGTTGAAGTCACCAACAAGTAGAATTTTCAGACCCCCAGTAAATAAATTAATTAATAAATTTTCAAAATTGCGTAAAAATGTATTATAATCACCCGAACAAGATCTGTGTAAAGTAATTTTTATTTTAACTTCAGTCAATTTTATTCCACAAAATTCTGAATTGAATTCACTCTTGAATTCATTTAAGTTTGAGGGTGGACATTTAATATATTTTTTTTTAGAAATATAGAGACACCCCAATGTATATTTATTGCAAATTGAAGTTGCCAAATAGTATTTTCTTAGATAGGTATATCAATTTTAAACAATAATCCAATGTTCTGATAAATATACCACATCGTACTTGTGTTTGTTCAGAAATAGTGTTAACTGGCTAATATTAGATAAATACTTTGTTTACATGGAACAGAACATTTTTCAAATTTCCTTTTTTGTCCACGTGAGAAATTATATTGTTAACTAGAGTATGTCTAAAATAATTTCGGTTCTTTAGAGAGTAATTTGAACCAATATTATTTTCTTATTCTTTTTTTTTGTATATATCATCATTTCCTTTGACTTTACGACAAAATTTCATAAAACCTAAATGAAAGCTTACAAAATTTCCCACAAAAATGATCTGTGTAAATATTCGTATGCCTGTTTACGTCTCTGAAAAATATGTGGTAAATACAACTCCCGGACATTTCTCTGGTTACTTCGTTAATATATGGGATGTAGCCATATTGCGCTAAGTTGTTTAAATATTCACTTACCTGTAAATCTCCTGCGTCCTTTATATTAATTTTTAGGTCTCCAATAAGGAATTCAATATTTAGTTTGTTAAAACTATGTAGGTAGTTATTCAAGTCATTTGGTTTGTAACCATTTTAAGAAATTTATTGCTCACTGTATAATCTTTACTATTTAATTGAGTTAACAGCTATCTACATTTTTCTAGGGATACGCAACAGGAGACTGCAATTCGAAGCACTGCAACATCTGGTTCAATTACTTCCTCCAGCTAATAGGGATACACTACATGCTCTCTTAAGTTTCTTAGCCATTGTAGCCAAATATTCAAACGACTCTAAGGATGCATTAGGTAAAAAAGTAAAAATTAAATCTGTTAAGAAAATGATAAAAACACTGAATGTTTTTTAGGTGAACCAATCATTGGAAATAAAATGGATTCTAGTAACCTGGCGACAGTTTTTGCACCTAATATTTTACATTGTATAAAACCAGGTGCTAAAGACGGCGCTGATAGACCAGAAGATAGAATAGACATTATCAATGTTGTTCGGACGCTAATCGACCATTTCAAAGTAATTTTCACTGTTTCCGCAGAACTTCTTGATGAAGTTTACGTACACATGATGGATTCCCATCCGGAGGCATTGGATCAGCTTTTAAATAAAAAAGATGCCACTGCAGCTGCAGACGAGTAAGTACATTTTAGTTGCTTTCGAAAATAATAATAATAGTAACAATGATAATTACTGTGTGTATAATGTCGACGTCGGTGGGAAGAATCTATAGCGTTTGGAAGCCGAAAAAATTAATAATAATATAAATGGTAATATTTTACCGAACACACTGGCGAAGTATTTCAACTATGGATCTTGAGATTTTATTAAAAGTTAGTTTTAAGATTTTTAAAATATCCTGTAAGGTCAATACTTAAATAATTTGTCTTAAAATAGTCCAGTCAACGAATATTCCAATACGGGTGAGTTTAGGGTAGTTAGGAAGTAAACATCCTAAAAGTCCCCGACCCTAGGAGGTGGACCTTGTGGGGGAGGGCTTCCGGAGGGCCTTAAATTTTGATTTTTTTTGTTTCTCGCTAGCAACTCGAAAACTACTGGTCCCAGGGGAAAAATTATTCTTACGTTTTTGAAAGCTAATAAAATTTTCTACATTTTTTACAAGTTTTTATCTTCAACCGTTATCGAGCTACCAGATTCTGGAAATGCCGATATTCGGAAAACGCTGCTTCGGATTACATTTTTAGTCATACTCTGCTCCTTACACGTCAAATATTCTTTGTAATATAAAATACAATCAAATCAAGTGAAGAGAATTAAATTGACTTAAAAATTATATATTTTACATATAATTAATGACTGAGATGATGCATTTCAAGATTATTTGCTGTAATGTGATAAGGTTATTGCTTGAAATCATTACTACATTTTATTGCATTCATTTGGTTTTTTCTAAATCTATTTATTATTGTATTATTGTTGCATTTGGTATATTTAGTCCATCCTGTTGTTGGCTAAAACCCCTCCCCAGCGTGACATATTCCTCGTGAAACCTGGCAAAGGAAAATTATGTACAGCAACATACTCTTTACAAGAGCTGCAGTAGCTGGGGCTGGAGCACGTTCTGTTTGTACATGCTCTCACAGGCTGTGATGCCACATCCGCAGCCCTTACGAAGAGCAAAGTCAGGTTTGCAAAATTATACAAAAAAGACAAATCGATCAAAGTAGCAGCTGAGGTGTTTACCAGCCCTTCATCAACACCATCTGAGGTCCATACAGCAGGACATAATTGCATTCTTAGATGGTACGGTGCTCCATGTAAGAAGATATCCTTAGATGACTACAGATATCGGTCATTTTTAAAATCAGTCGCTTTGGTCAAGCCAGACATTTCCACTCTCCCGCCAACTGAGGGGGGTACCATTTCTGCAGCATGTACTACCAAATCCAGCAGTGGATGGGAACCATATTGCCCTCACATGTGTGTGGTTTTGGAATTCCTGGCTGGAAGGAGAGAAATGGGGAGCTGGTGCCCAAATTAAAAGACAAAAATGCTCCACCCGACAAAATTTTGCAAGTTATGTTCTGTCGTTATAAAAAAGATTGTGACTCCGAAAGACGCAGATGCAGAAAGGCATAATTAAATGGTTCGCCGGTATGCCTCAACTGCCAGGCAACTGCTACAATGGAGTCCCCATAACAGAGGATGAGGAGGATACACAATTTGATGACATAATAGTTTCTTTGGAGGATTCATTTTTCACTACTGCTGGCGTAGTGACCCCGTGAACTATTCCCCCGTCGGATTTTTCTCTAAAAAAGCATTAGCTAGTTGCTAATTATATTAATTATATATAAATAAAAGTAGCTGCCATATGTAAAGGTAGTTCAAATCATAATACTGTGTTGTTTTCTTATAAAAGTACCTACCTACCTTTTTCCATCAAATCTGCCGAAGGAACAGGATGTGCATTCATAATACCCCAATACAATATCTCCGCCAAATTTAAATTAAGCCAAGAAGTATATCTTTTCAGCAGAAGCAACTGCCATTTACAAAGCCATTGAGCATGTCACTCACTCAAATATTAATAATATCTATATTATAATCCCGATTCCTTGTCAGTTTTAACATCCCTTAATCATAGTTATCCGCCGAATATTCCATTAAATCTCTTTATTACTAATATTAAACAAATCATTAGACGCAAATGGGGGTCGCATAGCTTTTCTGTGGGTCAAAGCGCATATTGGTATTCATTTTAATGAAGAAGTCGTCTCCATCGCTAAACAAAGCATTTCATCCGGTTTAGAATCTCCAAAATAATTAAGTTGCGATGATGCTGTAAACTCCTATAAACTTTTAATAAAAAGAAAGTGGTCAAACATGTGGCAAGAATTTGTTTTTACCAACCCCACAAGGTACACTAAAATTAATCCTGAAATACCATCCAAATTCTGGCACGGCAATTTTAACCTACCTAGAAAGTACCTAACAATTTTCAATAGAATAAAATTTGGGCATGGTTGTTACTCTTCACACCTCTTCAGAATAGGAATTGCCCCTACAAATTTGTGCGATACATGTAACATTGAGGGTGATCTAAATCACATATTCTTTAACTGTAATAAACACATAGACGCAAGTAATGAATTGTATAAACAACTGATTAATTTAAATATAGAAACCCCTTTCAACCTACTATATTTAATATGTCTTAATAATAACGACATTCTAGGCTGTCTGATATCTTTTTTATATAAAGTGGCATAAAAATTTAGCATTCCTGTGTTAAAACCTTTTAAGTATAATCCGAGGCCTTTACCTGTGTTGTTTAAAATCGAAATGCCTTGACGGGCCCCTAGGCGAGAAGCGTGTGCCCTTGTTTAATTTCCATTGTATTCTTCTAAAAACTTTCTCTTGTTAGAATTAGATTTAGCTTTTTAAAATAATAGGACAATGTATCTGGCTGTATGGACTATGTCCAAATGCCATTAAAAAGAAATTACAAATATGTATGCCTGGAATAAAAGGGATTATATGTAAAACTATAATTGTGTCAGTTTACTATTTGAATAAAACGTATTTCTTAAATTCTAGGTCTGTAGATGAGTTGGACAGCGAAAGCAACTCAGCTCCGTGGACACCAACAATGCCTACTTCAGAAATGTCCATTGAAAATGTAACAATTGATGGTAGAGGAACACCGTCTGAACCAAAGAGGACTTATTCGAGGGAAGAATGTTTACATGAAGCGGCCGCCACTGGTGGCCCTAATGTAGGAATGAGATTAAGGTAATTATTGCATTCATATAATGATATGAGGTACTTACGGAAGAAAGAGTAGTACACGAACGAGCTAAATTATTTTGTCTCTTTCCTCGTTTTCTATTTGCACGATTCAACCAAAACTAACATTAAATAATATCCAAAGTATTGTTTAATGATAGTGATTAACCCAGTAGAATTATGAGAGGTTTGACTACCGTAGAGTAAACGAGGGTTTCCTTTGTTTAAATAACTTTATTTATAGCAATCAGACACAACTTATAGCTAATATGTTGGCTTATGCAAGTGTTTGTGTTGCCTGCACTGGTGGCCTGAAGAGATGAAAATCCATCGAGGTCACGTCAGTGTCCATTTAAGTCCAATGGCCAGCATCTCTTCAGTCTTCTGCTATGCATCATCGGTTGTAGTAGCGCCTCTAATAATGGGTTGGTGTGAACTTCTAGTTTATTGTTATGCTTGTGATTTTGTCTTGGAAAATTTCCCTTATGTAGATAATGTTCAAGTCTGTATGTAATGCATGATTAAATACAAACCATGATTTGTCTGTTATGATACGGAGAATTTTTGACTGGGCTCTCTGCAATGGCAATAATAGTTTTATATATTAGAAATTTGCTTTCTCTTTTTGGTTAAATGTCCTTTCCAATTTAGTTTACTATCTAGGTATTTTACTGCGTCTGCTTATGGTATCGTCCCTTGATTAAGAATGACTGTAGGACAGCGTTCTTTTAAAGAGTAAAAGTTGTGTGAGTTGATTTCAATCCATTTACCTTTATCTTCCATTTTTTTAAATAAGGGTTCATTCGCACCCCACAGATTGATAGAGGGGGGTTCCTTACTATTAACCGTATTCTTTTGTCAAGAATTCTCGAGAAACTAAAACCAGAAACAGAAAAAATAATTATGTCTGGAAAAAGAAATATTCAATAGAAAATGGATTTGTTTATATACTCTTCGCGATTACTAGAACAATTTGGATTAAGAAACTTGTTGTAGGGAGAAATTTTCTTAATCTATGAAAAATTTCGGTTGAATTAAACTGTAGCCTTCTCAGATCTGGTTACAATTGACAGTTATATTTGTCCAACATACCTAGGTTATGTTACAAGCATCACTAATTTATAATTTTTTTATAGACACAAGGACCGAATTCGGGAAAGAAGTACCCGAAAGAGACGTGAAAAGAACGAAGATAGCAGTTTAACTTCTTCTGCTATGACAATCATTTCTCGTCTTAGAGGACAAAAGGAAGACGATTTCCAGTATGGTAAGAATAGGTCTTCTTCAATAGAAAGTACGAGTTCCACCCACACTGACTCTGACGTGACCCGCGTTCTAAGAATTTCTGACGACTCATACGAAAGAAGAAAATCTTCGCCCTATGTGCTGGACAACAGTGGCGTCATAACTGCTAGCCTAACCATACCTGTGCACACGCAAAACCAATCCCTGTCTTACAATGTTGATGATGACATTCCTTACATAGAGGACGTTGATAACGCTCGACAGCAAATTACTGTTGGAGTTGTGCGAACGCCAACTGCTCCTCCCAGGCGAAGAAATCATTCAATAGGTAGTGATTCTTCGGTAGCATCCAATGTACAACCTATTACTGGTTCCATTTCCTTAGTTCAAGGTTACGACTCAGCTGTTGGATCATCTGCTACTTATTCCAGTCCAGTGCAGAATACCCCCACTTCAGTTTCCAGCAGCATTGCTGATGCAGGAATGTACAGTTCCCCGCCTTCTTGGGCGTCTACTCCACCGACTTCACCAGACAGCGTCCACACGTCTGTCAACTACATACCCGATGACATACAACTTCCAAGATCTTTGTCAAGAACTCCTAAAAGTACCAACTTGACAAAGGAACCAGCTCCAACGTTGCAGAAGGTTTCCTTTTCTTCGGTACAAGAAATACAACAGTTAAAAGAAACGAAGGATCCGTCGAGAAGCTACCAAAGAGAGTTGTCTTACACAAAGCAAAAAGTTAGTTCAAGCAGTTCAGAGGTACACAGAGGTGCAAGTACTTCTGAATCAAGTAAGCCGACCGAGCCAAAGTTTACTCCAAGTATTTCTAACATTGGAAATGCTGTGTTAAGATCTAAGACGGCCGATTTCGAGAGAATTATTAAAGTTGATACTAATAAACCAAAATCGCCAGTCCTAACAGCAGCAGACCGAGAAAAGAAAAAGTACACAAAAAGAAGGTATACAGATTCCAGACATCAAACTAGGCATATACCAGACGCAGAGGCATTAGAAGCTGCATCTGCACAGTCCAAAAGCGAGGACAAGGCAAGTAATTCCCAGGCAGGACCAGTCTACAAGAGGCGAGAGCTTATATCAAGTGTGCCGTCGAAATAAACGGAGAAATGAGATATCTCGAATCTCAATGTGTTCAAAACTGATGTACATAATCAAGTGATAAGTGTTTTAGATCTAGTCTTATCTAGTGTTTACTGTCCCAAAGAATTGTTATTTATTTTTTAAGAATGTATGTAAAAAAAGTGTGTTGATGTATAATTCAAAATTTAAAATAATTAAATTGTATAATTTATGAGATTTTTGCTTTTCATTAATTCCGATTAATTCACTAAGCTGAAGTGAAACTGAAGCAATAGTCATATGGATAGGTGGTTGATCTTAAGGAACTTGGCCATGGACACACTAATTGCTATACTCTGGCTCAATATCGCTACATAAAGTACGTCTGGTTAATTTTTTATAACGGCTTATGTCCTGAAAACGAATACTTACAAATATACATGCAGGGTGTTTCATTGTGAATAGCCCAGCCGGCGCAGGGTGATAGAAGACGTCAATATGTATAATTTTGATTGATTGAATGTTGTGTAGTTTAGGAGTTATTTAGGTTTTCGCGTATTTTTAGCTAAATTTTGAACACACCCACAAAGTTCGCCATTCTGGCTAAACTGTTAATTATGTTTTTATGAACATAGTCCCAAATAGTCTCATTAACAATTTTTTTTTATTGGAACCAAAACAATTTGGATTAAAAAAAAATTCTTTAAAAAAATTATTTCTTAACTTTACAACAACTTTTAGCATAATGATTTGGCATCCAGTATTTTAAATTTTTGACGATAAGTGTAAGACAACAATTCCACTTTTTAATTTTAATCACAAACATTAATTAAATGGTGACATAAGATTTGGGTTTCATCAGCACTCGCAATATACATAAAAGGTGTGAAAACAGAAGCCAGACATGGCAGCTACAATTTCTGAACACTTCAGAACAACCATAGCTGTCGGCGGTGTCCAAAAATTTCAGCTGCTATGTCTGGCTGCTGTTTTCACACCTCTATATACATAGTAATATCAACTAGCGTTAAAAAGAGAACATCTATCAATATTAAGATGGTCCAAGAGTTTAATTTTAATGCAAATGGCATTTTTGACATGCTTATATACCACTCTTTTAATCGAGTCAACGAAGGTTTTTGCTTCTTACTCCTCAGGGAGAGGTCTGATTTTGATGCTTTATTTTTAAATGTTTGTTTTTATATATTATTTGAAATCAGAAACATTTCAATGCACGCAATTAAATATTTATGTTGTTTAAATAATATAAACACAATTTATAAAAATAAATAAATAAACACCACAGAAATTGACAACCCCCAATTCCAGAAGTCAGGGCTTGTGCGGAAGGGGATTACATATTGAAAAAACGCGGACATACAACCATTTCCTCCGACAGTGCCGGAGCCAGGATTCGAACCCGGTGGTGCGATGTCCGTGTGATTAATCGCGATTGCCACCTCGCGCAAGCAAGCAAGCAAGCAAACAGACTTTATTAAAATACATAATATTGCCTCCCTAGAGACTACCTTTCCACCGACCGTGCAACCACCGCGCTGTTCGCGGTGGTGGGTTGCATGGCCGGGCGGGGCGGCTCCGGTTCGGCTAAAAGAAAATGGGGAGAGAAGTCCTGACTCCTTTCGCTAAAAACAAATTACAAAGGATAATATAATAAAAAAATATTTTAAAAATAAAATTTAACAAAGCTTAAAAATTAAACAAAAACTAGAAGCTGTCGCACTGCACTGAACTAATTTTGGAGCTGACACAGGTACCCAAATCTAAAACGGAGAACCTTCATCGAAATGAGGTACTGCAGGGCTGAGCAAGGCTGCCTAAACTGTGGTTTATCGAAATTTTGAGTTTTTTTAGAAATTTTGTAGTGAAGCTAATTTTGAGTGAAAAAATGCACAAAAAGAGAACGATAACAAGAACAGAGACAAACACGAAACAAAACGAACAAACTGAAAGGAAGAGAGGAACAGGAAAGATTTAAAGATACGAGAGGTATGAAATATCAGTAAAGGTGGATAGGGTAAGTGGAAGTTATAGTAGGTGAAGGTTTGGTTGTAGTGGATGCCGGAAGATTGGTAACGTCTGGTATGGTAGGGTGTGTTTGATCCGAAATGGTGCATTATGCTGTCTAATTTGTGTAATGTTTGCGGTAAGCGGACTATCGCCCAGTTTGAAAGAGTAGAATTTTTGGGAGATTTTCTGGACGTAATCCGCTATTGGTGTTATGTCGTTGCAACGTGCATAAAGACCTCTGAGGGAGGTGCACCTTCCAGAGTTCCAAATGAGGTGCATAAATTTGTGCTCAAGCACTTTTAATTTTCTCATTGTCGTGGCCGGTATGCTGCACCTCACCGGCGCGCCACCTCGCGCCTTAACCCACTCGGCTATCGACCAGATTATGCAGAAATTTTTTTTTTCACGTTATTTATTAACTTTTAAATAGTAAAGGGTTAAACATTTTTGTTTCTTTTTTATTATATAATTATAAAAAGCTTTAAATTATATAAACATTGTTAAGAAAAAATTATAAACAGTTATTAATGATTTTTTATTTATTTTACATTTAAATATGATAAATAATTTATATATTTTAAAAAAATCGATTTTTTTTCATAATACATGAATAATTTAATTATTCTTACAAAAAAAAAATAGTATTTAATTTTCATTCCCATATGGCGCGTTGGGGGCTTCATCTTCTTCGTGTTGTGGCGCATTACCTCGCAATCGATTCCAATGCAATTAATGCGTGCAGGTGAGCAATATAGACCACTTTTTTTGCATCCACGAGGTGTACAGCATCAAATTTTGTAAGAGCAGATAACTGCCCTTAATTAACAGCCCACCTATCTAACAAATTTCAGACTCTCAAGTAAGCTTGAAAGCAAATAAATTAATTTTGCTTTGTGCTGCAAATAAAATATTTACCGCATTAATGACTAAAATAGAATAAATACATTCGCAGAAACTTACTGAAACATTAAAGGGAATGATACGTATTATAACTTCTCTAAATATAGAACTTAATAACCACAGTTTGAAAGGATAATATAGTAAGTTTAAAAGCTATTCACTTGGAGGACAAACTTTCTTCAAGGTTACGTTCTCATTCAATGTTGCAATAAATAGTTAACTTTCTCTCATAAGCTGTATACTTACTAATTTCTCTTTATGTAATAAGTTTTAGAACATAGACTATAAATACTTTACTTTTAACTAACCAATTCTAAGTTGAAATTTAAAAAACGTGAGATTTTCAACTGACTCGTACTTTTCTATGCTTATTCATGTACTATATTGTCTATGAAATTTCTTGAAAACTGTACAGTACTGGTCAACGGTGATTCCAAAACAGTTTCATAAAACTATATGTAGCATATTATAGTGATATAAAAGTTGGACTTTTACATTTGAATATTTGCCGAATGCGCGGGTTCTTCGAGTACTCGAATATCGTCGCATTTGGCACATTCTACTTTACAATAATTATTATTTGGAACAAAATGAGTGAGGAAGATTTATTCTTGATACTCCTCCGGAAATCAGGAAGCAAGCAATTACTGCAACTTTAGATTTATTACCAACGACATCTAGAAAATTGTACTGCTACAGGGTTTTACCCCCTAGACGATAGGGGTTGCAAGATAATACAAAAACACTTTATTCTTTCCTATTATTTGGGTTTTCTACCACATGTATTATTATCCTCCTCAAAACAAATCACCGAATCTACAAAATAATAGAATTATTGGAAAAAAAGCCTCACTTGGGCTGCTGTGAGTAGCAGATCGCAGACACTACCTAGCCTGGATAAGTGATGTAACGTGCCCACGACAAAATTTCACTAGCTTAGAAATCTCAGGGGTTAAGCCCAAGTTTAACATAAACTATTAGAGGTTTTTTACTTATGGTCGCAGAAGAAATAATGACTTTCTTTCAACATGAAATATACTATATTACAGTATTTACAACTTATGGTTCTCTAGTATGAACCTGACGATGTTCAGTTATGTGGCTATATTCTGATAGATATGTTACAACATAAAATAAAGGTAAATACCCCTCATGTGGCTGCACTTGGTTCACAAGAGTGAGGATTGACTGCGACGAGCGCTGAACTACAAGTTACAAGCCTGGCGCGTTAAGTGTAATAATCGCATATTACCAACAAAACGCTAATGCTTCGATTGCAATTGTTGGTAATATGCGATTATTACACTTAACGCACCAGGCTTGTAACTCGGCGGGGCACATAGCCCGGAGAGTAGCTGTTGGTTGCAGTCTGGTTACATTCCTTATAGTAAAATAAGGATTTGATAAGGAGCTTGCAACTGAAATATTATATTTCAATATTTCTGCCCTCTAGAAGCACCAAATAGTCAAAGGATACTCGTGTCGGTCGTCACATGCCTACCTTGCACTGATGAGAGCCAAAAGCTCGAAACTGCAGTCTGCAAGTGGTATGGAACGACTGGCACGAGAGCTCCTTTAAGTAGGATCAGTCTTTCGGCTGGTGTTTGTTACAATCGAAGCATTAGCGTTTTGTTGGTAATATGCGATTATTACACTTAACGCGCCAGGAGAGTAGCTGTTTGTTGGTTACAGTCTGGTTACATTCCTTATAGTAAAATAAGGATTTGATAGGGGGCTTGCGACTGAAATATTATGTTTTAATATATATATATATATATATATATATATATATATATATATATATATGTTAGATAGTGGATTACTTGATTAACTTTTTAAAAAGATTTATTTAGTTTAACACTGGAGTCAATGTTGACTCGTTAAGAAAATACAATAATAATTTAGAAGTAGTTTAATCGAAAGTGAGTATAAGACTGATTACAAAAAGGTTGTTGGTAATATTTATAATGTTTTGAGAACAAAGGAAACAGTTTTGCTGATTCAGCACAATCAGGATTACTTAGAATTGAAATACAATGCTCATGCAGCGTGAGCGGTTATTGAGAAGAGCTGTTACGCAGTATGTAATACGATATGTTTGAGAAGGTTAAGCCTGTCTCGATAATATTATATATCATAGTATATTTCTAATATAACAGCTTCCCCCTTATAAAAAAAGTTGGTGTTTTATGCAGCAACTTTTGAAATGAATATAAAATGTATATAAAAGGTAATGGTACAATTTGGAAAAATATAAAAGATACAAAAATGTTAAATCGTAAGGTTTAAAACACAGAATATAACCTTAGCGTCTAGAATATGAGATGCAAGCACAATAAGCTTGATTCATAAAATAAAATAACATAAAAATGTTAGAGTTAAAATATAGCTTTGGCAAGAAAGCGTAAAATACAAACATACTAGGTTTGAATTGTAAAATAGGATAAAATATTCCTAAGGTTAAAATATAGCTTTACTGTGAAAGCATAAAATATAAGCATGATGGGTTTGAATGAAAATGACGTAAAAATGTTAATAAAATTGAAATTAACAAATGATAGAAAAATAATGAAATATAATGATTAAACAAATGAAATAAAATTCACTGAAGAGTCCAGCACTGAAAGTCAGTAAAAAGGCACAAAACAGTTTGTCTTTATGTAAGTTCTATGTCTTCTCTTCTTAAGGTAGGTCGTCTTCGTGAAGGAAATAGGTTAGCAAATGTCCTGTAGGGTTTGCTAGGCCTCGGTGGAGATGGGGGTGATGCAGAAACATCGATGGCTAGTCTTCGTCTTTTTGTTCTGCACTTACAAAATAGGTACAGAAATAACAGTCCAATTATTAGCACAATGATAAAATAGGTGAACCAGGATATGTGTTTTGTTATAAAGGGTTCGTTGATCAAATCATCTAAATCTCTGGAGTATTGGTCCAACTTGTGTTTGGCAACTTCGAGGTCTTCCGTATTGAGATTGTTTAATTTTAGTGGTTTAAGATTTGGAGCTCGGATTTTGTCTGGAATATGTTTACAACATTCAAATGGAATTTGGATTGGATGAGTGTCGTCTTTTACATCGGTTACTTCATTGGTACTGGCTTGAATTTTTGTGATGCCTATGAAGGCGTAACAATTTGGTTGTAATTTTACTATTGAATTTTTGTAGATGGCTTCAGTTTTTGAATTTCTTTCTGGACAGTTGATGGTTCTGCGTTAATAACTAACCATGTGTTTTCGTCTATTTTTTGGACGTTGTAGCCTTGGCTGATGATAAATGACGTCTGGCAGTTTTCTGGCAGAGTTTTGAGGTTCTTAAAGAGACGGGCTTCGCATATGGCATTGTTGTCAATAGGATATGCAAATAAATTTGGACATAATTTGGTGTTGAAATAAAGTGGTTTGCATTCTTCAAGGTTCGAAATAGGTATGTACATTAATGAATCATCATCTCTCGCGATATATTTTTGAGAAGTTGATAATACATGATATAAACCAGTTCTATTATCCAAAATAGGAATAGGGTATAATTGAAATACTGAATATGTTTGAGGGTCTATTAAATATATGTCTAACACAAATATTAGATCCGAATTTGTTTGAAAAGCTTTTAGTTCTATAATGTCTAAGTACTGTGCAACCTTTGATAGTTTGATTGGAAGCGGTAAATTGTTCCTTTGTAGGTTTTGCGAAATTTCCTGTAGAGAATTTACTAAGTCCTTTGGATTTATAATTGACGTGTGAATTATTTTAAGCCTCGCGAAAGTGATGGAATTTAGAATATCATTTAGGTTATCCTCGATAAATAAATAACTTGCCATAAGTTGTTCGCAGATTTTGATAAATTTCAGTTTTGCATGGATGTTTTCTATATCTTTAGTCATGTCTAAAATTGAGGTTTCAATTCTTTAATATCCTTATTGAAAGTTTCTTCGTCAACTTGCAATTTTTGAATAGTTGCGTTGAAATTTTTGATTACTAAAGTTGTATCAGATATTTGGTTTTTAATTAGATTTTCGAGTTGATTGAAATGATTAATTTTGAAAAGAATATTACTTTTTGAAAGTACCGTTGTCATTAAATTGTTTTGCAATTTATTTTGTCATGTGAGATTATTTGTAGAAATAGGTGTTATTGCCAGTTTGGTATTTGGTTTTTGTAACGTGGTTATCGAAATGATTTTTAACATTTCTTTTGTTTTGGTCTCGGACGCTAATTAATACACGCTATTTGGTAAAATAGTGTACCAATCATGTATTTAGTTTCCTGTATGATCGTCATGTAGTCGGGTATATAACTTATTAGGATAATAATCATATTTATAATGTATTATCGCAATATTTTAATATTACGTTTCGAATGTATGTCACAATAGTTGCTATTCATATGTGGAATAGTTTTAACAGGGTTGTACACTTGGAAAATAACCATGAGGGGTTGCTGTTGTGAAACACAGCGTAGAATGGTATTGTTAGAATAACGTGTGGGTTGAGAAAAATGAATTATTATCGATTTTATTACTGTAATTTATTGTTAATATCATATTTAATTAAGTATTCATTTCTCATGATTACATAGGGCTTTAAGATTGAGTTTCATAGGGTGGACTGAACTATCTGAATGTTAGAAAACTTCGGGATATTTTTCTTGCATGACAAATTTTTCTGAGTGGGAAAATTAAACTTACAGAATTTCAATTTCTGGAGTAGCGTTGAAGATGGGTAGTTACCGCGTGTTCTTTTGATATGGAGTTGTTAATATAAGAATAAGAGGATTCACTTATTAGTTTATAAGGTGAACATAAATGATTGTCATAAGTCTATGCGCATTATATTTCCGAGATAATGAAGAGATTGACTGATGGAATTATTCGGAAAATTATAAATGAGATTTTTGAAGGAATAATTGTTTGAAATTAAATTCGTGAAATGGTTACTACTTGTCAGAATTAGGGTGATGTACGTTTCGGATAATAATTCTATGTAAATGTTACGAGAAAATAAATTCCTTTAATTTTAAGAAGTTGGTCAGGGGATGAAAGAATATAAATGTTTCTGTTACATGATTATCGTATCACGAATATAGTGTTGGAATTATAACATAAGGATGTTTACGATTGATTTTGCAATCTTGTGTAGGACAGTGTAAGCTGTGTGAATTTGTCAATTTGTTGTATGTGTCGGTGTGCAGTTTTGTGTGAGAATTCGAATAGGTCGATATTGATTTGTCGAATAGTGCTTTTGGGGTTTTGGTGATTACCAAAGGATTGTTAGGATCCTTGCGATTTGGTTTTTCTCTTTTCGACAAGTTTTACATTTTTTTATAGAACTTTTGGCATGGTTTGTTAGTTCTTGCCAATTATATTTGTTTTTGATGTAACCTATTTTTATAAACGGAACCTTATTTATCAGGGGTTCTTGATAGGTTCTGATTAGTAGTTGAAGAATTAAAATATAGTGATAAATTTTGTATATTGGTCTAGTATAAGTATTCGAAATTTTGAGGTATTATTTTTTTATATATTTTCTTTTGAAATCCCTAAATTTTTTATTTTTAAAATAATGTTGAGAATAAATGTCTTAACATTGATCCTAAAGAGAAATAATTCTGTCCGTCTGTGTTTTTGGGTTAATGTTAGTTTTGTTCTACTAAACTACAGAATAATTTCGTAGTTTTCCTTTTAGATGGAAATGTTTTAGTGAAATTAGTGTATGGAAGTAAGTTCACAATTTTTCGATATAGTAGTTGTGTGAAATTTGTAGTTTTACGTTTTGTTTTCGTAATCTACTAGAAGTTTTGTCTCGTGTAAGTATAAAAGTTGTCAAATGGTTGTAAGGTGTAGAGTTTGTTTGTAATTTGTATTTTAGAATTTTATCTATTGAGGATTTTGTTTTGTAAAGTCTAGAAAATGTGTTAAATTCTTGGGTAATTTGTTCGTCTTTTAATCTCGTCTTCGTTATCTGAAGATTCATTCGACTTCCAAATGAATTTTGAATATTTTGAAGAACGATTGATTTTCAGTTCCTGAAATTTCTTTTGTATGTTTGTAAATTTTCAGAGTTTTCGAGTAATTCAATTTTTTTTAATTTGAAAAGGTATGTTCTGAATTTAGGTTCTAATTTAAAGTCTGAAAATTTCTTAATGTATATTATTTAAATTTCTGCCCTTGCTATTAATTATTATCTAATTAACAGCTGTTATTACTTGTGCTTGTAAAGCGTTTATGTTGGTGTAATGAAACATCATAATGAGTACAATGCAATATTGAGGTATTGAATATCATGAAATTCTTGTTAAAATGTTTAAGTTTATAAACATACAAGAGTGCCTCTGTGCAAAAGTTCAAGGCACTGTTATCAAAGTAGTACTACTATTATGAATTTCTTCGAATTAAATGTAAATATTTTATGTGCATTTATTTAAATGAACAAAAGTATTTCCTTATGATTAAGGTTTTGTAGAATTTATTACAGGAGAAGAAATGTCGAAATGTCCTAGTAATAGAGGAACGGAATAAAATTATTTACATAAGAAGTGTTTTTGATCAATAATTGATCTATGCAGTTAGTTGATATATCGTACAATTATTTTTTAAAGATTTTCTAGTAATATTAATTTAGGAAAATTTGAGAAAAGTGGAGAATATCTTTAATATAAACTGTAATTTTAGGTAGTAATATTCTAAAAGATTTCGATTAGGTGACTAAAAATTTGTGAGATAATTTTGAAAATTATTTTGGGTTGCAAGTTTTTGTGTAAGTGTTTTATTTCGCAGGGTCGGCATATGGTTGAGACAAGAATCGGTATTATCGTTATCAATTAAGTTTAAATATAGATTTGAATTTTTGGACTGGTTCAAATTTTAAGTTTGAAAATTCAACGATTTTTGGAATTGTTTTTTCAGGAGACACAAATGGATTTTGTCGGTACATTTTCCTGATTGTGTGGGGTGTATAGATTTTCCTTTTGTTTTGATTATGCAGGATTGTATGCGTGTTTCTTGAATTATTCTTTATCTTGTTTGTCTTTCGAATTTTCGATTTCCTGAGTATTTTATTACTAATTTTAAATAATGTTTGTGAAATAAATATTTTTCTGTTCAATGCTTTTGGTTTTACTTGTTTCGGATTATTTTTTGGAATGTTTAAATTTAAGTTTACCAATTTAGATTTATCTATAAGGCATGATTTTGTTTTCGAATGGTTTATTTTTTGTGGGTTAACGTTAGGGGTTACATTTGAAGTTTTTTCTGTTTCTTGTACTTTGCTTTTAAATATTTTTTTGATTCTTGATTCGGTAAAAGTAGAACTTTGATTTTTGTTTTCACAGAACATGTCTAAAAGTTTAGGAATTCTGTCTGTTTGATAGGAGTCTGATTTTTGATAATTTACATTAGATGTTGTCTCGAAAAATTCACTTTGTACGTTTGTCTTTGCAGAGGTGTTAAGTAGGCGTATTTTTTCATGTTTCTGAGCTAGCGGTATAGTGTCAGTGTCACAATAAAATTCAAATACTTCTTCAGTATGTGGTTCGAATAAAATAGGATTTTGATTAATCATGTTGCCTGAAATGTGATTGTTAATATTTTTGTTTAAATCTGTAACTTGTTGTAAAGGTAAATAATCGTTAACTTTAAATAATGGTATATTTTTAAAATTAGTAATTAGTTGATTATTTTTGAAGTCTATAATGCATTCGTAATGTTCTAGAAAGTCGCTACCTACGAAGCCATCAAAGTCTGTATCTAAATCGTGTACATAAACTTCGTATGGGTCGTTAGAATTGAATGGTATGAGAACACATTCGGTGATATTAATTTTTTGACCAATTGCTTGTATATTTAAATTTTCGGGACGTCTTTGGTTATAATTTCCTGTTGCTTTGGGTTTGAAAATGGAAATATCTGCACCTAAATTGATTAGAATATTAAATTTATTTGTTGGGTCTTTCATGAAATACAGGTTTGCCGAACTTACTTGAAATGGAGGGTTAGATGGTGAATTTACATGAAACATTGCTCTTGAGGGTTCGAATGTGGGTCGGAATTGTCCTTGAGGTTTATCGCTTGGACTTGGCGAGAAATTTGGTCTAGTTCGTCCGTTTGTTGTGTTGGAGTATTCGTGGAATACTCCGGGCCTATGCAAAAATCCGGAGGATTAGCAGTATAATCCTCGTGCTGTTGAGATTGAGAATTAGCAGTATAATTCTCGTACTGTTGGGGTTGAGAATTAGCAGTATAATTCTCACATTGTTGGGTTCCAAAATCGTAATCATAATCATTTTCGTTAGAATAATTGGGAGAATAATTGGTAGAATAATTTACAGGATAACTTTCATATTGGTTTGGGCTATCAGTGTAGTTATCATAAGGTTCTTGATTTAGGTGATGTGTCTTTTGTTGATTAAACCTGTTGAAATTTGGGTTTGGTTGGATGGCAGAAGGTCTTTGTTGGTTGAAGTTTGGATTTGGCCTGATAGCTGAGGGCCTGTTCTGTTGAGAATAATTTTGCTGTTGGTTAGAGAAATTTTGGAAATTTTGCGGTCTATGATTAGATGTGAAATGTTGCCTTGGAAGCTGTGCTTGATTAGAATAAGCATTTGGTGTGAAATTGGGAGATGGGGATTGATAGTTTTGCCTTGTGCGGCATTCATTAACATGGTGTCCGCTTCTTTTGCAGAAGGTGCAAAATTGTGGGGAGTTTGGACGTCTTTGTGGGTTTTGAATGAGATTTTTATTTGGAACTCTATTAGAAAATTTTTGTGATTCAAAATAGGATAATTGCAATTCACGTTTAATGCGGTTTATTGCGTCTAACATGTCGCCAGGGTTACCAGCCCTAATGATTTGACCTAATTTGGGTTCTAATCCGGTTAATAAAGTAGTCAATGTCATATTTTCAATGAGGTTACATTGAGCAGTTTTTTCCTCTAGAGTTAGAGTCTGCTTTTGCACTGCTGCGTGCATTTTCGCGTTGTGCGTTTGTAGTCTTGATACAAATATTAGTGCGGTTTCGTTGGGTAACTGACGAATCCTCTGCAGATCCTGAATCAAAGCTGTCAGGTCGCGAGAGTCGCCAAAATGAGCTTCAAGTAAGCTTTTGATTTCTGCCCATGTAGCAGGGTTTCGGGAATTTATTAATTCTGCGGCTTTTCCGCGTAATTTATTTTTTATGTGAAGCGTTAATAAGACGCGCTGATCATCAACAGCGATACCCTGAGCGGTTATGCAAGCTGAAATAAATGTTTGCAAGAATATGGGGTTGCCGTCAAATTCGGGCACTATGGAAAATATTTCGCTTAACCTATAAGGTTCAATATTTATGGTTTCGTTCGCCGTGATGGAATTGTTTGCATTGGAATTGCTTACGTTTGTAGCCATTTTATTTATATTATTTAGATGATTAAATACTTAAAACGCCTTTTTCCAATTTAAGTTAGTACGCTACTGGTGTTTAATAAGAAATTTTAATATGAAATGTGCAAGAATTTATTCTGTAATATTTAAAATTTATATTATAGAATAGCTAGATTAATTCGAAAAACGCGTTTGGTTAAAAAAGCGTTTTGAGTTTGGAAATAGTATGTCTCTGATAATTTTATATTTTGCACACACGGTATTATAGAACACAAGCTTGTCTTACGGCCTTAACCTTAACCTTTTATGTGGTATGCAATATTATATTACGATAAAAATGCAAAGATAACAATGGTACGTGATTACAGTTAATTAGATAAATTCGCACTTAAAGAGCATATGATATTACCATAAAAATAATGTTACGATAGGAACAGTGTATGATTACGGTTATTTATATAGGTCACACAAATTATAATCAAGATATTTTGTTTCGAGTTTAAATAAAATTACTACCTTAGATATTAGAACTGTATGTAGCAATGCAATGTATTTTGATAAAATAAAATGTAAAATTATGTCGTTGTTTGCAAATAAATGTTTGCGAGATGATTCAAAAATGACTTACCCTAAATTTTTCATTCCTCGTGGTCCAGTTGAATGCGACTTCGTGAGCTTAGCTTCACCAAAGGTCTCTCTCTGCCAGGGGTATCACTGGGTGTTCCTTCCACAGGGTTGCCTTTGATGCCGAAGACACCAACGATGGGACGGGATGAAATTCTTACTTGCTAATTGTTGAATCGTGTTGATTTGAAATGTTGCTTTGTTGCTTGTATTTCTTGATAATTATTATTGTTTCGCTTCTGTGCGTTTGAGAATAATGTAGGTTCTTCTGAACAAAGGATTGGGATCCACCACTACAGCTAAGAAGTTCTCCTTGTTCCAGAAGCTCTTTTCGTCCGGTTAGGCACCTTTTTCAGATGGACTCCTTGTTCCCTCGGATATGTTTGCTACTGGTTAGGCTCCCGAACTGCGTGTTTTTCAGATCCGCCACGACTGCGCCAATGTTAGATAGTGGATTACTTGATTAACTTTTTAAAAAGATTTATTTAGTTTAACACTGGAGTCAATGTTGACTCGTTAAGAAAATACAATAATAATTTAGAAGTAGTTTAATCGAAAGTGAGTATAAGACTGATTACAAAAAGGTTGTTGGTAATATTTATAATGTTTTGAGAACAAAGGAAACAGTGTTGCTGATTCAGCACAATCAGGATTACTTAGAATTGAAATACAATGCTCATGCAGCGTGAGCGGTTATTGAGAAGAGCTGTTACGCAGTATGTAATACGATATGTTTGAGAAGGTTAAGCCTGTCTCGATAATATTATATATCATAGTATATTTCTAATATAACATATATAAACGTAAGTTAACAGAAAACAAATATTATTACACAGAATCACTGAAGGTGGTTTCTTTGTGGAGGACACAATAACACTTATCAAAAAAATTGGTGCTATATCCAGATTCAACCGATGATGAGGCTGCAGCCCTACGGTGGTGACTTCGGGGGCCAGACGGTGGTGGTGGGTTTATGGCCTCCCTAAACCGTGGGACGTTTCAGCATAGTCTGTGGAACTTTCTAACCCAGTTCCTGAACTTTAAAATATACCCATTTAATTTGTAAGTCGGAAATACGCGTAAAACGTGCCTAATGAGAGCAATTAAAAACAGATATAATCCACAAAAGAAATAATTTACCCCTGACTTGTTGAGGGTTATAATCCACTCAAATTCTTATATTATATTGACAGGATCGAGTGCGTCTCTCTAGCAAAGATACTCCCATAGAGAAGTAGTCAACCAGCTTATGAATTTTTGAAATACGTGGGTAAGATTGAAAAATATGGCGATAATAAGGTTACTCACGTTTGCATACATAGATCCCGCACAGATGCGGATTAAACTCCCTCCGTAGTAACGGCTTAAAACGAAGGAAATGTTACCATTACCGATAATCCAAAATCCATTAAGTTGGCTCAAATAAACAAGCTTTTAGAACTCTCGGCAGCGCACACACACAGGAACCAACGTTCTTCGGAGTTGGAAGAGACGTGACCACCCACTAACGGACGCAAGCCAAACCTCGGTCCCCTTCTGTTGACGATATGCGGCCCGAGAAACACAAAAGGTATGTTGCGGGTCGCATATGCATTGAGCCGGTAACAGTACGAAAAAGAACATGATTTATTAATGCACTCGTGTAAGCAGAAAACTGGGTCTGTTTTGTCTTACCTATCTGTAAAAGCAAAGAATTTCAAATATTCAAGTCTCTGGTGTAAGTTTTCGATGACTAAAGCAGTTTTGAATATAAAGAATAATGTAGATATATCAAATTATCAAAAAGTAAAGACTTATTGAAAAGACAATCCACTGGGTATAGGGCTAACATCTAAAGTTTTTGACAGAGCACGTGTCGAACGTTTTTTACTAGAAGAACCAGATGAAAAGTTTGTAATGTTGAAAGTTGTATTAATAATATTAATAATGGGCTTGGCGGGCGCTTGTCGTCTAGAGGAATTCTACAATATGAACATTGATGACATGTGAGAAAAGGCTGCATGCTGGCTGGTTGTTAAAAGTAACTGATTCGAAGACTCATATTGAAAGGACTTTTACGGTAATTGATGAGAGAGTTAATAGAATAAATTCACTAAATATTTACGATAAATATACAGCTATTCGCCCTACTCGTGTGAGTCACAAAGGGATTTTTCTTCAATAGCGAGGAGAAAAATATACCGTCCAACGAGTTGGTATTAATACGTTTAAAAAATACCAAGTATTACAGCTAAATATCCTAAGTTATATTATCCTAAGCAATATACAGGTCATAGCTTTCGGAGATCTTAGGCATCACTATTAACTGGTTCTGGAGCTGATATTCTTACCTTAAAACGTTATGGGGGATGGAAATTCTCAACAGTTGTTGAGGGATATATAGATGTTAGCATCCAGAACAAAAAAGAAATTTCAAAAAAGAAATTTTCAAGCAAGTATACAGAAATTACTATGTCTGCCGATATAGTCGTTGGTGAAAATCAGATCACACCATATTAATATAAATGAATCAAATATTTTTCGCACATCTGAACATATAACTCCAGGAATGAATATAAATAATGTTAATAACAGTACCTACTATTCATATAAATTTTCGTTAAATTATGAATAAAATTGTTTTTGAAATTTGTTAATAGAGTAAGTGAATCGGAGGTACGCTGTCATGCAGCAGCACAAAAATACTTACTTAAAGCTGAACATAAAGAAACTCGAGTAGGATTCGCGCTTGAATTTTTAGCGCATGATGTAAATTTTTGGAACAATGTAATATTTACAGACGAAAAAACTTTCCAGTGAACACACAGCGGTCGTATTCGTGTTTACCGCCCTCCGAATACTCGATTCGAAGTGAAATATATATCTGACAATGATAAAAGTAGTAGATTTTCCGTCAATATGTGGGCTTGGATATCGGCACATGGTCCTGGTGTTTTGTGGCATATTGTGGAACTATTTAATAGTGAAACGTATATCAGGATTTTAGACAATATTATGCTCCCTTCTGTGTCACAATTATTTCTTAATAATGAGTTCATATTTCAACAAGACAATTGTTCCGTTCATACTGCTCATACCGTAACTAACTGGTTTCAAGATAACAACATCAATGTTCTTAATTGGCCCAGTCATAGTCCAGATCTTAACCCTGTGGAAGAAATATGGGGACTACTCGTAAGAAGTATTCAAAAACGGAATGTGAGACCACGGAATGCCGAAGAATTACTGGAAATAGTAAATAATGCATGAGAAAATATTATTACTATTGATTATTTTATGTTATTTAATTTTATGCCAAACAGACTTATAGAAGTTATAAATAGAGATGGTGCAATAACGAACTATTAATAGTTAGTTTCTTGTTAAGTAGGATATCCTTTGTCGTTTGATCCAGGATTTCTACTAATCGTACCGTTTATTCTCCACTTTCTTAAAATGTTACACACCAAATTTTTGTTAATGTTATAACGCAGTGCAATCTGTCTCATTAACCATCCATCATTTACTATAGCAATAACTACAGCATTAAAATAAAAAATAAATTAAAAGTGATATATATTTTATTTCGGTTACTTATTACATATTCAAATAGAGACAGATTTACATAAAAAAAAAAGGTTGTCCTATATTTTCTGCTTACGACAGTACTAACACTAACTTAAATTGTTTTTTTGTCAACTCGGCAATTTTAATTTACGGGAGTCTGCGGAAAAAAAATTGATTATCGTTGATGATTTAGCTGGTTTTGGTAATGTTGTGATAAAAGGAGGAGGAATATTCCCTTTAAGTGGTCAGCCAGGATACCGGATCTGATTCACATAAATCTTTTCTGTGTGCCACTGTATGAAAATTGGTGGGGTCACATTGAATAATAATAAGACAATTTAAACTACCCCTGTTTCCTTTTTATTTCCCGAACCTAAAGCAATTACAGAGTTATTTCTCAGAATTGAATGAATAAAATTTAAATTAAAACAATTATGTATGGAACTGAAATATCTTTTAAGATATAATGAGTCCATAAGTAACCGATAAATTCATCATCTACGTAATTAACAATTTATCAATAAAAACCTAAAACAGGTAAAATTTTATTTCTAACATGACATTTTTTTAGCATAATTTTATACCTTCCGGCGGCTACCCCTTTAATATTGAACAAGAGTACGTGTGATAGCTCATTTGAAAAGGTTTTTAACCCCTTCAGCTCCATGTCGCTCTTTATAGACTGCAATATAACACAAAGTTTTCTTTGTTGTTTTTGTAAGTACTTTTCATTGCCCCACTATGATAAAGGACTAATTTTTGTAAAAATACAAAATAAGATAAATCCGAGGCGTAGCTACAAGGACCCAACGTGTATTTTTTACTTTATTTATTTTGAAAAAATTATAAAAGAAAATCCTTTTATGTCTTCGTAAATGCTTTTCATTGCCCCACTATGATAAAGAACTCATTTTTGTAAAAAATAAAATAAATCCAGAGACCTCCATTAAAATACAGAAGACAGCGATTTCTATTAAACTATGGAATAGGAATAAGAACACAACCAAATCACTCCAGTTATGATGTTCTATTTAATGTACAGTTTGATCTGTTTCAATCGCGATCCACAATAACAAGACCGGTGGGCATACGCATCCAGGAACTGTTAAACAACTTAAATGAAGAATATCCAACAACGTACGAACTAACATACTGCGAAATCCCTCCTTGGAAAATAACACCTCCAACTATACATTTTGAATGTGCTGCATTTAAAAAGGGGGAAACTTGTAATAACATATACTTATCGACATTTTATGAAATAAGAAATTACTACCCAGGCTGTCATATTATATATACAGACGGATCAAAGACAAATCAAGGAGTTGGAAGTGCGTTCGTAGGTAAAACACATTCCTGGAGCTTAAATCCTAAAACGAGCATCTATACTGCTGAGCTTTATGCAATCTGGCAGGCACTGCGATATATAGAGTACGAGAAAAACAATACATTTCTCATATGTTATGACTCCCTCAGTATATTACAGTCCATATCAAATAATTTTAGTTATAGTCCATTAGTACAACACATACTGTCCCTAATTCAATGGCTTAAAGATCAAAAAAAGTTAGTATACTTTGCCTGAATTCCAGGACATACAGGAATACCACGGAATGAACTTGCGGACATAGCAGCACGTCAAGCAGCTGAGAGTGAAAACGAACCTTGGAAAAATATACCTCTCCTTCCAGATGACGTAAAAATAGCATTAAAACTGAAAATTAATAACACTTGGCAAAATTAATGGACAGCAACAGAATCAAAACTAAAAATAGCTAAACGCGAAGAGAACAAGTTGGCTTGACCCGCCTAAGGATAGGACATACTAACCTAACATCAATCCACATGCTACGAGGAGCCAGGCAACCTACATGTTTGACATGCGAAAGCCCACTGACGGTAAACCATATCCTTATGGAATGTAGACCATTCAAATATACGACATTAACTACATTTGCCCGACAATCTGGCAGAATGTCTGTCACATAAGAGAGAATCAATGCTAAAACTAATTCAGTTTTTAAAAAGCACTGGACTATTAATGAAATTATAAACTTATGATGAAAATATGCTAATCGATTGTTATCACTAATGTGATATACGTATGTTATGATGCGGCTAATGACCGGAGTAATCGATGCCGAAAAGACAGTGGCGTAGATATATAGTCGATATAAACGTCAACTTTTATTTGAAGTACAAATTTTTTATTTTTTTTTGATAACCCATGCTTAAAACAATAACTGCAAAACTATTCCAGTATTATGTGAGAAGCTTTATATTTGTTGTAACATATGGCAAATTGGTATACAAATGCCATATGAATGTTGCCATCTGGGGCAACATGGGGCTGAAGGGGTTAATTCTCTATTCAGCAATATAGCAATAGATTTTTTTGAATTTCTCTAATTTTTTTATTGAAAAATATTACATTTTTAATGTTACTAAGTGAACAAAAGAACATGAAAGAATTTAAATCAAGAGTGCAAGCTGGGCGCCCGTAGCTTCCTGATAATAATTGAGGCGCTGTTAAAATTCTTCTAAAACATTTTGTATCATTTCCGGGGTGATTTGATTAATTTCTTGCCTTATTATGTCTTTTAAATCATCGACGTTATTTGGTCTGTTGAAGTAGACTTTCAATTTTAAGTAACCTCATAAAAATAGTCAAGCGGGGTCAAATCGGGGGAACGGACAAGCCACTCAATTTCACCGCGTCTACCAAATATTTCTATCAATTTCATTAGGGTTGTCATCGTCTAGGAAAAATTCTTAACTCTGGACTAAGAAATTTTGCAAGAAATTCTAGTAACATGCGCCAGTTAATGTGCTATCAATGAAATATGGTCCGATAATTTGAGAAGAAATAATTCCAGCCCAAATGTTCACCTTCCCAGGGTATTGAGTATTCGCATCCATCATCTTCAGTGAATTTTGTGTACTCCAGTATCTACAGTTCTATTTGTTGACTGTTCCATTTAGGACTAATATTGCTTCATCAGAAAAATTAATGTTTTTTTATAAAAAATGGATGTTGGCGTCTATTTGCCATGATTCCGCAAAATTTCAATCAACGATCAGGGTCATCGTCGTTAAGTTCTTGAACCAAATTAATTTCATGTGGGTAGTATTTTTCATTTTCTAGAAGGCGCAATATAGACGTTTTACTAACGTCATTATCGGCCGTAACTTGTCTTGTAGGTTTATGTGGATTAACTTAAATATCCAACAATATATCCAATTCCCTTTCATAGTCTAAAATGGGTTTCCTACCAGATTTAGGAATATCTGTGACATTTCCAAAGTCACGAAATTTGTTTTCTAGTCTACTAACCGTAGACTGAGAAATGCGACGGTCAGGATACGTAGTATTGAAGATTTCGCATACCTGATTCTGCGTTCTTATTTTATCACTACATCCTAATAATGTCAAAAGTTCAATTCTTTGGATAACCTAAAGACTCATTGTTAAAATGATGATCAAGTTGGCAATCATTTCATGTTATAATTCTACCCAGTCGTCAGATGGTTGGAAAATTTTATTTTGTTCTCCAGGCTTTTGTTTAGTACAGTTTTATACAATGGCTTGACTTTATTTATTCATTAATAAAGTTAGCTATTTGAGCTTTGTGATCGAAGAGATGATAGCGTCAAGCAATGGCATCCATAATTTCAACATTAACAAAAATACTCTATACTTATGCACATATTAGAAATTTTCTGTACTCTGGCGAGTTGTGAAATGTATTTTTCTACAACTGTCAAAAAAAGCTATGTTTGTACATTAACGTTAGTGCCTAAAATAATTCATTATTTTTTTTTGCGTTACCATGACGCCGTGCGCAAAATATTTGGCGCATTACGGGTGTAAAATATTTTGCAAATCACATACCTATTATTGCCTATTTTTTAATAATATTTAATGTATACACAAGAATTAAACAAACATCTGCTTAGAAAGTAGAACTTTTTAAATTATTTTATTAAAAACAGTAAGATTTTTTTAACAGTTATTTTTAGTTTAATCAGATTAAAGTCGCTGTAGAAAAAATATTGTTTACCTCTCGTGTGCGAAATTTTTTAGTCATCTCCAACGATAATATTTCGCACCCTAGGTACAAAAATAACTATTTCTATACATCTACAAAACTAAAGTAAAACATAATATTTTTAGTCGCAAACTCCTCTATAAAATCCTTATTTTACTATAAGAAACGTAACCAGACTGCAACCATCAGCTACTCTCTGGGCTATGTGCCCCGCCGAGCGCTGAATTACAAGTTACAAGTAATAATGTGTATTAATTGCATATTACCATCAAAACGCTAATGCTTCGATTGCAACAAACACCAGCCGAAAGACTGATCCTACTTAAAGGAGCTCTCTTGCCAGCCGTTACATACCACTTGCAGACTGCAGTTTCGAACTGTTGGCTCTCGTCAGTGCAAGGTAGGTATGTGACGACCGGCACGAGGATCCTTTGGCTATTTGGTACATCACGGTATTTTTACAATAGCGACATGTAAAATAGTTAGCAGGCGCCATCTAGTGGTACAGTGTCTGTTGCAATCGAAAAATAAATAGCCTGACTGGGCTTAGCATAGTTCAAATGTGCTTTTAGAAGGCGGAATATTAAAACATAATATTTTTAGTCGCAAACTCTCTATAAAATCCTTATTTTACTATAAGGAACGTAACCAGACTGCAACCAACAGCTACTCTCCGGGCTATGTGCCCCGCCGAGCGCTGAATTACATTAGAAGTTACAAGTCTTGTAATTCAGCGCTCGGCGGGGCACATAGCCAAGAGAGTAGCTGTTGGTTGTATTTGAACTATGCTAAGCCCAGTCAGGCTATTTATTTTTCGATTGCAACAGACACTGAACCGCTAGATGGCGCGTGCTGACTATTTTACATGTCGCTATTGTAAAAATACCGGGATGTACCAAATAGTCAAAGGATCTTCGTGCCGGTCGTCACATGCCTACCTTGCACTGACGAGAGCCAACAGCTCGAAACTGCAGTCTGCAAGCGGTGTGTGACGGCTGGCAAGAGAGCTCCTTTAAGTAGGATCAGTCTTGGTGTTTGTTGCAATCGAAGCATTAGCGTTTTGATGGTAATATGCAATTATTACACTTAACGCGCCAGACTTGTAACTTGTAATTCAGCGCTCGGCGGGGCACATAACCCGGAGAGTAGCTGTTGGTTGCAGTCTGGTTACGTTCCTTATAGTACAATAAGGATTTTATAGAGGAGTTTGCGACTAAAAATATTATGTTTTAATATTCCGCCCTCTAAAAGCACATTTGAACCAAAACTAGAGTAGTACAATTTTCTTAAGTGAAGTCCTTTTCTCCATTTTTTAACAAATGCCCACTAATCATTCAACATAAAAACCATTACGTAAAGGAGTTGACTCGAGAGAATTATGTGTACTAGCTTAAATTGTTTTTTGCCTAACGTTTATTTGCGGGAGTCTGCGGAATAAAAAATTTTGATTATCGTTGATGATCCAGTTAGTTTTGGCAATGTTTTGACGAAAGGAGGAAGAATATGTCCTTTTAGTGGTCAGCCAGGACAACCGATCTGATTTACCTAAACCTTTTCTGTGCACCACTGTATGAAACTTGGTGAGGGCCACTTTGAATAATACATAAAATAATTTAAACGACCTATGTTTTATTTTATTTCCAGAACCTAAAGGAATTACAGAGTTATTTCTTAGAAATGAATCGATAAAATAAAAAAATAAAAAACAATTATGTGGGGAACTGAAATATCTTTTAAAATATATATTAGTGAACCGACCTGGTGTTTGAATTAATTGAGGAGATCGCTGCCTAGGAAAAAAGGATGAAGATGGATGATATGAAATATTACGTTGAAATGCGTCATCCCTGGAAATACGTCTTTCTATAATTTTTCAGTTAATGATTACTTCCAATTTCGTTGCTTTTATTTGGGACACCTTCTATTTTTCCCGTCACCTACACGAACCATAGGAGCAATGAAATAAAATAATACTAAAATGATACATTTTATATTTTAGTATCACATAAATATAAATAAAGCTATAAATTTATATAATTTAGCAAATATAAAAATGGACATTATTGATTTTAATATTACCACCTACATATATACAAAAATTACACTTTGTTATTACTATCTAAACGTTTACTAACAAACAAAATAATAAAACCCAACGTTTTGGCATTTAAAATTCATCATCTATTAATCTGAATCCTGAATATAGCAATTTTGCCTTTATAATCTCATAAATTCTCTCAATTTTAAACAAACCTAGTTTCCCATCCTAGCACAGCTTAGTTTATGGTACTAAATATAATAATAACAATAATAATATATTTTCCCGTTCTATGAACGGTTTTAATAAAATATATAGATGTGTTGAACACAAAATCAATAGCAACATTACTTAACATAAACATGGACGGAATTTTAAGACTTAAAAAAGACTTATCAACAAATAAAACACACTAAATAGTTTCTTACTTAGCAATAAATTTCATACATAAGTATCAAAAGCATTTCAGACAATATGCTATGTCTACATATTGCATTTTGGATGTAAACTTAAAATTTGATTCAGCAGCCTTAATTAAATTCATTCATAACAAAAGCTTTTAAAGCAGTTAAAGATATAATAGACATTTGTACTATATAGTTTGCGTATGGACATATTTTTAAAATATGTTAACTTGTAAGTACCTGCTATTAAGCAATTTAACAAAATATTTAATAACTTCATATTCAGGGTATTATTTAAAATCGATGACAATGAAAACTGGGGAGAATACAATGACAATAAAAATGCAAAATTTACGTAAGAAACAGTCCTTGGATGAGTTTTTTAAATTGTATATTTTAGAAATAACAATTATAATAATTACAAATAGTAATAATATTTTAATTTGTCATTAAAAAACACCGTAGTGATACGCCAACAAATATGTATATAGCAAACAGAAACATAAAAATAAATCACAGCAATTGTGGGAATTCCTATTCAAAATATTTTTTTTTTGCAAAATTTCAAATTTTCTTAATTCAGATCAATTCTCAATGAAAATAATTCTTTTATTTGTTTTCCAAAACATTTTCATTATGTAATTGTGTAGGACAAAAAATAGTTTTTTAACCAACTGTATCTTTCTATGAAAGTTAATGCATACAAGGTTTTCATCGTGCATTAATTCAGTCCACCAGTTCTTATTTATCAAAGACTTTAAATGAATTTTCACAATTAAAATGTCTAAATTCTTGTCATCGTTAAAATTTTACTAATACGGTATTTTGAAATGTGTATTTTGTTTTCCGGTATAAAGGTATATAATATAAAATATTTCTATTTAATTATCTGCAAATATTTTTCTGTACTTGAAAAACTTGAAAATATTGGTCGGTGCGTACAGGTGTGACGCTCTGAACAGTATTACGGAAAAAGTTGGTCAAAAGTTCAACAAAAAATTAGAAAAAGAGTACGGCTAAAAAATCCTATATGTTAATGATATAGTATCGACAGTAATAGAATATCGACACACGTTTTTTCAAACCTCTTTCTACTCAAGAATACAAAGCGTAGATGAAATTGAGTACCAAGTAATAAGATATTTGCAGATAAAACGTTCTATTTGTTTGAAAATTGGCAATTGGTTCAATGGTAATAACTGATTGCACATAAACTTAAACACACACATACTGATAATTTACATTTATGTTAATTTTGATGTTTAATTCTCTAAAATTCAGCCTAATGACTCGTGTAATAATTATATGAATCAGCCAAACTTATACTAAACGCAACCATCACAAGTTCGTCAAAAGTCGTGTTTATAAGTATACTCCTTTGCGGTACTTTACATACCATCAGTTATGCAATGCAACAAGTTTATTATTGTTAACATGTCTAACCACAAAAGTAATATTCTGCGAATTTAAAATAGTCATAAAATGAAGTAACCAGAACTTATATCATCAAGCTGAATCTAGAATATTAAGATTCTGACTATATGGGTACGTTAGTAATTCCCATTGGGTAATTTAACCTATACAGCATATATTACAGTTAATAGACCATATACATTTTCATAAACTATATAAATATATAAATATCTTGGGTTCCAAAAAATAAAGTTTCGTAGAAATACACAACGAATTTGGAATTTACACTTTTGCCCCAGGAGATCAAGTTTGTTTTCTGTTATACCTCGGTACTATGAGTTTGTATTCTCACTTTTTTCACACTTCCGTTCCTTGACATTGTAGGTGACGTTCCTGAAAATCCAGGATTTTGTATACCTAAGCCACCATCTTTAGGTTTTGGCTTTTTTAGACTCGATCGAAGAGGCGATCGAGTGATTGATGAACCCACTGTTGATCCATTTGTTGATCCTATCGTGGTGGATGTAGTGTTCATGGAAGCCATGCTACCATTTGAGGCTGTGGTGTAGGGTTTGCCACTGTTGTCAGTCATAGATATACCGCCACCTAAAAATAGATTTTAGTATGTAATTTATATAAGATCACATTATTTAATTATATAATGCAATATTATCATTTTTTCAAACTGTATGAAAAAAGTTAACAAACACTTATATCTTAGATAGTCTTTATTTCACCACTATACGTTACATAATTGAGCATTTACAGCAAGTCGGAAAATCAGCTGGCAAGCAGTTTTATTACACGAGAAAATAATTTTGTTTTGAGGTAAATACAAAACATATATAAAATAAGGGCAATAACAAGAACATATACTATATACAACGTTTACACATTGTCAAACAAGAAAATATAAAAGTGTAATGTATAAATGTTTTACAAATTTCGCGTTGACAAGAACCCTAGACGTTAGATGCGTGGTAGAAGTTACACCATAAAACAACTGCATATGAAAGCCTAGAATGGAAAAAGAGAAGTAAGTATTTTTTAATACGTCGAATTCAAGAACGTTTTTTAGTTTCCTAAAAAGGAAAATTATGCAGGAAAACCTTTTATTCAGATATTCAGTATGGTTTACCCAACTAAAGTTATGATCTAGATAAATATCTAGGAGTTTCGCCTTTAGATACATTTTTGTTTGAGGAGCAGAAAAAATAGGAAAACTTTTTTTACAATGTAAATCTGTCTCTGTTTGAATATGTAATGAGTAGCCGAAATAAAACAGGTATCACTTTTAATTTATTTTTCATTTTAATGCTGTAGTTATTGCTATAGTAAATGATGGATAGTTAGTGAGACAAATTGCAGTGCGTTATAACATTAACAAAAATTTAGTTTGTAACATTTTAAGAAAGTGGAGAATAAACGGTACGATTAATAGAAATCCTGGATCAAAGGACAAAAGATATCCCACTTAACAAGAAACTAACTATTAATATTTTGTTATTGCATAATTTCTATTTATAACTTTTATAAGTTTGTTTGGCATGGAATTAAATAACCTTATACAATAATCATTAGTATAATATTTTCCCATGCATTATTTACTATTTCCAGTAATTCTTCGGCATTCCGTGGTCTCACATTTCTTTTTTGGATACTTCTTACGAGTAGTCCCCATACTTTTTCCACGGGGTTAAGATCTGGACTATGACTGGGCCAGTTAAGAACATTGATGTTGTTATCTTGAAATCAGTTAGTTACGTTAGTTACGGTATAAGCAGTATGAAAGGAACAATTGTCTTGTTGAAATATGAACTCATTATTAGGAAACAATTGTGACACAGAAGGAAGCATAATATTGTCTAAAATCCTAATATACGTTTCACTATGAAATCGTTCCTCGATATGCCACAAAACACCAGAACCACGTGCCGATATCCAAGTCCACTTATTGACGGAAAATCTACCACTTTTATCATTGTTAGATATATACTTCTCAGCGAATCGAGTATTCGGAGGGCAGTAAACACAAATACTACCGCTGTGTGTTGACTGGAAAGTTTTTTCGTCTGTAAAGATTACATTGCTCCAAAAATTTACATCATGCGCTGAAAATTCAAGCGCAAATCCTACTCGAGGTTCTTTATGTTCAGCTTTAAGTAAGTATTTCTGTGCTGCTGCATGACAGCATAGCTCCGATTCTCTTACTCGCCGGCGACCAGTACTACTCGATCCAGGAAAATTCGTTTCTTCAGCAGCCTGAATAACTGAGTAAAATGACTTTTCTACTAAAGCATTTACCAATTGCAAATCTTGTTGTTGAGTTGATATCCTTCGTCGCCCTGATCTAGGGTTTCTACTAATCGTACCGTTTATTCTCCACTTTCTTAAAATGTTACACACCAAATTTTTGTCAATATTATAACGCAGTGCAATTTGTCTCATTGACCATCCATCTTCTGCTTTAGCAATAACTCCAGATTTAACTAAATCGCTTACATGAGTTCTTATTAGTTTTTTGCACACTTGCAATAAATTATGACAACTAACTGACAATGTCACGAAAATTAAAGTTAGATGTACACAACTGGATTTTAGCAAAATACCGTTATAAGACTTGTCCTATTTTTTTTGCTCACGACCGTATTTCATTGTGAGAGGATAGTTCCAGCTGATTGTCAATGTTAAAGTCAGAACACAAGAGAGCAGTGTCATCGGCGAACAGAGTTGATTTGCTGAGCAACATAAATTGAGGAGTCATTCATATAAGCTAAAAATAACAGTGGCTCCAGAACGGGGCCTTGGGGCACACCGTAATTATTGTTTAGGGATCCTGACGTTTCATTGGCTATGGCAACACACGGCTGACGGTTAAGCAGGTATGATATAAAGAGCGACAAAAGGTCGAAGGCCTTGGAGAGATCACACAGAATAATCGCAGTGTGTTAACCCCCCCACTCAAGACCACAATCTTTGCAACCGCATGCGTGGTCGAACGTCCAGAACGGAAACGATATTGGTGAGGACTAAGGGGCGATCTGTGTTCCAAATAACTTGACAATCTTTCTGTCAGAATAATCTCAAATATCTTCCCAAAAATGGGGAGGCTGCAATGAGTCTTGCTGCCTAACAATGAGTCATCTCCTTTTTTAAAGACTGGTATAATACATGCAATTTTAAATATATCTGGGTAGGCACCGTCAGCGATATATCTATTATATAAAGTAGCTAGCAGAGCGGTGATAATATCTTCCGTAGATTCAATTATTTTGGCATTTAAGTTATGTATATCGAGCGAGTTTAACTTTTTTAGAGACATAATAGCAGATTTTATTTATTGTACAGTTATTGGATGCATGAAAAAGGATAAGTTAGATGGTTTGTTAGAAGTAAAGTTGGTTCGAAAGTTGTGGTTAATATTAGGTAGTGAATTTCTTACGTTTCCTACAACAGATGCAAAATGGTTATTAAATGTATCTGCTGGAATACTAGAATTAACGACATTATCCCTACAATTGTTTACTTCAATATTAATGATTCTCCAACAGTCTCTACCTTTATTGGCGGAGTTTTTGATAAATTTATTGCAAGCCATTTTCTTTGGATTTAATATCGTTGTTGTAGTCCTTACCCAAAGTAGAATAACCAGCAGAATCTTATTTTCGTCGCCTAAAATATATTTGGAAAACCTAATTTCTCGGATTTTGTTAAATTTAGATTAGCTCCTATTACATCCGCGTCGAATTTTCCTTCCTGCCAATAGCGGATCAAAACTCTTCCTTAGCTGGCCAATCTTTCATGTCAATTTTAAGTGGTTCTCGGTTGGTTTCACAAATCTTAAGCAAATCGCCTCCCTTTTTCCCTACAGTAACTCGATTAACTTCACTACGTCATCAGCACTTATTTGTTTAGGCCTAATAGGAAACTATATTGCGCACGGTGTTGTCAATATACCTATATAAGATACTATAAAATTGTCAAAATTTAATGATTATTTCTATATAATCTGATACAAATGAGCGACCGGCGTATACAATCGGCATTTTCGACGACACACGCACCCAGATTGAACTTAGAGAATTGCAGAGAGCCGTATTATTATCGTAATATTTCAAAACCGTGTATCTCCGGCTTGACTTAAATGTCTTGTCTTGTCTTGTTTTTATATTTGCTATTATAAATGTAAAAATTAACTCTATTGTTTATTAGTACAAAATTAGATAGTTTCTAAAAAATTTCTAAGCTCATTGGGAGATGTGGGTTTTATTAGAAAAGACATTTGAACTATGCATTTTGTACGTAAATAAAAATATTCTAAAAACTATTGTAGAATTTATTAAACAAGTACCTCTTCTTAACCAATATAGAGGACATTGGATTAGATACTAGTATTCGTAGTATATTGAATATGACTACAATAAACTTTCGATCATCCAGTTAGTATACTTGAAGGGGACCGTAATGAAGCGGCTTTAGCAACATCTTTTGGGACTTCCCGTGCAAATACCTTTCGGACCTTGTGGGGCTCCGGTCAGTATTTAACGTTTAATTGACAGATTCACAGTGGACTTAGTGAACAGCTTATTTAATCGAATTATAGAATCTTATGACACTCATCTCTGAGACCTGCAATTGTGTCCTTAAAGGACTAAAGCAGTTTAAGTTGACAGTCAGCCACGATAAGTGCACATTTGAATGTTCAAAAGTTAAGTATTTCGGTTATTATGACTACTAAAGAAGGAGTTTAAATTGACCCAGAAAAATAGCCGCTACTCTCAGTATTCCACATCAGTGAAATATAAGATCCTTCCAATCGTCTTTGCAGAAATGTTTATGATACAGACGCTGGGTTAATGAACTTTCTTATATTTCAAGACCTTCAACTAATCTGATGAGGAAAATGGCATACGGAAGTACGGTCCGGTAAACAATAGGCGTTGGATCGCTTAAAATTTGCACTAGTGCTTGCTCCTATTATACAAGGAGATGTCCATCATTTTGTTGTATAAGAAGATCATATAAGCTTATCTAGTTAATATACATCTCATAAACCGACACTTCGTCACGTGCTCTAGAAGCCGTTCTTATTCAGGGAGATCCCATTGATTATGTAAGTAGACTACAACGGCATCAGAATGCAATTACTTAGAGCTCTTGAAGTAGTCTGGAGTTTAAATAAGTTCACAGTATACGTGAACAATTTTTCAGTCATCATCACTACCGACCACCAACCACTAAAGTGGTTGTTTATTTTAAAATCACCCTCTGGTAGGTTAGCTGGATGGGCTCTACGCCACAACGTTATATATTAGAACTTAAATAGAATATTTGTCTAGAAAACGCAATGTGGTAACCGATATAGAAAGTATCCAAGGAAGTATCCAAATATTCTAATGTTCACGAAGAGGAAGTTGTTTCATTAATATTTAAAGTTTTATCGAGCAGATAAATAATAGTATTACTTTACGAGAAGATTCATTGCGGATTATGTAAAAATTAGTGTAGATTGCAGAGAGATATGGCGATAAACTTAAAGCCAGCTGGTTTTCTTCCAACTCCTGTTAACGCCAAGCACTTTGTAGTTCTTACTAATTAGTTCAATAGAACGTCAATGGAAGTTCACAATTGAGGATCGTAACTCCGTATCCCAGACGAAGTCAATAAAAATCTTAGAACAATGGTTCTATTTATTACCCCACACCTAGATGAAATTGCTCTTACCTTGACAGGTGTTGAAACTACACATGAAAAGCAACGAAATAGGCAGAAGGTACATGGAGACGAATACTAACGACCATCATCAGGTATTAAAATTGGGGATAAGTATCAATGAAGAAAAGAGAACTACTACTAAATTTGACCCAATGAGAGATAGAAATCGCTAATCCTACAACCCCTGATGTTTCCTGAAGTATTTATAATTATTCCCTATTAACACCTATTGTTGTTGGGGAAACTAAGCAGCTTCTAGTTCCTTAGAAAACGATGAAAAAATGGTGCATGCATAACCCTCTTGTTCCTCGTTGGGATACTATTGAAACTAAAGTGGGAGATTTTAACAATCCAGATCGTATGTTCAATGTTATAATGGCTACCTACCCAAAGTAGTTCTATTGTCAATTGACAGATATGTTAGTTTGATTTTCAATGTGTTATATTTTGTTATTCTTCAATGTAAATGAAACCCACTTATTTCTTATTAAATAAAAATTTGACCATTATAATTTAATTAAATTTAAACCTCACCCCTTTTTATCATGTAATTATTGGTACTATGCATGCATGTTTTGTATATTCTTTTGAATTATCAACTATATTGTCAAATGAAATATTAAACAATTAACTTTAATAAGTAATTACTCAATTAAGTAATTTTTTGTAATTATAAAACTAAAATTTCCACTGATTTTATTTTTATCTAGAAGAAAAATGTAGATCTCCTTATTTAACCAATGAACCTCAAGGCACAATGCATTTACTTCAAGATTATTATATCAAATTCAGTACTCGTGCATTATAAATCTTCTAGGATTTAGCGTGATTAATTATATGACACGAAACAACTTTTATCGTTGCTTCTCTAAAAGTGACTATAATGTCACAGATAAGCCAATGTATTATTTATTACCCTGTCGCCCTTAAAAGATAAATAAGAAAACATAGTTTAGGTAGTTTACTTATTTAATAAAGTGATTTAATTAACAAAGTTTATTGTTGAAAAACTAATGAATTCAAAATGTATATGCTGTACATTTTGATAGAAAATTAATTTAGTTTACAGATACTTCTCATATAAGCTATGAATATTAATACCGACCTGAAAATAATTAAATGATCAACAATTATCTATCACGTTTCTAATATAAATCAGTTTGTATTAGGATCCTCTGAAAATTTGGACTATGTTAACGCTTTGTAGAATAACAAGCGTGTAATATTTTAAAATTCGAAAGAATTGTACTTGTAAATATAAAACCTGATTAATTCTCTAGTAAAACAAAATATACAGGGTGATCAATCACACTAAAATGTAATTAATATGCATTTGATACTACTAAGGTAGGAATAGCCTGGGATAAGTGGTTAAGAAATAAATATACAGGTTGGCGGTGAAACGCCCAGTATATAGGGCATTTACAAATTTAAATTTTTCCTATTTATGTTTCCAAATTCAAGTAATTATTGCAGTTTAATTCATGTTATTTCATCTTGTCATTTATTAAGTCATTAAATATTAAACACAGTAAAGTTACCAGAAATGCAATTTTAGAATTACATTCTTTTAAAGCAAAGTTAAACGCTACAATTTTGACACAGAATTTACATAAAATCTAGTCGAGTCGCAGGGTTTGTTTATCGTATATTCAGATAAACGTCAAGTACTTCGTGTATTCCCATAGTATGGAATCGCCTACACGTTTCTAGCTTAACCATAGAAAAAAATAGAAAGTTGAGCGTCGAATATTATAATAGCGTTCAAATAAACATATTCCCATAAGAAACAAGCGGAGATGCATAATCCGGATAGAAGGGTGACATCAGGAACCATATAAAAGGAAGACGGAGTGGTATTTAAAAGATAGGAGAAGATAGACGGCATCTGAAGACAGCACCTTTTAAGCTACGCCGCGATATTTTCGCCGAGCTTTAAAAATTAAACTAGAAACACCACGAAGTTATGTCGCGATATTTTCACCGAACTCTATATTTGCCTTTGAAGTCATTCCAAGCTACGTCGCGAGTTTCTCGCCGAGCCTAACAAATTATTTTGGAGATATTTTTCACTAAATCAGCCGTCTAACTACTAGCCAAACAATATTATAACTTACATCTTATTTTAACGAATTCTTCTCAACCACCGACATGCTCGACGAAGACGTCCAACATGTAGAACCTGGGGGAGAGCATTCACGGGCTATATAACGCTATACAGAGTGCACAGAAATTCAGCTGGCATAAATTTCTAAAGGTGATTACTTTCTTATTTCGAGACTCTACTTTATTATTTGCAATTACATTTATATTCTGGTTACGGGGTATTTAAAAAAGGTTTAAATGACGCATTTGTGGCACTAAAAGAATATTCGATTAATATTTTAAATGAAATGTTAGCTTTGATTTTTAACTATAAAGAATATTATATTACCAGTTATTCAGTTATGATTTCATTTACGATTTATTTAATAAAATTTCGCTTTCTGAATATTTTACTAGGGAGATTTGCGTTTGCAAAATAACAAGTTTATATTCAAGAAATATATATTTAGAGCTATGCAATAACAAGGTACTTTATCACAGACTAGCCAAACTTCATGTCTATCATTATTCTACAGTTTTTATAAAACAAATAGTGGACTTTCGTTTCCATCACATCTCATGTAAGGTTTTTCAAGAATGCTTTATATTTAAAGCACACTAGGAATATTTTCCTACTGTAACCACAAGGTTTTCTGATTATTGGACATTTACCTACAATAAATTATTATAATTACACGAATTCGGCGTACTTGGCGTTAACAAAGGTTTGAAACATTGACTACGGCCAATTGGCTGGTTCTGTTCTCCAATTGGGTTCAGTTACAACGAGGGATATGTCAATATTTCAGATAGTTGTCTGGTCACTTGTTTCGATTGAAGGGTGATGCAACCGCACTTTCTTACCTTCGCGGATTCGCGGCTCCGTATGTTTGACAATCATAGGCAATCTTCTGGTTGCTTTTCTATTTAATTACGATAGGGAGATTTCCCCAGCATTCTAAAGGATTTTATGCGAGTGTAAATTCTCACCTCTGCAAGATTAATATGATTATCTGAACCATTGTTCCTACTCTAATTTCAATCAATAAACAATGTATAATTAAAGGATATTTCCTCAACACTCTATGATATTTTACATGAGTATTTAATGCCCATTTCTCAACCTAATTTTGATAATGTACAAACATGACATGATTCTTGTCCTTTGTTTTGCATTCGATTCATTATTTGGCTATTGCTAACAACTTTATTTATAAATCATTATTATCTAGCGATTACTAACAACTCTATGTAATTATAAACCATTATTACCTAGCGATTGCTAACAGCTCTATTATAAATTATCAATAACAGGCCATTGCCACAACTCTAATTACTATTAAAATAACACAGCATACTTTTGCATCTCAGTTCCTGTTATTGCATCAAAACACTCAGCATATCTATAGTATGGTCATTACTATAGCGACGCAAATTTTCCTATTATAATATTTAGACAATTGTCTCAAATATTTGGATTATTTTGATTTCATGTTCGACTATTGTTGCATCAATTTATATAAAATAAAATGGGTTTTTTTACTATTTTTTCCCATCAATTATTGTCTTATTCTTTCACCTTTACCTTTTCGTCATATAAGTAATAAACTAAATAAATATTTTAATTTCAAAAGCAAAATAGAAAACAAACTTGAACTATAAATGTACAGTGCAATCTTGAGTGATAAGATACTACATAAATAACATATATAATTAACTAGGTCTCTCAATTAATAGACAGTGTGTTCCAGTTTACCAGGTATTTCAATTAACAGAGTGATTAATTTTCTAAGGTATATAGTATCAGACAGAAACAAGTAATATTAAACTTTATATAAAAGAACCTGGGGTAAATTAAAAAAGGGTTACTACACACACACACAATGAAATTTGGGTCCTACACTAACAAAACTAGACGATCACGCAAATGGCCAATCTTATTTGTTTATCCTTGAGATAAATAAATAGCAATTATTGGTGACATAATTACCAGTACTTTCTTTTAGTAATTAAACAGGGTACCCCACAATCATTACAGCGGCAACGAAAAAAATATGAGCAAAAAAATTATTAGCAAGAAAATTCTTGATACTAATTTCCATTAACTAATAGATTTAGACCTTTTATTTTCAAATAACAAAATGCTACCATTAGTTACCATTTTCTATTATCTAACTCCCATCGAGGATAGCCATGATAAAAGATAACCTTAACACTTTTACATTTGGTAACTGTCGTTGTTAGTCAAGTATATGAGAGTAATAAAGTGTTCACAGAAGAAATAAGTTAGACCTATTACATAGAATGCGATTTGGATTAAATGATGCAGTAATTATTCCAGATTCCAGAATATGTTTGACTTGTAATAATACACTAATGCAAGTAATTAAAACAGAAAGGAATGTAGCTGCAATTCATATGAAGGATATAGTACAAAGATTTGAGACATGTTTTATATGTGCCCGTAACTGTAGAATGAGAGTAGAGATAAATTCTCTTGCAGATTTTTATGTAAAAACTTTTCTTACTAGAGATACCAGTTGTTGTATTGGGTATCTGAATCACAGTTAACCTCCAACATATGGAAAATTATGTTTCTATTTTCAGGATAGAGACTATGAAAGAAATTCAAATTGCTCCATGGCAATTTACGTAGGCTACTACTAGAAAATATGACGATGGGGAATATTTTGATGAGATATATTTAAAAGTTTGATGTCTGTAACTAAAGAGCAATTGAGATGTATCAATATTGTCAACCTATTGTATATGAATGTGAAAGAAACATATCAACATATACCTTATCACGTTTCTAGTATAACTGCGTCAAGGCTTATCAGATAATTTTATTAAATAATTTATGAACCATATTCTAGACAATCTGTAAATTTGATTATAATAAAGGCAAGATATAGACTTATGCAGCGAGCTATACCTGATAATTTGGGAATTATATATAATGAGGCACGTGAGAGGAACGCACTTATCCGGAAATATGTAACAGAGATCGCAAACATGTTGTATAATTATAAACCTGAGGTGTAAAAGGCTGTACTTTATCCTGATTATACATATTTGGTGCCTAAAAGTTGTAACTTTCGTGTGGCAAGGTAATCCTATCCCATTCATAAAAACTATACACTTTTAAAGGCTGGTTTAGTTGTAGCGCTAGATGGATTTGTGTTGGATGTACATGGCCTTTACTTCTCAGACAGCCGAAATAATAATGATGTTGCTATTTTAATTAATGATATCAATCAGAGTCAGGAAAATCTAAGACGATGGATTCGATAAGGCGAAATTTTTGTTATCGATCGAAGTTACAGGGTTGCACTTGGGTTTCTTGATAAATTAAATCTTGATTATGACATGCTACCATTTTTAGCTAGAAAGCAATTTACTACTAAAGAGGCAAATCAATTACGATCAATAACTAACAACAGATGGATTGCGGAATTGCAAAACGGACATTTGGAAAGTATTTTTATGTTTTCTCGAGACAAGACACATAACGCAAATTAGACAGCATAATGCCCCATTTCGGATTAAACACCCCTTACCGTACCAGACGTTACCGATTTTTCGGCAACCACTATAGCCAAGTTTCAACAACTATACCTTTCTCTAATCCTATCCTTTCGCTAGTATTTCATACCTTTCGATCATCTTTAAATTTTTCCTGTCCCTTTTTCTTTTCTGTTTGTGTATTTTTGTCGCGTATGTTTTTCTTCGTTTCTTTTTGTACATTTTTGTCTCTATATTTCCTTCACACAATCAACATTAAAAAAAAATGAAACCTTTTCGAAATAAAAAATTTTAAAATCAAAGTTTAGGCCAGCCCTGCGCAGTCCTGTATTGAAGTATCTCGCGGAAGGCACCTTGTTCGAGTTGTGTTGTGTTGCCTACGTCAGATACCTAATTTAATAGTGTCTTGTGTGACAGTGTTTTAAAATTTGTATAGTTTGTAAGTTTTGTTGAGCTTTTCAAGCATTTTGTTAAATATTATTACCTATTTTTATTTGTTCTTGTAGAAGGTGTTTAGATTTAGTTTGTTTGCATTGTTGTTTTTCGCCGACCCAGGCCTACTCCACCCGATCCTGCAATCGGTCACCGCGTCAACGCGGTGATTGCACGATCGGATCAGGAGCAGGTTCTGGTGGGGCAACTATCTGAGCCATTTACCTACAGTAAATACTTGTTGAATTGAGACATGATTCCAACACAACATTGCATTAACTAACTAACTAACTAACGAGAATTTAAAAAAATTGCTCATACCATAATTAATTTGTTTCATCAATCTATACTCACATATAACGCAGATAATGCGTTAGCCCAAAGAATGCTTTAACTAGCTCAAACTGAGAACTTGTTATAAATTATGGTCGAAGAAGAACTTTTGCATTTGAGACCAGGCGAAGATGTGTGGATAGAAATGGGTCAAAATCAGCTTCCTCAATTTTCCAGACTGCTGCTACAGCATATATTGGACAAAATTTTCGGTACATATCAAGTTATGTATCTATGGTACATTGGGTCATGATATAATACGCGAATTTATTTTTGAGGTTGGCTATTTTTGAACCTGGGTTAATAAGAGCACGATTGTACTTTCGATTTACCCAAGAAATAAGACATACTTTGTACATCTTTTATTTGTACAATGAATAACAATTAAATAATCATAACCAAGGACTAGAAGAAGAACGAATAATATATTTATTCTTCAAAATTTATACCATTTTTTCTATGATAAACACGACTCCTCGTGTTACAAATGTAAAAGTTCACCATTATTCTATTTAGTCGGTACTTCAGAGCACTGTAGGCACTTTATTGCTCTGATATACTCGCTAACAATGACATTTTCCAAATGCAAATAATGTTTAATGATTTTATTTTATCGTGGTAATTCCCGATGAGCTTAATTAGATAGTAGAAAATGGTATCTTATTGTAGGATTCTATTATTTGAAAATAAAAGCTCTAAATCTATTAAATATTAATAGTTCATACTAAAAATTATTGAAAATTCAAACATAATGTTCCGACGTTTTATTATCGTAGATTAAAAAAATATAAGGATATATACGGTTTTTTATCAAAATCTTTTTAGCTGATAACATTTCTAGTAGAACAGGAGGCGATAAAATATTTCAATCGATGAATTTGGCAACTTTTATTGATTATATAAGCCCTGAAAAAACTATATTAACATCGATTATTACATAAGGAGAAATAGTGAGTTTATATTACACCCGGTATATCAGCGGAAGCAAGCGCTAGCGTGGTCGTGCAGAATGCAATTATTAATATAATATATCTTATGTGTAACATGTTAAAATTTCAGCAAATTCTATCGATGCTCCCCAGGTGCCTCCAAACAAAAAACCGCCCTATCCGAATATATCAGGCTGAACCTTGCTTCGTCGTAGTAGAAAATACAGGCCATATGTTCCTCATTCATACACTCAGTATAGTTTTTCTACCCACTTTTTCCGTTAAGTTCGGTGATGCCATAAAACCCGAGCACATTTTATTCGTCTTCTTGCTCTAAAATAATTATTGTACTAGTAGAAACCAAATTATTAATAATATAATTAAGAGGTGACACATTAGTTATTGTGCTGTAAGTTAGTGTGATTTTTTCTTTATTCGTGGCCATTTTCAGTTTTGAAAATTATTATTTAAATGAAACGATAGGTGAGAACATCAGATAGCCTCTTCATAGAATGTATCAAAATTTAAGAAAAAAAGTTTTTAGTTTAATCTTAATTTCCAGCTTTATTTCTCAGATCATGATGCAGATATAAAATAGCTTATCACATATATGTGTTAGTACATTTAAACCACGTTAAGCGGCATTAAACCATGTTAAAGGCACTCCTATTCGAGTCGTGCCATTAAAATCGTTGCACATGCTTTAAAGGCGTACTTATACATTTGTATCCAAACGTAGTAATTTTTGAGGAGTCTCGATAATTATAAAGTTGATCAAAAACATGCTTTTCCTTCACACCTTGTAGACAATAGCTCTTAAACTGTTAAAACCACATATTTATATCTATGTCATTATCAAAATTTGATTTGAACAAAATATAAAATCAACGCAGAAGATTAGTTATTACAAAATTTACCATTTGTCCGCTGATCCCGAAAACCTGGATTTCCATATGTGGTCGCCTCAACAGGTACTGATACCGTAGTAGGATCACCGCCTTCTCTTCTTGCGAAAAACATATCGTATAGGGACATCACAAACAATGCTGAATTTAAAACAATTAACAAAATCTGCAACAAAAGAATACTTTATTAAAAATATTTTAACTGGATAAGTAAACATTAGTTATACTTTCTAAATTTGATTTACTTGACCTTTAATTTAAATGCCATTAACGTGCTCTTATAATACAGGAACAATCCCGATTTATATGAAGAAAGTATATTTGCCATTTTAAAATTAGTGAATACCAGGTGAATTTTTTATCTCACATGGCATAATAAACTTTGTTTCAAAGGATAGTAAAGGGTATATTATATTTATTAATATGTACTTTATTTATTAGATAGTAAATTTCGCTTTCTTTGATAAATTAGAAGAGTTATTAACTAGGCTTTTTGATCTGCTGCAAAACACTGAGTAATAAAAATTTATGAGCAAGATTTCTTTTTAATTATAAACGACACGTACTTAAATGACAATATTTTATATACATTATAATTTTAGTTGCTTTTCGTTGGGTACCTAAACCTTTATTGTAAATATAGTAAGCTATATTTCTTGATATCATCTAGAGGTTGGTACAGTTACACTGTTATTATGAGATCTCTATCCTATAATCCTGTGCTAAGCGTGTCATTAATTAAATTCCTACACATTACATTCTGACGGGAAGGCCTAAGTTTAATTAACATAAATATTCGAAAGTGATTTTTACAAAAATGTTTTCCAGCAAAGATAATTCAAGTGAATTTAATCAATAGACTCTGACACTCTGACAATGTTACATCAAAAGTTTGTAGAGCACTTGTCATAACATCGTTAAGAAAATTTTACTATAAAGAATAATGTTTAGTTAGAAACAAGGAACGTACATACATACATGAATTTTCTTTAAATAAATAAACGTGAAAGAAACAGAAATAGTTAAACTATTTATATGTGCATATAGAAATAATTATATTTAGTACATATTCTTGAAATTACCTATTAGTTGTGCGTTATTAACGAGAAACTATTATAATTTGGGAGCTGTCATATTCAGTTAATTTTTTTTTAGATTGCGGTACCCTACCTTCAAATACATTTGTAACTAAATTTTGTTGTTTATTTTAAAAAATTATGTAATCCCTGTCTTGCGTCTTGGCGCCAGATAATAATAACTTTTTGGCCAACAGTTTTATTAGCTCTAGATGCAGGGTATTTTACTTAAATCTGTCTTAGTCAGTTCATTAATATTTCTAAACAAAATAATTGCCTTAAGTCAAACATTTCGCTTTCGTTGTACAATTATTCTGTGGGATAACTATTTAGTTTGCTAAAAATAGTCTATAAGATTCATTTTTTAGCACTAACTAAGTTTGTTAAATGATTTTTATTCACTCCTGCAAATCCTAGAATTCCATATTGTAGTTTTGATTGTATCAATGAAAAATATAATAATAATAATAATAATAATAATAATAATAATAAATGCCTTTATTTCCAATAATATTCTATATAGAGAAAAAAAAGAACATAAAAGATATATTTTAGGAAATCTCAAGGGGAAGTTCACAACAAGTGTGCTCTACCACTTCTAACCTAACAAAGTAGTTTTAAAATATCTTTTAAATTTAAATTTAAACTACAATATCTGAAACCTCTCTCGTAGAAGGAAGTAACTGAGTAAACCTTTAGATCTGATATTGAGGTTATGAACATTGCTGCGAAAAGTTATTTTATTGTAGAGATAAGACGGAGCCTTCATTGTGATAATCTTGTGAAAGGTACAAGCTGAATAAAAGTTTCTCCGACCTTGCATGTTCTGCATGCATGAGTTCAGGCAGCTTATATGAAACATGTTCATATTTACGTATACCATAGATAAATCGAATACACGAGTTTTGCACGCACTGTATACGACTGCTACAATCCCTGTCCAAACAAGGGCCATAAACTGGGGCACAGTATGTGAACTGCGACAATACCAATGTTTTACAAAGCGTCTTTTTAGTATTTATGCTTAAGTAACTATTGTGTGGATAAAGAAGCCTTAGGGTGGAGTAAGCTTTTTGTATAAATTTACAAACCTGTTCTATAAATCTTAAAGTTGTGTCTAAAATTAATCCTAAATTTCGGGCATGTTGCGAAAATTCTAAACGACATCCGTTTATTTCAATATTAATTAGATTTTTCAAATTAGCACAGTCTGGCTTCTTACCGAATAAAAGCATAGCTGATTTTAATGAATTTAAAATAAGTGAATGCTGCAAAGAAATGCCCGATAAACTTTTTAGGTCATTATTGACTTGTTACACAGCAGCTTCATAATCCTTAGCATAAAAAGAATAGTAAATTTGGGTATCGTCTGCATACATATGAACCGAACAAGATTTAACAAAATTTACAAATTGAGATGTGTAAATTGTAAACAACAGGGGGTCTAAAATAGATCCTTGTGGAACACCTTTATTCGTCGCCCTTGCCTGGGAAAGTTTATCGGATATCCTTACCATTTGTGAGCGTCCTTCAAAATATAATTTGAGCAGTTCACAACCTGTATTGTTAACACCACATGACTTTAAAATTGCTAAGAGCAGTTCGTGATCAATTGTATCGAACGCCTTACTGAAATCTAATAATATCAAAATAGTACATTTACCTTGATCAGTGGCCACAACAACATCATCCGTAATATGCATTAAAGCTGTAGAGCAACTATAACCAGCCCTAAAACCTGACTGGATTGCTGGCAGTATGTTAAAGGTATCAACGTGTTCCCTAAGCTGAATCTCAATTATTTTTTCTGCCAACTTTGACAATCCTGTGAGAATACTAATAGGTATCAAGTCTGAAAATGCCTTTGAATCATTTTTTTTCGGGATGGGAGTTACTAGAGCAACTCTCCATGCAGAAGGAAACTGATTTTCAATAAACAAACTATTAATAATATGGGTTAAGAAGTTTAGTAAGTACGGACAACACAATTTAATATAATAAACGCTTAACATGTCAGATCCGGATGCAGAATTTTTTAAACTACAAAGAACTCTTTGAATAATTTCAGTGGAAACTAAGCTGAAACTGAACTCTGAATTAGTGATTTTATTTTGGTTATAATAACTCGAAACATCTGCAATACTGTTGTTGTTTTGAGGGATACTGTCTATAAAATAATTATTGATATAATATTTTTAAGTGCTTTTGGTCCACAATTTTTTTAAGTGTTTAATTTTTGGTATAAATCCTCATCTTTTTTACCACGCTGTCTATTTGCAGGTTACACTTAAAGTGCTTATCGATTATAATACCTAGGTATTTTACTGACCTGGCATCTGATACTTGCGTGTTTTTATCAATATTTAAGCATCCAAAGAAAGGTAAATTGATATTCGATACATATCAGTGAAGCTGAAATACTGACGTTTTCATAGAGCTGATACAGTCGCCTATTAAATAGGCATCGTGAGTTTCATATCGAATACCATGAACAAGAAGAAAGTAATATACGAATATTTAGGCATCATCAGATGGTCAAATATTTGTACTTATTGACTTACAAAAATGTTCTCTCTTGTGATTTTGTTCGGTTAATATTTTAATGAATTTTATTTTTTGCTCGGTTGACATCGGATACAGGTAAAGGTTAGTAATCCTACCAAATATTGATTCAACCTCGGAATAAAAGATAATAAGTTATATACTTGTATAAATCTTCGTCTTGACATTTTATAAGTGAGCTGAAAAGTCTCATAGAATCTCGTGTATGCGAGTCAAGATATTCAAGATCAAATTTCGGAAAAACCGGTTTTTTGCAAATATAATAATAATAATAATAAACGTCTTTATTACACTAAGATACAGATATAACATACACAGTAACTTGAGTAAAGGGCGAAGTTTAGCTAGTATATCTAGCTATTCTTACACTTAACCCGAAAGAAAAAAAAATAACAAAATTTTTACAAAAGTATAAAAAATAAATAGTAAGTAGTAGGAAAAAAGTAATATAGGAAATCGTTACATGTCCATGAATATTTCATAGCAAATTCCTTATTGAGAACTAATGCCATGGTTACAAAATAAATAAATAATATATAAAAAAATGATAACAAAACAACAGTAGAAAAAAAGAGAGACAAAAACAATAGAATTTTGTATTACAACTACGCATTTAAAGAATTAAACAAATGCCTTAATTTAATTAACTTGAACATTGTCTTTAATCGAAGCTAAATACGTTGCTCATTTAATAAGATCTTTTTTAATTTTATCTTAAAAGTACTAACTGATAGATTTTTCATATCATCTGGCAATTTATTATAAAGATTAGCAGCACAATAAGAAAAACTTTTTTTGAACAATGCAGACTTATGTCTTGGAATGTGCAGTATATGAGGAGATCTAATATTCCTTGAATGAATAGTGGATCTGGGCTTAAGTCGGTCAAAAAGATAGGGAGGAGTGCGGGATAAAACTATTCTATGAACCTAAAGAAGAAAATGTAACTTCCTGCGGTTTTCCATGTTTAACCAATTAAGACTACTGAATGTATGCGATATTTGATCATATTTTTTCAGGCCATAGATAAATCTACAGCACGAATTTTGCAACCTTGGAATACGTAATTTATCAACACTATTTTTACAGTTACCATACACAACGTCACAGTAGTTAAAGACAGACAATACTAAAGATTCACTCAGCTTTTTCTTCAGGTCCAACTCCAAAATATGTCTACTGGCATACAGTAGCTTTAACGCACCATAGGCCTTAGACATCATAGAGCTAACATGCTGAGAAAATTTTAAATTACTATCAACATAGAGACCTAGATTTTTCGCACCATTCTCAGGCGTTAAAAGTTTGTCATCAATTTTTATTTCAAAATTGTCCAGGTTTCTGTTTGAGCCAAATAATACAAGTATACATTTGCTTGGATTTAATTTTAGATTATGCTGTAGGGACTCAGTTTTTAAAATATTAAGGTCGTGATTGAGTTGTCTCTGGGCAGCGGCCGAGTCTCGGTGCGAAAAACTTAAGTAAACCTGAGTATCATCAGCATATGCCTGAATTTTACACGTATTTCCAGAGCGTAATATGTCAGTGGTGTATATAGAAAACAATAAAGGCCCCAGAACTGACCCCTGAGGTACGCCCGATAGAACTGAAATACTATCTGAACAGACATTATCAAATACAACCTTTTGGGTCCGATTGGCTAGATATGATTTAATGAAGGAAACCGATAGCTCAGAAAGACCATAGTACAGCAATTTTACACACAAGAGACAATGACTGATAGTGTCGAATGCTTTCGAAAAGTCAAGCATAACAACAGCAGTTATATTTTTATTATCTATGTCTGAAAAAATGTCATCAGTCACCCTTGACAATGCAGTAGCAGTGCTGTGGCCCTTTCTAAATCCCGACTGATATTGGTCAATTATATTGAAATCACAAACATATTTGTATAGTTGCTGGTACACTACTTTCTCCAAAGTTTTTGATATTATAGGAAGAATGCTAATTGGTCGCAAATCAGACACAGACTGCACATTATTAGTCTTAGGCAATGGTATGATACGAGCTTCTTTCCATGAATTAGGGAAGTAACCCTTCTCCAGACAACAATTAATAATATGAGTTATAAATACATCAATATGTGGACTACAATATTTAACCATATTGAGAGAAATACCATCTGATCCTGTTGCATTGAGTTTTAATTCATTTAAAAAATTATTGACGCTTTCAACATCAGTAAATTGAAAAGACAAATTACTATCAGTGAAATTGTTATCTGCATAATAATTAATTTTATTAAGATTACCATTCCTTTCAAACGATGAGGCAAAAAAGGTATTCATCTCAGAAGGCGTAGACAAACCATTAGGTATTACATTAATTTTGGTTTTACTTATATTAAAATGTTTCAAAATTGCCCATGTATTTTTAACATTGCCTTGGTCACAAATACTATTAATGTATCTTTTCTTTTCTTTACAAGTGGCAGTGAGAGTACGATTTCTAAGATTTTTATACGTGACAAGGTCTGCAGGATTATTTGTTCTTTTAAATTTTTCGTAAGTTTTATCTCGTTTCTTAATTAAGGCAAGTAAATCATCAGACAACCAATGTGATTTAGGCTTATTTACCCTTACTTCTTTTAAAGGGGCGTGAAGATTAAAGATATTTATAATATAGGTGTTAAGTAATTGAACTTTTGCATCTATATCATCACACCTAAATATATTATGAAAAGGAATATTCACAAGATCTGCATAAAATAAATCAAAATTAAAATTATGGAAGTTTCGAAATTTTACTATCTTTTGTTTAAGTTCAATGTGTTTCATTTTTAACTCACAAAAACCAGTCTGTGGTCAGATATATCATCGCAATTAATCGTTCCGCTGTTACTTACTAGATATTTATCAGAAATAAAAATTGGGTCTAGTAGGGTACCAGTACCATTACCCGCGATTCTGGTGGGTTCATTAATTATCTGTGCGAAGTTATATGCTTCTAGAGTTTGCGAAAGTAAATTATCTAAGTTAACGTTCAGATCTCCTAGACATATAACATTGTCTACTGTAGGAACTATGATAGATAATAGCTGTTCAATATATTCAATTCCATCACGGATGTTGGTATTAGGCGGACGATAAGTAATACCCACTGCTGTAGTTTTCGTGTGGATTCGAAGTTTCAACCACAGGCTTTCAATTGAACTGTTATTCTGTATGTCTACGTTTATCACCTGAGTATTGATATGATCATTTACGTACGCCCCCACACCTCCCCCTCTAGTCGACCGATCTCGTCTAAAAAGTGTATATCCATGTATATTTACTACATTTGAATTTAAATCTTCCGTTAACCACGTCTCCGTGACACCTACTAAGTCAAATTTATTAGCAATTACTACGTTGTTAAACTCGTTGAAGCTACTGATCAGAGATCTTACGTTTAAATGAGCAATGTTAATTTTATCGAACATATTTTTTATTTCATATCATTGAGAAGAGAGATGAGAGAAAAAAATGATTATGAGATTACAATTATGTATATTTATGAATTAATATTTTGCTGTTTCTGTCTTGTAACCTGGTCGTAAGGCTCCTTAGTTGTTGAGTTATTCCTTTGTGACTTCTTTTCTCGATCCTTATTTATCTTATCCAGCAGATTGTTCTTTTTAGTCACTTTTTCTGTTAAAGTAGTTGGTGTATGCTTCGGTGTAAGTTCTTGCGATACTGTTTTCAGTTCAAAATCAAAGGACTTATTTTGAATTTGTTGCGGGGTAGGTGGGGCACTGTTGGATTTACTTTGGACCTCAACACTCTCAACTTGTTCTTCCGGTTTATTTAAATTCATGAGTTTAAGTTGGCCGAGTGTGTATACCTCATTAATCTGTAGTGTTTTACCTTTTATTTTTGCGTGATAATTTTTTGACCTGGCTAATTTACAATGCTCATTTAAAATTTTGTTATCTTGACGATCCTCATAACAGAAATCCTGGGCAATGAAGACTCGTGTACCTTTTAGTTTATTGCTTTTTCTCAAAATTTCACTTTTTTAATAAATGAAACAAATTCCACTTTAATAGGAGTGCCCTTATCATTAGCTCTAAGAAAGAATATATTATTTATATCTGACACAACAATATTAATTTCTAGAAGAGCCTTTAATTTATCGACAGTGTACTGTAAAAGATTTTCATTTTTAGGAACCTCTAATCCAAAAATAAGTAAATTGTTTTTTCTATAATGCTTATCAAGATTAGTATATCTGCCTTCAAGATCATTATATTTACTTTCCAGTAAATTTAGTTTGGTGGTCTGTTCATTTATTTTATTTAGCAATTTTTTATTTTGCTCTATAATTTGTTTACTAATATCAGCAGTTATTTCTTGTTTATTTTTCTTCCCTTCTTCTATTATAGTTTGAGCGATTTGTGCGAGGAGATCTTTATTAGAAATGTCAGAGTTTTCAGCATTCATATCTATTTTAAAGTAAGCAAGCACTTTAACAACGTGGTAGGACTAGCTATATTCGTTCTTGACAAGAAATTATCTAGTGCTATGCAATATTGGCCTTTATAGCTCTGACAGCTAAGGTATTAAGAAATACAAATATAATCTCAAAAATACACTTTGGATACGACAATCAAACTACTATCAATATAAAAGAAAGTTCAGGTTTTAGCACTTACGGCACATATATTCTTCAGAAAATTAGACTTCTTAATATCACAACAAATTTGATTAATTACTGACTACACAAAGTACACTCCTAACACTCAGTCAAATGTCAAATGTCCTGTTGCTCTAAATGATATTTGGAGTTATTAGGAAAGTTGTAGGGCATAAAATTTTCCCGTCGTGTAATAAATATAAAGCAATTGTTTCACCAACTATTGGCAATGTTTGCACGACGTTAGCGAGACAATGTTTTATCACCTATAGTGACGCTATATGTGGAATAAAATTGTAGGTTGTGATATTTTTCTCGTTTGTATAAATAACGTACTAAAAGAAGGAGCTAAAATGTGGGAGCTCGACGCTCTTATTGATATAACTATAGAACTTATCATTATTAATATAGAATCCGAAGATAGTTCGTGTCAGAATCTTCAAAAGAAGAACTTTAATTTTACTGAACTGATATTATACATTTATACAAGACTACATTGTATTTTTTTTAGTTTATAATGAACTAAATCACATATTTCCATAAAATTAAATAATTAAGAATAATATTCCATAATAATTTTATTACACTACGTAAAAACCCGTAAATCCGCCTATGACATTCCATTTCTTTTAGCGTTTACAGACTAAATTAGTCACATCAAACTGATGTCAACTGGTAATGAGAGAGCTTGGCATATAGTTTGAAATGCATTAGACAAGGACAGATCGCAAGGGTTCAACTCAAGCAGGTAAAAATTTCCTTAGTACGGGTAGCAAGCTATAATAAAAATTGAAATAGAGAACTTGTTTACAACTAACTGAAATTTATAGAAATCATTTATAAACACCCGCACTACATTTATTGAGGATTTGTATTTTTAATGAGCTTTTATTACTCTACTTCATTTCCAAAACGGTCTATAATGTATATTAATAATAAGATATTAAAATGAAATAGTTTAAGTATATTTTAATTATATTTTTATATCTCAGCTAGTGTCATAGGTTGATAAATATAGCACTACATCAAATCGGCCACTTACGCGAAGTTGATGGCACGTTTTTTATAAAGTAAATCGAATACGTCAATCGGTGAAAAGCGCGAAGAAATGTCCCGTTATCAGATATATTACTAAGGGACTTGGGGACTATAATAAATAGAAAATCTTATACTGACCTGAATATAAAATGCTGGCCCTCGAGTTATTTCGAATCCGTTGTTCTCTCTGTCGTCAATTTGCAAGGCGAACAGACCTGCAGCTGCTATAGCCAACAGCGCTGAAATAGTATGAATTTTTAATAACTACGTTATGAACAAAATAAAATAACAGTAATCTTATACATAGTGAATTTTCGCTACTAGCTTGGCATTCAAGGCATCAAACCCCGATCCTGTACTCCGAATAATTATTCAAAGATAAAGGTTTTTTAGCCTTTGCATACTATTACCTATTTTTGTTTTACCATCTATCTTTACCGTTACTACCTCTCTATGCGCATTAATTTGGAGTACAGAGTCAAGATTCTGTCATACTTTATGCCAAGCTTGATGCGAGGTTCGACTATGTTCTTATCCAAATCATGAAACTACAGTATATGACACACCATAATTGTCAAACAGATATTATTATTTTGAAGCAAAATTATAATAAAAAATAAGTTGTAATTTAACGGATATTATTTCCTCATCAAAATACATGGAAAGTTGAAAACACACAATACGAGTATGCAAGGAACCATTTGTCCGAAATATTGACGGCAGGCCACTGTGTTTGTTCGACGCATGGAGAAAGTTGCTGGAATACATTGTATTGGAAAGATTAGAGATTGAAGTAGAGCAGAAAGGGGGATTGGTGAATAATCAGTACGTCTTTAGGAAAGGCAAATCGATGGTGGATGCTTTAAGGAGGATTACGGAGACTGCGAGAGAGGCCATGAACTCTAAAATGATCTGAGCAGTAATGATCTTGGATGTCACAAATGCATTTAACACAGCGGGTGGGCTGAGATCGTCAGTAGTCTGAGGATAGTGGGAGTAGCTCCTTACTTGCTCAGGGTCACTATGAGCTATCTGAAGAACAGAAGAATTAGATGGGAGGAAGAAAATGGTGCACACTGGAAGAAGGTGACTTGTGGGGTTCCACAGGGATCGATTTTAGGTCCAACCCTGTGGAATTTAATCTTCAATGACGTTTTACAGCTGCGTCTGGTGGGCGGTGTTACGGTAACAGGGTACGCCGACGACTTGGCCATAACAACTACATGAAACTGGGTGGATGGAGTAGGGGCAGGGGTAACTAAAACCATTAGGAGAATATAGCGGTGGTTAAATGGAGTGCAATTAGAACTAGCCCCAAAGAATAGAAAGTGCATCATCATTACCAGGAAAATAATTCTATCACCCTTCACAGTAAGAGTTGGGCAGGTGGAGATTAATCCTAGCAGGGGCTTAAATTATCTAGGATTATGGTTAGACCCGCGGCTAACCTATTGGTTACATGCATTGAAGACAGCAGAAAAAACGGGAAAAGCCGCCTCTGCCTTAGAGAGGCTTATGAGTAACACGTATGAACCCAAGGCTAGCCAAAGAAGGGTACTATGCAGTGTGGTGCATTCCATTTTAATGTATGCGGCCCCAGTTTGGGAGAGTTCGATGGCGGTACAGAGCACCAGAAGGAGACGTGAGAGAGTACAGCGGAGTGCTACACTAAGAGTTTACAGTGCAGTGCAGTCGTACAAAGCAGTCCTGGTGCTAGCGGGGGTCCCTCCGATAGATCTATTGGCCAAGGAGAGAAGAGATGTATATGAAGGGATGTGGAAGCAAGAGGCAAGGGAGAGACTCATCGAGAGATGACAGACTAGTTGGAACAACTCAACTAGAGGGAGGTGGACAAGGCGACTGATTCCAAATATAAGAACGTGGATGGGGAGGGGGAATGGGGAGATGGGCTTCCACCTCACCCAGGCTCTCACGGGACATGGTAGCTTTGTGGAATATCTGTTTGTTATAGAGAAGGTTGAGTCTGTGTATCGTGGGGGAAATGATGACGCAGAACATACCGTGTTCTACTGTAACCGGTGAAGGACCGAGAGATCAGGAGACCATTGGAACCCTGATAATCTAATTGGATATATGCTGGAATCAGAGGAGAAGTGGTAAAATGTAGCACATGCTCTAAATCGAATAATGAGGACAAAGGAAGAGGATAGAAGAAATGACCCGTGGCCTGATGGAAAGTGAAAGCAATTCCAGGTTACGTGGAAACACTGATTCAGGAAGAGTTTTAGCCAGTAGGAGGTCGACACTACCCGGTGCAGCAAACCCTAGTGCCGGGTGTCCATGTAAGATTTCCCCTCCACCATAAGAAAAGAACAAAATGGAAATGAAAAATTATTGTACTGTCAGCTTCTTCAGAAGAATCCCAAGGGCTGAAGTAGTTAGCACTAGTAGAACTTTTCAATGATTTCAGTTCAGTTATCATCTCTTTCAATTCATATGGCTGGCAATCCTGTTTATTTCTACCTCTAAAGGCAAAAGTGAGTTGCTCGAAGTTCATCGTAACCTACTATTTGGGTGTTGATTACTTCAACGGAAAACAAATAATGAAGATTTTCATGAGGCCATATGACAATACGATGAATTTACTGTCAACATAACTCAACCAGCATTTTGGTTTCTTCTCACATATAGCTTATTTATCGATTAACAATAATATCAACTCGTCGAGAACACCAAAATAATAGTCAGAATTAGACGGTATTACCGTTAAGGACTATTAGATAATCTCTAGCAATTATTATAACAGGAAGGATTCCACGAGAAAGGATAGTTATCTGAATAACATATAGAGACTATTTTTGCCAAATGCCTCGGGATTAGACAATCACATTTAACAGGACATGATCAATAAGCAGACAATACAAAACAACAACTAGTTATATAACAAGAGCTAGAACGCAACAAGTTCAGTCCTTGGAATCATCCTGAAGAAGCTGAGAGTATGGTCGGCAAAATGTCACATTCGACTACCATAACAGAATCCTGAGATGTTATTTCATTGAACAGTGGCTGTGAAAATCTGCATTCTACAGCTCGGTTTTTAATTTGTCATTTTCATTATTCTTAAAATATTGCCAAATGCATAATGAGGATAAAATTATTTTGCTACAATATAATTTCTTATAATGTGACAAGTCAAAAGGTAACCGAAGTGTGAAGGGATATTGTGTGACATTATTTTGATTACTCAATGTTGCTAAATGTAGTATCTTTTCTCGATAATGAAGTATTTAATCCCAAGAAGAATTTTGTCACGATTTTGCAATAAAATTTGTAATAACACCCTTTTTGGATTTAACTTAAGTTCCTTATAAAATATCTACGTCGCTTAAAGACGTATTAATATAGCGGTAATCTTATTTTCTTACTGTAGCGAAATTCCGCCGACATACTTTAGTTTTGCAAAGTAATACTCGAGATAACACTTAGCAACTCTAAAATAGTTTACTGAACGATACGCTAACGAAACATTAATGGTATTTCCATTTTTATGCAATTACGATGGAATATTTCATCTAAAATCCGTTACGCTGTCATATTTCTTTGGAACTAATATGAGTAAAGCTTCAATTACATTATTTGAATGAATTTGCATCGTTATTCGTTATCTATGTATTTTTGAAGATACATATATTCATGTACAAATCCTATAATCAAACGTAATTGAAATCTATCCAGTGCAACAGAATAACACGGTGAGATATCCGGCTGACGGTTGCCAACTCAAAGGGTTGGCGCATCTAGCTTTCTCGCTGTGCGGACCTAGCGAAGTGGGTTCGAGCTCCACCCACTGTGAAATATATTTCAAAGAAGTAGTTCGGATCCCACTATAAACTGTAGGGTCCCGTCTCCTTAAATCAGACAAATTTAGATCTCCCAGACTTAAGAAAGCCACTCAGGTGATCTGGAAGATGGTCAATAAACATTTATATACAAGGTGGCCTGTTTTCGGTTTTTTTGATGATTTCACCGGACATCTCCGTAAATTGATAGAGCTATAGTCTTGGCATGTTTAAATTTATATAATCCTTTGTGACAAATCTCACGCCTAACTTGAAAATTAATTAATACATAATACATTAATAGTTAATTATGCAATTCACCAAAAACTCAACATCGATATAGATCGCATCCATTTACGACCCTATGCTTCAATTCTTATACATTTCGAACAGAAACCGAATAAACCAAAAATTGTAAATAGCCCCAAATAAAAATAAATATAATCAAGGTGATTTAAATCCATAAAACGAAAAGGTCAAGCTACAAGGCCACATCGTCCTATCAATCTCTCATTATAAGCAGCATTTAAATATGCCCTAACGTTCAAACTAAAATGCGCCACTGCCCCATCGTGCATAAAGTACATCGTCGAGCAAATTATCTAAAATATTCTTCAGACAATTTATATGATTTTAATATTTAAACAATTTGGGAAACAGAGGATACTATCAAATGGTCACCAGGTATCTCAATCCAAACATTCATGGAAAATCTATCTTGATACTCCGATTCAAGATTTTTATGATGAATTTTTCGTCAGCCCACACATGACAATTGTGGAAATTGATTATTCCATTCCCAGTGAAACCGGTTTCATCGGTGAAAAGTATTCTACTTATAAAATTAGGATCCTTGTGTCACTTCCGCCTAAATCAATGACAAAATTCCATCCTGGTTTGAAAATTGTCAGGTTTTAATGGCTATACTCTCTGTAGGTGGGAAGGATAAAGCAACTGTTCTCAAAGACGTTCCAACACCCTCTTGCATAGCAATTCTCCTGGTGCTGGTTCCAACATTAGCCGCTACTAATTCCAGGGCCATTTTCTCTACTTCTACTGTGCGATGTGTCCCAGAGGCACTTGAATTTTGAAAGTACCTCTTTCGGGAAGTCTGATATATAAATGATGAAGGTTTTGTAACAGGAAATCTCTCTGCCATCATTGATCGCTTCTTCATAAAAAGGGTTTAAAGGAAAAAGATATGTTCTACGAATCTTTACCCAGAGTACATTTTCGAAAAAATATCGTCTGTTTCGGAATTATCCCTAAGCTCCATATTTATTCATTCAAAGATAATTTAAAATATCTATTGATTATGCTAATATACAATAACACAAATTATGCGGGATATATCTCCCCTATGAAATATAGCAAATAACGTAGTAATTGAAGAAGGATATATAAGAAGATTTTAACGGGTAGGTTTTACATTTTAGATTGTAATCATCTATGGCGTATTCATTTTAGTATTATTCAAATGATTTTATCGTGGTTATTATTACATTCACCAATAGTTTACAAATGCAGTCAAGTGTATATTTCAAAAGAGAAATAAATATAGGTCCTTACCTGATAACAATCCTACTCCAACTTTCGTTATAACAACTACACTATATTTGATAACAACTTTTTCTTTAGAACTTAACATAGCTAATTGAAGTACACTAAGAATACAAAAAACACCAAGAACTGCTACTCCTATGAATGCTACTAATCCGGCCACCCAAACAGCAACTGAAAACAAGAAAAACTGTTGAAATTTACATAATACGTAAATGAAGATATTATATCGTCAATAATTATGTTAAAGGAAATGAGAGCGGCATACTCATAGGCGCTCATAACTTAGTTTTCAAGGTAATACATGCCCTAGAATATTTTAAAAATCGTTTTGTAGACTTATTAACTAATAAATTACATTTGAAAGTGGTGAAATGATAAGTAGATATACCGGGTGTAACAGGATCATGGTATATCCCCATTATCTCCTTTAATGTTGAAGATAATTGATTGAAATTTAGGATATATCACATACATAATAAACGGCACTTTTTGACATCGATTGATTTTTTTCTACTTTTTTTTTTATTATTTAGGGCTTCGACATCTGAGGTCATTAGCCTTTCATTATTATATCAACCATTCTCATTATGTAAGCATATATGCCGGTTTACAGAACGATAATTGACTAATTAAGAAGAACATATGAAAATAGCAACAACACTCAGACAAATAAATATATATACCATACACATGTACACACATATGCGTATTACAGTTTATAAATATCACAGTTTATTAAACAGGCCTATTTCCCTAACGAATTTTAGAACACTTTGAAGATTGTGTCCAGAGTTGGCTAACATCTGATGTATAGCACCACCAAGTCCATATCTCATTCTTGCTGCCGCGAGATTGGGGAACTCTTCCAGAATGTGCTTTACTGTAAGGGTTATATCGCAAAAGTTGCATTGGGGAGCATCCTCACCACATAGCAGATATGAGTTTGTCATAGCAGTGTGCCCTGTTCTTAAGCGAGTCAGAACTATCCTTTCTCGCCTGGTCAGGACAACAGGAGGTGTCCAAGGTGAAATGGATGGTTTGATCAGTTTTAGTTTCGTAGTAGAGGTATTCCATTCATTTTGCCAGACATCAAAGATATGTATATTTATGTTATTTTTTATGTCGGCAGGTCTCATTAATCGAATATCGACCTCTGGGTTATTGGCCGCCTGGCGTGCTGCCTTATCGGCTAGCTCATTGCCTCTGATTCCCATATGACTAGGTATCCATAAAAATGTAATAGTTTTGTTTTCATTTTGGATGGCGTGTAAGCTGGCAAGAATCAGTTGGACGAAAGGGTCATCAGAATAAACGCACTTGATGCTTTGAATGGCACTCAGGGAGTCACAAACTATTAGAAATTTTGACTGTTGTATCAACATACGACAAAATTGTAATGACTGCCAGATCGCGTATAGTTCGGCAGTGTACACCGATGACTCATGAGGAAGTGTCCAAGAGTAAGCTACACCCTCATTTACGAAAGAGCTACCTACCCCAGATTCTGCTTTTGATCCATCTGTATAAATAGTGACTGTATCGTTATATGTATTCAAAATTTGTAGGAAACTAGATCTGTACAGTAAGGGACTTATATCCTGCTTGTTCATCAATGATAAATCCAGGCGACAGATGGGTTGACGAATTGTCCAGGGAGGTACTTCACACCAACTAATTACAAACGTGTCCTGAAGTTCATAATGGAAATTATAAAGCGCTTCGTGAGCCCTTACTCGAGCTGGTCTGGTGATGGTCGGTCGTTGCTCGTATCTTGTTCTGTCACTACTTAGCAAAGTATGATTGTGATGATTCGGTTGAGCTATAATATTATTCATGTATGTTTAAAGCATACGATCTCGTCGCAATCTTAAAGGCAGCGTGCCAGAGTCGCAGCAAATGCTGATTGCTGGACTAGTTCGAAAAGCGCCGGTTGCATACCGAATACCGGCATGGTGAATGGGATCTAATCGTTTAAGTACCGATTTTCTTGCGGACGAATAAACAGCACAACCATAGTCTATCTGGACATCAGTCGTCACCAAACAGTAAGCCCAATTTTGCACAAATACCACTATAAATCTTTTAAATACCAATTGCACCAGCATTTGTACGAAAACGATTACGAACATAGGATGGAATATTGCAATTGGATTTTGTATAATAACGTGCAGCCAAACAATGATTTTTTGGGACTGATTTTATTTTCGGACGAGTCTAGGTGGGATTATTTAACCGACAAAATACAAAATATTGGTCAAAAGAAAATCAAAATTTATTACTTTCAAGTGGTTTCAATGTTTGGCTTGGAATAATCAGTAGTAGAATATTTGAAGGACCTCTGACTGGTGCCAAATACTTGAGATTCCTGGAAACTGAGATTGAGGACATTTTAAATGAGTTACCTTTAGATTTAGGACAGGGAATGTATTTCCAACAAGATGGTACACCTCCCCATAATTCCAAGATAGTAATTGATTACCTTCAATGGAGATTCTGAGAAAACGTAATTTCGATGAATGGTCCTATGAGGTGCCTCCGAGGTCACCTGGTTTAACGCCCCTTGATTTCTTTGTTTGGGGTCATTTAAAAAATATTCTATGCAACCGTCGTTACAACCCGTGAAGACCTGGACCTACAAGTAAGACGAGCAATTAATAGCATAACGGCCCAGCAATTGGCGAACGTTTTTCCTTATTAATAGTACTAATAAACGGTACCACGGTACCGTTATGGTTCCGTTTGAAAAAAATGAGTTTTGCTCCAAAAACAATTTTGGTGAATTTTATTTGCTCATAAATCGCGTAATTTAGTATTTTTAACGAGATTTCGATTTTTGTAGCATTACACGGGTCATTTAGAATAAATCGGAACCGTCATGCAAATGGAAAACTAAAAATTATATTATAAAAAAAATGTATGTTTGAAATGTCGCTTATTTGGGATCGTTGGATTCCGAAAATTATGCAGAATTCAAAAATGCAATTATATACAGGGTGTTCCATTTAAAAATCGAAAGTTTGTGTCACTTCCGGCGAAATAGGAAAATATATAATTAAGACAAAAAAAGCAACAAAAACAAAGCCGTAAAGTCAATATTTTACGATCATCATCATCTGAAATACCACCTAATAGAGATGCTAAATGCTATAATTTTAAAAAAGCCAATTTTCCTGCACTTTATAATGCAATATTGCAAGTGGATTGGTCGTTTTTGTTGTATTTGGATGATATTGATGTGGCATTGCATGAGTTTTACACCAGGTTTTACGCGATTTTTGATGCTGGTGTACTGCCACCAGCACTTGGTAGTAGAAAAGATGTTAGGCTGATGTCTGCCTGAGGGGTATTGGGCAAAAAAAGGGGGAAACTACTTGACACTACCACACGTATGAGCCCCAAAGTAGAGCTAGCTCTGAAGGACCAGAGAGTCTAGGTACGACCAGCATACTGCCTAGAGCCAATACAAAAGTATGTTCAATATATTACCCCTTTCCCTCCTCACACAGGAGCCAATGCAGCAGTGCAGATATTATTATTATTAGTAACGGTATTAAATTTACCACTTAGCGATAATAAAAGGTGTCATATACTTACAACTTTCCCAGATGTAGCTACAGGTGGGTTACAGTTTGAAAAATGTATTTACTTTATAAGATAAAATTTGTTAAATTTGAAGTTAAGTAAGTTAAATCATGAAACGGGGCAAAAGATTAATAATAAATGAAAGGGTTATCATAAATAGCTGAAGGCTCATCTACTTGCGTTCCAGGGGTTACGCTCCACAGGTTTCCCAATCGAAGTAGTGTTACATAAAAAGTTTTATCCAGAACCGGATCTTCAGTTCTTGACCCAAGACAAGAAATCCAGAGTTCTAGGCCTAAAAGAAGAAATCCAGAGTGGGATCTCTAATTATTAACCCAAAAGAAGAAATCCCGACTTCTTGGCTCAAAAGAAGAACCCTAATGAGGAGGAAAATACGTATTGTAAATAATGCCTAATATTGTTCACGCTGACGAGAGCCAACAGCTCGAAACTGCAGTCTGCAAGTGGTGTGTGACGACTGGCACGAGAGCTCCTTTAAGTAGGACCAGTCTTTCGGCTAGTGTTTGTTGCAATCGAAGCATTAGCGTTTTGATGGTAATATGCAATTATTACACTTAACGCGCCAGGCTTGTAACTTATAATTCAGCGCTCGGCGGGGCACATAGCCAGGAGAGTAGCTGTTGGTTGCAGTCTGGTTACGTTCCTTAGAATAAAATAGGGATTTTATAGAGAAGTGTGCGACTAAAATATTATATTTTAATATTCCGCCCTCTAAAAAAAGCACATTTGAACTATGCTAAGCCAAGTCAGGCTATTTATTTTTCGATTGCAACAGACACTGGACCGCTAGATGGCGCTTGCTGACTATTTTACATGTCGCTATCCCAAAGATACCGAAATGTACTAAATGGTCAAGCGATCCTCGTTCGGTCATCACATGCCTACCTTGCACTGACGAGAGCCAACAGCTCGAGACTGCAGTCTGCAAGTGGTGTGTGACGACTGGCACGAGAGCTCCTTTAAGTAGGACCAGTCTTTCGGCTGGTGTTTGTTGCAATCGAAGCATTAGCGTTTTGATGGTAATATGCAATTATTACACTTAACGCGCCAGGCTTGTAACTTGTAATTCAGCGCTCGGCGGGGCACATAGCCCGGAGAGTAGCTGTTGGTTGCAGTTTGGTTACGTTCCTTATAGTAAAATAGGGATTTTATAGAGCGACTAAAATATTATATTTTAATATTCCGCCCTCTAAAAAAAGCACATTTGAACTTTCAAATTATAAATAATATTTAAAAAAAGCTAAGTTATTTAAAAAGTTTTAAAAAATAGGGATTAATTCATATCTAGAAGAGTTTAAGAGACTAAGAAGCGTTATTAAAGAAGAAACAAGAATTGCTTATGAAAATTATTTTGGTCTTTCGTTTATTCAAAAAATAAGGCTAGCAGAATACCTGGTAAAATGTCACACGAAGATATATATTTTAATCAACCTCTGGATATTGTTAACGCATTTGGTAATTCCTTTGCTAATGTATTTGCTATGTCTGATGAACAGTTTACTCCAAGTGAAAGTAATTTTAGCATTCACAACATACATTTTGAGTCAATTACTGAGCAAGAAGTACTCGCGGCCAATAAGCTTAAAAACAAATTTACTTTTAAGCCACATAATATACCTTCGTTTATTGTAGAAGATTGTGCACGTTTATTGGTTGTCCCGATTTGCTCTTTATTTAATTTAGCTGTAAAATGTAAAACTTTCCGGAAGTATGGAACACTGCTAGAGTTTGCGCAATATTTAAAAATGGTGATAAAACCTTAGTTAGCAATTATCAGGCCGATTTCTGTCTTGTCGAACTTTGTGAAACTGTAAGAAATCGTTTTATATAATCGTATATATTTGTCCGTACGGGATCAAATATCACCATTCCAGTACGGTTTTTTAAATAAACTAGGCAGCTTAAAGACAAAGGAAGCAATATGTCTCTTATAATGGCTATAACTCTTTCACATACATATCAACATCTGGAGTACCGCAAGGGTTCAATCTTGGACCTTTGCTATTTATCCCTTTTATTAACGATTTAAGTGAAACTCTTATGTGTCGTAAACTCTTCTTTGCTGATGATTTAAAAGTGTTTACTGACATTGACTGTACTGAGAATTGCGATGCCTTGCAATCTGATCTTGGTCGTTTAGAAGTTTGGTTTACTACAAATAAATTGCATTTAAATACGTCTAAATGCAAGATCATCTCCTTTAGCAGGAAAAAATCAATATGATTATAAAATTGGTAAATCAGTTCTTCTTCGTTCTGATACTTCTAAAGACCTTGGTATTCTTTTTGATTATAAACTTACTTTCACCCAACATATTGCTCTAAAAACTGATGCAGCAAATCGGATGTATGGTTTTATTGTCAGAAATTGTAAATCGTTTACTAACATCGACGCATTAAATATTTTATACTTTTCTTATGTTCGGTCGCAACTTAAATATGGCTCCACAATTTGGCATCCTTATTATAGCAGATATAAAATAATTGTCGAGAGGGTGCAACAAAAATTTATTAAAATTCTTATCGTATAAAGTTGATGTGTTTTACCAAGAGGTGTACAATTTGGCATCCTTATTATAGCAGATATAAAATAATTGTCGAGAGGGTGCAACAAAAATTTATTAAAATTCTTATCGTATAAAGTTGATGTGTTTTACCAAGAGGTGTACCTTACGCCCCTCTTCTCAATAGATACAATTTGGTTAGTTTAGACATAAGAAAAAATATGCCTTCCTTACTTTTCTCTATAATAATATAATATAATAATAAAATGTTACAACGCACCTCAAACAAACATATTGCTTAAATCTCCTATTTATATTATGTGTAGCAATTTCAATAAGCTGTGTCACTTATATGATATATATTTTTGTAGTTTAAAGGGATTTTTACATGTAGCAGTGCATTACTTGGATGATGAATTGTTTATATAAGGTATAATTTGAAAGTAAAATGTACTAGAACTTTTATTAACAAATGTATGTTGTCGATGTTCATTCAACAAATTTTTCTGTATTTATATTTTTGTATTTTCTATTTTCTATTTTCTACTTTGCGTTTTTCTACTTGTATTTTTGCCCTGTAAATGGGTTACTGTTGGGCAATAAAAACTATTTTTATTATTAGTACTATCATGGTGCAATAATTTAAAGAAAAATAATTTTCCGTGATATTATGAGAGATAACAAAAGTACTGAAGATACAGCTTTTGTTTATAATTGAATAACGCTTTTAATGCTACTACTTTATTTACACAATTTATGGTACTCAATACACATATCTCCGCCACTTCTTATTTGTAGAGCGTAATATAATCACGTATTAAGTTATCCTATTTAAGTGTAGTGCATACCAAGTTTGGTCTAATTGCCTAGAATAATAATGATAGTAGCAGTAGTAACTAGAAGTTGATATTTTGTTGGAAATTTCATTACCCACGTATCTCCAAAACGAAGCGTTTTTTTACACTTGTTTATGTGGAATTTTTTTCTTAAAATTACCTAAGAGATCCCCTTCTTAAATATTTTAACATTCTTAAGTTACACTCTGTATATGACACTTGGTCATTTGACCCACTTCGGACTGCACCGATACAGTTTACTGTGTTGCAACGTGTTAAGTTGAGTGTCCGCTTAATAGATGCAAAAATTATTGTAATTCTATTTTTTTATCATGCAGTTTGAATATATTTGAAATAGACAAATTTTATATATCCACCCAGCTATTTGCAGGCATGGAGTGTCTGTCTCTCTGGTCAATATATAGCCGTAATCAAATTCTTAAGAAATATATTACTTTTTATATAAAAAGTCGTAAAAGTGCTTACGAATAATTCATAAATCTACTTTTGAAATAAATTAAATATACCATTCGAATTAATGAATCCCCACGGGTACCTCCTTTACGATAAAAGGTTTCACTTAAGTTAAATCACCGAGGTTATTAAATTATACGCCACTCAATAATTTACAAGACTCTTGGGTACACAGTATTAGTTAAAAAGAGTGAACATTCATTATTTACTTTTAACTTCAAAATCAACAAGTCAAATTGAAACATAATATTTTTAGTCGCAAACTTCTCTAAAAAATCCTTATTTTACTATAAGGAATGTAACCAGACTGCAACCAACAGCTACTCTCCGGGCTATGTGTCCCGCCGAGTGCTGAATTACAAGTTACAAGCCTGGCGCGTTAAGTGTAATAATTGCATATTACCATCAAAACGCTAATGCTTCTATTGCAACAAACACCAGTCGAAAGACTGATTCTACTTAAATGAGCTCTCGTGCCAGTCGTCACACACCACTTTCGGACTGCAGTTTCGAGCTGTTGGCTCTCGTCAGTGCAAGGTAGGCCTGTGACTACCGATACGAGGATCACTTGACCATTTAGTACATTTCGGTATCTTTGGGATAGCGACATGTAAATAGTCAGCAGGTACCATCTAGCGGTCCAGTGTCTGTTGCAATCGAAAAATAAATAGCCTGACTGGGCTTAGCATAGTTCAAATGTGCTTTTAGAGGGCGAAATATTAAAACATAATATTTTTAGTCGCAAACTCCTCTATAAAATCCTGTAACTGCTTGTAACTTGTAATTCAGCACTCGGCGGGGCACATAGCCCGGAGAGTAGCTGTTGGTTGCAGTCTGGTTACATTCTTTATAGTAAAATAAGGATTTTATAGAGGAGTTTGTGACTAAAAATATTATGGCGCCTGCTGACTATTTTACATGTCGCTATCCCAAAGATACCGAAATGTTTTAAATGGTCAAGTGATCCTCGTGTCGGTCGTCACATGCCTACCTTGCACTGACGAGAGCCAACAGCTCGAAACTGCAGTCTGCAAGTGGTGTGTGACGACTGGCACGAGAGCTCCTTTAAGTAGGATCAGTCTTTCGGCTGGTGTTTGTTGCAATCGAAGCATTAGCGTTTTGATGGTAATATGCAATTATTACACTTAACGCGCCAGGCTTGTAACTTGTAATTCAGCGCTCGGCGAGGCACATAGCCCGGAGAGTAGCTGTTGGTTGCAGTCTGGTTACATTCCTTATAGTAATATAAGGATTTTATAGAGGAGTTTACGACTAAAAATATTATGTTTTAATATTCCGCCTTCTAAAAGCACATTTGAACTAAGTCAAATTGAGGCAATATAACGAGTAAGCTAAACTCGAATTTTGCATTCGCAGAAATTATAATAGAGGTCGATTAATACATCTTTCCACGACTGTTAAACAATTCATTTATTATAGATACATTTTACCGTGTTACTGGGTTTATATATTAATAATTTTATTCTGTATGCCGAGTCATTTAATTTTAGTTATTTATGTATGTACATTGTTTATTATCTTCAATACCAATAATTTTGTAAGAACTATGGAACGGACGCAAAGAAATTATTGAGGTTTAACCAAACGAATGAATCTGAAACTTAGATTAATAGGGCGAATTTATGCAGTCTACTTTAATTAACTACCATTTATCAACATACTTAATTTGAATCAGGCCGTTTATGTAAAAAAATAACGTTAATATACCTAAATTATATCCTCTAATAGGTAGTATTTAGGGTCTCTCCAGAGTGCATAATACTATATTTCAGCTAACATAAATGTAGTGTAAATGTAGTGGGTATTCTCCTTTTTACTTGCTCTTCTTTAACTCACAATTCATGCACAATGTTTGTCTTCATATCTTGCATACTTTATTTAACACAATTCCTGACAATTAATTGATGAAATTATGAATAGTTACTAAGATTGGATGACAATACAGTATTCCACCGTTACTTTTGCAAATATCCGCACGTAGAGGGTGCGGGGATGAAAATTGATTAAATATACTATCCAACCGGCACCTCCGGCAAAACGTAGAATATAACGGTTTTTTTTTTTTTCATCTGATCAAAGATCTCTACATCCGTTTTTTCCCGTACAAATTGTACGATATTAGTTCCGATGACATAATACATATACGTTGTAAATAGTTAAAGTATGACTAACAAGTAGATATTAAAGAAATTGTAAAAACTTGCCTTTCTAAAAAGTCGTACTAAAAAGTAAAAAATAATAATGTACAACTGCAAGAAAAGCAAGACGTGCGCATTTTGTTAGATTGCACGCTTGATTGCGTGAAGGGGGTGTAAATTGCACACATATTACCTTCAATCATGTGTACATAATGATACATATAATTAGTGCGCACGCCTTGCTTTTCATGCAGATATACGATTATTATTTTTTGCTTTTTAGTACGACTTTTTATAGAAAATCAAGTCAAATGTTTTTTTATTTTCGTTTATCTTTGATATCTGTACATCGACAATTAAAATTTAGCGTGTGATTAATCTCCAAACCCATATATTTTCTCTAAGAAATAAATATTAATTGTTTGATAAATATTTCTCCATTATCTTATTTTTAAAGTGGACAACTAGTTGACCGCTGGGTTAGAACTTTTGAGTAAATAAAATAGGGATATATTCATTCAGCAATTGAAATTAATATATACAGAGTGAGGCAATAGTGCGTCGGACCTCGATATCTCGAGTTCTACGATAGCTAGAAATTTTTTAAAAAATTGCAAGTAAACTAGGTAAAAAAGTCTATAACTGGAAATTATTTTCAGGACGAGCCAAGACGAAATTACAGGACCAAGTGCCTTTTTTTAAATGGAATGCTATGTATATCAGTACATTTTTTGAAGCCTCTTTCTAGGCTCTATTCATTCCTATATTAGCATTGAATATATCCCAATCACTTGGATGTAATGAATTTTTTTGTTGAAATAATGCAATCTGCAGATGAATATTAAAAACATCACCACAGTCACAGTTATGGGCTTTAAGAAAAACTTATGTGAATACCAATTACGAGACATCTAATTAATGTTTTTAAATCATTTTCATTTCCTAGAAATATACAAGCTGGCCAAAAATTATTATTTAATTAAGAACATTTTAAATTGAATTTTCTCAATTTTTTCAAATGGAACACCTTGTATATTTTTCGACCATGTTATGTAGAAATGAAAAACGAACATTTTTTGTAAGTACTTCCCTATGGCTAATTGCAGCCATTTTGTTTTATAAATAAATAAGTGCTTATTTCTCAAATGGAACATCCTGTATATTTTTCGACGATGTGATGTAGAAATAAAAAACGAACATTTTTATGAGTACTTCCCTATGGCCTATTTTCGTTTTATAAATAAATGTCAAATTCAAGAATAAACTTAAAAAATAGGTTCCCTCAAATAATTCATTAGAACAATTTATAATAGGTGTTCGACCCATTGCCCATTTTCATTGGCACATGTCTTTATGCAATTTTAAAATGAGGCCATCTAGTGGGACCATTTCTTCCAATCCATTGAAATGAGTAAATAGTATTTTTTACTGTAATGTTTTTTTGTACATTTTTTTGCTATTTTCGTTATTCGACAAGCAATAAAATCTCAGCTTGGTATAAATTGTCGTGTACAAAGAAGCATCTATCACACTTATCGGTCGTTACAATTTGTATTGAATTTAAAATATTTGTAATTTTACAATATGAATTTTAATAAAGCGGAACTTACAGACATGACTTTTGTTTTGGGTGAGTCAGACAGAAATTGTTTACTTGCCAATAGTATTTATAACCAACCACCTGAAAGCAAGATTCCTAATATTAGCAGCTTCCAAAATTTTCCCGATTGATTTCTGGAAACTGGAAATGTCGAATATAAAAAAGTGAATTGTAGCTATTTATCTTCATTTTTTGGAAAACTATCTGCTACAATAATTATTGGTAAATATTCCTGAAAGAATTCAAAATAAGATGTGGTTTCAGCAAGATTCTTTTTGCCGTTGTTCAAAGTGTCACTATTTGTAGTCCTCTATATCGTTATATAAGATAGTAAAGCCTAAGGAAGATTTAACATAAATAATGCTCCCCCCTGTATGTTTGCTATTGGAGTAACAAATTACTGTATTATATCCAGGTACAGCCACTCGTTTGTCATCTACTTCGGGTGTAATATGTGTCTCGCTTACATACAATCATCGGGTAGTAGTAGAAAGTACTTATCTTCTCTTATCAAATAATAAGTTATCGAAGAGAAGACCGACATATTTTTTTAGATTCACGACGGGATCAAACAATAACGACCAATTCCATATATATTTTTTCATTTTTGAATTATTTGCAACAGCCCATTACTTCCTTATTATATTAAAAAGAACTATATTACAACATTTATGTTTATGGTTTAGTTATTCGCAATACATTATCCCCCTTTATATGAGAAGTTACTGTTACATACTATATTATATGCTATTACCGCATAGTTTTTATATTCATCTCTCATACCCACATACATAGGTGTTTTTGTATAAAAAGCGAACATAAATACGGTTTATTTTGCGACAAGTCAGAAGTTTCATGTGTAACGCAGAGTTAGTGCGGTATCATGTAGAATGTAGCCGTAAAATGAATTTTATTGGACATCATAAATTGCTCCTCGCCATTTACGGATTTTCTTTGGTTAAAACTTCTGGCCTTATTGTACAAATACTCACCTAGTCACCGGGTTTACTCAAAATGAGGTCAACGCCCTTATTTGTTGGGCTTGTGCATTAATGTAATTTGAGTAGTGATATTGACTGCTATTGTTTTACGTATTAATGGTTATATTGAAATATCACAGGAGTTGAAGCTCATGCTAATAATATTAGCTGAAATATCGACAAATATGTTATTTTCATGTGCAGATGGCACTGCAGTTTTCCTATTTCGATTCTTATATTAGATTGTGTAATAAATTAGTGCTCAAAGGTATTAATTTCACATGAGTTACAAACCCCTTGCGTGTTGCTTACGGTATTATTTTGTACGTCAATTGAAACAATTGAAAGTTAAAAGAGAATAGCTTTAAAGTAATCCTAAAGGAAAAATTTAAACACAAGCTGCACAAATTGATATTAAATGGAAGATAAAAACATTCTGTGCAGTTTTAGAGTAAAAACCAATTCATAGCTCAGGATGAGTATTATCTTCACTGCTATAGGCAGTCTTTAATCTTGTTGAAGAAGTTTTCTGAAAATTGTCTCTAGGAGACTTTTACTGTCCAACAGATGATGATATAGCAATAGCAGTTAAAGAGCTTTTTTGCAAACATAATATCAGAGCACTCTCAAAAACCCTGAATTATCTCCATAGTTGGTGGAGTAAGGAAGGACTCTGTAAATCCCTTAAAAACCAGAGTTGTCATTTTCAGACGGAAGAGTACACAGGGAGGCTTAAAGCTCGTAATACTCAATAGTAAAATAAAATTTCTAGGCGTTATTTTAACTAAAAATTAACGTGGAATGTCTACATCTAGAAAGTCAAATCGAAAGCAACACTTGCGCTGAGAAGTTCCAAGTGGGAAAAGTCGGGAGTTAAACTCAAAGTAACCCTGTGCTTGTAATAACCCGGATCAGTAGTATAGTATCTGCAACCACTACATATATTACTAGTAGAAGAAGTTCGCTCTGCGGCGTACAAGCTAATGTAAGGCCTTACGTCGATTAGTCGGCAGCACGAAACAGAGCACCAGAAGTTACACTCGTCGCAGAAGAGAGATCCCATTCTAGCAATGCCCACGGACCTAATAATCCCAAGATATGACTTCAATAAGAACTTTCAAATTATAATACCAAACAGTGAAGGAAAAATGGTCTCCCATTATCTGCGTAAACAGCCTGGTACATGGATGACTCCAAAACCGAACGGGGATCGGAGTTGTGATGTACGGAACAAGTGTAAAAACCAAAATTCCGATAAGTCTCGGAAAACACGTAACATTATTGCAGACGAAGCTAAAGTGACCTATATACACTGTTGCGGAAAAGAGATAATATGGCAAGGCACTGTTTATCAGTTGTTCGCCATTTCCTTCGATAGTAAAGCAGCAATAAAAGCAATCGGTTCCGTGCACCTCAATTCAAAATGTGTGAGATTGTTTAATGGCTTTTAAAGACCTAGAAAGTTACAATAGAATGATCCTAGCTCGGGTGCCATGACATAAGGGTCACAGAGGAAATGAAAAGGCATATCAATTGGCGAGAAAATGCTAATTGAATGCGAAGCCTTCTGCGGCATGATAATAATAATAATAATAATAATAATAATAATAATAATCTTTATTAGCTTTATTTCAGTTGCCAGAATACATTGGATATGAAATGTCTAAAAATAATTGCATACAATAGTATATATAAGTATTATAAAAGAAGTAAATAAAACATAAAATAGTAGAGTAGGTATAATACAAGTAGGTTCATATTTTAATTTTAATTGCACCCCTGATCAAAATACTCGTTTAGTGAATAGTATGCCTTTGTTTTGTTTTTTTAGTTTGCTTCTACATAGATCCTTTAAATGACGAGGGAGATTATTATAGATGTTACTACAAGTGTACTTTGTACTTTTTTTTAAAGTACTTAAGTTGAACTGGTCAATTTGTATATTTGTATTATTTCGAGTAGGATAGTTGTGGATGTCACTTCTGTGATTTTATAGTTCTGGCTTTTGCTTGGCAAACATTACTGCTTCTAGTATGCTAGGTAAAGTTAATATTTTATTATCTTTAAAGGTATTTTTACAAGATTCTCCTGGTGATAGTTCAACAATTAGTCTTATGATACGTTTCTGTAAAATAAAGACTCTGTTCCAATCAGTTCCCTGCCCCCAATATATAATTAAGTATTTCAGATGTGGGTAAATTAATGTATAGTAAACATTCATCAGATACTTTCGATCTAGAAAGGATTTGAGATTTCTAATCGCAAAGTAACCACTGTTAAGCTTACACACTACATTGTTAATGTGATTAGTCTATGAGAGCTTCTCATCTATTATAATGCCTAAAAACTTAGTATAATCTGATGGTAATATGGTTTGGTTGTTTATAAGGAGCTTCATTGGTTGTATTACTTTTCTTTTGTGAAATGTGATATACGTAGTTTTTAATTTATTTTTACTGCACCAGTTCTCGAATCTGGTAAGTAGATTGGCTGCAGTTCTATGGAGTTCCACTAGAGCTTCAGCTGATACTATTAAACTTATATCATCAGCAAACATTACTAAAAGTGAATCTTGTTCTCTCATATGCTTATCAAGATCATTGATGAACACCGCAAATAGTAGCGGAGATAAAGCCCCACCTTGCGGGACACCTAGGTTCGTTGCCCGACTGTATGAATTACTGTCGTCTATTTTAACATAAACCTTTCGATTCTTCAAGAACTATTCTATCCAGCCATTCAGACAACCTTTGATTCCCATTTTATGTAATTTATCTACCAGAGTGAAGTGAAATAAGGGGCCTAGGACAAATTTATTTTTATCTAACCCTTCATAAATAAACTATAAAAGGTCATAAGTGGCAGTATTTGTAGAGTAATTGCTCCTAAAACCATGTTGTCTTGAACTTAATATCTAAAAATTTTGTAATTCTGTTGTGTGTGATTTTTTCCAAAATTTTACTAAAACTAGATACAAGTGTAATGGCTCGAAAGTTTTCTATTTGTTCATGGCTTCCTTGTTTGAAAATGGGAGTGATTGAAGCTATCTTCCATTTGTCGGGAAATATACTTGTTCTAACTGATAAGTTAAATATATAACATAGAGGTTCTATTATAATTTCCAAGCAAGATTTCAGTACCGAGATTGGGACACCATCGGGTCCACTAGATTTTTTATAAGGCATTGTGCTTATTACATCCCGAATTTCTTGAACTGTTATATCTTAAAGAAGATCGATTGTAATGTCCCCTTTAAATTACTGTTGTCATAGTCGAGGGCAGGAAAGTGATTGCTAAGAATGGTTTTAGCAACAGTTGTGAAATATTCACAGAAAGCTTCGCATATTTCAGTAGGATTTTCCATTTTAACCTCCCTTTAGTTCCAGTTAAAAGTTTTCCTCAGAAGCTTAGTTACTTCCCCAGTAGGATTTTCCACTATATTTTCTGAAATAGTTAATGAGTTAACTGCGGGAGACTTTTATTTGCGCTTTAATTTATTATTGACTATTTTCCAAACCTCTTTATAAGTTATATTTGCATTTGATACTTTTGTGTTATAGTATTCCCATTTCTTTGTGTTTATCATGTTGGTAAATATTCGTTTAAAATTCTTGTAATGACTTGTGACGTCATTATTATTTAAAGACTTAGTTAGAAAATACAAATCTATTAGTTCACTACTTTTAAGCTTTACTTCATCATCTGCCCATCCTGACTTATCATTATTATTTTAGGTTTTGGTACTATTTAGGGGACAAGTAATGTCAAAGCAATAGTAAAAAATTCCCCAGAAAGTATCCCATGCGTTATTTATATTGGTAGAATTATATACATTATTAAAATCAGAATCTAATAATAAATTATAGAGAAATGTTAAATTGCGTTGACTGAATATTCTTATTTTTATTATTTTATCCTTTGGTTTATTGGGTAGAGTTATTTGATCAAGGGTGCAAGTAGATATTTGGACTTTGTGATCTGAAAGATCTATGTCTAAGTTTTGCTCCGTAAATTTCTTTATATTAGTGGTTATATAATCGATAGCTGATGATGAGCCATTTTTTTCACGTGTTGGTTCAACTGGTAACGTGTTTTTTAATTCAAAGCTTGCAAACAAATCCAAGGGTAAACTGCTTTCTTTGTTTGTTTGGAGATAGTTGATGTTGAAGTCGCCACACAAGATTATATATTGACAGAATTTATTGATCGACAACAAGACTTCATTCATTATATGTAAAAAGGATTCCACTGGTGCCCTAGGCGAGCGATAGGCGCACACGATCGCGATTTTTGAATATGCAGTTTTTAAGCTTGCAGCGCAGACTTCACAGGTAATGTCAACACCTTTTACATTGATGGATTTGAGGTTTTGCACCTCTATTTTATTGGTACCATAAATAGCTACGCCTCAGTGTATTCCAGTTGTCCTGCAATGCTTAGTGATTAATGAATAACCTTCGATTCTTTTAGCCAGTGCTTAGATATACAAACAAAGTCTGGTTTTTCAGTTTGAAGGTGCAGTTCTAATTTCGGAATTTTGCAAATGGCAAAGCTATGGATGTAAATATATAAATATAAATCTTTGGAATGGTGGAGGAATTTCGAAAATAGAGTGAAGTCAAAGAGTTTATTATAGAACGATAAACTAAATTCATGTAAATCAGAACAGAAACGTCATTAAGATGGTGGTAGGTCTTTTAACCAGATATTGTCGGCTTAATAGAAGCATTAGTTTAATGGAACGCAACGTGCAGATTCTGCCAAGAGTAGGAAATTTAATTCATTTTGCGTCATTGAGAGGTCTAGTGAGGCTAAAATATGAATTACTTGGAAAGGAGAAACCAAGGATACATAATATAGCTAAACGAGGGTCTCTGTTAGAGCTGTGGAGTCTGATACAAAGGACAAAGCTGGATGAGATACTTCAAGGAAAATCATTTAGGAGCACTACAAAACATTAGAAAAGGAGGGGCCGTTAAGCCCAATCAGCCAGCTCCTCCACTTATCTATCTACTCCAATTACCTAGTATTTAGTAAAGTACCAAAAAATATAAATATTATATAACGGACGACTTCAGCTGTCAATTGCATATCTTAATTAGTTTTCACTTTCAGATTAAACAATATTTTACATGGCCTGTTACCCTCATTTTTCCCCAATTTTAACACCTACTTCATCTATATAAAAGGATCTATGTGAGATTTCATTATAATGAAATAAAAGTATAGGTTTACAGCGTTCATTTCCGATATTTGAATTTGAAAGAAGTTTCAATATAGCTAAGGAAAACACCATAAAGAAAAACACATCTAATTTGCTACTTCTTCCAAATATTTCATAATAGGAGCGGCTTTTTTTTTTGGATCGTTTGATCAATGCCCTCACGCGCGGAATTAGATAGGGCTATAATCCAGTGCGAGACGACATTAACCAAACGACCCAATGGAAAAACCATTACTGTTCCATAGTTAAAAGAGTCAGTTTATACCCAGTTGTAGCTTTAAGCTTCACACCAATATTTTTTTAGAATTTGAAATAATAGTAACTATATACCTACCAAACAGTACAAAACGAATTACAAGACAAAGTATTAAAATAATATTGTCATAAAAACAATGGAACGATAAATACGAGAACTGTTGGGTATATTATTACAATGACTGATGGTCGAGAGGTGAGCGCACTTGCCTCTCACCCAAAAGTTCCGGGTTTGAACCCCGGTCGTGGCAGTGGAAAATGCTGTGAGAGGGATTTTTTCACTATACACGGATATTGGATGTGTGTCCCTTGTCTCTAAATGTGTAGCCCCCTCCCACACAAGGCTCTTCTAGAGCCTTCCGGGATAAAGAGGGTCGTCATTACCTGTGGTGTATTTATTTATTTATTATATTTATAATATAATTACTATTTATGGCACTACAATACCATCATCAACTTTCCAACATATTCTGGAACTTGCTTCCGTCTACCAGAAGATGTTTTTTTTCCTATGTGGAAGAGTTCATTCTTATTTTGTGACCTCACCACGTAAGGCATATGTACTTAATATGAGACACTAACTATGTGTTGTACTTGGTAAAGTACGTACATTCGTTATTTGCTATTTTCGTAGACGAAGCCCTACATATATTTTTTCTAGGACACACCTCAGTGTTAGTTGGTTTCCATGTGTCAGTCTTAGATTCAGTCAAATTATTGTAGATATTCTTCTTAGAGCGACGGGTTAATTTTTTAGATGTCATAGTTTTCTGATGACCATGGTAACACCTATTTGCAAGTTATGCATTTCTTAATCTCGGCAAATGTAATACTCTTCGTATTTGTCGATGAGCAAAAACATTCGAACTGTTCGGTTCCCCCAATGGTGATCTATTGATATATTCTATTTGGTAAAGATCATGAAATTCATCTTATTTCCACTGATCTTCAACCTCGTCGTTTACTACCTTAGAAGGCCTCTTTTATGCCTGTAGTTGTCCTGACTACTTACGATGTCTACATCATCGCATATATCAATATTTGAGTGGATTCGTTAAATATAGTTCTTCTACCATTAATAACACACCATCTCAGCTGGTAAATACGTAAATGCATCTTCCTGCACTAAATCTTTTTTATTGAATTGAGGAGAAATAATCCGGGCCTTTACTTATAGTCTAATATCATTCACTGCTTTTTAAGAAGGGGTTATAAGTTTAGCGATATTTTAAATTCTGTATATTTGGGGTAGTTTTATTCTATCAATACCATATACCATTTTAAAAAATGCACGAAGAGGTGACAAATTTCAATGCCATAACCATAGGACAAGACCCAAATACTAGGTTAAGTTCGCACATTTCTTCACAGATTCATCTAATTACAATTAGAGTAATTTCCGGTTTTTGTTCTATTTTGTCAATGTGATGATTCCAAGTAAGTTTGGAATCGTTTGTCATCCCATGATAGATACTAGTTGTTCATCTGAACCTGCACCTCTTAGTCAAATGATCAAAATTGCCTAATATATGCAATCCAATGTCATAACACAGTCCATAATTATATTGTTAATTGAGCTAATTTAGAAATTAGAAAAATGAAATAGTGTCACCCGCAATAATATTAGGAAGCAGTTAGAAGACAGAGTCACAAAATTTCTATTTGCAACAAGTTACCACAATTAATCTAAAAGATGGAACAATGCCATTGTCATTTCACCTAAAGCAAACTGGCACCTCTCTGACATTAAATAGAGTTTACTACAGTTATAACCACATTAAAAGTTCTTAACTTCTTATCAAAAGTTTGATGCTTGTGCTCATGCAATGACGAAATCCAAAGTATCACGTTGCATTCGATAAGCTCTAGGGAAATTAAATGAAACGTGATCGCAAGCGACATACCCTTAAGACTTCATTTAAAGCGCGTACTTCCCTCAAAGAGATCCAGGAATTACGATGAAAAAATACATACATTGCACGTTGTAACCCTCAAATTTGCTTCTTATTTTATACGTATAATCAATTTCGTAAGTCAGTTTCAAAGGCCGGTGAGCAGAACAATATTTACATGAGCAGAGTAAAATTTCCGTTATTTATTTTGTCGAAAATGCGCATATTGGATTCATCGCTCGTTCATTATACTATTGATTTGAAAAGGACTATATCATGTGAACAATGATTTGTATAACATCCCATGTTACTAAAACAATGCGCATGTCAGGAAATAAGAATAAATCCAAGCATAGCTGAGCAGAGGTATCAAATGGATTTTTTCTTATTACTTTAAAAAAAATACATGTCAGTAATTCTTTCAAGGGATAAAATCTAAATAAAAGATAATACCAATAACAATAAATTTGAGCAAATGCTTAATATATACAGTATGTCCGCGGATGGGGTTTACAATGGTGCAATGGCTAAAATTTTTAACCCCTAGATAATAATAATAATAGTTTATTTGCATAATAAAAAATTCACAATATTTTAAAATTCACAATATATTAAAATGCCTTAAAATTATACTACAAATCTTACAATAATCGTACAATTAGCATCATGATTAAATTGATAAGGGTTTACAAATAAACTGAATAACCCACAAAGTCTTAGACTGTCCGTGGGATATTTGCCTCATTTGCATTCACTTTTAGCTATTAGTATAATAAAATGGGTATAATAGAAATTAGGGGACCTAATAATTAAATAATGTTATTCTTTATGAAAGTTTTTGCTTGCCTAAAGGGTAGTAATAACTTTGAGAAAAATTATAAATTATAAAATTCCGTAACAGCAAACTGCTTGCATTTTTTATTTTAGAATAAAATGTTAAATAAAAAAGTTGTTTCAAATTATATGGTTTGTACAATTCCGAAATTTCATTTGAATTTTACAGTGTTTCCGAAATAAGTGAATTATTAATAAAATGTAGGTTTTGTCAAATTTTGATTTTTTTTTATTTTGTTTCATTTTGACAAATAATACACCATATAGAAATTTGGAGTTCTATTTTAGGAACATCCGTATAATTCCTGTAATGTTCTATTTGATTATTAGTGGCGGTGTTGCCTAGTCGACCATAGAATTTTTTTAGTAGAATGTTATGGTAATGGTTAAAGTTCATGCCGTTACGTTCTTCAGTTCGGTGAGAAATTTCCCAATCTGCAGTTCATAAATTGGTCAAAAAAATTTTAAAACTGGTTTAGTGCTGGACATAAAGAAGAAGAAAAAATATATGACCAAAACGACGCCACCACAAAATTAGTGTTAGCATCTGTTGCTAAGAATCCACAACTTTTGTTGAGAAATCGAACCCGCCATTGGGAATGGTTAAAAAACTTGCATCCAAAAAATGTTGAAAGAGAGTAAAATATTTGCAAACAAACCACATTTTAACTATAGTTTAGAAGGGAGAGATGAAGTAAAATGACTAGATTTCTGTTCATGAGTTGGAAATGAAATTTTAAGTGGCAAAGTTCAAATGGAATTAAGGCCCGAAAACCTTTTATTTTAGAGTTACTAAAAATTCAACTATTTTGGTAACATTGCAATATTCAAATGATTTGGACAGGCCATACAATTTAAAATCATTTATTTACTTCATATTTTGTTTCAAAATAAAAATTAGAACTAGTTTACTCTTACAGAATTTTATGGTTTTTGTAATTTTTGAGTGCCCCATATAAAAATATAATTTTTCTTAACGTCATTACTATTTTTGAGGCAAGCAAAAACTTTTAAAAGCAATAACATTTTCTCGAAAAGTTAAAAATTTTGGTCATTACACCTATTATTATAAACTCCATCCGCGGACATACTGTATATAAATTAATAACAATGAACAGAACAAACAGAAAACAGACATACTGAATTATTTTCAAAGTAAATGTATCATGTCGCGGCATTATTTTATAAAGAAATGTAAATGAGACTAGAGGACATAACTTTTTAAATATAATCTTTGATAATATAAAACTTACTTGATGGTTTAAATCTTGATGCATCTTTCCCGCACCTCTCTCTGTGGTATAAAAGTAGTTTACAAGTTTTCCAAGGACCGAAGTATCCATTTTCTTCTCCATTTCCAACTGCAACAAAAGAAATATTAATATCCCTTTTATGTTTGTTGATATATTTAGTTCTTAAAATATCAAAGAAGCAAAAATAGATTTTATTACAAAGCTAATAATAGATAAAAACAAGTACAGAAAAAAAAATATTTTATTCAATACTATAAAACAATTCGATTGTTTCATTTTCGTTATTTTTGTTACGTAAAATTCAAGTATATCCTTTTTTCATATCAGTGCATACTGATAAGAAAGATAATATTTTTGTTATATCTTATTTTGGGTATTACCGGACAATCTAATATAATTTCAGTGTTCATCAGTATATGTGTGTAATAGCAAATCGACTAGGTTGGCCTTTATAGTTTAATTTATAAACATGGTTGTTATTTAAAATTAAAATCAATAATTAACAATCTTTGGTGACTTTCTATTATGTAGTTCTATTCTGGTGCAAGTAATAGATTACCATTTTCGAGATTTTAGCCTGCAGGTTATAGTTAATATTAAAGGTGAGTAGTGTTAGCTAGTATATTTTATAATACAATAACGATTTATTCCATACGTGCAAAAAGTGAACGTTTTACGCACGAAACGCGAAATTTGCTATACCTAGTGTGTAAAATAGAATTACCATATTTGATATTATATAAGATTGTCTCAAAAACTGTAACGAGATTGTAAAAAAAAAACTTTTTTAATCAAAATTAGGTTATTGGTAAAAAAATATAGTAATAATAATAAAAACGTCTCCTAAACGCATCTATTTATTAATATGTATGTTACAAGTTAGAATACAAAAACAGATTAAATACCTATAGATAAGTGAAGAAATAGTCGTTAGGGCACTTTGTTGGCTTATGTTTCCTAAATCGTTTTTTTTTTCCACATTTATTTAACGTCGGCCTATTCCCGCTACTGAGGCCCAATGCCTCTTCCCCACAGGGCGCGATCCGAACGCTTGCGACCTCGTGTTATAATTATCACATTTGTACTCAATATATTCCCTCTAATAGATTCGAAACTGATCGTGACGATCTCGATGGAAGGGGGATATACTGAGTACAAATGTAATAACTATAACAGGAGATCGCAAGCGTTCGGATCGCGTGATCAGATCGCTCCCTATGGGGAAGAGGCCTAACGCCGACACCTGTAGGCGAGCTACCCCCAACCAGGAATTTTGCCGAACCTCTTCCCTTAAGAAGAGTAGGAATCTTTTACTTGCCTAACATTTAATAGACGATGGTATACCCTATACCACCCTCGCCTAAGGTTGAATAGCCTCCGCGCATACATTGATATACAAGCCGCTGGAAGATGTGTGAGGCGAGGACGCGATCTTCGTTGGAACGGTCACCCATCCAACTACTAACCGCCCCTGACGTTGCTTTACATCGCATATCGAAGTATGTACATAGTAAAGACGCACCTACGCTTGCCCCTTCCTAAATCGTTAAAAATATATTTAGTGTAGTCAAAGTAGGTTTTCACTCCGGCAAACTGTAACTTTTTACTGTACATTCGTGAGTATGTTACGAAGAATATATAAAAAGTTATCAACAAAAGAGTGCCTGCTTCTATTACTTATTTAACAAATTAGTTGCAAAATACCAGTTTTTTTGTCAAAAATCTCTTAAAATACAAATTTCTGTTTAAAATATTATTATCGCCATTTCTGTACAATTTTTTTAACGCCCGAATATATGCCACTGAGGCACAGAAGTGCAGCGCGCGGGCTCAGGCGCGCTATAATAAATTTGTTATATAACGATTGATGGAATTGTATAATGCAAAATTTAAATAAAAGCAGAGGACTGTAGGTGTTGGATCCTTATATTCAAACTTGAAAAACATTGTATCTGGAATCTGGAATTGGTTGGGAGGGTGGTCAATAAAAAATATTGAACCACAGCACTTAGGTCCCATTGGGCCCTTGTACATCCTTCCTGTAAGCAGACCCTCGCCTGGGCCTCCCACCAACCTAATCTTGCGAAATAGGTGGTGATGCTGCCTAGGGGCATTTCCCTTACATCGGCCAAATTAGGCCAACGTTCTCCCAAAATGGATTCTCTGATTGATGAGACAGCAGAACAGTCACAGAGTACATGTTGAACCGTTGTTCTTGTTCACAACCTCTACAGAGAGGTGTTTCGATTAATCTCATATTATGGAGATGTTTCCTTAGCGGACAGTGTCTAGTTTGAATTCCCGTTACAAAACGTAGGTTCCTTCTGGACATTGTCAGGTAGCCCATTGCTGTACTCTTGTTGGGATATTTTAGTAGTTCCCTAACAAGCTGGCAGCTGATCCCACAGTTTCTTGAATTCATTTTGGGTGTTCTCTTTAATTATTTGTATTATCGCCGTGATCGCTAACAGACTGGCCGGGCTTGGCCCAAAGATACTTAGGCCTGCTGCCTTCTTAGCCAGTCTGTCGGCTACTTTATTGCCACTACACTATGCGTGTTCTTTCATCCAGCATACCAGTATTTTATTCATGCTGGAAGCACCCACAAGTGCCTGGTGGCATTCCCATACTGTTCCTGTGGTAATTTTGTAACTTTTCAGGGGTAATTTGTCTACGGACAATCTCTTATGCAACTATGGTTATGCTCGCCAGTTCCGTTTGTACTACACTGGCTCGCACATCCATAGCCCATTTATATTGGATTTGCAGACTTCTGGGATATATTCCACATCCTGCCCCATCTTTCTTTTTTGATCCGTCTGTGAGGATGTTGATTACACCTTCGCCAGCAGCCTCGTTCTCGCTATTCGTCTGTATTATGTAGAGTCTGTTAAAGACAAACCGGGGACAAATGCGTCTTTCTGACAGCCTCATTCCACAGGCGACTTCTGGCTTTTCCACAGCCTACATTTGGTTGTATGCCAACGGTGTACCATTTTTGTCAGAGCCACTTCTCCTAGATATATATCTAGTGGTGGCAGACATAGCATTACCTCCATAGCTCTCGTTGGCGTTGTTTGCATAGCTCCGGTTATGCTTAGGCAGGCAACTCTCTGCACTTGGCTGAGCTTGACCTTAGCTGTAGTCTGTTTGCTCTTAGGCCACCAAACCATAGGTTATCATTTGTCTTATGACGGCAGTGTATACCCACATGACCACTTTGGGTTTCATTCCCCACGGTCCTGCGGCACTGCTCATAAGAGATGTAAGCCTTCTTTAATCTTCTATCTATGTGAAGATTCCATGTTAGTTTGGCATCGAAGGTTACCCCAAGGTATTTCACTTCTGATGCGAAACTTAATGTTGTATCCAGGAGGGCAGGCGCCTTCAACGCTCCTAGTTTCCTTTTCCTTGTGAAGAGAACCATCTCCGTTTTCCTGAGGTTGACAGACAGGAGTGTTCTTTGCACCATTTTTCAATTATCCTTAGGGCCCCCTGCATTCTTTCACAAAGGTCTCCTTCGAATTTTCCGCTAAGCATGATTGTTAAATAATCTGCGTAGGCAATTGTGTGGAATCCTTCTGACTTGAGGCTGCATAAGAGGCTATCAAGAACGAGCTTCTACAGTAGTGGTGATATTACACCTCTCTGCGGACAGCCTCTCACAACCATTCCTCGTACAGAAGCATCTCACACTGAGTTGTACAGCTCTCTTCGAGATCATGTTAAATATCCAGCTTCCCATGATTGTAGGGACATTCTTCTCCACTAGGGCCTCAGGAAATGCTTGGAAAGGTGGTCCTGTCGAATGCACCTTCTATGTCTATGAAGACACCTAGGGTGTACTCTTTATTGTCCAAGGATCTCTCAATCCGACTCGCGACTGCATGGAGGGCGGTGTCGGTGAATCTTCCCAGGGTGTATGCGTTCTGGTTAGGATGTAAAGGGTTGTCTTTTACTACAACATCCCTTATGTATCGTTCACATAGCTTCTTCATCGTCTTGAGTAAGAACGAGGTTAATAGGTCTATAGGCTTTGAGGGTGGTATAGTCCATCCGCCCTGCCTTTGGGATGAATACAACTTTCACTTCTCTAAAGAAAGTACAATCTTCACAATTGACGAGACAACAAATATTAACTTTAAGTGTTATTGTTTTTGTTTATTTTTAATTCCAATTCTGACTCAATATGTAAATAATAGAAAAATCATTGTTAAAAACCAATTTGATTCATCATCTAAATTTAGAAGGCCTCTAACCTAATTATTTTGAAGACGCGCGATTAATGATGAATAAATGATTATAATATAATACCAATATTTATTTTCAAGTACATTTTGCAGTTTTTATATTAAATTTGAATGCCCCCTAGACCGATTGATCAAATGAGAATATCTTAGAAAAAAAAAACAATACGCATGCTTAGAATAATATTGCTGTGTCTATAAAATCAGGTTGCCTTACAGGGATATCATTCTAATACAGCTCTAAAATTTTGTTTAATTACCCACAAGACGGGTTCTAGGGTTCTAATTTAATAATTTCACTTTGTGTCAGTTAAGCACATCTGATTAGCAGTTTACTAGAGAAATCTATGGTATAAGCAATTTCACAATTAAAAAATACTAATCATATATTTAGTTTATATTAGGTAAACCTATGGAAGTAATACGTATTTTCTTTGAATAGTTTGAATACAGCCTATTTAATATTTTAAAGAAGTGTTTATAATATGTGCAATTACAGATACCATATACCAACATTTACATTAAAGTAACATCTTTTATAGACACTCTTATCATGCTTTTTAAATGTATTTGTGGAACAGTAATTTTCAGAATACATCTATTTCTATTTGGGCTGATAAAATCAACCAATCCGATTACGACAAGATATTTCGAGTTGTCCTAAGGGATCAGATCAATGAAATGTTTCTGGATGGAGCTCTGTTTCATTATTAGAATCAATGTTTTCCCGGCTCTCAACAACTTTCTCCTTCCGATCTGTGTTTTCAGCTCCCACGAGAATAATACTACTGTAAACCGTAACCTTTAGTTTCGCTGATGAATACAAAGTATTTCGTGGATTTGTGGATGCTAGAATTCTTCTTCGGTGTCGGTATAATTTAATATATTCCTCATTCGATGTTGTCGTAAACAAAAACAAGGTTCGTCATATTGGATGTTTAATGAAGGTAGGCTACATAACTGCATTTAGTTGCACAATAAGAATAGCACGGGTGATTCGTCGAATTATGATTAATTATTTGTATGTTGCTACTTCAAAGGTATGAAGGTGATTTTTAATTTGGGAATTCAGCGATCAGTATTAGGTAATAATATTCAAATAAGATGTGGTAACGATTTTAGTTCAGTTTTTAATTTATGCAAAAATTAACCAGGAAAAATTGTTTTATTCGGCAGATTAGAAAAATACATTTTTTCTAATTTTGACATATAAAGTGACACTTTTTAAAACTGATTGACATTATGAAACGTCTTACTTTTTGTAACTAGTTGCATAAAGTAAAATTTTATGCAATTGGTGACGAAAAATGTATTTCAAAATTAGTGACAAAAAGAATTATTCTATTTATTAAACTGTTATAATACAAGTTAAAAACATAAATTATAAATTAATTAATTATTATAAATATTGATAACACAATTATTGCAATTATTCAAATTAATTCCCGACGACATATTTTTTTCATTGCTCGAACTTGCTGTTATTTGGGAAGTGGCGCACATTGCTTTAGATGTTTCACCAAATATTTCTTGCGCTATAAGTTTCTTATTATTCATAGAATTTTCGACATATCCCTCCGCAACAGAGCTAGATTTCCAACCTCCGTGCCTCTTTAATTTCTCCATGCTCGAATCTGCCGTCAGATTTGCTTCATCATAATATAGTATTTTCTAACCTTAACAAATAGCTAAAAATTCCTCAAAACTCCAAATGGATTGAAAAAGTGTACGCCCAGGAAACTTTTTGTGTTGAAGATTGAGTACCAGTATAAGTAAATAATATGCAGTTTAGGGTCTGAATTAGTTTCTTGGTATAAAATTGGTTATTTGATAGCCTTGTAAGGTTCTTTAGTTTAAATATTTTATGTCAATAAATGGAATAGGCAAATCAGAATTTATTTGCGTTTAACATATAAAAATTTTTTACGCGTAAGGTACATGGGATAAGAAAGATATACAACATACAATAGATAGAGAAATAAATAACATACAAACACAATATTTACTACAAACTACAGTAACAAAATATATAACAAACAAGAACAATGGTCAAGATAAACTATAAGAACACACATTTTAAAACTTTAAAATCCATTTATATATTTAACAACAAAGCCTATATACAGAGTGGGACAATAGTGCCTCGATATCTCGAGTTCTACGATAGCTAGAATTTTTTTAAAAAAATTGCAAGTAAACTAGATAAAAAAGTCTATAACTAGAAATTATTTTCGAACATACAGGGCGAGCCAAGACGAAATTACAGAATCAAGACCAAGTGTCTTTATTTTAAATGGAATGCTATGTATATCAGTACATTTTTTAAAGCCTCTTTCTAGGATCTATTCATTCCTATATTAGAATTGAATATCTCCCAACCTAATTGCAACCACTTTCGTTTTGTAATTAAGTAAGTGTCAAATTCAAGAATAAACTTAAAAAAAGAGGTTTCCTCAAATAATTCATTAGAAAAATATATAATAGGTGTTCGACGTGTTGCCCATTTTGATTGACACACGTCATTTCTTCCCATCCATTGAAATGAGTAAATAGTATTTAATCGATCCTTTACTGTAATGTTTTTTTGTACATTTTTTTGCTGTTTTCGTTATTCGACAAGCAATAAAACCTGTTTGGTATAAATTGTCGTGTACAAAGGAGCATTTATCACACTTATCAGTTGTTACAATTTGTATTGAATTTAAAATATTTGGAATTTTACAATATGAATTTTAATAAACCGGAACTTGTAGACATGACTTTTGTTTTGGGCGAGTTAGACAGAAATTATTTACATGCCAATAGAATTTATCACCAACGTTATCCTGAAAGAAGGATTCCTGATGTTAGCAGCTTCCAAAACCGTATAGATAGATTTTTGGAAACTGGAAATGCCGAATATAAAAAAGTGAAAGAACAAAACGTATTGTGAACGAAGAAAATGAGTTTTCTTGCTGGTTGAGAATCTCCATGTTAGTCAAAGAGAAGTGAGCTAGCTCATTAGTAGGAATAAGTAGACGGTCTGTGGGTCGAATCTTAAAAACAAATAAGTTGCATGCATATCATATTCAAATGCACCAGGAATTATCTGATAACGATTTTCAAAAGCGCCTACAGTTTTATAATTGGGCCAAAGGTGAAATGCAACATGATGTCAACTTCTGCAATACTGTTTTATTCAGTGATGAGGCAACTATTCATAAAAATGGACTTGTTAATAGGCACAATTTCTATTATTATGCTTCGGAAAACCCTCACTTTTTTATGCAAGTTTATAACCAACACAGATGGTCTATAAACGTTTGGGGATTAATTATTGGAGGACATGTAATAAGGCCACATTTCTTTGATGGTACATTGACTGGAGCTATTTATCTTCATCTTTTTGAAAACTATCTGCCACAATTATTGGTAAATTTCCCTGAAAGAATTCGAAATAGGATGTGGTTTCAGCAAGATGGTGCTCCACAATGTTATTTAAATGCGGTTAGATACCACTTAAATAATATCTACCCTTATCAATGGATCGGAAGAAATGAACCCACTAAATGGCATGCTAGATCCCCAGATCTTATAATAATAATATTTATTTATTTATATCAAAGATTCAACTAAACTAAACTAAACATATATAATAGGCTGCACATATCATGAATATAAATAAAAGAGAAATCGCTTAAGTTTTTTGTAAACTTGATTGCAATTCAATGTTATAATAGTCATTGATGGATGCCTTAATAATATAAGTAGATGATGTTTCCCTTACGATCAAATTTTTATAATATATGTAACATATAAAAGAGCTTAAGAATATATACTGACAATTTTCTATCTCCTATTTACTATTTAAAAATAAAATTATATATACACCTACCTACGCCCTAAAACCACACTTTTTCTAACACACATAAAAAACTACACACATATATGTATCTATAAATACACATACATTAATGATGAATATAGATTCAGACCCTGCAGTTTGATCCATTTTTTGACGTTTCTTTTAAATTTTGTAATACTTCTAGCATCTCTGGTACATTTATCCAACATATTAAAAAGTTTTTCACCTATGTATACATAATATCTTTGCCCTATACGTTTTGCCATTTTTTTTATTTTGATGTCATCCTGCTGTTTACTTCTTGTGCTATATTTATGTGTAAAATGCTCATGGTTTTGTTTGTTATTGTACTGATAAATAAGAGTGGTATAACAATAGAGTTGACGTATGCTAAAAAGCTCTGAGTTTTGAAATAGCAGCTCCGTAGGATAAAGAACATTTTTCCCATAGATAATTTTAAGAAACCGTTTTTGCAAGTTTTGTAATGGCGTTAAATACGTTATCCCTACTCCTCCCCAGCCTATTATCCCATATCTCAAAATTGACTCTACAAGTGCTTTATAGATGGCAATTAAATGTGGAGTTTTTAATATTTCTTTAATTTGTTTAAATTTATGTAACAAACCTCTTACTTTTTGCAATATATTTTGCACTTGGTGTTGCCATCTTAGGTGACAATCTATATAAATTCCCAGATATTTTACTTTTTCTGTAGCATTAATGTGGATGGTTTTATTTCCTTGTATTATTTACAGTTTATTAAAATTTGGTAGGTTGCAATTGTAAGATGTTAAAGGCAAGTAAAATGTTTTTTTTTAATTTATCGTTAATTTCAAACTATCGAATGAGTTTTTTATTTGTTTAAGGTCATGCTCGACAATGGTTTTAAGAATTTCCCAAGAGGTTGCTTCATAAAATATAACAGTATCGTCTGCAAAGGAGATTATAGTACCGGGTGTATCAAGGGAAAGTATGTCGTTTATATAAACTGAGAAAAGTATAAGCCCTAATACTGTTCCCTGTGGTACACCATACGTTACAATTTCCGGCTGACTTAAGATATTGCCAATTTTCACAAACTGTTCTCTGTCACTTAGGTAGCTTTTGAACAACTCCAGTGCTACACCCCTTATGCCAATAGATTCTAATTTATTGATTAATCTTTTGTGACACACCGTGTCAAAAGCTTTCGCTAGGTCTAAAAAAACACATAACGAAGGCTTTGACAGATCTACAGAGTTATACATGAGTGACGTCAACTTAGCTATCGCGTCATGTGTAGATTTGTTTTCTTGAAATCCATATTGCTGTTCCGATATTATTTTATGTTTTTTTAGAAATTAATTATGAAAATGGATTTCTTTTTATGGGGATACGCGAAGGAAATTGTTTATAGAAACACACCAACACAGTACAAAATATGAAGGAAAGAATAATAACTGCCTGTACATCTATCACATCGGCAGTTTTAAGAGCAGTGGGAACCTCATTTCAAAAGCGCATAGGGATGTGTGTCAATCAAACTGGCCAACATGTGGAACATTTATTATAATTTTTTCTACTTTTTTTTTTCTATTTTTTCTTCTTGAAGAAACCTCTTTTTTTAAGTTTATTTTTGAATTTTGTAATTATTGCTCAATAAAACGAAATTGGATGCAATTAGCCCTAGGGAGGTACTTACAAAAATGTTCGTTTTCATTTATACATCACATCGTCGAAAAATATACAGGGCATTCCATTTGAAAAAAGTGAGAACATTCAATTTAAAATGTTCTTAATTGAAAAAATGTTAAGCCACTCTGTACATTTTTAGGAAATAAAAATGATTCAAAAACATGAATTAGATGTCTCGTAACTGGTATTCACATAAGTTTTTCTTTAATATCCATCTGGAGATTGCATCATTTCAACAAAAAACTTCATTACATCCAAGTAGCTAGAAGATATTCAATGATAATATAGGAATGAATAGAGCCTAGAAAGAGGCTTCAAAAAATGTACTGATATATATAGCATTCCATTTAAAAAAAGGCACTTGGTCCTGTAATTTCGTCTTGTCTCGCCCTGTATGTTCTAACATAATTTCCAGTTATAGACTTTTTTATTTAGTTTACTTTCAATTTTTTAAAAAATTTGTAGCTATCGTAGAACTCGAGATATTGAGGTCCGACGCACTATTGCCCCACCCTGTATATATTTCACAGAGTTGTCATATCGGAGGTTAAGAAATCATGAATTCTGTAGAACGCATTTTAGAGTAGACATGTTTTTATAACCATTTTAAATATACGAGGAGGGAAGTTCTTCGTGTGTTGCCGTAACTTATTGTATAATTTAGGCTCATAATAATTTTTACCGTTTCTACTCGAATTCAATCTGAAGTATTCAGTTTTTAAGTTTTCCGCACCACGAGTATTATGGTCGTGATAGCAGGTTTGAGCAATATACTGTTCCATGTTTTGTTTGACATATAAAATGCAGATGTACATAGCGAAGGCAATGTAAATATCTGCATATCAATAACTTTTTGCTTTCCGTTGTCGCAGTACCCCGTACTAGTGATAATGTGAACTACTCTCCTTTGCAACCCAAATATTTTGGTTGCTTTTGGTGCAAAACCCCAGCCATTTAAAGAATATGACATTTGAGACACAAGACGTAATAAACAATTTTAACCACATTTTATGGAACTAATTTGTCTAATGTCCGGATGACACAAATATTTTTTGCTAATTCGTTCGCAAGGCTGTCAGTCTGTGGACTCCAGTTAAATGTAGAGTCCAGATAAATGCCCAAAAATTTTGCCATCGCTGGATTATCGAATATGTCGATGTTTCTGTGATAAAAAAATCATATTGATGGTTGTTGATCAAAGACCAATTTCCATCGTTTGACTGCCCTTCCACCATGAGCCTCTTGATGACATTCGGTTTTTCATAAGCTGTTACAATGCTGGTGTCATCAGCAAAAAGCAGAACCACAGTTTCAGATATTCCCATCTTTATATCATTTGTATAAATTAAAAACAGTAAGAGCTCTAATACTGATCCCTGAAGGATTCCTCTGTTAACAATTTTTACATCTGAGACACCACTATTCAAGCATATGTACTAATTTCTGTTACTTAAGAAGGAATTTATGATCTGCACGATAGCTTTATTGAAATTGTAATGTTTTAATTTATCAAGAAACACCTGGTGTAACAAATAGTCGAATGCCTTCTGTAAATCACAGAATGTAACCCCCACAAACTGGCCCTCATCCTCACCTTTCACTATAAGATCTATCAGTTGTAGTACAGGATCATTGGTAGATTTTTTCACATAAAAAAATTTGGAAATTTTTAGTACATTGGGATACACGCCCTCTTTTATACTCTCATTTATAAGTTTAGTAAGAGGAATTAATATATTTTTTATGTTTTATTATATTTACCGACATACTGAAATGGTCACTATTTCTTTTATTTCTAAGTTTATTTATTATATATGGTAGTAGTAAATGAGTAAGTTTATTATCATCCATAACTATTACAGAATTGACAGGTTAAATCAAATTGTACATCAAATAATAAGAACAATGTTTCATTACTAATTTTCATATTATTTCATGTTACAAAGAAATTACCTGAGCATAAGATGTGCTTATTTGTAAAAATATCTTTACAACATTACACGACTATTATTTTTTATGTAGAGAGGCATACACCTATATAGGTATACATATGTCTATATGTTTCCTGAGTATGTAAGAAAAGTTTTGTTACTAGGGGAGTTTGGATGAAATTTTAGTAAGGTAATAAAAAGTAACAGGGAACAAATTGATAAAGTACGTTTTGTGTTTGAATATACACAATAAATATTGAGAAGCATCAGAAAGACTATACGTTCCGTATACTGTATACATTCCTACATATGCGTGTATGTACACATATACAGTTAAGTGGAGATTTGTATTTCTACCGGGATTTCTATCTAATATTGTTAAATATAGGCTTATTTTTTAATAGTTATTTAAGATACAAGTTAAAAAGCCATTCATTGTTGCACGAATGGCTAGATTAAAAATACGAGCGAAGCGAATGCTTTTAAATCCATGAGTGCGATAAAGAGGATTTTTACAAATGTGTCTTAGAACGTTTTGTCTTCGATCGTTCCAATTATTGTAAGAAATCGGCAATTTTTCATAAATACTTGTAAAACTATATCAACTTTTTGTGAATGTCACTTTGACGGTTAGTATTATTCGAGTTGTAGTTGAAGTCTCCATTCTAATTATGTTACTTCATTGTCGTGACTGACAATCTGTGATGATAGTAACTAAGGAAACGATATTATAAATAAACTGGTGTAGTTTTTAAATTTTTTAGGAATCGTGCAATAAAAACGTGCAATAAAAATTTGTATTGCACAGTTTCTTATAAAAGGCAACTTTTTACACTGCAAATGACGTAAAAAACTGTTACTTTTTACACGATCGTAGATAAAATATACATCCTAATTTTTTTCTGAAATTTATTCATACTTCCTATTTTTTTAAATTTACAGGTAATGCATTATAAAATTTAGGGCTAAAATAAAAAACGAACCGTTGTGTGTGAGATTTTCTAAATAATGGAACCTTTAAAGATTCATTTTCGACAGCTTTTGTTTCAAAGCTGCAGTCCAATTTTGAGGAATTACGAGATTTAAACGTCCATACAAGGCACTGGTAGGTATATAGATTTTTTACATCTAATATTTCGGATTCACGATATAGAGCTTCGGTAGAATAACGTCTGTTGCTCTTGAATATTATCTTTATTAATGTATTTTGGGTAACTTACAAAATATTCAGAATGTGTTTAAAAAGGCCACCCCAGGCTAAAATACAGTATCGTAGAATAGAGTCGACAAGAGGGTTGTAGATTAATAATAGATTCTTTAAGTTTAATATTTCTCTTAGAGAATAAAATTTAGGTATCAACTATCTCTTATAATAATAAATAACAAATAAACACCACAGAAATTAGACAACCCCAATTTCAGAAGCCAGGGCTTGTGCGGATGGGGGTTACAAATTGAAAAAACGCGAACATACAACCATTTCCTCCGACAGTGCCGGAGCCAGGATTCGAACCCGGTAGTGCGATGTCCGTGTGATTAATCGCGATTACCAATTTACCAATTACCACTGGTCGATAGCCGAGTAGGTTAGGGAGCGAGGGGGGCGATTACCACCTCGCTCCTTAACCTACTCGGCTATCGACCAGACCAGACCGCAATCGCATTAAAACTACCGAAGAAGTTCATTAAACGATTTTTATTAGAATGTTCAAATATTTTCGCAAAATTATTTATAAGCCTATAATTATTAGGATTTTTTTTGGCTCTCCTGCTTTAAATACTGGAGTAACTATCGATTCTTTCCATTGAGTTGGCAATTTTCCAGTTTTAGTAACGAGATTTATAATATATTTTAAAGTTTAATTAGATTAATATGGACAGCTTTAATTAGACCGCTTGTAATATTATTTATTAGGACCTGCCGCAACTCTATTTTTTAGTTTGTTTATAATAATGAATAATAAATAAACACCACAGAAATTAGACAACCCCCAATTCCAGAAGCCAGGGTCTTGTGCGGAAGGGTGTTACACATTGAAAAAATGCGGACATATGACCATTTCATCCGACAGTGCCAGTGCCACAGCCAGGATTCAAACCCGGCGGTGCGATGTTCGTGTGATTAATTGCGATTGCCACCTCGCGCTTTAACCCACTCGGCTATCGACCAGACTTTTGATTAATATTATTTCGTGTTCAGTTACAGAGCTGAGGAAAATAGTAGATGAGATGTTTTTATTGGTAAAAATAGTGTTTGGTAAGTGATTCTATCATTTTTTTCAAATTTTGATGACATTTTTTTTCCGATATTAAGATCATAGATCATTACATAGACGTTAAATTAGACATAGATCATTAAAACTAACACTGGTAAATTCAAAAGGAGGAAAATTCACACGTAGCTTAAGAGAGTCAGTTATGTTATTTTTAGTAGTAGGCAAGTTCTTAATAATGTCATCGGGGGCATTTGCAAAGTATTTATTTAAGTCGTGGAAGTCGACATCATACTGGTGCTTTATTTAATGGCCTCTTTTGATTAATAACATTTCAATAAGATTTTGGTGTGTTACCTGCCTTTTCTATATAAACGTTATAGTAGCGTCTTTTTGCATAATTAAGTTCCCGCCTGTATTCTCCTTTTAGATTTTTTATGTAAATTTTTAGCGTCTGGTCAGGAAACTCTTGATATAACTCCGAGAACAGTCGTAAGTTTTCTCTTAATTTATATAAATCTGGGAAAAAAACATTTTTTTTTATATTTTTTTGTTTTTGACAATTTTTTCAGACAGCGGAATGCTGTTCCTATGTGACTAGTTGGTGTATGCATGAACTTATCAAACGTAGAATTGAGATCAATATGATACAGATGATTTCTAATGAAATTAAACATCATAGGGCCCTCCACGGGGCCTGGCCCAGACCCATGGTGGATAAAGTATTGGACGGAGTAGTACAGAATTGGCGAAAATACAATATACAACAATATGGAAATAGAATTTATCTCCTTCGATCTAGCAATAAATAAAATAAGCAAATATTATTTAAAATTACTGGACAGTAAGAAAAACAATTAAACCTTAAAAATCCATTAGTCAAAATGTACTTGTTTAGAGCGTGTATTTATTACGAGAAGGGGAAAGTTAAGACGCTCCTCAATTTCTCGTGTAAATAACAAATATTACTCTTGCATACCCGTTTGAAAAAGATTTGGATAATGTAATTAAAATTTAGTTCTTATGATAAAGAATGATGAATGTAGATGGCTGGAAACGTTCAAAAATACTATTTTTTGTGAAAAATAGAAAAGTGCAATTTTTTTCTAACTTGTCGATAAAAAAAATCATTGTATGAGATGCTCTTATATATGCAGCAACTGCCTGTTTTTGTATGTTCAAAAGTTACATAAACTGGTCTATATTAGCCACGAGAATATTTCTTTGCTTTAAGCATCCGGACTATCGGCGAAATCCCACAAGGTGAAGCAATAAGCCCACGGAGTCAAGTTCATGAACCTCCATAGTAATGCTACATAGACCGAGCCATCCTCGGGGCCATTATAAGATACGGTATTAAGGTGAACGTCCATTACAGCAATAATTACATTCATTTCAGAATCGTTTCTTAATCGTAATATTTTCACATACTTATCTAGTTAATAAACGTTAACTAAGCATTAATTATTTTATCAGGCCATAATTTTCTGTATTTGTCTTTTTGACATTACAATAACAATGGATTATTGTTTGTGTTTCTGTTTATTTTTTTGTTTTAATGATGCCATTTTTGATATTTTTTTTTGTTTCCACACTTAGTCTGACATTTTTTGTAAATGAATTCGAAAAATAAGAAGAGGCCCTTATGGCTTGCGACTAACACGAAATTAAAAATTTACATAAAATTTTAAAAAATAATACGCATTTTAGTATCAAATGCGTCAAGTTAAATTTCGGACAAATTGTTTCTCATGATCTAAGTTAGATGAAAAACAAAAAATCATCAGAGGCTAATAAACTATCCATTGTCACAATTTCAATATTGAAAAGTAAGGATAGATTTCTGTTCTTGAAAACATTGTTAGTAATTTTCTTCCCACATATTTGGAGAATAATACACTGCCTGGCTACTTTTCAATGTGATTTTAAAAGAAACATATCAGTCAAATTCGATGTGAAAATTATGCGTCCCAAATAAATATTCTGAAGATTAACTTGTATATATAGACTCACTCTCAAATACCAGATTCCTTTTTCTTATAAAATTAATTAGCGTTGTAGATTTGAAGCTGCAATAACTACATAACTACACAAACACTAAAAATAACTACACAAAACTATATTTACTCTTATCCTACTCACCTACATGAGTGTAAATTACTTACTGTTCTCCAACGTGCTGTACTAGGGCCACTACTGGTTTTATTATTTATCAACGACCCAGCGAGTCATGTCACTAGGAGCTTTGTTACGACTTTCGTTTTTCGTTGATAATACGACTAAAACCCTATAGCAAAAACACTACAACAGTTGTACAATATAATGAGTCAAGCTGCCATCTGTGATTCAAGCCCTTGCCTTGGTATTAACAAAAGAGATTTGTTTTGAATAAAACCAAAAACAAACGTGGAAAGTTTTTGGTAAGAAGTGGCGTTCCTAATGTAAATCAGACCAGTGATATGCAACTCTCGGATATAGTAATGATTTCAGATACCATTATTAATGATAGAATTACCTGGGATGCTCAAGTGGGTAGTGTTTGAAAAAAAAAAAAGAGAAATCCTAACTGTTTCAGTACCTGTATACAGGGTGTCTCACCGGGAAATGAATCGATCGATATAGAGAAAAGTACGCATCAGAAAATATTGAAAATATAGATAGTTACTAATGTCGGTGTGGCCAATCCAACTAAAATAATTACAAGCAGCTGGTACTTCCGCGTATACCGGAAGTCGATACCAACTTGCTTATTTCAAATGGAATACCCTATATATTTTAGGGTTTTCGAAAAGAGCATAAAATTCTGAGTCGAAAATATGTAGGATATCCTATATTTAAACGTAGCCGTTTCAGAGATATTTGACAATTCATAGAAAATTTGACAGGTACAACGGTTTTCAAGAACCGTTATAACTTTCTTCGTGTAAAAGATCCTCATTTGCTTCTAGTCACATAAAAAGAACACAAGGAGAACTATGTTCTACAACTGAAATAAATTAAATCAAGTGTTCCGTTTTTTGCGTTACATTTTGTCAACTTCAAACCATGAAAACTTGTTTAGGTCAAACGGAACACCCTGTATTTTTTACAACAAGTTGTGTAAAATTGAATTCCCTTTTTTCTGATATAGATTGTGGGGGTTAAAGTTACAACTTTTTGAAATATTTGTGAGTTTATTAGAAATTCATGAATTGTTGTAATCATTTCATCAAAATAGCCATTATTAGAAACAATCAGTCATTATTTTATGTCAAGAAATGCCAGCACGTTTAAATTACACCCAGAAGACTTTTTAAATTTGTTTATTATTTACGGAGAATGTGATAAAGTAATATCAAAAACTTGCAGCACATTTGCTACTCGATATGCAAGAAACCGTCACCAAACACTGTAAAACGCACACTGGAAAGTTTTAAAAATTATGGCTCTGTCAAAGCAAAAATACAAAGAAGAAAGCCTATTGTTGATGACGAAAACATTGAAATAGTCATTCTGGGATATTTTCGTGCATTTCCAAGGATGTCATTAAGCCAAGCTGCTCTCGAATCGGGACTATGCAAGGATTCAATTCACAGAATCTTATTAAAACATAAGTTTCACCCGTTTTCATTCCATATGGTTCAATGATTAAAAGAAACAGATTTCCTAAGAAGACAGAATTTTTGTGAGTTTATTCTAATAAGGTCTGAGGGTCACGATTCTTATTTGGGAAATATTATATGGACAGATGAAGCAAAATTTACTAAAAATTGGACTTTTTAATAGACACAATTCGCATTATTGGAGTGACTCAAATCCTCATATGTTCAGAGAGCGAAACTTTCAGGAAAGTTGGCAGTTGAATGTTTACTGTGCCATAAGAAACGATAGAGTGGTGGCATTACAATTTTATCAGAAAAATTTAAACGGTAAATTAAATTTTCTCTTCTGCTAATATGTATAGGTAATTTTTTTTTTTTTCAGGTGAAAGATATCTGAATATCTTACAAAATTTGAATAATAACTATTTAGAAAATTTACCTCTCGCCGAACATAGAAACATTTTTTATCAGCACGACGGTGCTCCCCCACATAACGCATATTTAATTAATAATTATTTATAAGAAACTTTTTATGATCAATGGATTACCAATAATGGACCTTTCTTATGGCCTCCTCGCTCACCCGATTTATCAGTTCTAGATTATTTTATTTGAGGAACTATTAAAAATAAAATTTATGAGAGCCCATTAACAACCATTGAAGATTGTATGCAAAGAGTAAGAAATGAATTTCAAAACATATCACAGGATTCAAATAGATGAGCTACCCATGAGGAACTAATCCGAAGGTGCGAAAAATGTGTCGAGGCTCGGGGGCGGAATTTTGAGCAATTTTTAAATTAAAATGAAATCATATTTTAAATTGATCTTATCTCTGCTATTTTAGTTCATGCCATAACTTCAATTCGATTAATACGCATGTTACAGTGTTAGTGTTATTGGATATCGAGTTAGTGGATATCGAGTAGCAAATTTGCTGCAAGTTCTTGATATTACTTTATCACATTCTCCATAAATAATAAACAAATTTAAAAAGTTTTCGTTGGTATAATTTAAACGTGCTGGCATTTTTTGACATAAGATAATGACTGATTGTTTCTAATCATGGCTATTTTGATGAAATGATTACAACAATTCATGAATTTCTAATAAAATCGCAAATATTTCAGAAAGTTGTAACTTTAACCTCCACAATGCTAATATCAGCAAAAAGGAAATTCAATTTTACACAACTTGACGTAAAAAAATATAGGATGTACCACTTGACCTAAACAAGTTTTCTCGGTTTGAAGTTGACAAAATGTAATGCGAAAAACGGAACACTTGGTATGATATTATTAAATTTATTTCAGTTCTATAACGTAGTTCTCCTTGTGTACTTTTTATGTGACAAGAAGCAAATGAGGATCTTTTACACGAAGAAAGTTATAACGGTTCTTACAAACCGTTGCACCTGTCAAATTTTCTATAAAATGTCAAATAACTCTGAAACGGCTAGGTTTAGGTATAGGATATGCTACATATTTTCGGCTCATAATTTTATGCTCTTTTCGAAAACCCTAAAATATATAGGATATTCCATTTGAAATAAGCAAGTTGGTATCGACTTCCGGTATAAGCGGAAGTGCCAGCTGCTTGTAATTATTTTAGTTGGATTGGCCACACGACATTAGTAATTATCTAAATTTTCAATATTTTCTGATGCGTACTTTTCTCTATATCGATCGATTCAATTCCCCGGGAAACACCCTGTATATATTATACCATGGCTTAGTTGTATATCACCCTAAACACAATTAGCTGAGTTTGTGGCGGAAGGCAGTTCTAGCGATGTTTTGTAGTTCAAAGGAAGATTTTAAATATCATTTTTAATATGGAGTATAGTGAAATTTGTAGAGAAATTTTTGCCAATAATAAAATTCTTATGGGCTCATTAATTATGTTTATAAAAGTATAATCTTTGTGAAACGCCCTACCACTTATTCAATTGCAATTCCTCTCTACGCGATCACATCACTAAACACGATGAATTATTACATATTCTCCATCAAAATGCAACTAAATATAACTATTCACCAAACAATAATTGTATCAAATTACATAATATATTGCTCGCTAATTTGAACATGTGGCAAATTTTATTATCGACCGAAGTATGCTTCTAGAACACTAATAAATAGCAGACATATTATTACACGCAGACACATTTTTGTTTGCCAAATGTTTGGAATACAAAAATGTCTGCTTTGGTTTCTGTATTGTGGTCAGATTTCCATTTGCTTCCAATGTTCGATGTGACATTTTTGCACAACAATGTTTGATGTTTCGTTTGATTCAAATTTAGTAGTAGGTTAAGTGTAAGAGTAGCCTTAGGCTAAACTTCGCCTACATCTCATTATCTTTATCTAGGTTAAGAGACAAATGTATTGTTCTTTTGCCTAGTTTGATAATAAAGACGATATTATTATTATTATTATTATGCCTGTTCAGTATTGAAACATTGTGGGATGCTCTCATTTGCCAAACCTACTTGCTTGTTTTACCAGCTTCTATATATACACATGAACTACCCGAGTTGGAAATTTTATGTTTCTGTCTATTTAAAGTCAACCATATAAAATAATACGTTTCTTTCTATTCGATCAACTATGATGATATCGGAGGGTTTCAAATTAGAACAGAATAGTACTCATCGAATATACGTAAACAATGAGGAAAGCTTTCAGTTGAATAGCAAAACAATTTTTCGAAAAGAGATATTAATTATTTAACTTTTAGATCTAAATATAGCAAAACTATTCTCTTAATACTACACAAACTGTATATCGTGATTTCAATTTTACTTTGTCACAAACTCACAAGAATTAGAAATGTATTACGTGAAAGAAATGTACTTCTGTTATAAGAGGATTGATGATTTAAACCAGTTCGAAGTAATTTTCCCCGTTAAAATTGTCGTCATTGTAAAGGAAACCCAATATCTGATTTCCTAAAGTACCAGCCTACACATTGATTTTATGTGGACGCTGAGTGTGGATTTGTCTAGATAATCTGGATTAGTTTCAGACTAATATCAGCAGAAGAACAACTTCAGTTCTTTCTTTCGAATTACGCAATAATTATTGTTAGATGCTTAAAACTAAACATACATACCATGTTTCTCTTTAAAATAAGTAAATATATATATATATATATATTGGGTATGCAGTCGTGTGGCACAAAAAATTAAAGAAAACTCTTTATTTCTGTTCAAGCTTTCGAGGCTTTATTGTCTCTTCATCAGGAACGGATATTTTGAGGTTATATAGAAGTTGCACATGTGAAACAATTTTTCGAAAATATGGACCAACACTTATTACTAATAGTAGTTAACAAACTTACAAGTTAAAAATTATTTAAAACATAGATGGATGTCAATTGATAAAATAAAATTGTTAAAAACATTAAATTTAAAAATAGCATGGTATCCTGAAGGGATCCATCTTGTATTGTTAGACAATACAAGATGGATTCCTTTTAAATCCTTTTTAAATTTAATGTTTTTAACAATTTTATTTTATCAATTGACATCCATCTATGTTTTAAATAATTTTTAACTTGTAAGTTTGTTAACTACTATTAGTAATAAGTGTTGGTCCATATTTTCGAAAAATTGTTTCACATGTGCAACTTCTATATAACCTCAAAATATCCGTTCCTGATGAAGAGACAATAAAGCCTCGAAAGCTTGAACAGAAATAAAGAGTTTTCTTTAATTTTTTGTGCCACACGACTGCATACCCAAGTTTAAATTTTTTAAATTTTAACCTTAAATAGCCAGTCGAGCTAATTTTACCTTAAAAAAAATATATATATATATATAAAGGAAATATTCACAACATAATGCTGTAGAAATTTCTAAGTAAAGTACTTTTATTAGAAGAAACTGAGTTCAAGTTGCTTTGAATTTTTATCTAAGAATGCAAGAAAAAGGGTGATATTTAAGTTTTCAAATTAGCGTCAAAGAAAAAATATGTAAAATTCAGCGCTATTTTCACACATCAGAAGGCATTCGTTGGCCCACGCCATTAAATTTAATAAACTGCATCGAATAAACTACCCATTATATTTACTGACCTTGATTATAGTATATTGAGTATCAAGAACGGTAAGTGAAGGTTACTGGTCGACGGCAATGTTTAAAGGCTACGCTACGCGAGTTTGAACGCTAGCGAAGCCTCCAATTTTGCCGGAGACTGGTACAACCCTTAATGTTCGTGATTCTCATACTGTTTTTTGCACGATCGTATTGAATCACACTTCAATTAAAATGTTTTAATTTCTAATAAATAAACAACAAGTCAAAAGTGACATTTATATTCCGTGGCAAGTCCAATTTGTCAAACTTGATATTTTTATTTTGTTATAAAATTAGACGGCTGTGCTATATGTTTCCAAGACAAGATTTGGTGTTATTTACAAACCAGCAAACACATTTGATTTGACATTAAATTTTTACTATATTATTTTCTTTACAATGAAAAAGTCTATGAGTATAAAATATTGAGAGAGATGGTGCTAGCATCAATGAAAAAGTGTTGTTGGCGTATTTTGTTTCTCGGAATAAGGCATTAAAATCGCCTGGTAGTCTCTGGGTTGAATATTCAATGTTAAAAAGCACAGCTTTCCTTAAAGATGCTATTGATATTTCAAAATTTTCTACCCTGATTGTTTATCTGAAAAGAAAAATTTTGGACACAGACCTAAGAACGCTAGTGTATTTTTATCCAAAGAAGACGTTAGACAGCTTTAAATGAAGCATCCGATGATGAATTTCTAATCCTTAAGGTACTTATGGTTATACTAATATTATATGACAACAAAAGTTAAATATATTTGTATTTTTAGGTAGGACTGATCCTAGGAATAGCAGGGGCTTGCTGAAGGGACGAATTATATAGTATGACGATAGATGATATAGAAGATCATCAAGAACATTGTCGTTGTAAAAATTCCAAATACGAAAACCAATATACAACGGTCCTTTACCGTAACAAATAACACAGATGAAGAAATCCACTACGTAGAATTTTTGAAAAAATACAGTGAGCTCCGACCAACTCATACGAAGAGCAAACATTTATTGGTAAAAATACGATTTACCCGGAAATGTGTTGTGGGAAAATGGTTGCCATGGTAACGGTCGTCATAGTTACCACTATCTATGGTACTACTTCAATGATGGGTACTTGCTTAGTTGTGAAGGTAAGTACTCCAGACTAGTGGAAATGGTCTACGAAAAAGTTGTTGTGATAATTTTTATAAAGCTACCAATATCATAGGGTACCACTCTCATGGTGGGCACTTCCTTACTTACGAAATAATTAGCTGTATAAGTAAAAAAACTGAAATTTTATTTGTTTATTAAATTAAACTATGACGATCAATACCATGGCAACCAATTTCGCATTACTTTCACAACTAAGCAAGTGCCCACCATGGGAAGTACCATTAGGAAGTGGTAACTATGACGACCGTTACCATGGCCACCATTTTCCCATAACACATTTCCGGTAAGTCGAGGTAAAATTTTTATTAGTTGATAACACCTAACCTTCATCATTAATAAATGCCTAGTGAGTCATAATTTTCCAAAGCTTTGGAAGTCGGCGATTGTTGTGCCTGTACCTAAAATTAATAATCTCTCACTTGTGTCATACTTTAAACCTATTAGTTTATTGCCTTTAATATCAAAGATTCTTGAAAAAATGGTTTCTGAACAGCTCCGATCATTCTCGGACAAGAATAAAATCTTACCGCCAACTCAGTCTGGCTTTAGGGCACATCACAGTACAACTACTGCCTTGCTCCAGGTCACAGTTGATATATTTAGGGCCAATGATGTAAAACAAAATACTGCTGGACTATAGTAAGGCGTTCGATACTCTGGATCATTCGATTCTGTTCTAAATTAAAATATTTTGGAGTAAGTGCTGGTGCGGTGCGGTTACATTCTTTGAAAATTACCTTTTAAATAGAAATCAGAAGGTACTTGTAAATAGTGAATTTTCAAATATTGTTAATCTTAATGAAGGGGTTCCACAGGGTAGCATCTTGGGCCCTCTGCTTTTTGCTATTTATACGGCCGATTTTTCAAAATTGTTAAAGTATTGTAAGATGCACCAGTACGCTGATGATACGCAAATTTATTTTTCATTTTACTTAAGTTATGTTAGAGACGCTGTCTCTAAAATTAACTTCGATCTGCTTACTATATCTAAGGTGTCTAGGGCGAACAAACTAGTTCTCAATGAATCTAAAACAGAATTATTAGTGTTCGGAACATACAGGGAGAACGTTGCAAGTAATCCTGTTTTTAATATTACTAATTCTTGTAAGAATTTGGGTCTATACCTGGATGTTAATCTTAGATTCACTACGCATGTCAACAGTCTGCTTCAAAAATCATATTGTAAACTAAAAACACTGTACATCCATAAAGACTTCCTAAGCCCAGATGTAAAATTAAAGCTTTGTGATGCTCTAATGCTTAGCAATCTTTCTTACTGTGATACTGTTTTTTGGCCTGCTTGGTTAGGTAGAGATAAATATAGTTTACAGAAAGTTCAAAACTCCTGTTTGAGGTTTATTTATAGTCTGCGAAGATTTTACCACATTTCTGATAAATTCAGAGAGTCGCATTGGCTAAATTTGGAAGAACGTTTTCAACTCCATATGGCATGTCTCATTTACAAATTAAACAGGTTAAAACTTCCTGAATAGTTATTTGTTAAACTTGTTAAAGGTAGTCTTACTCATGACTGTCCTATGCGCTCTCGAGACTTGTACACCTAGACACAGTTCTGCTCAGTTTGAAAGATCATTTGTGTACAATGCTACTAAGATATATAATAGTCTACCCTCTAATATTAAATCTGCTTCTAGTTTATATAAGTTCAGAGACCTCATCAAACACCTGTTGTTTAATAATAGAAATGATTAATTATGTATTTCACGTATAATTTTTTGTTATAATTAAATTTTTACCAATATTTTAACTGGAATGGTTATGTGGAAGAGCAGCGTTGCTGAACATCGCCATTCCTTTTGATACTATTTCTGTATCTGTTTAAAGTCTGAATAAAGTCAATTTATTATTATTATAATGCGCGCCCGGTCCACGTTTCGAAATCCGCGCGCGCAGATTTTTACCTCGACTTACCGGAAATGTATTATGGGAAAATAGTTGCCATGGCAATGATCGTCATAGTTTAATTTAACAAACAAAATTGTTTTTTTTACTTATACAGCTAATTATTTCGTAAGTAAGCGAGTGCCCACCATGAGAGTGGTACCCTATGGTACCGGTACCGTTATAAAAATTACCACAACAACAACTGTTTAGTAAATCATTTACACTGATCTGGAGTGCTTACCTTCACAACTAAGCAAGTGCCCACCATGGAAGTAATACCATTAGATAGTGGTAACTATGACGACTGTTACCATGGCAACATTTTCCTAGCACATTTCCTGTAATTCAAACACGGGCCCATTTATTTTTAAATTATCGACATGGAAAATGTAGCACGCAGGTGGTGGGAAGGGGGACTATTGGAAGTTGGCCATCAAAAATTGCCAAATATCTGAAATTAAAGCACCCTGAAAGTTATACTGGCCATTCTTTTAGAAGGACCTCGGCAACACTGTTGGCCAATAAAGGTTTTGACATATTAGGGCTCAAACGACACGGAGGGAGGAGATCTCCTTTAGTAGCAGAGAGCTATGTGGAAGATTCTCTGCAAAATAAAATCGAATTTGCCGAGAAAATTCTACACGATCGTGCCTCGTTTTCCAGTACTGCAGTTTCGTTCGCTGAATACGATGAAAACCAACACGGCAAGTACGAATGAAATTACAATTAACAATTGTACCAATTGCGCATTCAATTTTAATGTCTCTAAATAACGTTTGGGTGTTTTTTATGTTTATTATTTAAATAATGTTCGTTCTTTAAATAAATAGAAATTTCCTTATTTCTTGTTCTTATTTTTGTGAAATAGCATATGTATAATATTAATTTTACTTACCGTTCAAACGTCGGCAAGTAAATAACTTACCGACGTGTTAGACCTAGCAACCAGTAAATATAACCTACCGTCTTGGAAACAGATCTTGTAAATAAATAAAAAAGCTCGACCGTGCAAAAAATAATTTTTAAACAGTCGAACACTGTATGTCAAAACTGATAGTGTAATGTTAGAAAAATTCGCGCTTCCCAAGCAATATAAAAATTCATCTACCAACTCTCAGCTATTTTTATGAAAGACCTATGTTTACAACTTTTTAAATGTATAATTTAATACATTTTGACATAAAATGCTATTAAGAAAAATGGGGTTTTACTATTTTTTGGGAAACATGTTCATCTTCCAGTTACATATTAGACTTACAAAAAAAATCGGCAGCTACTGGAAGCGGCTGGAATCTCCTCACTCGGTGGATCTTTGGAGCCGAAAAGAGCATTAAATTGTGTGACAAAACGGCACTAAACGTAATCCGATCTCATCCAAAACCTTTTCAGATCTTCTGGGGCACTAAAAAAACCCTCAACTTAATGAATTTACAACACTCGCCTGCGGCTCGTGCTGCAAATTTCATCTATGCGAGTTATTACCTACATTATCGCTGGTTAAATAATATACTATTAGGATATTAACAACTTTAACATCACTTGAACGGCTAAGAAAGTCTAGTTATTAAATACTACAGATTTGTAAAGCAACAAACTGAAAATTGGTAAAGTGATAATCTATAATAAATTCACCAACGAAGGTACAGAAAGCATATGATATTGATATTGTTATATCTACCTTTATAATTTGTGACTATCCACTGGTGCAATCACTAAAAGTTACAAATATGCCGAAATCTTATTAACACGACATGACACCAACGTTATCGGATGACAAACGATGACAATGACAATCATCAAAATTTGCTCACTGCAATCCGATCGCTCGCGGCTGTCATTGTTAAATGAAACATTAGCATTTCAGTAATTTTACTAGATTTTAGAAGAAAATTTGTGGTTTAATTCTTCGATATGTTTGTATATGTATTTAAAAACGACACTAAACGTAATTCGCTCTATTTCTAGAGCAGTGAAGAAACCCTCACACGTGAATTGACACGTGATGTGACGAGTTTCACGACGTAACGGCTACGCGCATCGATCATGTCACGCGAAGTGCGATCTATGCTTCATATTTGCTTTGTTTTTAATTTTTTTCACAGAAACCAAATCGAAAGGGTGGAAGTGTGATATATCGTTGAAATCAGAATTTTAACTGCTTTTTAATAGTTCTATTGCAAATTGAAAGTAATTATAAAATAAACAACTTGTTGCGTCAAAACGGCACTAAACGTAATCCGATTTCAACAGATCTTCCGAGGCACTAAAGAAACGCACATGTAAAGTTTCATTCAAATCCGTTCAGTAGTTTCGGCGCTATCGTGCTATCACACATACACACATACACACACACACAATGAGAGTCATTTTTCAAAAACCACTTTTTTGGGTTCCTAGGACCTCAAAACGTAAAGATTTGATGTTATCTCAATTTCCGTTTTTGAACCAATTTTAGTAACCTCTCACAATTTTATTGCGGTGAGGTTAAAAATATACTATAGTTAGGCAGAAAGACCACGGTCGATAGCCAATTGAATAATAAGTTTATATAATACTACTAAAAAAGATGCGGTTTCTTTTAATATCAGGCCAATAGCCACATATATTTTATATAAGATTGTGTATAGGGGTGGCAAAATTGTATACACACTCTGGACTGTTATCGACATTTTGTAATAAAATAGTTATTAGCATAAATAATATCCGAGTCTGCTATTTTTCATTGGAGAATCTTGTATAATTTTCAGATATCGCTAAAATATCACCTCACAGTAAGTTAGTAGCGCGCAAACGACACCTTTTTAATTTGATGTCATGTTCGTCTAATGGATTGGCATTAAATTGAAATTTCCAGTTAACAGGAACATAAATTTAATTTGTTTCTATTTTATAATCATTAATGATAATGAGATTAACAGCTTTCGCTGACATTTTATTTCCTGTCCCATTAAATTTGGTACACGTTAAAATCTTAATAAGGAACTGCACGTGATAGGAAAATCAGGTTGTAATGTTGTATTGTTTTATACCAAACGGATCTGCCGCTAATGAAGCTAGATTTAGTTTTAGATGCATGTTGTATACTTTTTTCGTCACTTTCTTGTTGCCATTAAGCGGTTTGCTCTCTACGTACTGGATATTTTTTATATACAAAATAAAGTATAAGCGCAGCAGCTGTTCAAATTATCCCTATGACTTCGACCTACCAGTAACCTATGCTCCCTTCGGAGTTAAACGCTCCATATACTTTAATTTACATTACTAAGGTATAATGGATTAAATTGTGTAGAATAATAATTAATAACGTATAAAATCGTTTGTAGGTATGACAATACAATAAATATGTATATGTTTGTTATTTTTTAAACATTTTTACCAAATAACTTCCTCATCCTTCGTCTTCATTTTTATAAAATCCAAGTGAGAGTTTATATCCTAAATTTTTACTATATCACGGCAAGCTACTGTAGTGTAATAATTTAAAAGGATTATTACTATATACGTGGGAAGTTGTGTACAATAAATAACTCTTAAGGGGAAGTAATAGAGAAAATAATCAATGCATGTTTAATTCTTTTTCTTCATGATGAGATGAATATTTTCTCCGAATCTTATAATAAACAATATACATATATACATCGTACAAAGAGACACATATTTTGTATCGATATTTCAGATACGATGTTATGAAAAAGACAAAATGCGTAATATTTGTGCCGTGGCGATTACTAAATATTTTTGTTGTGTTAATTGATTAAAAATAAGTATGAAATTATGTAATCAAATAAACATTTAAACTTCAAGTATTGATTTCTAATGTACTTTCTATTTTTTTAAGGATTAACATCTTATAAATACCACAACTAACCTGTTTATAAAGAAACTTGTTTTTATAATCATTACTATTTGTATATGACTAAGAAATACGTAGTTTATAAAAAATAAATATTATTAGATTATTATTTTTGTGGTAAGTAAGCATAATGTGATATTTAAAAACTTATAGTTTTTATAACATTTTTTAGAATCTTTTGCCATATTATATGTAACTATAATACAGGACAAATACTGTATAAACTTGTGCCATGCCGCTTATAAAGTAGCGAAGAAATATGGAAACAGTACAAAATATATGATTTCTCCTTTTTTTATATGTATATTTCATATAGAAATTTATTAAACACATTAGGTGGCTATAATAATTTTAAAACTTGATGTATCGAAGGTGATTTGAGATCCTGTCAAGCATAATAGATTTGGCAACATGATGTGTAGAGTCTTTAACCCGCGGAAATTAGACAACGTTAAAGGTAAAGTTCTTTCGGATTTTTTATGGCAAACAATCATATTCGATGCGTGGTATAACATAAAATTTTACTTCGCTTAGACAACATGAAATGAAATACCGACGCTTTCACTTCGCTCATTCAGTAGGCATCACCAGGTTCATATCAGGAGATCGAAGAATGTAAAATTTTATATGTGAATATTGTTTCTATATTTAGGCCTCATTATTAGTCTATTTTCATCAAAATTCCTCATAATCTGACAAAGAACAAGTTCAAGGTTGTATCATTCTAGACGTCGCGACATTTAGATGGTTTATTTGATACCCCATATCGTAGCAAATCCCCAAACACGGAGGCCCCGAACACCATGAGGCGAAACCATGCTTCAAAATTGTATGATCGCTCTAAGCATTCAGACGTTTTATTTGATACCCCACATCGGGGTGGAGCCCTAAATACGGGATCACCCGGGTGGATGTTGGTCTAGAGTATTACTATGGCTACTATTCTATATTATCTAAATCTCTTAATTTTCCTTTTTTTATTCTATTTAATTTACCTTTATTTATTTTAATTAGTCGTGCTTAGCGTTTTTTATGTAAAATATGAACATCAAATCATTTTATCTAAGTCTCAACAAAAGCAGAAATATACAATCCATAACTAACAATAAATTATACGAACACATCCAATCAATTGACCACTGTGGTCGAAGAAAATCAATCTTCTGTTCACAGACTAAAGTAAACCTGCTATTATCTTTCACATTCTCCACTGCTAAGCCGGACCTGACTTTTTGTAGCACATCCCACCATTTTTATGGAAATGGTCCCCATATGCGAGCCCAGAAGAATTTTCAATTCTAAAATACATGCTAAATTGATATATTGTCCAAGATGTAGATTTAATTAGAATTCGTAATTAAATATTAACTTACTGCGCATTTTAATTTCAGGTATTTATAGTTTTTCAGATAATTTTAACCCATATGCAAAAAAATATTGTAAATGAAAAAGCGCAATCAGGATTTTGTTGCATGTCCTCTCACCCAGAATACCAGTGTGTCATTCATGCTGGAGGCACCCACAAGTGCTTGGTGACATTTCCATACTACACCTGTGGTCATTTTGTAATTTCTCAGGGCTAGTAATGATTCTCTACAATCCCGTAGTTTGTCTAAGGACAATCTTTTTTGCAGCTATGGTTATGCCCGCCAGTTCTGTCTGTACTACGCTGGATCGCCCATCCATAGCAGACTTATGTTGGATTTTCAGACTTCTGGAATATATTCCACATTCTGCCCCATCCTTCTTTCTTGATCCGTCTGTGAAAATGTTGATCACACCTTCGCCAGTAGCCCCGTTCTCACTATTCGTCTGTATTTTGTAGATTCTGTCGAAGACAAACCGGGGAGAAATACCATCTATGCACACTACCTGTCAGACTCATTCCACAGGCAACTTCTGGACTCTCCACAGACTACATTTGATTGTATGCCAACGCATTTAAGGAGTACCATTGTTGTCAGAGCCATTTCTCCTAGATATATATCTAGCGATGGCAGACACAGCGTTATCTCCATAACTCTAGTTGGCGTTGTTCGCGTAGCTCTGGTTATGCTTAGGCAGGCAACTCTCTGCAGTTGGCTGAGCTTGTTCTTAGCTGTAGTTTGTTTGCTCTTAGGCCACCAAACCACAGCTCCTTAGGTCATCATTGGTCTTATGACGGCATATATCACATATCCACATGACCACCTAAAGTGGTCATGTGGATATACAAATTTGTCAATCGTTATTATGAACTATTTTTATTGGGCTTATTACGGCCAGTGGAAGATTAAGGTAAACAATGAGTAGTTGGATGTGATAGTCTTCATGCGCCAGAAAACAAAATCATAACACCAATCTTGAACCGGGGCAATAAAACTCCAAACAAGAGGTACTAAAGTACTTGGGGGTCGCGGTATCAGGGTACAATCACGAAAGTGACAGAGCAATTCTCGTCTACGTTTAAGGTAAGTTTTGTAGTACTAGATGTCAAATACCGCATATATACCTCACTTTTAAATTAAAGTGTAATAGAAACAATATGGTGCCATAACCATAGTGTATTTCTGTAAATTGTGAAAATTTTATATTCCGCGTCTAGCCCTTTAACAATGTTTATTAATTTAAATTAATTATTGTGCCTTTTGCAAACATCAATATTCCCTGAGATAATGTTAATAGATAGGCCCTTTCGTTTTGTTTATATATTTAAAATATACGACATACTTTCACAAGTTGCACGTTTGTCATTTTATACGGTTATTCAACTTTCAACAACCAATAAAAACATACCTGGTTAATATTTGTAAAAATTATTAAACTTCCTTCATTAGTCTACAGCACAATAATAAAATACTTTAAATCAATTTGAAAAGATAAGTTTTGGTCACTTTTGAGTGCCTCCTGAACTGTGCAAAGTAAGGCGCAATAATAATTAAGAGTCAAATTCATAAATCGTACTCAAACTTCACTTAAACTCAGTTCATACTTACCTTACCCTAAATATACCCTAACCATATTCATAAACAATTTCTACTGAATGGGTCACTCAAATCTCACTAATAAATGAATAAAATATTAGCAGGAAACGACTTACAAATACGGGTAGTTGAGACGTCACTCATGTTATATTTATGAAAAAATTTGTTAAATATTTATATATTAATTTTATATAATATTAGTATGTACTATTAACGATTGGCAAGAAATTTACCAAGATATGTGAAATTTCTGCAAAATAGAAATGAATTTCGTGACATCAAAAGATTATTTTATAACATCGCAGGTTTCCCAGGCGTTATTAGTTGTGTTAATATGGTACACATATTGAAATAAAGAGCCTAGGTTGCTCAGTTGCAGAAGTTTATAGAAATAGGAAAGGTTGGATGTCATTAAATGTGCAGATAATGGCGGGCCCATATTGTGAAATACAGCATATTGTAATTCATTGCCCAGGTTCTGCTCATGATACTCCTGTCAATGAGTGCTCAAAAGAGGGGTGTAGAGTACATGGAATATGCAAAACTTTTTGACTTCAGAACTTCGTTAGGAGTAGTTGGTAGGTAAACATACTAATAGTCCCCATCCCTGGGAGGTGAGCTTACGTTGGGAGGGTGGAGTGAAGAAGGTCCCATTTTTGGTTTTTTCGATTGTATTTCGGAAACGGTGGATGCTAGAAAAAATATGTTCCAAATAAAAATCAAAACTATTTAAATTTCCGATAAAATTGTTTCCATACATATTTCTCGAATTTTCAACGGTTTTCGAGATATACGTTATTGAATATCGATAAATTTCGAATAAATCATTTTTACTTAATTCTTTTTGCCAAACATTTGTTTCTAGTGCCTCCCACGATCGTTTCTCAGAAGAATTATCGACGAAGCTGTAGAGCATTATATTTCCTTCACTTTGGTATACACTTTCGCTACTTTATTTTCAATAAATCAAAAGTTATACATTTTCTAACATGTACGCTCATTTTCAAAAAATAAAAGCTAATTAAATTTCCTATACAATTATTGTCGTCATACATATATCTGGAATTCCCAACGGTTGTCGAGGTATCGGTACGTCAATGAAAATCGATAATTTTTGAAAACGTAAAGTTATTTATTATTAAATAATATTATTAATACGTCTGTACAGTTATTTGCAAGTTTGTTCTCTCATAGCTTAATTATATAACTTTAACAATTTCATTCTTTTATATAAATCAGAAAGAAATGAATTTTATATTGAATTTGAATAAACGCAAATGGAACTGTAAAAAAGTTGTTGAATGTACAAAAAACAGTGTACGACCCGTCAAGGTCGCCAGTCCCGGGAATGGCTTGGGGAGGCCCTTCGAGGGACAACAAACAACAAAGGCCGGCCACCTGGCTACTTACAAAATACTGGGTAGAGGGGGATGTGGTTCTTCCGAACTTTCTTTCTCTTCAGTTTTATTTCAAACGTTCGTGCTATCAACAGATCGCAAAATTCCTCGGTAGCTGTTATGGGAGAGGACGTCGACTTGGCTATTCTCTTAGTAGCCAAAACCCCAACTGATCGTGACATTCTGCTGGTAAACTGGAAGAGGAAAGGTCAAGACTATTGCATATTCCTCACAGTAGCTGCAGCAGGAGTTGAAAATGACGGACAATGCCCATTTGTTATTCTTGCATTCATTCACATTCTTTGACTCAACATTCTCAGCGTATCGCAAGAGTAAAGTGGGTTTTGTCAAAATGTACCAGTTGTTCAAAATAATAACGTGCAGCTGAAGTATTTGCCAGCGGTTCTTCTTCCTCTGACTACATTGAGACAGCTGGGATCATGAGTACTCTCTCACGGTATGGCGCTCCAGTCGCAGAAAAATCCCTCAACGAGTTCCGCTACAAGTCATTTGTCAAAGCAGCTGCAAACATTAAACCTGATCTCTCAACTCTTCATCTAACTGAAGGAGCTGTTAAGCAGCATGCATTCTGGACGTACCACTAAGTACGTCTGTGGCTAGGAGAGGAACCTAATGGTGGGGCGCCGAATTGTGATTGGGAGAGGAGGAATGACCAACTAGTTCCGAAACTGTCAGAGTTGGATGCTGCTCCTGATGAAATCTTGAAGAGGTTTTTTTGCTGATGCACGAAAGGAAATGACAGTGGCAGGTGTGGTTGTAGAAAAGTATCGTTAAACTGCTCTGTCGCATGCCCGCATTGCAAGGGCGAAGAAGGCGACGACGACGACAACGACATCGATACACTACCAATCCCATTGGACAGCGTCTCCACTGCTGACGAAGATGAATGAGCCTCGACCCTTCCGCCTCAAGAAAATCAAGATATTACCTTGAATGCTTATTTTTCATTTTTTAATTACTAGCAGACCCTGTAAATACTTTCATTACATGATTCATAGTAATATAATAAAAGCTATAATTATAAAAAAAGTGTTGTGTGTCAATTGTAACAACCTTATTTCTATTGTTAAAATGTTGTTAATCATCATAGTAGCGTCAACATACTTATTTCTAGAGGAACATCGAAATTGAGTGTACATGTTAGAAATTCTATAGCTTTTGATTGGTTGAAGATAAAGTAGCAAAAGTGTATATCCAAGTGACCATTTAATTGTCTACAACTTCGTACAACAAATTTTCTGAGAAACGATCGTGGGAGGCACTAGAAGCAAATGTTTCACAAAAAGAGTTAGGTAAAAATGATTTTTTCGAAAATTAATGATTTTCAATAAAGTATATCTTGAAAACCGTTGGAAATTCGCCAAATATGCATGGAAATTTTTTTATCGGACATTTAATTGACTTTTATTTTTATTTAGAGCATTTTTTAGAGTCAACCGTTTCCGAGATATAATCGAAAAACCCAAAATTGGACCTTACCTTCCCCCCCCCCTCCATCGTAAGCTCACCTCTCAGGGGAGGGGACTTTTAGTATGTTTACCTATTAACTACTCCTAATAAAGTGCTGAAGTCAAAAAGTCTCGCATATTCCATGCACACTGCAATATATTCATTGACTGGATTATGAACAGAATATTTAACAGTAGTTCTGTTCATATGCGTTTGGAACGTGATTATTTGCCAGGAGTTCTTATAGCTGATAGTTCTTATGTACAAACAAGACATGTATATACACCATTCCTGAATCCAGTAACCAGGGCTCAATAACGATACCAATATATTGTTTACGATTTGATAAAACAAAAACATTCTCAATAAAATGAAAGAAGCTTTTAAGTATTTTCCAATGCTAACAGAACATTTTTGGTAATACCATTCCCCTATTACTAAGTTTGTGGTTTCATGCACACTCAAGTTTTTTTTTTTATACATTTATTTAACGTCGGCCTATTTCCGCTACTGAGGCCTAACACCGACGCCTGTAGGCGAGCTACCCCCAACCAGGAATTTTGCCGAACCTCTTCCCTTAAGAAGAGTAGGGATCTTTTACTTGCCTAACATTTAATAGACAAGGGACCGACGGCTTTACATCCCCTCCGAAGGATGGTATATCTCCTATACAACCCTCGCCTAAGGTTGTATAGCTTCCGCGCATACACTGATATACAAGCCGCTGGAAGATGTGTGAGGCGAGAACGCGGTTTCCGTTGGAATGGTCACCAATCCAAGTACTAACTGCGCCTGTCGTTGCTTTACATCGCATACCGAAGTATGTACATAGTAAAGACGCACCTACGCTCGCCCCCACACTCAAGTTAGTCATTTATTTATGCCTGTTTCTGAATACCAAAAGTGAGTCAGAGAATAGCGCACCCTAAATTAATTTGGGAATGAGTGGGATTTGAGAAAAGTGTTAGTAATACTTTAGTGTTGTTTATGAATTTGCCCATAAGGCAACTGATATCTAATACAACTATAACATTATTAATGAAAATAATAACAAGGATCAAAGTATGGACTCTATAATATTACATAAAATATATTGAACAGAAGTATGTTAAGATAGACAACCATTTTTCAGATGTTATTTAAATAATGCCAGTGGTTTCGTTAATAAACTAACTTTTACCAAAAATTAAGACATTTTTAAATGTGAGTAATTCATCTTGTATTACCAATTTAAAAAAAAAACAATAGATAAACAGAAATAATAATATGGCTTTTATAAAATTTATTTATTAGACATTAGTTACAGAAATTTTTAATGACATACACTGTATAATAAATAGAATTCGACTTACATCAGAAGAAACCATACAGAGCCAGTGGTTAATGGTAAACTCGTTAAAAGTTGTTTTCCTTACATTGTAAACCAAACTAAATTACATAATGATGTTGGTTTCACCTAGTATACTGTCAGTTTAACTTTAACTTCATACATTATGCACATGAACTCAATTATGGTATGTTTGTCGCGTCTACCCCTTGTTTGGTGTTGATAACTAAGCAATCAATATCAACATGTTTGACGTCGACGGTAAATGTCTGGAATTCCTAGGAGGCTTACTGTTTGCTGTATTATGTATTGTCTATTTTACCAACCAACATTGAGCCAATTTCTCTTAGGCTCGTAACGACATAATGGTTAAATAACAAACCATGTCTTATCTAAGAGGTACAGTACTTGTACATTTGTAGAGAGATTATATTTTACTCGACGGCGGTAACCTTAAATTAAACAACTATCAATCTAACCACTAAAGATTTTATTCACTTCATTTAATAGCAATATCATACTTTAATTATATGTAATCATAGCACTAAACTACAAAGTGACTTAACCAGTTTTTGGCTACTGGAAAATATACCTGGTGCTCCAAGTAGTCGATAAATTAAGAGTTGCTTTTGGTGGATACGGATGATTTATATTTATACGATAACAATGCATTTTTAAAACCGTTAATAACAAGCCTAAAATACCATTTCGGAAAATCTTTTCCCAAAATTTTTTTTCTAATCTATTTCATATTATAACAAGTAACAAAAGTAAAACACTCGAATGATAAACTTATACTTCAGATGAATTATTTGTAGTTTTAGAAACAGTTATTCCATTTTTTGGAGCTATACCTATTTCAGTAAAAAGAAATTTGAAATCCATAGCCCACTTTGTGAGATATATTACAAAAACCCGAAAATTAGGAAAACCACAAACGGTTATAGCTTCCTTATTTGTGTAGATACGAAAAAAGTTAAAGGAATGAAAGTTGACTGGAAACACAATAAGAATAGTAATGTGTGTAAAAAAAATTCGAAAAACCCAGTTGGCTTTGACATAAGCTCTTGTGCACACATGAAAAGAACAAATCTCAAAGTAGGCCATGACACCATTAATTTCATTTATTTTTTCTCTTTCCACCGATATAAAACATTCCACAAAAATTTTAACGCATAGTGTTAATATTCAATATTTTAGGAAAACCACAATTCATATAATTGAATCGTAAAAATCAGCTATGCCATAATAGTAAAAATTCAGTTTATAACGCAGTCTTCCACGAACGTAAGCATGCCTTAGCTGGCTTCGACTTAGACAAATCGTACGACACTATTTGGCGTTACGGAGTTCTGCTTCAACTACATAAATGGGGCATCCGAGGACGCCTGTCTCTTTTCATACAAAGTTTCCTAAACCACAGAGAGTTTCAAGTACGCGTTGGATCATGGCTTTCCCAATCTCGAGTCCTAGAGAACGGTATTCCCCAAGGGTCCGTCCTACCGAATAGTGTCACAAACACTATTCGGAATTGAGGTAAATGCACTTAGTGCATCAATTCCTCCAGAAGTGCACCAAACATTATATGTAGATGACCTATGTATAATTATCTCCGGATACAATTTGCAAACAATGAGAGAGACAATGCAACGAGCACTGGAGTCTCTCTCAGAGACAGCATTGAAAATGGGTTTCAGATTCTCTACCACGAAGACAAAGTGCATACATTTCTGTAAGCTTCACCATCCTCACGAAGCTCCTATCCTTAAGCTCGATGAGGTGGACCTACAATATGAGTCAACATCAAGATTTCTTGGCCTCGATTTAGACTCTGCCTTACGGTGGTCAATACATACTCAATACGTGCAAACTAGAGCGCGCAGGCCGCTTAATATCATGCGTCTTCTGGCTGGCCATAAACGGGGAGCAGACACGACAGATTTACTCCGCCTATATAAATCACTACTATTCCGAAGATTAGAATACGGCGTTGAAATATTTCCTGTTGCTTGTATTTCTCACCTTCGTAAAATTGACCGCATATACTACCAGGGCATCCGTATGGTCCTGGGAGCATACAGGACAAACCCAGTGTTAAATATGTTCAATCTAACTGGAGAGCTTCCTCCAAATGAGAGACGGATCCTACGGTGCCTTAACTACGGATTCCGCCTTTCAGTAACTCCTTCAAATCGGTTATGCGAAATGTGCTCTATAACTCGACCCTCTGCCAATTCCAGATCCACTTCTTGAAATACGTCCAATATTTGGAAATATCTATACCTCCTATCTTGCCACGCCTAATATCTCCCAGTCCTCCATGGGCATACAGAGTCGACGTAAATCTGGACCTATTTCAGACAACAAAGGAAGACACGACCCCTCAAGTGTATAGGAGAGGACTTCAAATAAATTTAAATCAAGTGGAAAATGCACTAGTGTATTTACTGATGGATCTCATATCACCTAGGGCGTGGGTTACCCTGTATATGTTGACGGCAGCCTGGATCTGTGGCCGCTACCACCCCAGGCGTCTGTATATACAGTGGAGCTAACTGCCATCCACAAAGCTATATAGATGCACATAGGAACTAACACCATTATATTTACAGACTCACACAGTGCGGTATATGCCATACAAAACACCTTTTCAGCAGATCCCGGCATAATTGAAATACACGAACGACTGCTTACTCTATATCAAAGAGGAAATCGATATGGATCCCAGGACACATAAATATACCTGGAAACCAGGCGGTCGATTATGGGGCCAAACGTGCAACTGCATTAGATCCACCTATGGATCCAGTTGGGGTCCAGTGGAATAATATCCTTATAGGATATTTATTTATTTATTTATTTATAATCACAAACATTACCCCACCACTACTGAATAGAAATAGTCCAAGTTTTAAATCAAAGCAATTTTGGTGACACACTAGTTTTTAAACAACTGTTTCATCTCTGCTGAATCTAGGATGACTTGAACCATTTCAGTAATAATTTTGCACCTCCCAAAAAAGAAATCACCTAGAAAATTTTTGAAGAAAAGTTACAGCTAGTTGAATATCTTATTATACAAATAAATATAATATGCTATGTCTTATTGTAAAACCAATATTAAACAAAATAATAGAAACAAAGAATCAAGTCAAAAGTTTAAATAACACTAATATTTTTAGAATTAAAAGGTAGATCTTGGAAGCGTACACCTGCCCTTCATCTCTGTTTTAATACTACCTTAATTTCTTCTTGTGGGACAGCTCCTGGTGTCTTCAGTTTGTGGAAAGATAAAAGCGTCACGGCTTTGCTGAGAGGACTTTCAAGACTTTTTGTATCAATTCAATTCAGTTCAGTTCAGTTCAATTCAATTCAAAGGGTATTTATTCTATTAACATATAGAAACAGTTGCCTTTCCAGGGCCTGCTCCGGAAACGATCGTGCAACCATCGCGTTGACGCGGTGGAGGATTGCAGGATCGGGCGGAACTGGTCTGGATCGGCGAGAACGACAACAACGACAACTAAGCCTAAACTCTTTACAACAATATAAAATTAAAATAGGTAGTAACATTGAACAATGCTTGAAAAACAAGCTTAACAAAACTTAAAACTACACTTACATTTAAAGAACTCGCGCACAAAAAACATTAAAATTTAGTATATGGACGCAAGCACCACAACTCAAACGAGGTGGTGCGGGGCTGCGCAGGGCTGGTCTAAACTTTGGTATTAAAAATTTTGATTTCGAAAAGGTTTGATTTCTGAAAAAGATTGGTGACGTGAAATGAATTTAGAAACAATAATGTACAAAAAGGAACGAGGAAAAACAAACAAACGCGACAAAAATACACAAACAGAAAGGAAGAGGGGCACAGGAAAGGATTAAAGATGAGCGAAATATATGAAATACTAGCAAAAGGTGGATAGGGTTAGAGAAAGGTATAGTTGCTGAAATTTGGTTATAGTGGTTGCCGGAAAATCGGTAACGTCTGGTATGGTAGAGAGTGTTTAATACTGTTTAATCCGAAATGGGGCATTATGCTTTCTACTTTGTGTTATGTGTCTTGTTAACAGACTATCGTCCAGTTTGAACGAGTAGAAGTTTTGAGAGATCTGCTGGACGTAATCCGCTATCGGGGTTATGTCGTTGCATCGTACGTATAGGTCTCTGAGGGAGGAGTACCTTCCAGAATTTGAAATGAGGTGAATAAAATTGTCTTCTAGCACTTTAAGTTTTCTCTTTGTCGTGGCCGGTAAGCTGCATCACACTGGCGCTGCGTATGTGATGGACGGCCTGACCACCCTGATGTACAACAGTTTTTTATTCTGTCTGTTAAGTCTGCTACCCCTGACCATGAGCGGATACAGACTCCTGGACAGTGAGTAGGCATTCCGTATTGTCTCATTTATGTGTGTATTGAACGTCTTTGGTCAAGAATTCTCAGCGTTCACCCGAATCTTCCACTGGTCGTAATAAGCCCCATGTGCGCTTTCAGCGGCATGTTCGCTGCTTGTGCGTTATAATTGTGAAGTTTGTAGAGTAGTCCTGGGATTTAGACGGTGTCGAATGCCTTTTCAATATCGAGGGGTACCATGGTGGTGTTCTTCCCAAGGTTGAATTGCACTTTGACATCGTTAACTATCCTAACGACCTGTTGTACCGTGCTCCTGCCCTTCCTGACATGGAACTGACACTCATCTTCGATGTGAAGCTCCTCCCGAGCAGTGTTCAATCTGATCAGGACAACCTTCTCCACCAACTTAGAGATCGCTGACAGCAACGAGATGGGCCTGTAGCTGCCGGCGAACTTCGCGTTCTTGTTCGGTTTCAAGATGGGAATGACCACGGCGCCCTTCCATTAGCTGGGCCAGTACTGTAGTCATAAGATCGCGTTAACGATATACATCAATTGCACAATACCTTTCCTCGGAAGATATTTGAGCAGCTTGTACTCGACGCAGTCCTTACCCGGGGCTTTATTATTTGGTAAGTCCTTGACAATTTGTGCTAGTTCCGAGGGTTGGTCATGACCTTCAGAAATTCTCGTCTCGTCAATTGTATGTCATGACCAATGTATCAAAGTGTATTATAAATGTAACTCTCTTAAACTTGTCGATGTTCCATAGTTAATTTGAAAGTAATTTAAAATAGCAGCCACATTTTCACCTGTTGCTATAGTTATATGTCTTTCATTTTTAATTGAAAACGCTCTGTTATTTTTACGGAAGCTGTTTTCTACGTTATAAAATATTTTATACTCTGAACGGTTTTGATCTGGATGTCTAATTGCATATAACCTTTCCGTAGCAAGATCATTTTTTTTGGTTTCTACTTATATCAGCAACATATCTAATCTTTCACTATATGTAAACATTTTGCATCTATTTTCTTTACTTGGTCTTAACTTTTCCTAAATAACTACAATCCTTAGATTCTCCAAAACAACTATTATTAATGAAAGTGATAGTTCTAAGTCATGTAATAATGTCTTTATTTATTATTGAATACAATAATAAAAGGGCGAAGTTCAGTAGAGTGAGACACTTTCTGCTCTTCCACTTAATCCTAATATTTAGTTTAGCTTTTCATAACGAAAGCAACACCTACCAATGAATATGTTTTAATCTGAAGTATTTATTAACAATCAGTGAGCTTGTTTATTATTAGTAAAAAAGTATTAATTAACAGTAGGATGTCAAATAAAACAAAACCTGATAGAAAAAAAATAACTGGATTCAAGTTACCAATTATTATAATCCTTATTACTATTCTTTTGACGAAATGATTGTTGCCCAGTGGAGTTTTTTTATAAACTGTTTCTATATCCGATTAAATTTTTACGAACATGCATTTTCAAGTACCTCTTGGCCGAGAAATATAAGCTAATGACAGTCATGAAAATAAATAGAATATTGATGTACCTAATCAAATTTTAAATAATAAATTGTTTTTCTTGGTCACTAATTATTAATCAGCCCATTATTTATTTTATTATTATATAAAACTATTTTGTATTTCTTATTTCATACCGTGCGAAATTTATTATATTATCATAATTACAGTAATTACTTTTTAACAATGGATATATTATGCATATTTGCATTATAAGGAAGTTATTTACTATTATTAATGGAATAAACATTAATAGATGCTTAGACATTTTTATTTTGTGAATGTTATTGTTGTGAAATGCTAAACAATACATATTTTTTGCGATATGCAACCTCAATACGAAACAAGAACAAGTTTCCTACGTGATTGAGGGCCGGCTGCAGGCGGTAAGTGATAATATTCCAGCGTGTCAAAATTTTATTGATACAATATACGCTTATTTTCAGATTATATTATACAATAATTAAAGTTACATTTCATGAACTCACATATCTAGAAAATTCAAGAGAATGGCGGCAATATATAGAATAGAACTGGATGGAATGGAAGAAAAGAGAAAAGTAGAGAAGAGAAGAAAATGGATTGGAATGAAATAGAACAGAACGGAACAGAATAAAACAAACTTCGTTGCTATAGATCTCACAGAAAGAAGACATTAGCACTGGTAAGATGATCAAACATTAAAATTATTACAGTGAAGTAAAACATAAAACATACAAAAGAAGCATTAAAATGCAACATAACATAAAATATAGAAAAACAGGAGCAGCAGAAGAAAACAAACAACTAAGAAAATGAAAGAATGTATTAAACAAGTGTCTTTTAGAAATTACTGATAAAAATATGTATGCATTTAAAGTCATTAAAAGAATGAAATGCGTTTTCAAGTAAATACGATTTAAGTTCATTTTTGAAGGAATTAATATTGTTTATAGATTTTAGTTCCTGTGGTAAAGCATTGTAGGCTTTTATGGTGTTATAACATAAATTCATTTCATAGAAACTGTGATGGTAACATTGTATTATTGATTATGTAGTCATTTATAATAGGATTTGTTCCTTGCGAAATTGATTATTTTGCATCTGGACCCATTGAGAGTAAGATCACTTTTATTACAGTACGCAAGAAAACCATCCAGGTCTTCCTGTTGTAGATTATTCTTCGAACCTGTTTACTCTAAGAAACAATTTTATATCGTCTGCATACAATTAGAGTGCATAATATAAAATTTCACGTCATTAACAAATAGAACAAAAAGCAAGGGTCCTAAAATGGATCCACGTGGAACTCTTGAACTGGGAGTAAAGTTATAGGATTTATGACCATTGAAAACTTTACTACGTTCTCCCTGTTAGGTATGAGTAAAGGAAATTCAAAGTATTTCTTCTAATTCTTCTTCTAATTTTAGGATAAGTATTTGATGACTGACTATCAAATGCCTTCGCCAAGTCTATGTAAATGATATCAACTTATGATCCATGTTTAATCTCATTAGCAACTGAGGCACTAAATATACACAAATTGGTAATTGTTGATTTACTATGTACAAGTTGGTTGATCGGGACTGGGCTAACATATTCTATATTTATATATTTTTATAGTTATTCGAAATATTAAAATAGATACAAATTTAGTGATAAAACATGTATTTGTTCATACAAAAAAATTAATATTTTAATAGTAGTTTCTAAATATGTATCTTTGAATTAAATGGTTCCTGGCTATTACACTGGTACGGTAGCTCAGTCGACTAGAGTGGGTTATGTGACAAATTCGCTTTTGTCTGACTCTACTGTATTCTGGGTTCAATCCTCGGCATCGACACTGGCAATGTCTTTGGCTTTACATTTGGGGGTTGTTTACTACATCTGGTGTGTTTATGTTTTATGTTATTAGTGGGGTGACGCCACGACCGAATTTTCACTTCCTGTTATTTACCTATTTTTTCTCAATTATTGTCTTGTGTTTTAAAATCAATGATCACATAATATGACACCTTTTTGTCCTCGTTAGTAGGTATGGCGCTACTTGAGACCAGCGCCTCCACTCTACTTTTACAGCCAATCAAAGAGCATTCCTTTTATGGCGAGAAATTCAAACATCCTCCGTTCTCCACCTCGCGACCGAAAGTGAGCTATCAGGTTATTCTAGTATTATCTTTATTTTATTCGTAATGTATAGACCTGTGAAAAGCAGTAAATAAATCTGTAAAAAGTTGTACCTGTACACTACAGACCTGTAGAAAAGTCATACCTCTACCGTACAAACTTGGTTACAGTTGTTCAGAGGTCTGTACTAGTAAAATGAGGATAAATTAGGATACTACTAGGATAGCCCTATAGCTCACTTCCAGTCGCGAGGTGGAGAACGGGGGATGTTTGAATTTCCCGCCACAGAAGGGATGCTCTCTGATTGCCTGTAAAAGTGGAGTGGAGGGGCTGGTCTCAAGTAACGTCATACCTACTCTCGTATTGATTATAATTTATAAGTAACATTTAACTAAGATAAAACTCACCAAATGAATAGCAATGGTAATAATTTTATGATTATTTAACGTAAGGTTCCTAACTGCCGAACAAAATTTATGTTTCTGAATAGTATATTTAAGTTTCTTTATTTGTTCCGTGTTTTCGTTGTGGAAACTTGGTCATCTAATTATTAGCAATTTATTTAGTTGTTCTGCATTGCAATGAAATAAATCGGGATATTATTGTTACAAAACATAATAAATTAAAAAAACTTCTCCTAGTTGAGAAAACACCGGGGAATTAATGATGAATCATATGAATTAAGAAACACCAACGTTTTTGTAATTAGTCGTCCTACTGCTCCGAGCTGTGTCCAGATAACAACGTTTTTCGGAACTAAAGGGATTGGAGTCTAAGGTTAACGAAAAAAGCCGCCAGTAACAACGCAATGCTTATCTTCAATGTGGGATAAAGTAACGCAAAAAAAACCTTTAACCATACAAGCCCACGGCGTCTATGAATCTATATAATTTCAGTGCTTTAATGAAAATAATAGTAACTTAATTTGATAATAATTAAAATCTGAATTCCATTAAGCAAATCGTTACATTCAATCATTGTTAGAATAATATATCATGACAATATTGTGCAGTTAGTGTTTACGTTTGTTATGAATATAAATTACTACTGTGAATATGATAAAACAGAATATTTTAACGATCCAATAAGAGCATCACACGTATGTTATGGGGTAAGCCAATATACCCAAAACATAAAAAAAATATGTAACTTATTATGATTTAACGTTCACAAAAATATATGTGGTCTCAGATATTACTGATCCTTCTAGCGAGACAGAAAACAATAAAAAAATACAGTTCTAAAAATACAATTTATTACAGATAATCAAATCAAACACACACAAAATATTTAAAATATGTATTGTCTGAAAGTTATTTGTGGCATTCTACGAATATTCTTTCCTATTATTTGGGTTTTCTACCACATGTACTATTATCCTCTTCAAAACAAATCACCGAATCTACAAAATAATAGAATTATTGGAAAAAAGAGCCTCTGCGCCTGTGACGTTTACGCCAAAGGAAAAGTCAGAGGTTATGTTTTGCAAATAATATAAATCGGAATAAACACAAAAATAATGTATTTTGCTGACGTTTCGGAAAGTAATCTCTTTCCGTTTTCAAAGCTATTTTTTGAAGAACTCTTATTTTGCTGTGTATGTCAAAAAGCTGTGTATTTGACATACACATACATCCTTTTCAGATCTTCTGGGGCACTAAAAAAACCCTCAACTTAATGAATTTACAATGATCTATGCGAGTTATTACCTATATTATCGCTCGTTGAATAATATACTATTAGGATATTAACAACTTTAACATCACTTGAACGACTAAGAAAGTCTAGTTATCCTAAATACTACAGATTTGTAAAGCAACAATTTGAAAATTGGTAAAGTGATAATCTATAATAAATTCACCAACGAAGGTACAGAAAGCATATGATATTGTTATATCTACCTTTAAAGTTTGTGACAATCCACTAAAAGTTACAAATATGCCGAAGTTTTATTAACATGACATGACACCAACGTTATCGGATGACAAACGATGACAATGACAATCGTCAAAATTTGCCCATTGCAATCCGATCGCTCGCGGCTGTCTTTGTTAAATGAAACATTAGCATTTCAGTAATTTTACTAGTATCATGCGAAATGTGATCTATGCCATATTTGCTTTGTTTTTAATTTTTTTCACGGAAACCAAATCGAAAGGGTGGAAGTGTGATATATCGTTGAAATCAGAATTTTAACTGCTTTTCAATGGCTCCATTGCAAATTGAAAGTAATTATAAATTAAACAACTTGTTGCGTCAAAATGGCACTAAACGTAATCCGATCTCAACCAAAACCTTTTCAGATCTTCTGGGGCACTAAAGAAACGCACACGCAAAGTATGATTCAAATCCGTTCAGTAATTTCGGCGCTATCGTGCTAACACACATACACACACACGGACATTTTTCAAAAATCACTTTTTTGGGTTCCTAGGACCTCAAAACGTAAAGATTTGATGTTATCTCAATTTTCGTTTTTGTACCAATTTTAGTAACCTCTCACAATTTTATTGTGGAGAGGTTAATACATGAAATAGTCAAACCAATATCATGAAAATTATCTTATACCAAAATAATTTGAAGAAGTCCAAAAATATTCCAAAATAATCAAATAAAAACATATAAATAGGTTGGTGCTGCCCTTACACTCTGTCCAAATCATCTACAATAAAATTACCAAAAATTAATGGCCTCTAGCAGCGTGAGCGCGACTCTATTAAAAATTAAAAGTATCTTACCCAATTTTCTTTGGACGATAACTTTGTAACCAGCTAACTTACCTGTGATAAACTTAAATTTGTAGTTAAGTAAAATAAATACGTTCACTTGGAGGTATGTAAGGAAGCTGATTTCTTGCTAGTAGCTCATTACCTCGGTAGAGATTGGGGTGGATAAGACTAATATGGCGATACAATATTTGACACTTTCAGCCCACCATAGTTGTTAATCAGGACGCTAAACATTTTATTAAAACTCTTTTTCATTATTAATGAATTCCTGACATAATGAATGTTAAAATATGTTGAGGGTTGAGAATGATTTAAAAAAAAATAATTAAGAATTTATAGTATTCAAAGAAAAGCTTTTGTAAGATATTGCTCGGTAAGATGCTGATTCAAACAAACATGTAAAGTATAAAAATAGCTTTAAGTATTAAAAACTATTCAAACTAGGTGAGAGGTCTTATTAGAAATCTCACGAAACTGAAGTATAAGACAAAAAAATGTATAAATTTTAAATATTGAGACCCATACAATCATAGATAATAGATTGAATTCCCAAATCCCCGAATTTAAACTAAAAGACTTGTTATTTATTATATACAAGTTAGCAATAGCTGCAACAGAGATTATTTAAGAGTTGTTCGGAGTGTATTAGTCATCCATGCTTCAAATTTTAATTGTAAATGACTTCACGTCAATAAAATGACGCAGCCTAATGTACGGTGTGCTTGGAAAGAGAGTGATAGAGATGTAATAGAATATGACATTGGACAAATTTATTATACCTAATCTTTAAATTTCTCGGTACACTTGAGGACATTAGGGCTAATTTTATTTTAGTTCTACAAAAGGGAAAATGTTTATTTTAATAATACCTATGTGGGACGATAAGAATTATTTTTGCAAATCGAAAATAGAAGAAAAATTTTTTTTTATATATATACATTTTTTTCTCTCATCGTCCCGCATTGTAACATGTTTTTAATGTCTTTTAGTGAAAGCCGTTTTTTAAAATAATGATTTATGTGAGAGTAAATTGAACCGTCTTTCCGGCTTCAGTTTGAAATGTAAAAATACTCATCGATTAAGAAATGTCGGATTTACCTCTACATGTACTTTGAAAGATTTTGTAGCTACAAGACCTGTACAATAATGTATAGTGAATATTCAACATGAATGAAATTTACGTATTTTAGGATGTAAAAAAAAAAGTTTTTTGTTATCACTGAAAATATACCAAAATATCAGATAGACGGTTGAGTTATAAATTTTCACTTATCTGCTGATAATAAAAAAAAGGAATTCCTATCCATTAATGGTGTGGATATACCTCGTGTTACACAGTAGTCTGTCGACTAGTCTGGATGTTTCCAGGTGTTTCATAGAGCGGCCATATTGATTTAAAATTTCATACGATACAAGGACGATTTCTTAGATTCAATGGTAAAGCTCATAAATCCTTATAAAATAAATTTCACTACTGTATAAGGACTAAATGAGGAAAGGCAACCAAAAACATTCATTTCCAATTATTCGTTATTATGAGATTTAAGGAATGGATATGTACCAAGCTTACCACAATAAGATTAACAGTTATTGCCAGAAAAGGAAATCTTCTAAAAATATTTTAAATTGCAAAAAAAGTTCATTTGTAGTATGTCCATATGCATGCTACAACTTGCTATTTAAATTCGATATCAAATCCGATACACAATTAAATAACCGAAGTGTTAATTGACTTCTGTTTATATTTTAGTCCAAAATCCGGTAACCTATGCCGATTAGCCAAAATGTGCCGTTTAACTGACTAACTTAACTTAGCGAGGTTAATTCTTCGAGTTCTTGATTGAGGAAAAGGAAGAGGTTCAAAATCAGAGTATTCTTATAGACTGTGATGAAAAAAAAATCAATGGCGAATAAACTTTACAGTTTAACAGCCATAAAACAATATAGTTTTTAAAAGACAAATGATATTATGGACTTTTGGTATGTGTTATCGACAAGAAATAAGCTAAACTATATCTTGAACACTTTTAAGGGTTTCAAAAACATGCTACTTACGTTGGAAATTAATGTTTACTGATAAAATGTAAGTAAAATGTGAAAGAAATATAAAGTGTGCATGCTGTATCAGGATGTGACATTACAGGCACCCATGTAAAAAGAAAAAAAGTCTATGTTTAACTACAATTTAGAATGGCAGAAAAGAATATGCTTGATGCCACAAGGAAACTCTGATGCTTTAAAGGTTTTAAGACTGAATGAACAAAATGCTATTGAAAAAGTTGATTTGTAAGGTTCACAAGGGACGAATGAATCAGACAATGGGGAGATTCACTGACTGTTTTGAAAAGAAAAAATGCCTTCTACAAGGGCGTCTTTATCGCTTCTTACTATTAAAGAAATTACCGGGGGTTAACAAATGGCGTTAGGCTGATTACCATTACTTTAATTTTCCTCCTCCATCTAAATTTGGATGAGAAATAAGAGATATTATATTAAATCGATTGTTAAATTAGTTTGGTGTTCCTTCGTAAGAGAAAAACGTGCTGTAGCCTGTAGAAACAGAACTCAAAGCCTTTATGCATAGGGATATGTGAATGTATAGGCGATGAAAATCTGTGGGAAAATAATGACGAAGAAATGAATATTGATTATATTTCAATTGATGAATATTTATTAGATAAAAAAGTTTAAAAAAAAATTTTAAAAACTTGCTTGAAATGTTGAGTATGTGACTTGTGATTGTGTTGTGAAAATTTTTAATATGAGTGAAAATGATGTATCAGTAAATGAAAACTGGGTTATCTACGATATTAAATATCGCAATTTAAGTAACTGTTTTATCAACATTTATAATATTGAAAATTAAATATGAGTACCAACTACGTATATTTTGCATTTCATATTCCAACACTAGGATGGCTCACTTTCCGTACTCAATTTGTTACAGTAATGCTATATCACTAAATACTTGTAGAAAAATGCATAATTATACTTAGTAACTAAACTAGTAGCTGATCAAAATATAATGCATTTCATAAACAATGAAATGTGCTTTGAGTTACTAGATGGCATCATAACTTATTACTGTTTTATAATCTTTTATAAGCTGTTTTCATGTGTGGTGTGGCGCCAATAAGCTATCAGAATTTGCAATAAGCCAGAACATTAACTCATTATCACCAAATAGTGTCTAGTTACCTCAATCGGACATATTCACACCGCTGCTGGGTTGACCGCATGGATCATACGATTGACCACCATGATACCCAGATTTACCTCCACTTGATTAATTTCTTTAGGGTACATAAAACTCATGTCTATATAACAAAGTAAACAGTCGACTTTATATATAACATGAAATTTTTTCTTCATGCTTTGAATATGAATTGAATAAATATTGTTATTTTTTAGTACTTTTAGTGACGTTCGTGAGTGGCAGTAAAAGACTTTTACTACCGCTCAGATGCAGTGTGAAATGATAACAATTTAACTTCACGAAATTTGTCATAAAAGTAATATTTTTTTGACGTTTGGAGAAAAAATAAAGTTTATTAATAAATGTATGTCAGGGACCTATGTCTGAATAAATTAAAATCCTTTAAGAATAGTCGAGAGTCAGCTAAATTATACTTGAGGAGAGCAACATATACAATATATATATACAAAAATCATTTAAAATATATAATTTAATAATATATGATTTACAGAAAACAACTACTCAGCGGGCAAATACCCCAACCTTACAAATCATGAAGAAAGAGTGGTAACCAATATCATTTGTCAATTCCCTGACCAGACATAGACCTGTTTCGAACTTATTAGTTCCCATCAGTATGCCATAGGTCATGGAACAGACAAATGATAGTGGCCAACCTGCTAGTTTTATACAAACTATAGTAAATTGAGTAGTGGTGAGAGGTAAGTGAAACATAGTAGTGAGACATCTATGGTGTATAGCAGCAATTGACCATTTGAGAGGTTTCACTTTCCTCTCACCACTACTCAATATAATTTAATATTCAAAGAAGTCCAGAAAATTACAATGTTCGTCTTCTTCAATACTGACATCACTATCAAGATATTCTTAACAAAATAGGCATATAACCCCAGAAAACATTCTATAACATATCTCTTAAAATAAAGGCGTTTTTTAAATTTGGTAGTTTGGTTGTTTCGATACAATTATTTGAAAATATTTAGAATGAAACGTACCAGGGAGTCTACTGGAGTAAATACGCCATGAGATTGTTATAATTTATCCAATAAAATCTAATACAAGCATTTTTTCTCCATATTGAAGTAAAGAACTTTTATCAATAAATTATTGTGAATATTACCGTGAGTATGAAATGTTCTATAATATATATGGATTTTTTATCACACATTAAACAAAAGCAACAACATACCAACAATAACATTAATTTTGCTTTGCAGTGAGTCATCAGACCTATCAGAGAAAGGGGTTCCTGTTAGTAGCATAGTGTGAGATAAAGGTTATTTGGGTAATCCATTCCACTGTTCACTTTCTTTGTCCCAGATAATTTTTGTAGCTTGGTCTACCCTCATAATGTGGTACTAAAATCGTATGATTATGGGAGCTTGCCAGGAAGAGGAGTTAAATATTACTTTAAAGAATGAATGTGCACCTGTCTAAAGCAGAAGAGATACTATAAGTAGCTGTAAAAATATTGATTCTTTATAAATTATAGATGAGACAATATTTGTCCATACTTTTAGCGTCATTTTTTATTGAGACTTGAATTTTCCCGATTTGCTCGCAACATTCCTTTAAAAATTTTCATCACGCCATAATAAACAGTCATGAAGTTATTTCATAAATACAAAATTTCATTTATCAATACTAATAGAATATTTTATTTTCCGTTTCTCTAAATGTATTATGGCCTATTTCCTATCTAAAATACTACATCCTTTTGCATCAATACAGATTGTTTATTTTCTAGTCCAATGCGATATGATTAACCTTTAAACTAAAATTCTTGAGTGCACTCAAGAGCATTTGAAATCAAAGTAAAATGTTTCTTATTTCCTGTTGTTAACATTTAAGTAACTTTCTACTACAAAGAGTAATTTAAAACCCTTTAACTTGATGTGCGACCTACTTCAACAAAATACCAACTAGTTAGAAGTAGAAACTTTCATCACTCTCTGAAGGATGCCATGCATGGGGGAAAATCATTTTGAGATTATTTGCAACAGTTCTATTAATCCCCATTAACTTGCCAATTTTATCTGTTTCAAAATATGAGTTTTTACAAACAAATGTTTATATAAATAATCCTGTCAATCTGTCTATTTTTTAGCATTGAAAAAACAATATACTATATAGGGAAAAATTTTATTTTTTAGTGTTGTAGGGGGAGAACCTTTAGTAAGAATACAAGTTTTCGATCTCAGAGGTATGCTACTTTAGCCGCTATCCCATTATAAAAAGGTGTAAAACAGTTTTTTCGTTTTTAATTGATCTTATGGAAAAATAGTTATTATGTCTTTTGCAATGGAGAAAATTCTTGATGCTGATTTTGTATAAAATTTATTTTTTATACGATAAATAGTTTAAAAGTCATAAGCGCCACTTAAGTTGAACAAATTATTTTATTCCAAAAATTTATCACACGTGAAATAAAGTATTTCACAAGAGTGGGCGACAATCAATTATTAGTGGTACTATTATCTGTTTAATATTCATTAGTAATTAAATATTTTAACAATTAATAGTCAATTCCCCACAGGGATGGAGGCTGTGGGGGTAAGGTTAAAATAACTAAATTATTTTCTTTCTCTGAAATGGTTTTAATGATTTTGATTAAGTTTGACATGTGGATACTACCCTTAGTATTAGTATAAGAATTTCTCTTTTCATGTTGGGTACCAAAGCGGATTTTGAAGGCTAAAAAAAAAATGTGAACAGGTAAGGACCAGCCGGAAAAAGATTATAATTAAGGGAAAAAACAAAAATTAAACACCGGATAAAGTGGAAATGTAAAATGGGGGTGGTGCTGTTTAAGGGTTGAAAGTGTTATTTGCGATTTTCGGCGAAACGTGACCTCCTAGCGGAAGATGCCATTCATAAACGTTGTAGATAATAAAAAAAATCTAAAACTTTTGTATAAGGCTTCTTTCAACATAATCTCACATTTTCCGAGAAAATGGCGGAAAACCGATTTTTCGGTTTTTTATTTTTTTCTCTCGTAAAAATAATTCGATTTACATGAAATTATGTGAAAGTATACCTTTTTGCATTGAATAAGCATGATTTTTTTTGAATTTGGGAAACAAGTAGTTTCCGAGAAATTTACATTTTTTGAAAAAAGAAACCAAAATCTTCCACGGAAAACATTATTGGTGTTTTTTTTTTTAATTTAAATATTCTATCCGGGCTCATCTTAACCGTCGAAATAGTTACTTTTAAATGGTCTATATATGTTGATGGTTTATTTTTCATGAAACTGCTTGAAATTGAGAAAACCAAAGAAATGACTTTGATTCACGATTTTTTCAATATTTCTTATTATTTTCAATTTTTCTTTATTATTTATGTAAATAATGGATTAAATTTCAGTGTCAGAATTCACTTCAAAGTAATAGTACTAAAGTCGAATGAATTTAATTGAAGAAAGTGACGGAAACCATAATGAAATTTTTAAACAAATAACAAATTAATAAAAAATCTTTTAAGTTATTCATTATTGGTCAACAAAAAATTTATTAAGCTTAGTTAGTATTTTTTTGAAAAAAGATTGCAAAAAATGAATTTCAACTTATGGCTGGTATTTACAAATGTAAAAACATGGATGTGTCATTAAATTAATTAAGATTTGAGCATTGCCAAGTGGCAACTAACAAATCTACTTTTAAACCGAAAAAACTGAAGGAGCAACTGCAAAACACTCCTATAGAGTGTATACTCTGTATACTAAATGCAAACTTGGCTTGGTTATTTGAGAAACGAGACCGATAACAAAAATGCTAAGCAATGGGGCTAGAATGAACATCTAGGTAGACTCGTGCCCAAATTTATTCCAGACTATTCAGACTTAATTCCAGAAAAATTATTAAAAGGTATTAGCTGCAGCTGTGAAAGTAGTTGTAATAAACAAAGATGTGGCTGCCGAAAACACGGCTTAAAATGTACCATTGTATGCAGTAATTGTCATGAAAAATGCTCAAATAGAGATACAAAAATATTTGAAGATTTAAGTGATTCGGAAGAGATTATCTATGAAGAGCCAGCAAAGAGTCTCGATATTGAAATTGAAGAGCTCAAAGATGTCGATAATCTCGAAGATCCTTCGGAATTTGAAAGTTTTATTGATGAAGAAGAATAACAACCATAATGCAAAAGATCTAAAATTGATTAGAATTTTACAATTTTTCATAATTTCATTCATTTCATAATAAAACAATATTTTTCTAAAGACGAAGCGAGTTAAAATTTGTAAAAAAATATCAATAAAATAACTGTTTTACTTAATAATTATTTATTCAAATTATTTTATTCAAATATACCTAAAACAGATTGCTCATCGTTGTACCATTTATTTAGTGAAAAAATAGTAAAATACACATTAATAAAAATGTGTACTGGGCCAATGAGTCTTAACTCTAGCTTACGACTCTCAGTACGTACGGTGCATTGCCATGCAAAACTTAAGTTTCAGTATGATTTACTCCACTTTATTCACTTAAATTCGTTCAACTTTAGCAACATTACATTGAAGTAAATTCTGTCATTGAAATTTAATGCATTATTTACATAAATAATTTAAAAAAATTGAAAATAACCAAAAATATTTAATGTATTACGAAAAATTAATAAATAACTTTATCGTTAAAAAATTATTAAAAATTTCAACGTTTATTAAATGTATTTAATTAATAATGATTTATTTAAAATTATTTATTTTCATAATACATTAAATACTCGAGTATCACGAGGAAAAATTTATTATTAAAATATGTGATCAAATTTTCAAATAATAATTAATTCTCTATGAAATTTTTTTTACAAAAAGATAAATGAATACCTGATGCATTTGATCCTCAATTCTCGGGGCGAGAGGTGGAGCAACTAATTTTCTTTGTTGACACAACATACTTCTTGGTATTTATATTTCCAGAATTTAATAATTCAAAAACAAAGGTCCATTCTAACAAACGTAGCAAGAGTATTTATGCTATAATTTCGTTAAAAAAAACTGAAATCGGCTCCCCCAGTAGGAATTAATTGAAAGATAACGGAAATTTGATGAAATAAAAATTCATTGCTGAAACGGCGCGTGTTAGTTGGATAGATTTACAATAATTTGAAATGAAAATCTTAACGTGAAAATTTATTTATTCCTAAATGGGTAAATTTGTGACAGGCCGATTTTTTAAAATGTATATATTGACTGTAGTAAAATGTATTTGTATTTTATCATGGACAGTATGCCTCCGCGAGTTGATTAGCTAGTGATTGTAACAATTCGAATCGTCTAACTTCGAAGCAATTGAGAATATGTTTTTCACATCACCACATCGTTGTTGATTCATTTTCTAATAAAGTAATTGATTTTAATCACTTCCTGATCTATTCGATGTCTCATTACCTCCGTGCGAAAATATACCGGTCGATAAAACTCGGGTGCGAAAAGCTATTATACAATCATTTTATTGTTTTAAGTAAAAGAATATTTCAACTTTGTAACGGAGGGTCGAGCGTAAATAGGTATACACCTATATTACAATTTCACACTGATACTAACACACCACTTATGAAAGATTATATACGCGAGACGGCTGATAAGTTTTTTAAATATAAAGTTCAGAATTCCACACTTACCGCCAATTTACCGAGTATGAGGAGCTTTAACGAAGTTCCTCATACGCACAAGCTCTTGCATGAGGGCCTTCCCCTCTATCATGAAAGATAGTATTAGAAAAGTACAGACAATTGGTTGAGTCCTGTAATGGGGGTATAACCATGTTAAGAGATTTTATTTTTTATTATTATTATACATAATAAGCATTACATTTATTTTTCAGTTTTATAGTCATTTTTATTTTTTACCTCAATTTAATTTTAGAATCATATTTATTTTTACTTTATTGACAGAATCGGTGCATTTTTATTTATGTACATATTCATTTTCGGAAGCAGGTTTTGTTGAGTTTCCTGCACGTAAAATTATAATTTTGTAAATAGTATTTATTTTTAGAGTCATTCCTTTTTATTTCATTAACCTTTTGGATAAATCTAAGATTAATTTGTCAAAACTGCTTAGGATGACAATTGTACCTGAGAAATACTAAATTTTTGTATCAGTCTCATATGGCATTAGATCCGCCGCCTGGCACGATTCGTTTTTGTTGAAAATTTGTATCGAGTCGGGTTTCAAGAATATGAAAACTTTGTAAAATGAGATATTGAAATAAATAAAATACAAAAATGACATGTTAAACCACAGTTAAATAAAATAAAAACTTTTTAATGGTTAATGGTGCGCCATTACGATATACATATGCGATATAAAGCAACATCAGATGCGGTTAGTACTTGGATGGGTGACCGTTTCAAAGGAGACAGTGCCCTGTTATAGTACCTATCACTCATCACAGACAGATAACAAATTAAAAAGGCTTAAAATTTTCAAAATAATTTATTCTTCATGATCACCCAATCAAACTGTTAAAAAAAATGCAAAAAAACACAATTTTAGTCAACAAAATCTGGAAAAAATCACATAACAACGATAATTCACGAATAGTCCAAATTCATCAACATCACTCAACCATTCATATTTACTATGTACCAAATTACCACTGAAAAATTACAAACTGGTGCCCTAAAAAGTACAGCCCCCTCACTAACTCGATTAAAATCGCCTTTATTTTCCACACCCACACTCACAATGTTATGGCTCACTTCTACGAACTTTTATAAATCATTTTTCTCCCAATTTCAACTCCCCATTCAAGTTTCAAATCATACAACAAAATACTCTTCAGTCACTTTCCCGATGTGCCAGCTGAGCATTCATCAAAACGAACAATATAAATAGTCGAACCTGGCGAGTTTTGGCTCAGTCAGTTTCCGGTGTACCTCAAAATTAGTTTCTGTGCTACGCTAAGTTAATTTTTCCCGAAAAAAATATATTAATCTACTATTTTTTGTCTGTTATTCGCGACCCTACTATTTTAGTTTTTAAGCCAGAATTTCTGCTGACGAAAAGTTACCTTTCATTACTTTTGTTAATTTTAACAATTTTATTAATACATACGCTTTACGTTATTTGTTCTTATATTTGAATAGATTACTTTCATTCGTTTTAAATCAAAGTGTTATTATTATATTCCAAGAAGAATACATATACAGGGTGTAGCCTTTGACCCTCTCCAAGATATTAAAATGCATTCAGTGCAAAAAGTAAATTCTTAAACTAAACAAGCAGTGTACAATATATTAAGAAAACCATATACAGGGTATAGCATTGATCCTGAGTAGCAGATTCGAAGCAACCCACCAAACTTCAAAAAATAAAGTGCACATACGGCCTCATGAGTCTCAAACTAAGCTGCCCAGCTCAAAACCTTATTATTTTTCAAACCAGAAAGGCCTGTAGGTGTTCAATCCTCGCCTTACATCATTCAGCGGCTTGTATATCAGAGTATGAGTGGAAACTATGCAATCTTCAACGAGGATTGTGCAGTGGATATACCCTGCTTCGGAGGGAAGTAAAACCGCCGGTTCTTTGTTTATTAAATCTTAGGCAAGTAAAAGATCCCTACTCTTCGAAAGTTCGGCAAAATTCCTTGTTAGGTTAGCTCGTCTACAGGCGTCGGTGTTAGACCTCGGTAGCGAAAATAGGTCAACGTTAAATGAATGTTAAAAAAGAAACTTTATAATATGTGAATTTCACTTTTAAGTAGCTACTTTCAAAATATTTGCTTAACTAATCTGCCACTGAAACAGTGAGAGGCAGTTTTTCTAAGATAACAAAATGATTTATAGGTTATTTTACGTCAATTTTCGTTACCCAGAAATGAGACACTAAATTATTTCCACGTCCAGTGGAAGTATAGTAACGCATTTTTTTTTTGTTCGAATAGGCTTAAAATGTCATGAAACGTCGAAATTTTAAATTCGAGCGAAAAAATTTCCTGTCTGTCTGTCGGTCTATATATCAATGAAGATATAAAATATTACATTACAATAAAGCAATGGAAACTTAGTGGTAATATAAGAAATAAATTCAGCAGCTCAATGCTCATGGGTTATGCTTGAAACCACGGTGTTCCGGGTTCGGATCTTGGCTAAGGTGTGGATGTTTAGTGGCGTTTTTAATGCGTTTGGTAGCAGGGGTCTTGATAGGATTGTGTGAGAGGCAACACGACTGGTTACTGTACCATTCCTAAGTTCGAGTCTCAGTTGAGGCAGATGTCAATGTCGTAGGACTCGTCGTTGTGTAATTGTCTGTGTGTATGTCTCGGGATTGAGTGAAGGAATCGCTACTGCTAAACTCCACCAGGACGGTAATCTAAATAAGACGATTAAAATTTGTAAAAAAATGACATGCCTCTTAAAATAAGAAATTGATAAATCTTCCGTGGAACACAAATAATTGCGTTCTTTTGCTACCTTTACGAAGTGCACAAATATTGTATAATCATACTCTCCACTGGTTTTTCTAAAATTCCGGAAAATCGAGAAAGTTTAGATATACATATGTCCGAGTATATACTATTTTTTAAAAATAATATTCGCGTATTAACTCGTTTGTATACTCTTTTTTTTTTTAGTGAAAAACAAAAAAGTCGTATTTTATTAAATTCTTTTTATTTTTGTTAACGCGACCGGTTTCGTGAACTAAAATTTCCTTCACATCATCTGGCCACAAAAATTTCAATAACATTTAAACAAAACATTGTAATTAGATACTGCTTTGTTTAACTTAACAAAATTATTTATATCTTGTCTTAACAGTAACAACCAACATAACTAAATATCTTTTATTCACTAACACTATTACTTCACTAACTAAATTTTACTCAATGGAAAATAAATAATAATTTCCGTTCCCATACGGCATAAACATTTTTGAATGAAGCGAACATGCTAGACAATAGATATACAATATAAAGATAGCGTAGCTAACACGCTTTTATTAGCAATTAAATATGACCGACGTTCATTATTGTAAAAACTGTGGGAAAATGCAGCTAACTGATAGTGTACTTGATGGTAAAAATTGCTACAAGGTCAATAAATATATTCAAACTAATCTGGGTAAATGACCGGAATAATTAAAAAAAAAAATTCAAATTACAACATGCGAATTCCTGTATATCTATAGAATAGAGCAAGTGGCTGCCGCAAAAATATTAATCGTCCAGATACCATGAGGAAAACAAAGCCTCATGCCAGCGTAAGGAAATCCTGGTATGTATCTGAAGTATGAATTACATCAATACTATTGATGAATATAGAATCTAGAAGTGTGAATGTTGTTTTAGTGGATTGCATTATAGCATAAAACTATGCTATAATATGAAAATATAGTTTGTGGAAGAAAGTTATTTAAACATTTTTTATTGTGGCAAACGATAAGTTACCCCAAGGGCCAGAGTGCTTTTACCAACATTTACTTTTAACCAAATATGTTTAAGATACTGTTACTGTATCAGCGTCTAAAAGTGACAGAATTTTCGATCAGCATCTAACGACTGCGTTTGACATACGTCTGACGATGAAGGGGTACCGTACAGTATTGTATTTGATTTCCTATAATTGCGCAAGCGTCCTCTAAACGTTCGCGTGTGTCCAAATCTATATTGGGACGCATCCGTCTGACACGCATGTCAAACGCCTCCGTCAGACGCTGATTGAAAGTTCCACTTTCATCTGTAACTTCACATAAATCACCGGGCAGAGATGGCATCTTCCCTGCCCTACTTCAACACGGAATTGAGGAGATTATCCCATGCCTGAGAAGTATATTTATAGCAAGCTATATACTTGGGTATATTTCCCAAGCTTGGAGGGAAGTTAAGATGGCGTTTATTCCGAAAATAGGCAGACGTCCACCAGACGAGCCCAAGTCGTATCGCCCGATTAGCTTAACCTCAATGGAGAAACTTTTAGATCAATATATTAGAAGCGAAATCCTTACAGGAACACCACTTCACGCTAAACAATTTGCCTATCAACCTGGCAAATCAACAATAAATGCTCTACATTGCCTGGTCCAAGGCATTGAAAAGACATTCACAGCTAAAGAAGTGGCTATGTGTGCTGTCATAGATATAGAGGGTGCTTTTGATAACACCTCCTATGAATCCATAAAAATAGCCGCGGAAAAAAGATAAATAGAGTCACCTACAATTAAATGGATACAATCCATGGTCAGAAGCAGAAGTGTAGGGGATGAGTCGGCTACGGTGACTGTAGTCAGAGGTTGTCCACAAGGTGGAGTCCTATCACCCTTGCTGTGGTCAATGGCGGTCGATGATCTCCTCCATAAAATGAGTAATTCAGGCCTCAACGTTCAGGGCTATGCAGAAGACCTGGTCGTCACTGTGAGAGGCAAGAATGAGGTCATAATCTCAAACCTCATGCAAATTGCCTTAAACATAATATCCAAATGGTGCTGGTCAGAGGGGCTCAATGTCAATCCGAGCAAAACAATTATTGTCCCGTTCACTAAAAGGAGAAAACTCAATCTTAGAACTCCTATACTGAATGGAGCGATACTAAACTTTTCCAATGAAGTCAGGTATCTAGGAGTAATCCTGGATCAAAAACTTACCTGAATCTCTCATCTGGAAAGGGCTCTCACTAAAGCGACAGCGACAATATGGACGCGCCGTAGGCTGTTTGGTAAGACTTGGGGTCTAAGACTGAAAATGACACATTGGTCTTATCTTTCGGTTGTTAGATCTATGATGACCTTCGCATCATGCGTATGGTGGCCAAAAACTGAAGAAAAAGTAGCACAGGGAAAGTTGCAGAAACTGCAACGCCATGCCTGTATAGGGACTGCAGGAGCAATGCACTCGTGTCCCACAGCAGCTATGGAGGCTGTGATTGACCTACTTCCCACTTTCCAGGCAGCACTCAGTGCCTTACGACTGCACCAGGCAGATACATTTAAACCAGGTGATCTGGTTGGTAATTTTTTCAGCCTAATTCTTTATCACAATTCTGTGAGTTCCAAGAATATATCGGATCGTTGTCCAATTGTATATTTCTTTAGCAGCACTTGTGCTAGATGTCGATAATCGTGTACTATATTTTATTTCAGAAAATGTCATAGAAGGCTAAAGAAAAATAGCTAACGTGGATACATAATTATTGATGTTTCCTATATCGAATCAGTAATACAGTTAGGTTCTTCGTTGTGCATAATTTTAATTATTCTTTTTAAAGTTAGTTCTAACTTGTTTATATATGCATTCATTACACCCCCACGCCCTATATACCATACCTGATATATGGTTCTATAAGAATAATATATATTATTCGTAAATATTTAATATCCAATACCTACTTTAAACATTTGAAAAGATGAATATGTATTCTTAACTAGCTATTTAATAATATTTATATAATGTAATTGAAATGACATTAAAGACATATTTTCCTGATCATTTATTATTTCTGAAGATTGGTAAAGTGGTAGAGAGGAACTATATGAAGTTTATTATCAAACCATTGTCTTATACATATGAAGTCGTTTTGTACTTTTTCTTTTAAGTTGTAGCTTATGTTACTTTCATAGAAAATGGCGGCGCCGTCAGCAAAAATGATGATGGTATATTCTATGCTAATTTCGAACAAATTGTTTAGGTAGATGATAAATAGACTTGGATCTAGTATGTTTCCTTGCGGTACACCACATTCAATTGTTACGAAACTATTCCTACGGTCACTTACTTGAATACTTTGTTTTGTATTTGTTACGTATGGATTAGTTTAAGTATTGTCTCTTTAATCCCCACATAACCTAAGTTTTATAGCAATAACGTGTGGCTTATTATATCGAAAGCCTCCACTAAGTCTAAGAATAAGCAAAGCGAAGGTTTCGAATTATCAGCTTCTTAAATATTTTTAATAAGTAAAGTAATTGTGTTCTGCCGACTTACCCTTCATAAACCAAAATTGTTGTGGTGACGTGTTTACTTAGAAATTTTAGGTGTCTGGTTTTTAATATCATTTTGAAAATTTTCGCTATAGTTTTTGTCAGCGATATATCCGCTATAATTTAACGCATTAAATTTATTTCCCGATTTATAAATACTTTGATTTTAAAAAAGAAACTTTAAAAATTCCTATTAAAACACTCGGAATTAAGAAATCTGTTTATGTAAAGGGTCAATAGATAAATGCTCATGGGTATGAATGATCAGTCGTATTGTTAAAGAACGCTATAACCCCGATATACTTTTCGACGTTGTAACGAAATCCGACTTAGGAAATATTTCGTAAGAAAAGCGTGCTTCACGTAAAAACGCCGTGGAGGAGGTTTTTAATTCTTGGAAATATATTTTTGCTCTTCGGAGCGTTTTTTATGCCAAATTTTCGCTAACTCTTCGAGGAGCGTTAATTTGGTAAGTGTAGTAAATGTCGCTGCACAGGGACGTAATGTCGCCCCGACCACCCAATTTTGGAAAGTATTCTAAAATTGGACTTGAACTTCCAAATTTCCAAGATTAAAAACCCTTTTACGAATCCACGTTGTCAAGCACTGCAACTCTTACGAGGTATTGAATATGAGGACAAGTTAATCCAACGACTATTCAAAGTATATCGGAAGTTATAGCGAAAATAGCCCTTAGCGACATGGGACCCCCATCATTTCCTAGCAGTCGGATTTGACGGGGAAATGATGCGTTTTGACGGGGTTTGCCCTAAACCGGTTCCTCAGTGATTCGGAGTCAAAAAAGTATCTATACCATGTACTCACACGTGCATGGGATCTGCCTTGCCTGAACGTAAAATTTGTTATTGCATAATACAAACGAAGTAGATACGCTTCAAGCAATTTTAAGCTCCGAGGAGCGACCAAAATTTATGTGAATTAATAAATACGTTTATAAAGACAGGCAAGCATAAGCCCACCAAAATTTCAGTTACATGAACTGTTCCTTGAATCTTTTTGTGCATCGTTAGCTTTTCAAACTGCATATTGGATGGTAGTTGGTACCGTATGAATCGTCCCGTTCCTCACCATGTGTTGTACACGGGTCAGACCATTGTTTGTTAACATTTTCTCTGAAGAAGTTGTTGTAAAAACATAAATTTTTTTTAAAGATTTAATATACATTTTTTGAACTTTATATTGTCTTTTACTTGTGTTTTCTAACAAAATTTCCCTTTCAGATTTAATTTTAAGAGAGTGTTAAACAGACAGTGTTAGATTTATAGTGTTACGACGTCTTCCAATTGATACCATCAGAGACGCAGTTAAGCATAAACGACAGTAAGTATGATTTATCCATTAATCTCCGTCTGAAACAGTCACTTGAACCCTAAAAATTTTGTGAACGTAATATTTTATTTAGTATTTAGAAAAGGTTGAGGAAAAAGAAAATTAATTTTTTCTTTTTCCTATTTTTTTCAATTTTTCTAAGATTTTCGAACAAAAAATACGTCCTTCAGACTTCCATCAAAAGCATGGATCGTTCACATGGCGCCCGAACAGGGACCATGCCGTCCCCAAACCCAACAAATCCTTTCTCATTCATGGCGGAAGACTCCGAGGGGTCGACCCCAAGAGAATTTTATGAGCGAGTCACCGCACCGCTCGTCGACGACGGTTCTAGAGGGATAGAACCACAGCGACTGTTTCCGGAGGGAGATAATGTTAATTTATCAGCTTCACAGCCACAAACTGCTTCGATGGAGAGTATGTTTCTGAAAATGGCAGAGGGCTTCGTGCAGGCGATACAGAACGTGTCGACCTGTACGCCCCATGAGAGACAAAGATGTCCGAACGTGACGTTCCATGGGCTTGATCATGAAGATCCAGAAGCATTTCTGAAAATTATGGAGGAATATTTCGACAGAGCTCGCATAAGCCACGACTATGATCGCCTCCATAACGTAACCGGCCAACTCAAGGGCGAAGCTCAACGATGGTCCGAACAATTTAGGACGTTGACTACTTCGTATGCCTTATTCAAGGAAAGATTCCTTACGAGATTTAATTCTCCCGACATACAGTCACGAGCTATTGCTCAACTGTATGCCGTCAAGCAAACGTCTTTAGACGACACGGCAGTGTTTATCACAAGGAAAACCTGTCTTTTCGATCGTATTGATCCCTTTAAATCCGAAGCCATCAGAGCTCGGGTCATCATGGACCAACTGCGTCCAGAAATTAGGTCACGCTTGAGAAGCAACCTAATTTCAAACACCGAAATGTTAATAGCAGCGGCTACTAACGTCGAGCGGGATTCAGCTGACGAACAGACGTCGCTAATCCAGCTTATTGATCAACGTCTGTCCCGCGCGTCTTACTATCGAGAGCCGGGACACATCAGTCCACAAAATTCAAGTATAAGGAGCAATGGAAGCCCAACTCCGACAGCACCGAGGGTGCATTTCCGAGAGGACGTATCTCGACAGGACGGTCCAGGCAGAGCGCCTGGTCGTCCTTTTTTTATGCCTAATTTATCAAGCGGATCAGTGAATCCTGACCGCAGGCAAACCAATTTTAATGGCGGATCGGGGAAATTCCGAGTACCCGACCGACCGGCAACCCCGTGCCGATACTGTACAGACACAGTGCAGTGGCACTTCCATAGCCAATGCCCGAATAACCCGCATCTCAGCAGGAGACCGGGAAACTTTCGAGGGGCCAGAGACCCAGGCCAGGGTCCATCTGCAAGATCCCCGGCACAACGGCCGAACCAAGGCGGCAGCGATGTCCAGTAATTTTTTCCGATACTCATGACCACTACGACGCTCCTCTGCACAAGACAAGAGAGTCAATAAATTATATGAGCGAAGCGTTCCCTTTGCCTCGTATAAAAGTTCAAATTAATGAACATGCGGTCGACGCACTGATCGATTCAGGCTCGACGCGAAACGTTATCCATCCGAGGTTGTTGGATAATTTTAAAAATCTCACGACACGTCGATCATTTGCTATGGCGTGCGGAGATCGAATGGTGGACTCTCTTGGCACGACAAAATTACAAGTAATAATTTCAGGCACCTCTTTTGAAATTGATTTTCAAGTAATCGAAAATTTGAACGAAACGATAATATTAGGATCACCATTCTTATATATGAACAATGTCGCATATGATTATGGCAGAAAATGCCTATATGCCGGCACAGAAGAGCGTATTACCGTCTTCTGGAATCAAGCTTCTCAGAGGGAGAGACAGCAGGCAAAGCTTCCTGAAGAGCTTGTTATTAATGACAAATTTCTACGGCCGCTGTTCGAAGAATTTGTCGATCTGTTCACTGCGGAACCGACTCAAGCAACCACAGTGACTGTGAAACACAAAATTACAGTAAAAGACACAAAACCATTTAATATCAGACCATATCCGATGTCTCCGAGTACTAAGAAAATTATGTACGACCAAATCGAAGAGATGTTAAAAGCTGGCGTCATCGAACCTAGCACTGCCCAATATAGTTCACCACCAGTGATAATAAAACGCTCCGACAAAAAACCACGATTTTGCATCGACTATCGCCATTTGAATGAAATGACTGAAGACGAGGCTTCCGTCTTACCAAAAATACACGAGAGTATTAAAGATTTAGGCAATTCGAAGATTTTTTCTGTGTTGGATTTAAAAAGTGGATATTGGCAAATACCACTAGATGAAGCATCAAAAGATTTTTCGACTTTTACCACTCCTGATGGGGCAGCTTACAGATTCAATGTCATGCCTTTCGGACTCAAGACAGCTCCCTGTACCTTTCAGAAATTCATGGCAAAGGACGTTTTAACGGGTTACCTGCACCATTTCTGTAAAGTGTATTTAGATGATATAATCGTTTACAGCGTAAACGTGAAGGAGCATATGTCCCACTTGAGATTAGTCTTTGAAAGACTACGTCTACACAATCTGAAAGTGTCACCGGAAAAGTGTGTAATAGCGACGAATGAAATTCAATATTTAGGCCATACAATTAGAACCGATACTTCCCAACCATTAGAAAAACATGTCTTACAAATTCAAAATTATCCCGTTCCAGCTACGAAAAAGCAGCTACAAAGTTTCCTAGGGCTTTGCAACTGGGTACGAGAATATCTACCAAATGTGGCGATGATCACGAAGCCACTAACGAAACTTCTTTCGAAGGAAAATCGTTTTCACTGGAACCATACATGCGATGAAGCGTTTAGAAAATTAAAAGAATTATTATCCGGACCGCTGGAACTCCATCGGCCGGATTTTTCACGTCAATTCATTTTGCAAACAGATGCATCACTACAAGGCCTTTCGGCCGTATTATATCAATTGGGCGACAACGGCGAAAAATATATAATTTCGTATGCAAGCAACACGTTATCTCCAGCGGAGAGACGTTACCACATAAACGAGCTAGAATGCTTGGCGGTGGTGAACTATATTAAAAAGTACAAGATGTACTTAGCAGACAAACCGTTCTTGGTGAAGACGGACAACAGGGCGTTACTTTGGTTAAACAAACATAAGGACGACAAAACAAAATTTACTCGATGGTCATTACTATTGCAAGAATATGCATTCAAAATTGAACACTGTCCAGGAAAGGAAAATTTATTAGCAGATTTTCTAAGTCGTAACCCACAAAATCAGTATGTCGAGACAGACGAGGAAGAGGAAAGAATGTTCCTACCAAATTATAAGTGTCCAGAACGTATTTCTGTTTTAACGCACTCAGAAATATACGAAGATATCGTACAGGCTCAATTGAGTTCGAGAGATATTCAAGACAAGATCCGCCGTTGGAATGATCTATTTCAACAGGAACAACGTTCCGATGCGGATCTTATTTTTATGCAAAATTTTCACGTCCAAGACGATGTACTTTTTAAAGATTGCGATAGAAATTTTAAATTAATAGTTCCAAAGAGGAAAATAAAGGAATTGATTTACCATTATCATGACCGAGATGAAGCATGTCATCCAGGAAGAGACGAGACTCTCAGGAAAATAGCGAAACGCTACTATTTCAATAATATGGCCAGGATCGTAGGCAAATACATAAACGACTGTCTGATATGCCAGTCTGTAAAGACAAGACAAGCCCAACCCAATGCTCCACTTAGAAGTCATGCACCACAAAATGCATTTGAAACCTTGAGCGTCGACGTAATTGGCCCGCTGCAGAGGACTAAAGACGCCGAAAACAGATACATGATTATCGTCGAAGACGTTTTCAGTAAATGGATAGAGGCAAAGGCATACATTCAGGTCGACGGCAGAACGATAGCCAAATATATCGACGAAGAAATAGTAGCAAGATTCGGAGTCCCTCGAGTCATAATATCAGACAACGGTGGTCATTTCAATTCCGAATGGTACATCACATTTTGCGAAAGGAATGGTATCGAACGATACTTAATTCCAGCATATCACCAACAGTCCAACCCCGTGGAACGACGGGTTCAGGAATGCAAGAAAATTTTAAAGACTCTTTTATTCAAAAAGCCAAACGACACTTGGGATCGCTACGTGCATCAAATGACATACATATTAAGAAATCGTAGGAACGCCGCAACAAATCAAACACCCAGCATGATCGTGTTAGGATATGATCCAGCCGAAAGAGGCGAATGGGATTTGTATGCCTGGAGGCAAGAAAGAGCCAAGCAACAAACGCTTCCACGATACGAGCGAATCAAAGAAGCCCGTCAGGCCCAACAAAATTACAAACAGAAATATGCGCCAAAAGAGGCCGTCACCCCGATCGTTTACAAAGTAGGAGACAGAGTCATGAGTAAGAGAAAAAAGAAGGTACATACCTTCACGCCGTCGTGGTCAGGCCCAACCAGAATTCTGAAGAAGTTTTCAGACGAGGTGTATCTCGTGCAAAAGGGAAATGTAACGACAAGAGTACATGTCGATGATTTGAGACCAGCCCCGCCAGAGGAGCACAACTTGGAAATCGAATCTTCCGATGAAGAAAATGCTAGTCCAGGCGGAACATCACTCGATGGAAATGATTCCCCGTTCTCAGACGATTCCACAGAACCTCCAACGCCGGAGCAAACGGTTGTACAAATCCATGCACCGCCACGAGATGCTTCCACTTCTGATTCAGAATCAAGTTCTGGAGATTCAATCATATTTTTATAACATTTTTCAACCTAGGCTAAGTTTTAACTTAGTGCTAAGTTTATTTTATATCAAAATTTCCATACCAACTTCTTGTCGTGTCAGGCAAAAGTTGGTATTTTTTATGCATTTTTTTACAAGTTATTTTCATTGGGGATATTGTATCGTTCATACAAATCTTCCAAATTCACTGCAGCAACTCTGACCGTGTCCGGCAGAGTTGGTATTTTTTATAATTTTTCTAAGTCCACATATGTTTAAAACATATACATCTGTAAGCAGAGTCCGACCCAAAGGGTCCAAACAAATGTTCCATTGGCACGGCATGGAAAGACGACAACTCTGACGCAGAGCGCGATTCAGACGAGTCTAGCAACTCAAGGGCGAGATGCCGCCACGTCTGCTGGAGGGGCAGATGCAACGATCCGACGGATGCAGATTCTGTCGCAGATTTCTCCCAAGAAGAGATTTTTTAACTACACGGAAACCATTTCAATCAATATAAGTCAACAAAATTCAGTGTTCCTATTCTCAAAGACGACGATGTGATATCGGTCGCAGATCCCCAGACGGGATATGAACAATACATTTTACTAAAACTTTGTTTTATATTGTTTCATATAACTGAGCAGAGCCAATGTATAGCTGGAGCCAAGCAGTCCGAGGACCACCTAAGCTGTTCCAGAAGGCAGTTCGACACCGAAGGTGATCGACGAGGCATAGACACGAGGAGGAGCAGACGCAAGCCCGCATTAGTGGAAGAACACTAAGAAAGATAAGTGCGTCGAAAGTGTTTGTGTTGTGTCATCGAGAATCCGAGGATTCTCGATTTTTTCCTTTTTTTTTTTTTTTTGCCTTTTTCATATACAATGTTCAATAATTCAATCGAATGCTATGCATCGATATATGTTCAAGTTTATCACCATTTTTTAGATTTGCATCTATGTTTTGTTCAGATAGGCCGGTCTGAACGATAACCGAATACAACACATGGGAGACTACATCCAATGATCCATTTTATTTTCAAACAAACAATTTACCAAACGTTACACAAAAAGATTCACGGAAAGGAGGGGAGTGTTAAAGAACGCTATAACCCCGATATACTTTTCGACGTTGTAACGAAATCCGAGTTAGGAAATATTTCGTAAGAAAAGCGTGCTTCACGTAAAAACGCCGTGGAGGAGGTTTTTAATTCTTGGAAATATATTTTTGCTCTTCGGAGCGTTTTTTATGCCAAATTTTCGCTAACTCTTCGAGGAGCGTTAATTTGGTAAGTGTAGTAAATGTCGCTGCACAGGGACGTAATGTCGCCCCGACCACCCAATTTTGGAAAGTATTCTAAAATTGGACTTGAACTTCCAAATTTCCAAGATTAAAAACCCTTTTACGAATCCACGTTGTCAAGCACTGCAACTCTTACGAGGTATTGAATATGAGGACAAGTTAATCCAACGACTATTCAAAGTATATCGGAAGTTATAGCGAAAATAGCCCTTAGCGACATGGGACCCCCATCATTTCCTAGCAGTCGGATTTGACGGGGAAATGATGCGTTTTGACGGGGTTTGCCCTAAACCGGTTCCTCAGTGATTCGGAGTCAAAAAAGTATCTATACCATGTACTCACACGTGCATGGGATCTGCCTTGCCTGAACGTAAAATTTGTTATTGCATAATACAAACGAAGTAGATACGCTTCAAGCAATTTTAAGCTCCGAGGAGCGACCAAAATTTATGTGAATTAATAAATACGTTTATAAAGACAGGCAAGCATAAGCCCACCAAAATTTCAGTTACATGAACTGTTCCTTGAATCTTTTTGTGCATCGTTAGCTTTTCAAACTGCATATTGGATGGTAGTTGGTACCGTATGAATCGTCCCGTTCCTCACCATGTGTTGTACACGGGTCAGACCATTGTTTGTTAACATTTTCTCTGAAGAAGTTGTTGTAAAAACATAAATTTTTTTTAAAGATTTAATATACATTTTTTGAACTTTATATTGTCTTTTACTTGTGTTTTCTAACAAAATTTCCCTTTCAGATTTAATTTTAAGAGAGTGTTAAACAGACAGTGTTAGATTTATAGTGTTACGACGTCTTCCAATTGATACCATCAGAGACGCAGTTAAGCATAAACGACAGTAAGTATGATTTATCCATTAATCTCCGTCTGAAACAGTCACTTGAACCCTAAAAATTTTGTGAACGTAATATTTTATTTAGTATTTAGAAAAGGTTGAGGAAAAAGAAAATTAATTTTTTCTTTTTCCTATTTTTTTCAATTTTTCTAAGTTTTTCGAACAAAAAATACGTCCTTCAGACTTCCATCAAAAGCATGGATCGTTCACAGTATCTATAGTGTGTTACCGAGTCATTAGTAGTGGACTACACGATGTTGTGTGAGAGGCAACACGTCTAGTCGCTGTATCACTGCTGAGTTCGAGTCTTCACTGCGGCCAATAGCTATGTTGATGGGAATGGTCGTTGTGTAATTGTCTATCTATATGTGTCGTGGTTGAGTGGTGAAATAGCTAAGATTCAGACAAATAAACCATATAATTATAATGAAGTAGTCAACTTCCTTTGTATTCTAAACTCAGAAGTCAGATTGAAAGTGATCTTATCTTCAAATTATATATATTATGTTGCAACCATATGTATATGACAATAGCCTTTTAAAAGAAAATCTCAAGAAATATTTTACAATTTACACATAATTTGTAACAGAAAATGTTCCTGACACATTAAAAAGAGCGTGTACACGAAGGCCCGATGAAGGCGAACGTTAACATTTCAATTCGATAACTCTACTGAGCTATTAAACAATAATCGTCGATTTATTGCCTTACTGCCGGCCGGTATGAAACTCTTAAAATAATTGCGGATTTTATTATACGGGTAATGATTTTTGTGACATAATTCTCCTTGAGTTGCCTTTAACGCTTTATTGTTCTCGGATAGGCTCTTTCCGCTTATTTTAAGGAAAGCGTATTGCCATTATTGTTTAGAAAAGGTAGAACCGTATTAGGTATATAACGGAAAGAATTAAATAAATAGTATTTTTAATCTACCATTAGTTGCCGATCCAGAGGCTGTTTTCTTTCAGTTCAATATAACTTTTATTCGTAGATATCATTAGAATTAGGTATATGTTAAGATATTCAGCTGAATCTATTTCTGGATAGGGGGCGCAAAGTGATTCGAGGTTGCGTTCATACCATATATTAATTTTTCACTCCTTTATACTTCTTGAAATATATCTCGTGATATCTCAAACAGTATAAATGCTACAAGGAGTAATTATTAGACAGAAATTAGATAATATATGGTGATTATTATGGTAACGTTAAGAAAGTGTTATAATTAATTATTTTTCCAGAAAAAATCGCTAAAGTAATGAAAACTGATTAGTTTCAACTGTTACGATTACATTGAAGGTAAAACTGATAGTATGTGGGGTAGTTATTAATCTTGTTCCTCTTCAAATTAATACAATCACTGGTTGGAATCGCGGTATCTACAGTAACGCCACTTCGTGCTATTCAGATACATTGGTGAATTCAATTTGCACTGCGAGATTAACGTAAGAAATTCCATTGCACAGCTTTGGGAGGTGCAATACCCACATTAGACACTTAAAACACCAACAAGAACGTAGACGTAAACGTATAAAATGACAGGTACGCACGCGCAATAGCAAATTGTTGTACATTTGTACTTACGCCTGACGTAAATTTTTCGTATACCTAAAATGAACCATATCGAGCCGAGTTATGTCGATGGATCCACCGACTGCACCCGATTGTATCATTATAACTGCCAAAGACGCCACATTCGCGTAACCACCATCGATTCTTATTTTTGGCCTATTTACAAAATTATGCAGCATAAATCAATCAAACAAATCACCAATGAAAAGTGTTGGGTTAAGCGGTTATGAAATTTAATATAGTAGATACGTTACGTTTCAAACAATGCTTTATCTCAATTTAACTCCATATAGCGTAACATGGATTAAGTGTATTTTTGCACTTACTCTAAAGAGTTTACGTATACAGTGCGGGTGTTGCTTTAAGTATCTAATATTATGCCTATAAACGACCTAACACAATGTTTAAAAAAATTTTCGTTACGCCAATTCGTAATGATATGGAGGCACATTTATCTTTAAAATTTAATCGTCTTTTAGATACAGCTTAGATAGTAAAACCAGAATCGTTAAAAAGCCTTGTATTAAAATCATTTCAATAAGGCAGACATCCTTATGGCTCTCTTAATGATACAAGCGGATTTCGACTACAAATATTATATTAGATTTAATACTCATGTTCCATCAAAGAGTCATATAATGCATATAAACGACTACTGGATGAAGATATTTGTTTTATCTTAAACATTTCGCACAATAAAAATCCGCAGTATTTGCTTTAGAAAATCGAATGGTATAATAATGTTTACCAGAGAGCCCGGATGCGCATTGAGTACTTCGTATCAATTCTAAGGCATCGCACTTAAATCAGGTTTTTCGTATCTAGTTCCTTCCGTGATTAAAAACGTTTCTCCAGATATAAAAATATGATAAGGATACTGCCGAATAATGTTTAAAGATACACATTTTACATAGCAACTAGTAACTCATTCGATTTGTAACTATTTTCATTAGATCTTTAGACTCTTTACGTCTCACCTGTACTTATCTACATACATAAATATATTTATTCTCTTTGACTGTGCCGTAGGGTGGCCTATAATTTATACCAAATTATTTTAGTTCTTCATCCATTTGTATAAAATTTCATTTTTCCTACACATTATGTATCCTTGAACAAAAAGTCTAAAATATAACAGCATAATCAGCATCATTTGTTCAGTATTTTCGGTATTAGCACATATCGTGAAACATGCAAAGAAAAGGAGGAGCACCGAAGGCACCTGCCCTCCTGAATACAATATAAGTTTCGCATCAGAAGTGAAATGCCTTGGGGTAACCTTCGAAGCCAAACTAAAATAGAATTTTCACTTGGATAGAAAACTAAAGAAGGCTTACATTTCTTATGAGCAGCATCATTCGACCGTGGGGAAAACCTGGTGAATGAAGTCAAATGTGGTTAGATCTGCCGCCATAAGACTAATGATACCTAAAGAGGTATCTGGTGGTCTAAGAGCAAACAGACTATAGCTAAAATCAAGCTCAACAAAGTACAGAGAGTTACCTGCTTAAGCATAACCGGAGCTCTGCGAACAACGCCAACGAGAGCTATGGAGGCAATGCTGTATCTGCCACCACTAGATATATATCTAGGAGAAGTGGCTCTGGCAACAATGGTACGCCTCAAATCCGTTGGCATACAACTGAATGTAGGCAGTGGAAGGTCAGAAGTCGCCTGCGGAATGAGGCTGTCAGGAAGACGCCTCTTCTACATGCATGCACATATGGTATATCTCCCCGGTTCGTCTTCAATAGACCCTACATAATACAGACGAATAATGAAATCGAATCTATTGGTGAAGGATGTAGGATATATTCCAGAAGCCTACAAATACAATATAAATGGGCTATGGACGGCAAACCAGCATAATACAGATGGAACGGCATAACATAGCCGCAAAAGAGATTGTTCGTGGACAAACTACGGTCAAAACACAAGGATCACAGCAAACATCAGGATCTACAAAGATTGTAAAGAATCACTATTAACCCTGAGACGTTACAAAATTACCTCAGGAGCAGTATGGAAATGACATGAAACACTTGCGGATGTCTCTAACAGAACACTTACAATGAATTTATGAAGCTGCGTGATGAAACAACTAGTCATCTGTTTTCTAGGGAACTACTAAAACAAGAGCAAAGCAATGGACTACCTGGAAATGTCCAGAAGGAACCCACGTTTTATAACGGGAAACCAGACGGGACACTGTCCGTTAAGGCAACATCTACATAATGTGAGATTAAGCGAAACACCTCTCTGCAGAGGTTGTGAACAAGAAGATGAGAGGGTCCAAAATGTACTTTGTGACTGTTCTGCCGTTCACCAATCAAAGGATCCATTTTTAGAGAACTTTGACCTATTCTGGCCCATCTAAGAGAGATGCCCCTAGGCAGCGTAACCACCAACTTCGCAAGACTAGGTTGGTTGAAGGTCTAGGTGAGGGTCTACCAACAGAGAGGAAGTGCAAAGGGCCCAGTGAGGTCTAAGTGCTGTGGTTCAATATTTTTCTTTGACCACCCTCCCATTTCCAATTCCAAAATTCCATACAAACAGACAGACAAACATGCCGTTCTTGTTTTGGAACTATTCTTTATTTTCAGTGAAGAACCAATATAAAATTGACTAAAGTAATTGTCAATTGGCCTCACACATCTTCCAGCGACTTGTATATCAGTGTATGCGCGGAAGCTATACAACCTTAGGCGAGGGTTGCATAGGAGATATACCATCCTTCGGAGGGGATGTAAAGCCGTCGGTCCCTTGTCTATTAAATGTTAGGCAAGTAAAAGATCCCTACTCTTCTTAAGGGAAGAGGTTCGGCAAAATTCCTGGTTGGGGGTAGCTCATCTACAGGCGTCGGTGTTAGGCCTCAGTAGCGGAAATAGGCCGACGTTAAATAAATGTATAAAAAAAAAGTCAATTGCATTAATAATATCATAATAACTATTTAATGGAACTGAATCGATTACATTTGTAGCTATTCAGAGTTACATATTATTCTAACTCCTAATTTCTAATGTGGCAGATTAGTTTACTGGATTTAAACCCATTTATAAGGTTAACTTTTTTTAGAAATCATAATCTGAAAAACTCTTATAATCGAAGACATAGCATCCCCATTAATCGAACAACTTAGTTCCTTTCAAGACACCTTAAGGGATAAAGAATTATCACTAGATAATTTTAGTTTGACAAACTAATGGTATAAATTTAACCAAGTGTTTAATTATAAACAAGTGTTATATTATTATAAAATAGTTTAAAGTTCCATTACTTTCAGTTCAGCTGAGATTCTTTCAATAATGATAATTGGTACATATGATTTGCTACACAAATTTCTGAACATGATTCGGTATCAGGCGCAATAATTTATGTTGTAAAATTTTCAGTTCCTTCATTGTGGTGACCGACGTGCTACATTACGTCTTCTACTTCTGGCTAAGAGCGGGTACAGACTCTTGGTCAGAGAGTAGACCAACCGTACGGTCGCACTAATGTGGGCGTAAACATCAGTGTTTGGTTCAGTCAACCCCCAAGTACTTCACCCAACTTTTGATTGGAATTTGGTTGAAATTTTTATGAATTGACGAGAATTTACCGGAATCTCCCACCGGTCGTAATAAGCCATGGAACGGGCCATATACGATTTTAGAAGCATGTTTCCTGCCTGTGCATTATGGAAATGCGCATGCATGGCCGTGTCGACTGTGTACTTGGCCAGCTTAGTATTTGCGAACTGTGGGAAATTGGAGACGTACAACTCATGCGGTGATAGACGTGATCCTTGTGGGACTTCCGCGTGAATATTTCGTTGTGTTGACAGTTTATTGTCCATCCGGACCTACATGGATCTGCCTGACGGGAAAGAGAAAGATAAATTTGATACTGTAGATCGGGAAGTAGTCGTGTATTTTGAAGAGTAACCCAGGGGCCCAAACGGTGCCAAAGGTTTTCTCAACATTGTGGAGGGCCATTTCGGTGTTCTTCCAGAGGTTATATTGTACATAGACGTCGTTAACTATCCTAATGATTTGCTGCACTGTGCTTCTACCCTTCCTGAACTCACATTGGCACTTTTCGTTGATGTGGAACTTCTCCTGAGCATTATCAAATATGGTCAGGATGAGCTTTTCTCAAAATATATATGTACTAAAGACACATCCACGCTCTCCTCATCTGATCAATTGATTTGTAGAATTTCAGCCAATACAAAGCTTTTTCAGCTTATTATAATTCCGTCGTCAGAAAAAAAAGCTATTATAATTAAATTTAATGGGCATTGAATTTATATTTTTTTGTCCTTTTATGTTGAGTGATACTCACTCGGGTCAGTAATTTTAGTTAGTGTAATTATGTAACAGGCGCACTTCAATTATACCTAGCGTTTACATAACTGTTATGTAAATAATTTATACCATTTCATGTAAAGTGTTATGTAAAAATGTTATTTTATCGTGAAGTGTTTTGTTTTATATATTCCCGTAACTACTTTATATTAATATGTTCTCCCTATTGTATAACTGAGATGTTAATATGCGTGCATCACAAAAAAGTTATCTAGTTTACAGCAGTATTACGTAAAAATAATACTTTTACATAATGTCTTTTTGTAAATATTTTTAATCGCCTTCCGGATCTAGGAGATCTAGATTTGTCTAGGTACTAGAGACGAGGCCCTACTGTTTATATTGGTAATTGATAAATATAAAACACACATATTCTACTGTATATGAAGTCAATCATGATATCTCATGGTCATTTGTTACCAGCATGAATGTATACAAATTACGCTTCTATATACCTTCCCCGTTCGAGGGAATAACAACTAATTAAATAATATTTCTCACTAGTACATAAACTTCATTTTCTAACTTAGACTAATGACAAATCATGTTTTTTATCACACAAATAAACAGAACAATTTTTATCGTGAATCATGACACTGAATGAACAAAAAACGTCGTACACAGGTCTGAAAAACCTTCCCATGAAATATATATTATTGCGATATTTTACTTTACAAAATTGGTGAAATTTTTTTCTCACTATTTTTGCGCTTATTATAAGGCACCATTAAAGAATTCACGAAATAAATTATCAATAAATAAGACAATACAAGACGGATATAAATCTCAAATAGTTTATTCAACTTTAAGAACACCTTCCGTTAAATATTCCGTTACATCTTAAAACATGAGATTTCACTTTTTATTAGTGAAAAATTTAATGATGCGGTAAAACAATATTTATATCCACGGGCATAAAGTTTAAATTTAATAAAGTTAGGATTAAATAAGAACGATGCATTTACCGGCAAGGCCAGTATATTTTATGCAGGTATATAAAAATTATTATGACATAGAGAAACATTGTTAGAAGCAACATGACTAATACTACAAATACCTATACGATACTTTGAACAATTAGATTTAACCTAAATATTCATTGCAATTAAAACTAATTTGACCTTAAGGTTCAGCTAAAGTAGGTTAACTAAGTTAAACATATAATATTGCTTACTGTTATTACACGTAGCTTCCTCCTACGTATTTATACGGGGTATAGTTTGTGTCATGTGTAACTCAGTGATATAAGAAAGCTCGCAAGAAAGTATAAAGGGAGCCCATCGTGTGATTATTATACCGCTGCTGCGCTCAAGGTTTGTAAAGTAAGATAGGTAGCATGGTAACTTTCGACAAATCAGAGATCACTATTTAAAATGCGGGAACGCGTCACTCTGCCTGCTCATTCGAATTTCTGGCATTCAAACCATTAGTATAGAAGTATAATTAGTTATGAATTTGAATTCCGTATTTTGTATTTTTTAATGTACAAGCACAAAATCACTCATTGGTTTTTTCTAATATTTCTTTGTATCATAAGTAGAGGAAGTTAGCCGTAGGTCGGTCTCCCCCCACCACTGACCTTGACCTTGACCGTGCACCTGCGGTCCGTTCCTTCAAGGCCACGGTGGCATCGTAGGTTCGCATAGCATATACCGTGACCTTGACCTTGGACGGCCGCAGTGCGTTTCGACTTCAAGGGCGCAGTGTTGCTGTTACCCAGAACGATCACTTGCGGTGACCTTGGCCTTGGCTAACACTATTAGAGAATGCAAGGACGGAGCTTCCTCCTTGCCACGCAACTTGACCTCTAAAATCACATTAGTTCAATACGTACACAGTAAAATGTGGTGGGGTTCTATATTTTGTGACGTAGTATACTTTTTCTATAAAAAAAGCACGGACTATTAGAACAAAATCATATTTAGTCTGGTTCACCTACAGTTAATAAGTGAGCATAGTGTTGTGATCTGAAATATTTTAAGTAAGCAAAGTTCTGTAATATTTCTTGGTTAGTAATTCTTTCACTGTACTCAACTACTTAAATATGACTACCAATATCGATTTATTAGCCCTTAATGAACTTATTATTAAAGATACTGAAGTTTTAGACCAAAAACCTATTTCATCGTTAATTTTAAATAAGGTTTACGCCATTAAAAAAATGTTAATGCTTAATACACGTTTTGGAAAATCGATATTAGTACATTTATTTGATGAAAGTACAAGTACTACCTTTAAATCATTTTTGCCTAAACGTATTGCTGAACTATTAAATATAACTTTTATAGAAGAAATAAATTCGTCTAGTGGTAAATATGCGTTGATTTATTTAGGAGAGAATTCACCCATTTATACCGGTGCTAAATCAAGGTCACTAATAAAATTCGAAATTATTGCGTGATTTAAACTATTTAAAATATTTGTATACTTTAAATTATCAGACCAATAAATAAGGTATAGTGAAAGTATAACTTAGACTGAAATATTATAAATACACTACAATAGTAGTAGAGATGTAAGTAGTTTTATCATATATTTGATAACTTGTTCTAATTTTATTTATGTAATTTCTAGCCTCACTATAACTGGCAAGAATGTGGATGCAATATTCAGCAGAACGTTGGGTAAGGGCAGAAGACATTAATTCGGCAATTGAAAGACTATCTTCTGTACTAGGCGACTTAAGTATGGATAGACTCCATGCAATAAATTATGATCTGAATTACTGCTTCGATGCTGAAAAAGTTAAACAGCTTAATGAGGATTCTGAGAGGTATTACAGAGGTGCACAACTATGTGGTAAATTCTCTCGTGGTATTGTGAATTTAGAAGAATTCTGTGAGCAACTAGTGGAAATAAATTTAAAACATTTCCTATGTGACATAGAAAAATACTTACCTAAGAAAATTATTGAAAAGTATCAACTCGACCAATCTGATGAAGAACAGGATGAAGACAACTCAATTAGTAGTTAATCACTTATTGTAATTCTTCTGTTAATAATATTAATATGTAAATGGTGTAATAAAATTATTATTATGGAAATATAGTTGTTTTTATTTTTAAAATTAAAATTGAAATAAATGAAACACATTATTAGATTATACATTAATTTATTTATAATTATTTTTGGTGACATACATTAAAAAATATTAATTATTAATCCTAAATATAAACATATTTAAAGATATTTATTTTAACTCTATATTTAAATCTATAATACATTTGTTAAGAAAGTGAACGTTTGCAAGAGAGCAGTGACTATATTTTGGTTGGGTGTGTTCCATACATCTTGGTACCTTTAACGATTTTAGATTGGGTATGCAGGGTGAGAAGTCATCTAGATCTATAACTCTATTCCATTTTAGATGATGCTGTAGAACATTTTTCTTTAATTTGCCTTTGCATACAATTATAACATCCTCTGACAATACGTTGCGTCGAAAATTATTAACAGCGTTTTGACAAAGTCGATGAAGTATTAGTGGGAATTCTGACAGTTGAATATATCCATCACTCCATTTTATGCCCCCATGGTAGTTGTTTTCTAACCATCGGTAGTGAGTCTGTTCGCCTTGGGTTAGTGATGAGAAAGGATTTGGTGGTTTGAAGAAATAGTGTGCTTGCTGATTAGTGTTACAACATAGAACAGCTAATTCTTTAACGGTAAAATCATTTGTTTTATATTGAAACCCCTGCAAGTCAACTATCAAAGTAGGAAATTGGCTACCTAATGACGTCATGGTAATAGGTATTCGTTACTTAGCACCAGCAATGCCACACTGAACTGAACCATCTAATGCGCTATAACTTAAATACGCATCGTGAAGTATAAGTGCATATACTCGAGTTTGTTCGGGAAACTTCGTCTTCCGTGTCTCAAATTCAATTTTTATATCGACGGTGGATGATTTCATTGCATCTGGTTGGTGTGAGCAATCAATAACAAACAATGGATTTTTTCTGAATTCGCCAAGGTCCATCATAGGTTCACTCATATCTTTATCGTAATAACTACGTTGGAAATTTTCATAGGCGTAGTAGGCTGCAGAGTCGAGTTTCTTATCGAAATTTAAATTCCAACGTTCATATGGAAATACTTCGGCATTTAAATATAGCCGAATATTATTTATATCTGCATGTATAAAACTTGCGGCGTCCTTGGTTCTGTCACTAGAGTTGCCATTGTTTTGAAATCCGATAATGATGTATCGAGGTCTCTCAAGACTGTTAGTGGTTTTAACAGCCCATATATCAGAAGCAGTATCACGTAGAGTGGGTAGCTCATAGAGATCCCACATACGGTAAGCCATTTTAACTTTAGCATTATTACTGCTCGTATCAATTTTCTTTAATAGTTTAACCTTTTGTCTAACTTCAGGCACAATATGTCTTATCTTCCATTCGATTTTGTTAATTTCTAACTGTGCATCAACTTCTCCAATGTAAGAGTCTTTAAAGGAACGTGCTATAATTAAAATTAATTCCTGTTTTGTATTTAAAATACCTTTGGTATAATCTTCTGCAAAACCCATGAGGTACTTAAGAGGGAGTTTACCGCTGAAAATGTGGCTGGTAGTATCTAAAATATCCTGTTTTTTCTCGGTGAGACCCCAACCTATAGTTAGTAGCGATGGGAGGGATGTTTGTCCATATGACACCCTAGTTTTCATTGTAGTAGTGATGCCAGGCTTCCTAACGACAGCGACCTGTTCACCACCCATTTCATATCTTATTTCTTCGAAGAGAAAAGCTAGCGCATTGTTAGATAGATAACACTTCTTGGTAACATCACTAGGGGTAAATTTTCCTTCTATATAAATGTAACTCTCTGTAATGTCAAGTATTAAGTCCTGAAAATTGACAGGAATGCGTACTTCATCAGAGTTTCTATAATATGGTGAACCGTGTGGTTTATATGTATGCTCATGTAAGCTAACGAGTGACTGATCGAATACAGGTTCCTCGAACACCTCAAGTTTTTCACTAGATGTAAAAGTCACCATTATTAACTATTTTTCTCTCAGTTTCAATCCGATGGATCGAAGAAATGCACGATCTTTAGCTGGCAGGTTATGTCTTAACCGTTTAAGCTCTACACGTTGAATGAGTCGATTTCCGCAGTCATTAGTCTTTTTATCGTCAATCACATTGAAACGATTGTGTGCTAATCGTTGTTGATTATATCGGAAACCCATTGTGTTTGCGATTTTAAAACTGTTTCAATTCTAGCTTTACGATAATCTTCTCACCACGAAAATTGATTAAATCTCCATTATCATCCAATATGCGTAGTGTAATGTTGTCGATAAACTGACGTCCTTCAGGTCTAACAGGCAAATATATGATGTTCGCTGGCTCTCTGGTAAGTTTGTAACCTGGTTCAACGTCTATGTCGAACTCGAAAAGGGTATGGGATTTAAGGGTATTCAGATATGCTCCAGAGATAATGTTGCAATCTACACGTATCATCCTTACTTTCATAATATCAACAGGTAATGTTGATTCATGATTAGTGTTTGGATGCAAATAAGTCGATTCAAATCCCAATAAATTACCAATAGAGTTTGCTTGTGTAAAGTCAATTCCATATTTTGACCAAATCTCACACTTTAGCGTATTGTTGTTCGCTCGCAGTCGAAATAGTTTTTCTTTTTCCTCTTTCTTATCACCGGGCATAGCTTTCAGTATTGCACGATATATCTCTTCAATTTCATAGGCTCCGCAAGGTATGTGGATAAGTGTGGGGGCTACTTTTGGTCCAATTCGATAGCAAAAACGATTGTTGGTTTCGTCCACATTGAATATAGAATTGTAAGAATAGAAGCCTGTTAATCCTAACCCATATCGACTATTAGTATCTAATTCAATGGGAGGATAAAACTCAGCACTGAGCACACTAGATCGGTTTGATAGAGTGAACGTATACGACATGACTGATGATATTTAGTGTTCTCTCATGAATTTATTGTGAACTACAGCAATAATCGTGGTGTAATTTTCGTTTTTTGCTGGATGACGGAGACGTTTGTATCTCATTATTTGATGCAACATTGACATCGCGCACTTTACAGTAGCAGCAAAATATTCTTCGAGGCGGCGGCCCATCATTAACATCAACACTGCTACCACCGCCATCATCATCATCATCATGATAATGTTCCTGACAGTATTGATATTTTAAAATATCAATATCATTCTGGAGATGCTGGGGTAGTTTGTCCCATACTAATGCAATTTCATGTGCAGCACATCCAATCATTACTTCTTTAGGCATATTTGCCAGTTGTTGTTTGCTCATCTTCAATAGACTGCGTAAACGGGAGAATGCGATTAGTGATTGACCCATCTGCTTGATGCTTTCCCGATCCATTTCAAGGTCTGCAGATGTTATTTCACAAGCGTTTGTAGTTATTTTGTAGTGAGAAACTTCAAACACAAATGACCACACCACACTGTGTTAAAATTTTGTTGGCGTTCATAGTTATAGTAAATTTTGTCGGTCGACTTTGAACCTCTGCGCAGATATAAAACTAATTCTGTCGGTGGGGGTAAATCACCAAAACTATCGAAATATGTGACTAAACTACCACGTTTTTTAAATGCAACCCAGTGTGTTCCAGGGCCATTTATACTGTCTAGATTTATGATGGCCGACTCATTATGACGTGGTCCAGAATATGGTAGAGTGTCCCGCATAAATATCCCCCGAAAATAGGGCACTTTCACCTTCTCTGCATAATATTTAAGATCGATATTAGTGAGAGGTTTTCGGGGTAGAGCATCTAGAAGTTTTTTGAACTTTGTGGTTTTAGATAAAGTCCTAGTCCTTTGCGATATGGTTTTAAATATAGCCCTTTACCACTTTTTCCTATAGAAATCGCCTCCATCTACCTATTATGGCGATTTTTTTCAGCTAATTCCTCTCTACTCGTTTTAACATCATTTACAGCTTTAGCTATACCAGCAGCAGTGCCAGCTAAACTACCCAAAGCTGATAATCCAGCAAAAATGGGTATTAATGGTAGAATTCCACCCACTTTCGGTATTGGTATTATCCTAGGTGTACGAATATTACGTTTTCCACCAGCTGCTCTCATGTGTCGTCGTGCTGCTTGAAGCGCAATTTGCGTAACTTTTTTTGTGTCCTTAGCGATTTTTCGTTTACCACCGGCTTTACGTATGTCATCACGTACTTTACGTACTATTCCAGCACCAAAAGCTATATTTCTAGTTTTTTTCTTGTTTTTCTTTTTAATTATACGTTTCTTTGTAGTACGGGGTGTTGTTGACGTACAACCCATACCAAGACGTTGCTTTCCCTTCATTATAGTTGTAACTAACCACGCGGCGGCCTTTTCTTTGAAACTTACGTCTTTTGATTTAACTCGTTTCCAGGCAGCTTGTTCAAGTTGATAGTCTGCTTTGTGTCGGGCTGCTAAATTACTGGTGTTTTGATCGTATGCAATATCGTGCTGCTTGCATGCAGCATCGAGTTTGTTTATGCCTGGATCACCTCGGGCTAATCTTTTTTGTAATTTGGTGCCTGGACCGCAATACTGGTAACCTCCCGGTAAGTGTAGTTCAAATGGGAGCTTATTTATTAGAGAATTGACTACCCCCTTACCAATCTTTAAACCACGACGATTTTCACGTGTGTGCTTCTCGGTTGACACCATTTAAATAACAATCACAATACATACATCTATTTATATAGTATCCATCCGTGCTACGATGCGCATTGTGAAGCAGAAACAGAAACTTGCTGTAGATAATTTAGATGAAAAAGTAGGGTGTGGACTACAAGTCGAATCACGCCATGGCCCGCTACTTCCCTCAACTATTCGCGGACTCTTAATAGGTCCAAGTGGTTGTGGCAAAACAAATTTACTAATAACTTTGCTTACTCATCCACTTGGGCTACGTTTTTCAAACATTTACTTATATTCAAAGTCCTTACATCAACCCAAGTATGAATATTTACGCGATATATTAGCACCGATTACGGGGCTAGGATATTACACCTTCAGTAACAACGCGGAAATAGTGCAACCATCCGACGCTGAGCCTGAGTCTATATTTATATTTGATGATGTTATATGTGAAAAGCAAGATGTTATTCGAGCATACTTCTCAATGGGGCGTCATAAACATGTAGATTGTTTCTATTTGGCACAAACGTATTCCCGCGTCCCTAAACAGTTGGTAAGGGATAATAGTAATTTCATAGCAATTTTTAAGCAGGATGATATGAATTTACACCACATTTTCTCAGACCATGTCTCACCGGATGTGACTTATAAAGAATTTCAAGAAATGTGTGCAGAGTGCTGGAAAGACAAATATGGGTTTCTTGTAATTGACAAGGATAGAGAAGTAAATGAAGGGAGATATCGCAAAGAACTTGATAGTTTCATATATCCATGAAGTATTGTAATTAAAATTTTAATTGGTCTACAGATAGCATCGGGATAACTTCAGCAGTGAGGCTGCATTTGTTAGACATGAATGACAATGGTGAGAATAAACTCAGTAGTGCTATAGGTAGAAACATGAGAGAAGAAATAAGACTGAAACGTGAATTGATTGAGGCCACCGATTCAGTGCGCAAAAAATTCAACTCTGTGAAGAGAAGAAACGTTGAGAATCAGTTAACACTCGAAAAAATTTATGAACCCATAACAAAACCATTAAAGGTTATATCATCTGCTTCACATAACCAATCGCTAACACAACCTCAGAAACCAACACAACCGATAGAAAGTGCAAGAGCTAGTACTAGTACATTTAAAGCAACACCTGAAACTAGTGATGAAGATGGTGACAAAAATGCAAGTCAACAATATTTTTTGGAAACACCACCGGGATCGTCGTTAATGAGCACTCCATGTTCAGAAAGTTCTATTAGTGGCGCAGAAGGAAAATGTGATATAGTGCAAACACATTTAGAAAATCTGAAATTCGACAATGCTAGGTATGATACTATATACGGTGTACGTTTAGACCCCCATACAGAAAAACTACAAATGGGTAATGCTGAAATACGCTTTTCTAATGGAAATATCACATTGTGGCGTGGAACTAAGAAGGTGGGGACGTATTCTGGCAGTCCTAAGTTATATGATATGATATTTATGAAACAACCACAAATTTCGCGTAGTAATGAGGCTATTATTGGCGACAAAGAGTGTCAATTATATGGGGGGATTTTAAAACAGACAAAAGCACCATATAAAAATTATGATATGAAACAGGGTTTGAATAAAGCTAAATGGAAGAAATTCACTAATATTATAGAACCATTGGTATCTTCTACAGTTGTGACGAGATCTAAAACTGGCTTAGGTGTTCCTATTAATAAATTATACAATAATAGAGGTGTTGACTATGTATATTGGAATAAACCGAAAGAACTGGTGGACCGCCTACGCCTGCTCTATAGCTCAAAAATGGTTGGTAACAATGGTGTCAATAACGAAATAGTCAGTTTATTGGAAGAAATGAGGGAAGAAAGGATAATCTATTAGTGAAGTTAAAATTCATTTCACACTTATTTAATTAGTATAAAATATTGTGAAATGCTTAAACGGGGTCAGACGTAAACAGAAATGGCTGTTGTAAACAACACAATTGACAAGTTCGGTAGACGAAGAAGTAAGAATAATAAATCGATTATCGTACATGGACCTCCAGGTATTGGTTTTAAACTTACCGCAGATAATCAATTTGATATGCAAAATAAGCGTTTACTGAACATTGGTGAACCAATAAATCAAAAAGATGGTGTAACTCGTAACTATGTAGACGAAAATATCGATAAATGTATGAAAGACATTAAAAAGTCACACATTGCTTTTATGGAGAATCAGTGGACTGAATATAGTAAGTTTGTACACAGCAAAATTACCGAGATGATTAATGACGCTCTGCAACACATTAATAAAGAAATTTCTGGAGTTAAGAAATTAACCGAGGACAATTATACTATTTTATATGATGCAATAAGCAAAGTGCACCACATTCTCGATGAATCCCGTCTGAAAGGTATGACAGTGCGACAGAAATCACTTGGAAATATTGTGGCACAAGCTGGGAGGAACGATCGTAATCAACAAGTGATAGATGAAATAGTGGCTGAAGTCACGGACAACGCTGCTACATTAGGAAAAAAGTGAAAAAACAGACCTAAATTATCTATATAAACGCCTGACTTAAACTTCAATTATGGTGATTAGTAATGAGAAATTACAAGTTGTTAACGAATTGCATAAAGCTTGTAGGAGAAATTTCCGTAGAAGAAGAACAATAATCAAAGGTTATGGTGATTTATGGCAAATGGATTTAGCTGAAATGCAACCATACGCTGATGAAAACAATGGTTATCGATACATTCTCGTAGTGATCGACTGTTACTCAAAATATTTGTGGACTAAACCTCTAAAAAATAAAACTGGTGTTGAAATTACTAAGGCTATGAGAAGTATTTTACAAGAATCAAATTATTCTCCTAAAAATCTACAAAGCGATCAGGGTACGGAATTTTACAACAAAAACTTTTCTGCTTTAATGAAACAGTACATCATTAATCATTACTCCACGTATAGTACGAAAAAAGCAGCAATTGCAGAAAGAGTAATACGAACATTAAAAACCTGGTTATATAAAGAATTCTCAGCTAGAGGTAAATACAAATGGGTTGACATTCTATCCGACATTACAAAATTGTACAATAATAAAATACATCGTACGACTGGTATGAAACCTGCTGATGTTAAACCAACTACACGTTTAAATGCTTATAATCACATTAAAATTGCTTTGAAACCTAAATTTCGTATTGGCGATATAGTTCGAATCAGTAAATATAAAGGTATATTTGAAAAGGGGTTCACACCAAATTTTTCAACTGAACTTTTCAAGATCGTTAAAATAAATGTAACAAATCCCACAACATATACACTCCAGGACATTCATGGCCAACCAATAAAGGGGTGCTTTTATGAAATGGAGCTACAAAAAGCTAAATACCCTGATGTCTACTTGGTGGAAAAGGTTTTAAGAAGGAGAGGGAACAAGGTTTTTGTGAAGTGGCTCGGATTCTCTAATGACCACAACTCTTGGATTAACGAAGCAGCTCTTATTTAATATTGTCACATTCTTTATATAAAATGTGTATATTTATAACAACTAATATTTTACTTATGTTTAGAAATTTCATAATAAAATGTGTGTATTCCATTAATATTTGTTTTATTTATTTTCCCCATATAAGACTCCAAAGCCTTAGTAATTATATACACATTAACGAAAAAATATATACAAATGCAAATTTGTTAAAATTTTTGAATTAATTTTTACTCCTAAAAATTATTAGATGAAATCAAGAAAATCATTTTAATAAATTTTATTGAGAAGAAAATATTTACAACGAATTATAGATTAAATATATTTATTTAAAACGTATATAATACAGAAAAAATACAAATACATATTTATGGAATTAATCAGATGAAATCCCCCCGTCTCGACAGTAACGCTTCCTGACAGAAACATTCTCTGTTGTGTTTCATCACACCTCCATAAATATGTCCAACATATTCACAAAGTAAAACACTGTATGTCTTCTCGTCTCTGCATTTGCTGCAAATATTGTTCCAACAATCACCAGTGTACTTGTTGCAAACCAGACACCGCTGCCTCAATGGGTGCTCCACCTTGCATGTCTCACAAACATCTCGGATAATTCCAAAATTTGTACGAGTCGTGGGTTGTAGACACTTGTAGCACTCTTGCTCCAGACGCTCACGTGATGCTGCTTTTCGGACGGTATTCACTGGCACTGGATTTTCTTTTATACAATTTGAACATAGTCCAGTACATGGATTAATTTGCTGCTTTGCCCAGAATTGGGAACAATTATAGCACAGAATTGCACCATCCATACTATATGGATATACGGCGATTGTTGGTTTCGATTGCCACTCTCTTGGACAAGACATTGCTGTTTTAAAAACAAGTGTACGGTATGACAGCTGAATAATAACTGAGTTCCTCCTCATGGCCTTGTTTGTTTAAGTAGTCGCTGGAATTGCCGATATTAGAGCCATGGTATGTCGTTAGAGATGATGTGACGTCACCAGCAACATGTTTAAAAGAGGAGGTGTAACTCCACGTTAGATCAGTTGCTTTGCAAACTTCAACGTTGATCATTCCGTCTACTGTCTTATATATTCGTTTCCAAGTATTAATATGGCTGCTGTACCTGCTGGTTGGGCTAACCTCAGATTCCTGGACTGGTTAGCATCCCTAGATGTCCTCAACAATATATGGTACCTTGAAGAGGTAGAGGACGACTTGGCTGCTCCCGAAGACGACGAGGTAGAAGTTGAAGACGATGAGGAAGGCGATGAGGAAAGCGACGAGGAAGACGATGAGGAATTTTTTGACGCTGAAGAGGGTGCAGACGATTCAAGTGATGATGAGGGTATCGTCGTAGATGTTCCCCACCAAAGAGGGCAGCGGTGGATAACATCAGAATATTTAGCAAGGGTGAACCCGATGGATGGCATCTTCTGCACCACCATGACCTTTGTTGCGGTCCAAGTAGTGGGTGGTATGGAATACAATCTTTGCCACGGATGTTTTCTGGGATACCAGTCTAGGGTGGATCCTGGGAGACATCGTCATGTGGACTACCATGCCACTACAAGGATAATGAGAGGCAGGCGGGGATATTGCAAATCTTGCAGAGATCCACTCTATCAGATTAGGCGAGTGGAAATCTGCAATATTTGCAATATGGACAGATAATTTGTAGTTTTTTTTTGTAAATATGTATATATCTCTTAGTTTATTGTAAATAATTATGTAATTAGTTTTAGTGATAAATAAATGTATATATTTAATTTTTAGTTTATTGTAAATATTATATAACTAGTTTAAGTGTTAAATAAACGTTAAATTGAATCTTATTTTTTGTTTTATTTACTAAATATTTAAATGTAAGTAACACAATGTTACTAGAGAAATCTGTGTTTCACTTCGATTATTGCTTATGTTGACAGTGCTATTGATATTGATGGTGTTAAAAATATGAGTATTAGGACACTTTCTACTCTTATTTGTGTGAGTAGTGAGGTGGGGAGTGATGAGGTGGGGGTGGTGGTAGGGGCTATATATACATAAGAAAGCCCTCACCATCCTCAGTTTACTTTCTACGCTCCAACATGTCTGAAGTACAAGACAATACTGTATCTTCCACTTCAACCATGTTCGTTTTGTGCGAAAGGTATCGTGCCTACCTGCAGCGCGTTAGAGAGGCGACAAGGGGTGGTGTAGCAGATAGCACCACCTCACCAGAAGAATACCAACCATTGGAGAGGTCTCCGTCCACATGGTCGATGGACACTGTGCCCAATGATGATTCCGAAGACGAGATGGATGGAGTAATTCTGGAGGAATCATCGACGGACACAGCGGAATCGTCTGACTCGGAAGATGATGCAGCCATTCTGGTGGAGGAATCTACCGATGAAGATGAGGATGCAGCCATTCTGGTGGAGGAATCTGCCGATGAAGATGAGGATGCAGTCATTCTGGTGGAGCATGATTCGGACGGATAATTCTGTTTTATTTTATGTATATATATTTTTGTTATTTATAAATAAATGTATTAAGAGTTATTCTTTTTTTATTTCATTTCATATACAATAAATAACAGTAGTAAAGTAAAGAATAAAAAATTGCTTTAATATAAGAAATAACGGGGTACTTATTTAAGTAAATTGGTTATTCGTATTTGGACTGTCGGTCAAAAGTGTTGCAAAAGGTGTATCGAGGTCACAGTTGTCCTCCAGTACCGTTTCTACTCACTTCCGACCTTTAGTTTTGCCGCAGCAGACTTTTTCCCGGAACGGCTAGTCGTATCGCTCCGAAAGTGGTTGCAATCGCTTCCCAGTGATCGATTTAGTCGAAAACGATACCTCGCGTGTCCTCGGGCGTCTTCGGGTGGCTTCGGGAAACTTCGGGAGTGTTCGGCATGAGTTCGGCTTTTCGCTTAAAATTGCAGCCTTTGCATGTGTGAACTCCCCTGAAACGTGTTTTGATTTTTTTATTCCCCCAATCCTTGACAAAACAGTGAATAACGCGTTCGGTAGTGTTCGGATCGATTCGGAAATTATCGGAATCGATTCCCAGTGGTCAGTTTAGTCGAAAACGATACCTCGCATGTTCTCGGGCGTCTTCGGGTGGCTTCGGGAAACTTCGGGAGTGTTCGGCATGAGTTCGGCTTTTCGCTTAAAATTGCAGCCTTTGCATGTGTGAACTCAAGGTTTGTAAAGTAGATAGGTAGCATGGTAACTTGAGCGGAATGGAGGGGTTACGATGAAGGCGGCCATCTTGCGCGTCATCGTGCCTACTAAAACTTAATTGTACGTATGCATTTTTTGAGACGTTGCGCTATTTGTTGAGTTATTTCGAAATATTTGTTGTTTTTGTGTTTATAATCGTGCAGTTATAGTTATTTAGTGTATAATCTAATTGACAATTACTGTTAAAGAGAAAAGACTCATAGTATATAGAATTTTGTAACCTGTGTATTTACAGAAATAATTTTAAGGTAAACAGTTTTTATTATTTTCCGTTCATAATAATAACAAATAAAATGTTACATACAATTATTAGATGGCTGGAGGAAATTTGTAGTGTAGCTGTTTGCAAAACAACTCAAAAAAGGCAAAAGAGAGTGATGAGATGTTGATGTTTTTTTCCTTCCGTAAAAAAATAATACAGGAAATAAAATTTATTTTCATATCATACAAAGAAATATTAGAAAAACCAATGAGTGATTTTTTCTTATTAATTGTTGTTTAATATGACATGACTAAATTTAATGGCTCTCTTGTTAAATTTTTTTAATAAATTATTGTATGCACATCTAATTCTAATAAAAAATTTGCATAATTTTTTTTTTAATACTACATAATTGTAAAGGTTGGCCTGGGGAAAAATTTCTACTCAGTAGGTACGTCATAGAATAAGAAACTTTTCTAAGTAACTCTTTTCGTTAGGGCGAAAATTAGTATCTGTATGTTTCTTCATATATCTTATAACTTATTAAATTCGCTAAGAATTATATAAAGCAATGCAATCAAGACTGAAGTCTCGGCAAGAAATTGCACAAAGATTAAAAGAACCTACTTCAGTCCCTTGATATAAAATGTACTTCTTTAACTGCATACATTAATTACTTATAAATTTGATATATATAGTAATGTCAATTTTAAATTTCAAGGAAAACGTTGTCGATGTTAATAGTCGTTAATCAAAAAAGTCAATTTATTAATTTGTGCTTGTACATTAAAAAATACAAAATATGGAATTCAAATTCATAACTAATTATACTTCTATACTAATGGTTTGAATGCCAGAAATTCGAATGAGTAGGCAGAGTGACGCGTTCCCGCATTTTAAATAGTGATCTCTGATTGGTTGAAAGTTACCATGCTACCTATCTTACTTTACAAACCTTGGTGTGAACTCCCCTGAAACGTGTTTTGATTTTTTATTCCCCCAATCCTTGACAAAACAGTGAATAACGCGTTCGGTAGTGTTCGGATCGATTCGGAAATTATCGGAATCGATTCCCAGTGGTCAGTTTAGTCGAAAATGACCCCATACGCGTGTCTGAGTGTACTTTGGAAGTTTTTCAGTTGTTTATATATGTATATATTTTTTTTTGTCCAATATTTGTGTATAAATAAATGTATTAAAATTTATTTTTTATTTCATCTACGATGAATACAACAGTTCTAATCTAATTATATACTTAAATACACAATTTACCAAAAATTCCATGAAATATATATATAAACTCGCGTTATAGGTAAGTATAAGAGTAAAGTATAAGAGTTTCCTAGGACCAAGGTAGCCCAGTGGTAACGTGGCTTGCTTTGTAAACTTTGTGAACGAAGGTTTGGTAGTTCAATCCCTAGCACTTGCAGGGATTTTTTTCAACACGTAAATTATAAAATTATAAAATTATAGAATTATAAAATTATAGAATTATAAAATTATAATTATAAAATTATAGAGTTATAAAATTATAATTATAAAATTAAATAACAATTTTCCGCTATACCACTGCGCTACCTTGGTCCCCCCCCCGGGTGGGTGGGTGGGCGCGGGGGGTTTTAGCAGAGGCGGGGGCGACGCTTGCAGCCTTCGGTCGCTTCGCCCGCATAAACCTTTTTTTAATTTTTTGACCCGCTTTTTTTTTTTTTTTTTTTTTTTTTTGTAAATATATAAACCTGAACTAACCATAACCCAGCGCGTGACGCGGGGGGGGGGGTTGGGGGGGGGGCGGGTGTTATTACTTTCTACATTTACATTTTTTCTAACCTAACCTAACCTAACCTAATTTTTTTTTCACATTTTTGCATTTAAATTTTTTTTTACATTTTTTCTAACCTAACCTATTTTTTTACATTTAAATTTTTTACATTTTTCTAACCTAATCTAACCTCATTTTTTTTCAGTTTTACATTTTTACTTTTATATTTTTTTACATTTTTTCTCTTAACCCTAACCTAATACTAAATTTATGTACAAACATTTTTAATGCAACATTCTGTAGTGTGTTTACGCACTACCTTATTCCTAGTTTCTTTTTTATAGCATTTAGCTTCCTTGTACATCTCTCAGAGGCTTTGCGACGCTTCGCAATGCCTCTGAGCATTTCATCGGCCCGAGAATTCAACATCTCCGCCTTCCTTTTGAGGGACTGCGCGTGATCCTTTAATTTGCTGTCATCATCAGTTGCACTTTTAAGTTCCCTATCCTCCCGCTGCAACTGTTCATACATGTTCAAGAAATTTTTGAAAGTTTCATTTTGCTCTTCTTGGGAGAATAACTCCGATTGTGAATCAGAATCACTTTCATTCACAACCAGAGCACGGTTACGGGGTTCCTGCGTTGGCAACACCGCATGAGAGCATCCTGGCAACGGCGCGCTCGAACATACCGGTTGCACTTTCGTCGGCTTTTTTGCAGCATCTTTTTTCGGTTTCTTAGCTACCGACTTTTTTGCAGCAGCTTTTTTAACCACCGGTTTCCTTCCCGATAACGGCTTTTTATTTTTAGCTGCTGCTTTCTTAGGCTTTTCAGGTATCTCTACCTGCCCCTCGTCTGAGCCAACATCGGGAATAGGGCTCAGGCGAGCAGGTACAGATGCTTGCGCCGATAAAATTCTTCTAAGAATCGACACGTCATCATCTTTCTCGGTATTCTCTACCTGCGTCTGCTTTGTAGATGTTGAAGGATGCGTCGTCATCTTCTTTTGGCCTTTCTGCGAATAAATCTTTGGTTGCGCAGGTTGAAATTCGTCCTCAGAATTTGTCTCCGTAACCGTAGGGAACCTAGACCACGCGGCGTTCGGGTAGGCCTCTCCATTAGATGTACTAGCTCTGGCTTCATCTGAAGCCAAAGCCTGCGCGTCCAATTCGGAGAAATCGAAATCACCCAGCAAATCATCGTTCAAATCGGTCAAATCCGTCGGGATTTCAATATCCGGTAGTAAACCCACGCCAGGACTCGTCTGGTTGTTCGCCACACCATTACCCGGACAAGCGTCGCCATTGTCACCCACGCCAGGGCTCGTCTGGTTGTTCGCCACACCATTACCCGGACAAGCGTCGCCATTGTTCGCCACACCATTACCCGGACAAGCGTCGCCATTGTCGTCTTGCCCTGGCATATAATTAATTAAGTATGCAGCCACAGCACTCAACAAAGCGCCTCCCTTACCGCTACCACCAGAAACACCAATCTTTTTTTGTCCTACCATTGTCACAACAAACACAAAACGGACACGAGAAACGGGCACGAAACACAAAACACAGAACACAAAGAATGCTAGGAATAGAGCAGACAGCACTATTTTGCACACTTCCTTACAACTCGAGAGCTGGAGACGGAAAGAATCTTTGTAGCATCTCTGAAGCCCATAACGCTGAACTAACCCCTCCACTCCCTACCACTCTTGTTCCTATTGGTTCAAATTATTTCCCTACACACTCTAACTAACCCCCTACTTCCCACCCCACTCTTCCTATCGTCTCTCTCTATCTTATTGCCTACAGTACTCATACAATAAAAATACCATTTAGTAATTTAAATCTTTATTTATAAATTAACATTTTATTTCATACAAATATCTCTTACTTCGACTTACACATAACATGAAATATCACAATGAATTTTTCAATTGAATATTATAATTGTCGACCTTTGCGTTAACAAGTAGAAACATTATTAACAATTAATCACTCAACTCATTCATTGCTTTGAGTAACACATCTAGTTTATCATCATCCTTTAAAACATTTCGTTCAACGACACTATTTAAGGCTGATATTAACCACTTTAAATTCTGCTCTGGTTCACTCTGAAAAAATGTTATGTCTGAGTGACCCCAGGGTAGAGTTTTAGTGGTATTGGGAATCACAAAACGTTTATCGTCATAATAAGAAAGAGCAACTTTATTCCGCATCTCTGTATAGATATCATGCAAGTGACTTCTGAAAGTATTCATTTTACGAAATATTAACCCGCCCTGCTCAACAATTTTTCTGTAGTCATCTATTGTAAGTTGTTTTTCAATCACAGATTTCTTTACTCCCTTGGCTTTTTTCAACTCATTACCGACCGATTGCACGTAGTACGCTTTCGCTCCAGTACCATAAAAGCTGATAATAGGATCTTCGGGGAATTCGTCTTTCATATTCCCAAGCACAGACGAGCCTTTTGGAATATTAAATTTATTTCCCTCCCTGTAATTAGAAGTATCAAATTTTTCTGGATTTTGTACAATAAAGTCATAGAAGTTATCTGTATAAACTTTCATAATTAAGGAATCGGTGTCGGTGTACAACAAAGAAGCATTAGCACCGAATTGACGTTTAATAACACCATAAAAAAAATTATACAGTACCGTCTTCGATAATTCAAGAATACAAAATCCTACGTAAATTGGTTTGTTATAGACTACTTGCAATTTGCTCATTTCAATCGCTACAAAATCCTCAGAAAAAATTGTGCAAGATTTGAAATTTGGACGAGCGATTAATGCGTTTGCACCTATAGTTCTTCTAACATTTTCCCAATGAGTAATCAACTTTATATCTCTTCTATTATCAACATTTTCCATGGTTTTACCAAATACTGCATTATTCATTAATTTATATTGGTCTTTTTCAAATTTATTGGTCGCTGAATTTCTCATTTGCGTATTTAAATCGATGTATTTTTTTAACCAGGGCGACTGCTTGAACTTAAGTACTCTATGGGTTTTTAACACCATTAAACCATTTTCAATGGCTTGTTTCAAGTTTCTATAATGCACAACATATCGTCTCTTATCATTCAAATTTGGGATTAATTTTGGTGATTTTGATTTTGATTGGGGGGGTATAATATTTTCTACTAAGAAAGGGAGATCTGAATGTAAATCGTGTAACTCTTGCGGATAATGTATGTCTACTTCAAAAACATACCCGTGTGGACTCTCGTCTGAAATATTAGTAACATCTAAGTCGATAATTTCTCTTTCGGACAGCCACTCAAATCCCCCTGTTGGTAATGCTTGGGACATACTATGACCGTATAAGTTCGTAGCATCAAGATATGTGATAAATGACGACGGTTCTGAGGGATCATAATTGGGTACAAACTTATTATTTGCGATATGCTTCCTTTCTGTACACTGGCTGACACCACCGCGTATAGCTTTTTTAAAAAAATGTATCATATCGATATCTGTTAACAATTCAAGTTCTACCGCTGTTAGTTTCAACATAGCGTCCCAAGATAAACCTGGAGCTGTGTAATATTGAGCTGGATCCAATTTATATTTATTCACGCAAATTTTACGAAAATTTTCAAATACGTCACACAAAAAAAGGACATCTGATTTTAAATACAGGTCTGAATAGTCACCCAAACTCTGGCACTCAAACAATTCCCACACATTTTTAGCCCTTTCATAATCGTCATCTGATATATGTGTTTCATTTAGGCTGTCATAGAATTCCTGCTTGGTGGGTAGAACACGATTATTTAATTTCTCTAAGTTATCTACGAAACTATATGGAAATACACCCTTCCGTCGCATTAAAATAAATTTTGCATTATCGGTAAAAAAGTTCTTCATTGTAACCATTTGACCTTCATTTAAATTTTCCCCTAAATTTTGTAGTGATGCTGACATAAATTTAAAACTATCGATGAAACGTAACCGCAAATATTTATTTTTTGTTTCCCCCTTGTCAGTAACGTAATCATGCATGTAAAGATGTTTTGTAAAAGATATATATTTTTCTTTGTTTTGTGGTATTACGTCAACTTTATCTTTATGAGCGCATAACTCTTTTACAAATAAGTGAATATCGTATCCACTCATGTTGTGAAATATGATAGGTACAAAATTTGGTAGTTTATAATTTAAATTACAGATCGAGTGCGCGGCACCGAATCGTATCTTACCAGTTAAGTGGCAATGATCTTTCACCTTTATATCACCTTCTGCAAAAGGCTTCTCACATATACCACAGATGGTTGCATTGTCAAAATTTTCTCTTTCTATCGCTGTAAGCGGGGACATGGGGATTACATCTTTCATATATCTATTATAAATTTCCCTTAAATCAGCCTCTATACATGATACAAATACTTTTGCTGCATCAGATCCGCGATATAGTTCAAATTTAGAAATGCTATTATCAAAGGAACATTTTATGTAATACGCGAAAGAGTAAGGTTCATGAATAAACGTTTTGTTGGTATAAGAGCGTTCAGGATTTGGCTCGCAAGTATTTATCGGTTTCAAAATGGATTCAAAGTCTGCATATACTACAAATGGTACTTGCATTTGTCTGTCAAAATTCTCAAATTTTAATATATTTTCCGGTACACGTTTCCCATATTTATCAACCCGAAATTGTGTCGATGGTGTTGTAGTGTAAATATGATTACAATCATTTGTTTGGTGAGACATTAGCTGACGTTCGTTACAGAAATACAGCAAACACCCATCACAAAAATATTTTCTATGTCCGTGAGCGGATATTTGATTTGATACTAATCCAGATAAATTTTTTATCCAACAATAGTGAGTTTTAGCACAATCCGATTTACAATGATGATTCTGATCACATTCCGCGGAAATTAATAATAAGTTAACATGAATACGTAGTTTCTTCTGAGAATAACGCAAAGGTCCGACAACATCATATTTTACTTTATTATTCTCGAATTTCTTTTCTAACCCATACACATTAATAGATATATTATTCAATTCCTCAAATTTTGAAATGTCTCTCAATTTCATTGGAAAATTCATACCTGTCAAATTTAGAACTCTTGAATAATGTGGATAAGATGACATTTGAGATGTACCACCATTTGCAGGATACAATGCTGAAGTGACTGCCCAAGCAAAACAGTATTGGTCCTGGTTTTCTATATTCACTACGGCCTTCTTATTTGCGATGAACTTTGGTAACTTGATATATGATGAACCACCCATTGGACTGTACTTGTTTATATTAATTTCAACAAATTTTATTTGTTCGAGGGCCCACCCTAAAAATAAAAAAAAAAATGTCAATTGTTATTCCACATACCAGAAGATATTTACATACCAGAATCACGCTCTTGGAACTCAGTAGTTTGCGCAACCATCATGTCTATAAAAGTGTCGAGTGCAATGTTTAAATCCACACCTTGATCCAATATTTTATTACACGTATTAAACGATTTAATTTCAGCTATTTCTTGTGCTTGTAATATATAGCTGGCAAATGTCTCCATGTTTACTTTCACAGTTTTATGAAGTAATAATATTTCTTCTAGTAAATTCAATATTTTATGTCGAATTTCGTTGAAAAATATTATATAGTCCAGTTTCTCATTATCACTATGCACTCGGTATGTTATGATTCTATATTTGAAAGCACTGCGAACAATTTCTGTACCATCCATCAAACGTACACATGAATTTGTTCTGTGTTGTAGTGTTCTTTTATGAGACTTCATTTGGTTAGTTGTTAAAGTCACATTACAGCTATAACACGTCTGCATAATTACCGATGTTGATGGATTCGAATCCAATTTCACTTTCTTTGCTGGCGGTCCATTACCATTTAAACTGTTACACGCCTCCCTCTGATGACGTCGCATATTGTCACTGCGAGTGAAGCTTGCACCACAAAAACTGCACGAATACATATTTGCTTCTTTACTCTAGGAAATTGACGTTAAGAATGATCCCATATTAACTCCTTTCACTCTTTTATAGAAAAGATATACTACGTCACAAAATATCAAACCACGGCACATTACGAGTTGCGTGGCAAGGAGGAAGCTCCGTCCTTGCATTCTCTAATAGTGTTAGCCAAGGCCAAGGTCACCGCAAGTGATCGTTCTGGGTAACAGCAACACTGCGCCCTTGAAGTCGAAACGCACTGCGGCCGTCCAAGGTCAAGGTCACGGTATATGCTATGCGAACCTACGATGCCACCGTGGCCTTGAAGGAACGGACCACAGGTGCACGGTCAAGGTCAAGGTCAGTGGTGGGGGGAGACCGACCTACGGCTAACTTCCTCTACTATCATATGAAAATAAATTTTATTTCCTGTATTAAGTCATTTTCTTAGGGAAGGAAAAAACATCAACATCTCACCACTCTCTTTTGCCTTTTTTGAGTTGTTTTTGCAAACAGCTACACTACAAACCTTTCCTCCAGTCATCTAATAATTGTATGTAACATTGTTATTTGTTATTATTATGAACGGAAAATAATAAAAACTGTTTACCTTAAAATTATTTCTGTAAATACACAGGTTACAAACTTCTATATACTATGAGTCTTTTCTCTTTAACAGTAATTGTCAATTAGATTATATACTAAATAACTATAACTGCACGATTATAAGCACAAGAACAACAAATATTTAGAAATAACTCCACAAATAAGCGCAACGTCTCAAAAAATGCATACGTACAATTAAGTTTCAGCAGGCACGATGACGCGCAAGATGGCCGCCTTCATCGTAACCTCTCCATTCCGTTCCAGTTACCATGCTACCTATCTACTTTACAAACCTTGTGCTGCGCTGATGTCATATGGAACCCGAATACCTGCTTTATTTATGACTATGCGTTTGGTTTCCTTTTACGTTTTTTGCGAGCTTTTTATATCTCTGAATTGTGTATGGTACCTATTAGTCGAGGAAATAAAGCACTAAAAACCGCTCAACCTCCGAAATTTCCGCAGCAAGACGGATTTTAATGCGGTTTTTTGCATTCGATTCGTGAGAGCATCAGGAAATTTTGTGATCTAATCTGATGAATAGCAAATGAAAAATTGCATATTTGCATTGTAAAAATGCATTGTTCAAAGTGCATTTAGAATAATTGATTTGCAACTCGGTAAAAATTGATTGAAATGAGTCCAAATTCGGTTTTCGGGGGTCGCAAATTCGTATAAAAATGATGCTATACTCAAGGTAATTCCAGGAGATGCGATCCACCTTCGGCTTCAGGTACTCGGAGATCGTTGCCGCCGTGATATTCGTGTTCAGCGACCCCGAAAACCCCCGAGTAACGAATTTCAACTAAGTATATTACAAATTTACAAGAAGTTCTAGGAGATGAGGTCCATCCTGGGCTCCAGGTAACTCGGAGAACATTGTCGCCATGATATTCGTGTTCAGCGATCCCGAAAACCCCGAGTAACAAATTTCAACTAAGTATATTACAAATTTACAAGAAGTTCCAGGAGATGAGATCCACCCTGGGCTCCAGGTACCTCGGAGGCCGTTGCCGCCATGATATTCGTGTTCAGCGACCCCGAAAACCCCCGAGCGATAAACTTGGACTCATTTCAATCAATTTTTACCGAGTTGCAAATTAATTATTCTAAATGCACTTTGAACAATGCATTTTTACAACGCAAATATGCAATTTTTCATTTGCTATTCATCAGATTAGTTCACAAAATTTCTTGATGCTCTCACGAATCGAATGCAAAAAGCCGCATTAAAATCCGTCTTGCTGCGGAAATTTCGGAGGTTCAGTGCTTTATTTCCTCGACTATATACTATATCCGGAAATATAGGTAAGAAATTTGGAGAAATTAATAACAATCTTTTACTTCATCAAATTTTATCTTCTATTGTTCTTATACCGCATTACATACCATAATTAGAAAAACTCACAGCCCTACAGTTTACTAAAATGGTGGTTGTTAAAACGGGTGGCCGTGAGTCAATTGTACGCCTCCAATTTTTTGGATGTTTTTGAATTAAAAAATTTCTGTTTTGGAACACAAATTAAACAAAAGTGGGCTACCTTTAGGCTAACAGAAACAAAAATGTCGCTTCCGGTTGAATCGCAAGTGATATCAACTTTTTTTTTCCTAAGTAGAATGATTATATTTTATTCATGGTTTGTTAGTAAGCACAAAATTCCAAGTGCAGCAGTTTCCACTGATTAAGAAAAATCCAAAAAATAAATCAATTCAATTCAAAATAGATTAATTCAAATTAAAATATAACAAGTACCGCCCAGAACCCGCCTCGAGGTCTCATTGATGGATTGCAAGGTCGGGCGGACTAAGTGTGGTTTGATTAAAAAACAAATTTTATAACTTAACCTAAACACCTTTTAACAAAGTAAATAAAAATAGGTAATACCATTAACAATATCCAACACAAAATGCTTTAAAAAACTTAAAATTACACATATTTTAAACAACATGTTCACTATAACACTTTTTAAGAATTCTGCAGTTGACGCAAGTACCTTAACCCAAACGAGGTACATTCTACGAAACGCATGAACGCCAGGCTGCGCTAAACTTTTTTAAGAATTTTGATTTAAGATTTTAATTTTATTAGAGATTTATGACAAGAAATAAATTTAGAGACAAAAATGTACATAAAGAAAACAACAAACGCGACAAAAAGAATACAAGCAGAAAGGAAGTGGGAGGCAAGAAGGAGTTAAAGTTACAAAAGGTATGAAATTTCAGTAAGGTGGATAGGGTAATAGACCCGGGATTAGCGACAAATTTTTGGCCGTGATTTTACTCAGTATGCCTTTCAGAAGGCATTATGCTACTACGTAAATTAATAAGTTATATAAAAAAAAGAGTCATCCTGGATTCGTCCTATGGAAAAATGAGTCTCCATTTGTTCGTAAACCATGTAATCCAATAAAGATGGTATTTAAAAAAATCCAAACAGGATGATTTTTTCATGGTTGCTTGGGAACAAAAAGTAAGTAAGATAAAACAAATTTTTTTATTGAAAAAGAAATGGGCGAATCAGATGAAGGCTATGTAAAAAAATTACTACGTGGGTTACTAAAATTATCAGTAAGGTTGTAGACTGCCTGTAAAGAAGAAAATACTTATTTGAATTACTGGTAGATACGACTATTTTTAGATTTTTGTCAAAAGATGGACTTTAATTTTCAAAATAAGTTGATATCACTTCTGGTTCAACCCAAGTTTAAAACTACCAAATATCCAGAGGTAAACATAAAAGGACTTGAAAGAAAAAGACTCCTTAAAACATTGGTTTTGATAAAATCTGTGGAAATGCAAATACCGTTAAAGTACTGGGAACTCAGCAAAAGACATCTCCTTACCCCATTTTCGAAGAGGAATACGATGGTGACAATGGTTTACATCCCAATTTAGCGCAAACAACCCCTTTTCGGGTCTGGGCGCACGAGGGCTTGTCGATTTGGAATTTTTTTGACGTTTTTCCATATTTTTCTGCAGTTCCACAGGGGACTATAATACATCGTTATGAATACTTAAAATACCATTATTCTCAAAAATATCGTTATACAGTATAATATAATCTTTCATGCGCTGTACGTACAAAAAGTGGCTCTGTTAATTGCCATTTAAAAAAGTGTCGATAATGTCATACTTAACAAAAATGGGCAAAAATTAAAATCGACCTATCCGAGGACGTTTCTCAGAATTAGCTGTGAAATTTTATTAGCAAGAATCCACACTTTATGTGGGCACTGTATACATCATATACTTAAATGACGGAAACATGTGGCGCTTCTCAAACACCTGTACGTTATAAATAATATTAATTATTATTTAAATTTGTGTGTGTGTGTGTGTTAACTTTTGGGACTTGTTATTCTTCCTTAAGCTAATAATTACCAGTTATATTCAGCTATTAAAAATTTAAATGACTTCCTTCACCCACGAAAAACTGACATATGATGTGATAAAATAAGTGAAAATACTCATATGAGTTTTACTTACATAATCTGAAAGGAAAGAGAAAGCAGGTAACTACTACATAGAGCGCTATGGTTTTTTTCATAAATGTTGCTATAGGTTTACTAAATATTTACAGTAAATTTGATATTGGCATAGTGCTTTGTGCAAGAAATAAAAACCATGGAACATAATGGATTATATTATAACGCCCTAATGGGAAAGATTATATATGCAATGCCATACACATAGATAGATATGTCCAACTGAACTTTAAAGTTATAGACATTACTGTGGGTTTTATAACTTCACAGAAACATGTTAGCTAAGATTTAGATACGACAATCAGGCATGATACATTAGATTTACAAAAGATATGTGGTACTAAAAGCAACCCTGGGAAAAAAGAAGGGGATGAACAAAGTAAAAAACTATAATAACTAGCTAATAGGAAATAATAAACTACATTATGCGCGGTCAGATAAAATCATCACAACCTGCAACCTTCAGGATACATATGAGACAGACGAGGGTAGAGAAGTTACGAACACATCTTAACGAAGGCATATGAGTATACTGGAAGATCACAAATATCCAGTAGTTACAGATCAAGAGTTACTGAGACAACTATGGATAGATGTTAGTCTATCCCTGAGTAGTACTGCAGAATTTTTTAAAGAAGTCACAGCCATAGATGTCTGTGTATAAGAGATGATATAAAGGTCCATACATTGACAAAAAAAACTGTTACAGCCTAGAGAGCAGCCACTTTTAAAGCTATAGAAACAATTAGGATTCTAAAACTGTACGGAATTGCCTAGAATAGCTAGTGAAATTGGTTTTACCGGACAAGCTAACTAGATCTTGATGGTACCCTAGCCTGCTGTCGATACCTAGCAGTAGGTAGTTCACTCTTATCACTCCACTATAAACCACGTCCTCGGATCAACGACAGGAAATTGAAACAGTATACTTAAAAGTCATTGCTAATCTAAAGGTTCTGTATTTTTATTGGCATAGTTTTCCTATGGATCTGCACTTTGAGAATACAACATTTTACATATCTGAATGTTCCGATGTATAATAGCATTCACCTTTACGGGAAGAATAATTAGTCTAATGAAATAATCAGTCTAGAGAATACAATGAGCATAATCCTCAATATAGAGAGTCATCAGTACTACAACTTGTAAGGAAATAAAACAGTCTGGACCTCTTTTTTGCTGCAATTGCAAACCAATTTTTCTACAAAAAATTTATAATTATTTAAGTATATGACTTTATTGGGTATTAGTCATTTCTTAATTCGAAGGCTAGATTCAGCGATGAGCAGAAAGTTGGATATGGCAAAGCCTATGCATATACTATAGATATACATAGATATTACTAATGCCATTTTCATTTTTTAATTTAGGGAAACAAATACATGCGCTGCCTTTCGACTCGATCATGATATTGACAGCAAGGTTAACATATTTATTTTACTCTTGTACATGCTTATCGCTTATGTCGTTATCTTTTAATTATAAAAGACGCCATCTAATTAAATATTGACCTATATCTATGCCAATGTATAGTTTTAAATGAAATTACTACGGTAATACAGTTTTTCCTAAAACACATGTCCTTTCAATAATGTAAAAATTACATATAAAAATAACAATGCTTTAGACATAAGACTTAATATATTATTATTTTGCTTAAAATAATTTTAGGTTCACACAGCATTGAAATTATTATGATGCCTAACAAATTGTCATAATTGAAGAAGCAAACATTTCATTTACTTGATGAATTTAATATGTTTGCAAGTATGTGTTAGAAACTGAAAGGATAAATATTTATATGTTTGTTAAATAAGTAGATAGCTAATTGGAAAAAAGTATGTCGGTCACTTACCGGATTTTGGATAGCATTTAAGGTTTCTTTTGACAGTCTTATAACCACGTTTTCAGTAATAATAATAATTAGATTTAATTACTCGTAGAATCTATATAAAGCTACTTATTTTTTTAATAGTAAGTGAAACACTCTGTATTAGGGCGGTTTCTATTTAAATAATTTATAATTCTATTTCGAATGCATGCAAACATAATTTTCATAACTTCGATTAAGCAGTAATTATCTTTACACCCTACAAGAAATTAGATTTAACGCAAAAATTACAACAGCCCTTTGAATGTTTTAAAATCTCGAGACAAAATTCTAGATGAATATAAAATAACGTTTAAAAATTACCTTCAGCATAAGGTGTTAGTTTTTATCTAAATTGTGTTAAAATAAACAAGACCAGCCCACTATATACAAAGTAGTGGTGAGCCCTACGTTGTGTCGGTTAGCGTGGTATAGGGCGGTGCGCAAAGGGAAGCCTGGCTAGTAGGAATTCACATATAACCAGCGCCAGCATGTCAAAGAGGAAAAGATCATTCCCTCCCTGCCGCTATTTACCGGTAATCATATAAAAGCGTGAGCTGGATTCAATGATTACGCGGTCTTCGAACTATGTGCCTGTCGATAAGTGTTTCCTCTCCGGGCTCATGACTAAACTATTTGCTAGACAAGTTATTTCCACATAATGAATCTTTGTACCAACTGTAAATAATCTATCATTATCGCACATTAGAGGCCACTCGTCGGGTTTCGACTTCATTTCAATATTCAAGTCGACGCTACTGGCTACGCCAACAGTAAAATATCAACTTACACAAACATAGACGAGGGCGTCGATAGAGCCCCGGAAAATGACAGATTTATGTTGACTCAAGTAGTTTTTTTTCGAACTATGCGTTATTATTTAAAATTCAATTTACATTCTGATTTCGGGTGGGAAATGGGTAATTTGCGTATTTGTGGTACTAAAGAAATATTAGATTTTCTATGAAATATTTTATTTGATTTTTAACAAGAAAGTAGGATAAAATTACATTACAATTTACTCAGTTATTCTTTTCGATGATAATAGTGAGAAAGTTCCCATTCTAAATATTTTATTAGGGAGGTTTATGTTTGCTAAATTACAAGTTTATATTCTCGAGCTGTATATTTTCAGAATTTATGCAAAGACAAGCGACTATAACTTCAATTATACTTCAGTTAATGTGATACCAGTGACTTACCGTGTGCCCATTGACAAGTAAGGTTTCATAAAAATGTTTTACTATTCAAATTGTGTGAGGTTATAATAATTCTACGAACAACTACAAACAGTTATAGGTCAGCGGTCAGTGCTTGGGTCCCCGTGTCCTTGTATCTTGCTCATATTTGAGAGGGTTACTTTTCGACGAAGCGCTGAACCGGCTTTACTATATTACATCGTCCATTACGTTGTTGGGTAGTCATACACAGTTTGGTAGTTGCTGTTTGTGTAATCAATTAAAGGATATATCCTCAAGATTCTATGATATTTTACATGAATATTTAATTCTAATTTACCACTTAAATTCGACAATGCACGAATATTGACATGATTATTAATTGTCCTCTGTTTTGCACTAAATTTTATTTTATCGCGATTACTACCACACTGATTACCAAAATAATGCGAAAATAGTATTGCATAGCATGGTTCTTGTTATTTGCATAACCGACTCTGAAACATATACAGTATGATCATTACTATAGCAACGTAAACTTTCCTATCTAATATTTAGACAATTGTCTTAAATTTCTGAATTGTTTAACTTCATGGTTGGTTATTTGCTGCAACAATTGTTATAAAATAAAAACGGTTTCTGTGACCATTGTCCCAACAATTGCTGTATTTTATTTCCACCTTACCTTTCTGGTAATATTAAACTAAATATATATAATAACTTAATTTCAATCAACTAAAATCCAAACAAACTTTAATCATAACTTCACAGTGCAATCTTGAGTAATAAAATAGCAAATAAAATCAATTCTTAACTAGGTTTCCCAACTTATGAACAGGGTGTTAAAATCTACACGGTATTTAAATTAAGAGAGTGATTAATTTTCTAAGGTAAATAATATCAGATAGGACACCGTAATGTCAAACTTTGTATAAGGAACTTGGATAACTATAAAAGGTTGCTACAAATACAATGTAATTTGGGTCCTACTTTTGAAAAAAACTAGACGATCACGTACATGGCCAATTTGTTTATTTATCTTGATATAAAATTGAGATAAATAATTACTGGGTGAGATTTAATGATTGCTTGATCGCTTAACGATCAAGGAGCTTCTTTTGTAATTAAGAAGGGGGTAGGTAACGCTTCATAATACAGCTTTTAAACCAACAGGAAAAAGTATATTTCATTTAGACTCGTTTCATTTTCAATTTAGCAGCTACATTATAAAAATGATTCCTCTATGCATCATTTTTACAACTTAAGCCCATTATTTGCTGATTAAAAACATAACTGTACTTAGAACATATAAATGCCCTTCACCTCTAAATTAATTCTCGTTTCAGCTGAGTTAACCATGCAGAAAGAAATAAATTTATTTATTATATACGCAATATGGCTTCTTTCTATGTTTATAAATAGCTTCTAAAGCCAACAGAATAAGTTGGTTCGGTAGGCTTATTTCATTTTCAATTCAGTCTCTCGGAAATATTATTAAGACAGGAGGTAAAAGTAAATAGAAGGAAACATGACAATAATAACATTCTTCGTATAAAGTTGCAGGAGATGTGAAGACCGCAAGCTAGAGTGTAACTCAAAAAGGTCACTGTCCTGATTCTCTATTGAGATAGTAAAATGTTAAGATCACGCCTCGGTATTTTTATCAAAGATCGGATTATGAAAGAGAAATTACTGGAGCATATATTTTAAATGTGGTAATTCTCTTTGTATTAATAAATAACTGTATATAAAAAAACAGCAGGGTTCTCCAATAAAAGCTGGCGTATAATCTTAATGGAATTTGAATAACAGCATCATTTCCTTTTACGGTTTATACCAATCAGTTCTTCATGTTTTTTACAGTGAGAAATGTCAAAAGTCAACGTTGTTATGAGTTATCACATAATTGTTTCACAAAAGTAATTCGAAAAATTTTATAGAAGAGCAAATAAATTTTGTAGTAATGAGATGAAAGCATTATACTTTACTATCACTAATTTGTTGTAATTTAGACCTCACTACCGCTTCGTGTATAATAATATTAATAATAATAAAGGTCTTTATTCAAACTGACGAGATTTAGTAAGGCGCAACAAAGTCTATTCTGTCTATTCTCTCATCTAACCCTAACAAGTCAGATTACACAGCATATAACATTAAAGTACAAATATACAAAAACATATTTATATAAGACAAAATTGAATCTCTGTTAAATAGTACTAACTTTAATAGAAAAAATACAAATGAATACTTATCTCTTATATGTGCTCACTAAAACAACAATACTAATGTAAATTGGCATGCTCACTTGTTTGCGTATCATTTGTGTTTTGCGGACCACATACTAGCATTGCAGCCGCGAACCGTTAGCAGCGGGGTTTCTGCTACCGTCCGCGAGAGGCGCTAGACTTTCGGCTTGTCGAGAGAGAAAGATGGTTTAGCGAAGTGTACACGGTTGGTAATTCCTAAAAACTTGACTTATTTAAGGCATCTTTGTGGATTTTGAAGTTATTAACATCAAGAAAATTTCCTCCGTTTTATGTTGTTCTGTTGGGCAGAATATTTACTTGTTGGAAGCGAACTTTAACTGCTTGTGCAGGATTTAAGTGTACAGGTGAGTTAATCTCATTATCGCCATCTTACCTGGTCTCTATCCACGTGTTTCACAAATATACAGGCTTGCCTTTGGAAGTATCGCTGTAGCCTCCTACAGGAATTTTGGTGAATTGTTTCCCTCAACAGTAAGAGGTAAATTATATTTCTTTTGTGGATTATATCTGTTATCAATTGCTTTGATTAGGCATGTTTTCGGTGCATTTCCGACTTACAAATTAAATGGCTATTTCTTAGGGTCCACGGACGGTGCTTTAAAAGTTCCACGGACGGGGTTTTGTAAGTTCCATGAACTGGGTTTGAACGTTCCACGAACTGAGTTAGGACTTCCATGGTCCAGGTTAGAAAGCTCCACAGACTAGGCTGAAACGTTCCTCGGTTTAGGGAGGTTATCAACCCACTACCATCATCTGTCCCCGAAGTCTCCACTATAGGACTGGAGTTTCATCATTGTTGACAACTGGGTATAATACCAATTTTGTGATAAGTTTTATTGTGTACTTCGCCAGACACCACCTTCAGTGGTTCTGCATTATAATATTTGTATATATTTAAAGCCAAGATTTTATCCGCTAATATTGTTTAAATGAGTTCTCTAATGTAACCTAATTGCGGTCAAATTTATTTTAGTTAACCCTTATAAACCGAGTGTAGCTACACAGGGTGTACCTGTATTTTATTTGTGTTGTAACATATTGAACAGAATAGAGCCACAGATTTGAACATCACAGGTTCATATTTGAAAACCGAAAGGTGTAAATATTGTAATATAGTGCATTTCTGTTTAAAGAAAGTGTCATTATTTCGTCTGCGACCACTACGAATGGAACCCTCAGTATTTTAGGTTAAATAAGCAACAAACTTCTAAGAGTTTATGTTAAACGTGGGCTTAACGCCCTGAGATATCTGAGCTAGAGAAATTTTGTCGTGGGCACGTTTCATCGCTTATCCGGGCTAGGTAGTGTCTGCGATCTGCTACGTATAGCAGTTCAAGTGTGTCTTTAGTATTATCTTACAACCCTTCTTATTCAACGTATTTATGTTCATGTAATACATAGCAACTGGTTATAGAATGTAATTGATACGATATATTTTAACAAATATGTTGAATTTAAAATGGAAGTAAATATTTAAATAAACCTGTTACAGATTAGAGTTGCTTTTTGACAGGTATTAAAATTTTAAAGTGTGTTAAAATTTAACATATAATTATAGAAAGCTCACTAATATAAATAAGTGAAAACAAAAAATATTAATACAATCAAACGTAATGTAACTGAGTACTGCACGATCCTCAATGGCTAATCCTACTCTCTAGTACATGTCGTTACTATAGTGAGATCGGCAACTAACTGCTTCGATTCGGATACACGATAATGATATTTGTGTATGAAAGCAATGAAAGGACCTGGAGCCCTATGTAGTATATCTATTATAAGCTCAGTTCGAGCAACGAGGAGCAGCAGTAGGCAGCTTTCAGTGAGAACCTGAAGATGGTAGATGAGATTCTGCCGAAACGTCGTTTAGACAACCGTGACTCCTAGAGGAATCGACTATCGACGCGGAAGTACAACAACACTTTATATCTATTATGTATCGATAGCTACTCGACTGTATCTAGTACCTCAATTTCGGTAATTTCCATAAAATACAAAGCTTGTACAATACCTTTAAGACTATTATTATAGAATAAAGTTGTGGTCGCATCAGCCGGTAGATTTGGAACAGAACGGCCAAAATTATTATTTATTTCTCCTACATCTGATACATTATCTGGTAAAACATTAGAATTTTTGCGGTGCATATTCACAGATTTTAATTTAGACCAGACACGTTTCTGATTATTAGTGTCGACTAAGTCTTTAGCTAGACTTACAGCATTTCTGAGTTGTTTGTAATATTACCAATGTGTTGCATTTTTAGTTACCTTGTAGTTCAATAAATCTTTATCCCTCACTGACATCATATCACATGACGTATCAGTTAACCAGGGCGAATATTTTTTTGTTATTCTGTACGTACTGATAGCAGCATGTAGATCTAGTTAATTTATTATATTATTATTTAAAAATTGAACATTAATATAAATATCATTTCAGTCTTAAATATATGTTACTCCATGGTACAGAAATTAAATCTGACTTGAACTGCTCATAATTTAAGTTTTAAAATTTGTAGAAGTAACAAAAATTGGACCAGGTTTATGTATTTTAACACTAATATTTCAATATCAAATCCGATAAAGTCTAATTCTTTCTAAAGTATCAGAAACATAATTAGCATCAGTACTGTTAACTGTAATTAGGTCCATCTTAATGTCTTCTATGCAAATATTAGTTTCAACCGGAATTAAATGGGTTGAAATATTTTCAAATGTGCTAAGAAATTCCAAAGGACCACCGCCAGGAGGTCTTAGGCTTTACCGAGAGCAACATCTATTGAGCGCAAGTAAATTTTCAACCAAATCTGTTCAATATCGCATTGATTCAAATTTACGAATTTACAAAGGAGTGCGGTTATTTATAAACTAAATTATTATAGCAAGTAAGTTGATCAATATCCCATAAATTCCAATTCTCTCTTAAGTATCAGAAACAGAATTAGCAACAATACTGTCAATTGCAAGCAGGTCAATATTATTACGTCCTAAGTAAAGAATAGTCAACTGGATTTAAAAGGATTGAAACGAAATTTGTTCAAAAACTCCAAAAGGCCACCTCTAAGAGGTCTATAGGCTTGACCTAGAGCAACATCTGTTGATTACAAGTCAACTGTCAACCAAATATGTTCAATATCACTAACTATTTGCAAGACTGTTCTATTAATGTTCTATTTTTAAAAGATTAATTTAAATTAATGAATTTACAAAGTGTGGATATTTATAACCTAGATTATTATAACAAGTAGGTTGACCAAATTATGGAAAGTTTTGACAAGACTGAAATTGGCCACATGAATTTTTAAGGGTCAGTCATAATTTGAATTCATCGAAAAGGGTAAATTACATTTAGAAAGTTATTGTCGGAATTTTTGTTAGATTTGATAATTTTTATAGATCTTAATAAACGTAATTTAAAATTATGGTTATTCTGAATTAAATACATATAGATGTAGCGGCAGCCAAATACACATAAGAATTAATTTATGTATAACTAGAATTCACGGGTGCAGAGCAAATTGAATACGCAAGTTGAAGTTGAATAGTAAGGACTCGATCGAGACGGGTAACGTTTCACACGTGCTTGTACATAACTTTAAGGATATATTTTATGTTAAAGAGATTATTTTATAACCTTCACAGTGGAAACTCGCATAGAACTTTGATGTCTTGTTGGTAATACAAACTTAAATTATCTAATCTTCAAGGATCTGTTCTAAAACCACTTTATGATTTATAAAGATATTATCATAGTCAGTAAAATTAGTTGGCGCATATATCTTGATCACAAATTTTCCTGAACTAACCACAGAGCACCAATTAAACAAAACTTACTTTACTATATTACAGGTCAAATTAACTCTTAATAAGACTGATTAATAAACATTTATTATTCTATGGCACACAGTCACTTATCTTTAATATTACGGGGTGGAGATATCGAATTAGAGAGGGTCTTTATAAGCATGAAACTTGCAGAAATCTATTTATAGAAAATTCAATTCTAACTGCTCCATCTATTTACATTTTAAAATGCCTCACGTTCACTAAAAATAACATGGATCTTTTTAGGGAGTGACTTTTCATAATCACATAATGAGATCATGGTATTCCTTCCCATCGTTTAAAGTGGATTTAAGCATTCATTCACTTTATAAAATGTTATATATTTCAGTTTAAAATATTTTTTTAAAAGCGAAATGATTCTTGGTAACAAATTCTTTTATAACTGATTGCTGCTCGACAATTTGTTCCTAAAATTTGATAATTGTATCGTTTGTTATAGATGTAGTAGATTTAATCATTTTCAAAAATTGTAATGCAACTGTAGTTTGTCCTGAATGTGCATTGAATTATTCCGTCTCTTATCGTAAATCTACAAATTTCAAATATTCAACTGTGTTAATGCTAAGTCTAATGATTATAAACACACTCCAACTAAAGTGCATGTCAAAAACTATACAACTAAATGATTTGAAGTTGACAAGTAATTTACAAATATACATAGTTCAATGTAGTTTATTGTTGACATAAAAGAGCTACAGGGACCAAACTGAGTCATCCAGTACATGCCATCAAATCTTGGCACAAAAATTTACTAAACTGAATGCATGATATGGCAATCGCTAAATTTATTATTAGTGGAGAACAAATTATCATCATAAGTAATTAGAATATACTTGACTACCCTTAATAATAACCAAAATAGCAAAGCATTTCTGCCCTAAATAATTTTTTTGAATTCGCAGATCTTATCCAGTATAAGAGAATAGTAAACATAAATAACCGTATTTTAGACTTAGCACTTAGAAATCTTGAAATAGATGTAAATAAATCTACTAATTACCTACTAGCTGAGCATGGTCATCACCCTCCTCCAGATATTGATTTACTAATACGCCAAAAACAAAATAAGAATTTTGTTAATTCATTTCCCATGTATAACTTCAGAAAAGTTAATTTTTGCAAACTGTACTAGAATTCACATGCCAAAGAATTTGTGGTAAATACTAGGGCATGGGTCCACAACAAATATACTGAATATACGTTACGGACATTAGATCATTGATAGTGTATGGATTCATAGTTTGGTAGTCGAAAGAGCTACAACAGACGGCCAAAGCCAAACTCTCTAGCTTACAAAGACAAGCATGCCTCGCAATAGCTGGTCCTATAAGCACCACACCGTCAGTTGCTCTGGAAATTCTTCTAGACTTACCACTTCTCCATATCTACCTAGAGAGAGAGGCTAGGTGCGCAACATACATACTTCAATAATAGGCAATCTGGGCCGCAGACTAGCATCATGGAACGCGATGGATTTATTGATGACCTAAACAGCCACAGCATCCTAAGCATGCTTTCAAATGTGATGCCTACCAGGATCAACCACGAGCTGCTTTTTAACATCATATTTCTTGAAAGAGATGAGTGGGATCGGAATAAAACCGACCTAGGTTTACAGACGGTTTCAAAACTCCTCAAGGAACAGAAGCTGGAGTTTATAGTCGCATCCCAAAGGTAAGAATAACTTTGAACCTGGGTAACACCGCGACAATTTTTTAGACTGAAATATACACCATCGAAGTGTGTACGGAGGCTGGAACTAATGCACCCTAGACACAGATCAATGAAGATATTCTCAGACAGCCAAGCAGCCCCTTATAGCTCTTGGATCTTATCGTTGTAATTCTAAGTGAAATTGCCAAAAGGCTCTAATTCAATTGGTTAGGAATAGCAAACTGACTCTGGTCTGGGTGCCTGGCCACTCTGAACTGGAAATCGACGAAATTGCCGATTGCCTAGCCAGAGAAGGTGCGGCAACAAAATTTATAAGAACAGAACCAGTTCTTATCATAGACTGGGCCGAGAGTAAGACAGGAACTACCAGGATTAGCTCATTCGCAGGAACTTATCACATATTCTTTAAAATCAAGAGCTAAGAAACTGTTAGAGTTAGGTTAGGTTACACCTAAAGACTCTAATCAGCCTATACACTAGGCACTGCAGATTAAATCATCACCTACACAGACTCGGACTGGTTGAAAACGAAGAATGCCGTTTGTGTCTAGAGGAAGACGAAACGGCAAGGTATGTTCTGTGCATTTGTCCAGCTGCACAAAGAACCAGGTTCCCATTATTTGGCAAAGGAGAGCTCTTGCCAGAGGACCTGAACAGTCTCTCACCCAACAAATTCACCAGCTTTATAAAAAAGCCGAACCTATTGGGTGAAATATAATTAGGAGTGAACCTCGATAGACTAAATGTGTAGCGTCTGGTATAGACCCGCTCACATTTCAATCTACCTATACCTACGGCAATTTAACTAATATTGACATATAGCTGACATTGAACAAAGTAACGATGTAAATGAAGCATGTGGTATATTTTATTATATTTTGGACTCTATTTTCACTGATAGGGTTCCAAGAACTTTTATATACTTTTTTTGAATATTATTATTAGCCTTTACTCGAGTCCGAGTATAAAAAAATGTTACAGTCGATAGATTGTGTGTAATAAAAAACAAGTAAAAGGTGTAGTCTATTGTAATTCCCATTCATTTACGGTGCACACGACTATGGCTATAGAGGCCAATTCGGGAGAGCACATGTCGACCGCAGTCAGGACAAACGTAGACCTGGTTAGGTCTTGGATTCGGCCTTTTTGCAGCAACATTTCCTTGATAGCTGGCCACAACACCTCGCCATTCGGTTCTGTCTGCTGAAAGTTGTTCCCATTGCTCGTCTGGAATACCGCAGGATTTTAGATTATCATGGAGAACGTCTTTGAACCTCTTTCGTTGACCGCCACGCCTTCTTCTACCGCTTAGCAATTCACCATATAGTGTACATTTAGGAAGGCGGTTATCATGCATACGATGAACGTGACCTGCCCATCTTAGGTGTGCTCTTGAAATAAGCACCTCAATTGGAAGGCTGTTTGCTCTCCTGAGTACTTCCACGTTTGATATGTGATGGAACCAACGGATTTTCATCATACTTCTGAGGTGTCTTTGCTGAAAACGTTCTAGTTCTTTCACATGACGGCGGTAAGTGCCCCAGCTTTCACATCCATATAGCAGTGTTGGAATGACAACTGCTCTATAGACAGCCATTTTCGTTGACAAAGCAAGGTCGTGGTTGTCAAATACTCTCTCTCTCTCTCTAAGTCCCCAGAGTGCTCTAGATGCAGCGTTAATTCTATTGCGAATCTCGCTGTCCATGTTTGCTTTGTCATGAACAACGTTGCCTAAGTAATTGAACTGATCCACCACTTCAAGAGAATTTCCGTTAAGTGTAATGTCTATTTGGTTCACTTGATGAGGAGTTGACATAATTTTAGTCTTTCCAATGTTGATTTTAAGTCCCAAGGAATCATAGCTCTGGGCATACACATCTAAAAGTTCTTGAAGCTCTTCCGGCGTAGAGGCTAAAAGTGCACAGTCATCCGCATACTGGAGATCACAAATGAATCGTGTGCGTGTCTTCGTGAAAGCTCTAAAGCGCCCTATGTTAAAGAGACCGCCATCAGAAAGGTATCTGAGACCTATTCCTCTGGCTGTCAGTTTGTTGTCAACAATAATTGTTAGAGCAGTGGTAAACAAATTAAAAAGTAGGGGTGCCAGGACACATCCATGCCTAACTCCAGTGAGGGTTTGGAAAGGTTCGGTTGCCTCATTATTATACATAACCTGGGCGTTGTTGTTTGTATGTAGACTGCGACATGCTTCCACAAATTTTCTAGGGATACCTAAGCGGAGCATAATTTTCCAGAGCACTTCCCTGTCCACCGAGTCAAACGCCTTGGTTAAATCAATGAAGGCCATGTGAATTTTTCCTTGATGTTCGAGTGCTCTTTCCTGAAGCTGTTTAAGTATGAAGATTAGATCCGATGTGCCTCGGTTTGGTCTAAAGCCACTCTGTGTTTCAGGAAGTAACTTTTCCATAACAGGTGTTAGCCTATTTGCCATCGCTTTAGTGAGTATCTACCCTCCAACAGCCAGGAGAGCTATACCCCTGTAATTTCCACAGTCCGCAGCGCTCCCTTTGTTTTTGAAGAGGTTGATTAAAAGTGTATCACGAAACTCCTGCGGAGCTTGACCACTTTCCCACACGACATCAAACAGTTTTTTGAGGTAGGGTATGAGCTCTGACGACACAGCTTTAAAGATCTCAGCTGGGAGTGAGTCGGCGCCGGGAGATTTGTTATTTTTTAGCTGCCCAATGGCGGTTAAGATCTCTTCCGTTGTTAGTGGTTTATCTAAGTCTTCGAAGGTGTCATATTGAGGGATAAGATTTATAATATCTTGATCGGCTTGACTTTGCTGGTTAAGAATGTTAGAGTAGTGTTCTTTCCATCGGGCTCTTATTTCCTGGTTTTCTTTGAGAAGATTTCCATTTAAATCTTTAATAGGGCACATATTTTTCCGACTGGGGCCGTACACTGCTTTTACTCCTTGAAAGAAATTCCTATAGTCGTGTGAATCGGCGTACCTTTGAATTTCTCTGGCATTCATTGCCCACCACTCGTTCTTTAGTCTTCTGATTTCGCGTTGCGTTTCATACTTAGATTGGGTAAAAGCTTCTGCTTTTGATGAGTCATTGGGGTGGTTGATAGCATTTTGGAAGGCAGTATGTTTGCGGTCAAGAAGTTCTTGTATAAAAGCTTCATTATCATTAAACCAGTCCTCCTGTTTTTTACTTGCTGCAGTGCCAAGAATATCCTCACTCGCACTTTTTAAACTGTCTTTAATTTGTGTCCAGGTAGTAGAGACATCTACAGAATTGGTTTCTTCTAGTGCACTCAAATTCTCTTGAACTTTTTGCTTTAGCTGTTCGACGGTTTGTTGGTCACGCAATTTACTAATACAGATACGGGGGTCTACGTTTTACTTCAGTTCTTCGGTGTTTGAGTCTCATATCAATTTTCATTTTAGAGACAACAGGACGATGATCGGTCCAACATTCGCTATCAATGTGCGCCTTTGTAATTTAGACGTCCTTGAGATGCTTCCTACGTACGATAACATAGTCCAGTAGATGCCAGTGACCTGATCTGGGGTGACGCCAGGTGCCTCCTTTTGTCGGAAAATGGTGTTTGTTATAACTAGATCATGTTCGGCGCATTTAGTTAGGAGTAGTTTACCGTTAGCGTTCATGTTGCCCAAACCGTTCTTGCCTATGATGCCTGGCCAGGTGTCTGCATCTCTCCCTACTCTAGCGTTAAAATCGCCAAGAATAACGAGTCGTTCCGTTTTAAGTATTCTACAGAGGGTTTCTTCCAGCTGTTGATAGAAGCTTTCCTTGGTGTCGTGACTTCCATCTAGAGTGGGAGCGTAGGCGCTTATTAGTTTTACCGCGTTGCCATCTGATAGCTTATAGCGTAGCAGCATTAGACGCTCGGATAGGCCTTGTGGTACTTGTGTTAAGTTGGATACAAGTTGATTCCAAACGGCAAATCCTTCTCCATGTTGTCTTCTTGAATTGGTGGGAAGACCTTTCCAATAGAAGGTGTAGTACTTTTCTGTGAGAGAGCCTTCCTCCAAAAATCGAGTTTCGCTGAGAGCTGCAACGTCAACACTGTGTCGGTGAAGTTCTCTATCTATTAGAGCAGTTCTTCTTTCAGGCCGATAGGTGCGAGTGCTGTCGTTCAAAGTACGAACATTCCAAGCGCCGTAGATGAAAGAATTAGTTTTCTTGGATTTAACTTGTCGGTGTTTTTTCGACATTCGATGAGGTGTCCCTGTGGGCACCCTCCCCCGGAGATCCGATCGGGAGGGTATTTTACTTCCGGATGATTTTGTCCCACTTGAACGCTCCATAATTTTTCTTTAAGCCTTAATCGACTGAAAACGAAGCTGCATTTGAAGTTTTAGCTGGAGCAGGTATGCAACTGACCAGCTCGGTTGCGGAAGGCGAGTGGTATGGTCCCATGGCACAGAAGGAGACTGCGAGGATGGGCTAACCAAACGATTCCAAAAGCAACCTTTGTGTGCAGTGGGTTATTTTTACCGCACTCTTCGTGAGAAGGTGCATGTGCTCACGGCAAAAGGTAAGGGTTATTCGCCCTTACTCGGTCGTTAGAGCCTCGTTAGTAAAAACAGGGTGCACCAAGTTCAAATTGAACTCATCGCGAAGGTGAGGTTAACAATTGAGTAGGAGAGGCTATAACTTGGCCTTCACTACCCCATTACACTACCCTTTTTTTTTTTTTTTTTTTTTTGAATATATGTCTAGGTAGTAAATAATAATTGTGGACTTTATTTTAGCGACATTCATTCAGTTTTTAAGTATGAGGTATCAGAATAATTAGTTAATATTACTGAAAGTTCAATTAGAAGAAACATTATTTTATTCTTAAGCACATATTTAATTAGACAAGCATGTAAAAATCCTGTTCCAAGAAATTCCAAGTCACACTGAGTAGTTCTTTTTAAGTCCCCCGCTAACATTTCTAGTTCTCTGCTTTACCTTTAAAATTTACAAACAAGTGTAAAAACATTAATGAAAGAGGAAAACTCCATTATTAAATAAAAATTCAGAACAAAGCTGTTTGGTGCCAGCGGGTGCTACCATTTGGCGCTTAATTAAATTTTATAATAGACGTATTCAGACCCAAAGTCCTGTTTACGTGACAAATTTACAGGGTGTATAGTATAACAGTTTTTTCTTATATTGATGTAAGCATCCGCATTTGGGTCAGTTTAAAAAATTGTTCTATGTATGATATTTCTACATTAGTATTTTATGCTGACCATAATTTTTTCTTACTCTATTAATATCTTCCAAATGATAAGTTTATAGTATATATTAACAATTTTGAAGAGCCTTCTTTCTTCAAATTATATAGACGGCTTTTAGGAATAAATAATTGTAGTTCTTATAACACATGCCTACCATTCTTATTGATACTCGAAATAAGAATTAATAAAGAATCATTTCTATTTCGTGACAGGAATCAAGAAAAAATGCTTGGCCGAATCTTGTATCTGATTAATAAGAGTTCAAAAGATGTTGAAGAGAGCCGAATCTGACGTCTTCTTCAAAGCCGGGTAATTAAGAAAGCAACTACAATTTAAAAATCTATTTATGACGATCGATGGTCAATGAATTCCTTAGCGGCCTAAAAAGCAGCATCCAAAAATGTAGCAGTTCAAATATAGCTTGTCTCTTGACGATATTCACTTCAATTGTGCAGAGTTATTTATTAACTGTTTAGTTATGAGTATACGTATTTGTTTAATAAAGATTTACAGCTTTTAATATATAAAAATATACTTACGAAATTTGTTTTTTAACACCTGAGGAATTAAGACACCTTTCCCATTAATATAGTTAGTCACGAATTGTGTATGTGACGTTGAATATTAATTAACCGCACTTCAGCTTCTCTTGCATTATTACATGTTTAAAACAATCAGCAGTTATTGTTTTTGTGAGTCATCACCAGAGACGGAATCGGTGCATTCATAAAACAATCGTGAGAAAACTATTAAATGGCATAATCTTCAAATGCGTATTTAAGAACAATGTAAAATGGGGTGTTAATTACCCATAAATAGTTTCATACTGTAGGTCCCTCGGGCTATTTGGGTAAATTTTGAATTTATTGATTAAACGTGTAATTTGCAAAGCAGTGATGACGAATTTTGACATAGTAGATTATTATCCTATAAAAATTTAGTATTATTTGTGTTATTTACCTCGTTCTGGGCAAGCCTTATTTACTAACTTTATAGAAATTTTATAGTGATTTAAATATAATCATTTTGAATTCCGTATATCTTTCGCCCCACACGCACACATTTGTCTACATCATCCCCCTTAAACTATAACCATGGATACATCTTTGATAGCAGAATTAGTTTGTAACTGATAAAAACCAAGTTGATAAAGTTTAAAGTTAGATATATGTGGTTTTCTTAAGAACTATGCATTTGTTTTCGTATAAAGGTGTTACATAAGTACAATCTTCAACAGTACACAGTAGTAGCTCTTATATAAGCTCCGATTTCGTTGACTAGATTTTGTTCTTTAAATGGTCTCACTTAAAAAAGTTTAGTGGTGCTGAATCAGGAGATTGTCAGGGACCCCTAAACAACTAGTGTATAATATGAAGGGGCTCCGTCTTGTGGAGTCTTCCAGGCATCATTTTCAATAATATCAAGAAGTAATGGAAGAATCTACCTATAATTTCAAATGTTGCACCTGTCAGATTATCATCAAGAATTGGTCTCTGAATATTCCGCTAAGACATTACATTTTTGAAAATTTCATAGACTTTTGGACTGGCATCCGATCAATATTGGCAGTTATGACAGTTTATCTCTGCGATTAAGAAAAACAGATATTAAAAAGAAATTTCTATCAATAAAATTTCGTGCAGTGAAACTTCGCAAAATTTCTGTTGCAGATAAACACCATCCTGATTCAATTTCTTTATTTAAAGAATTTTGCACGAATGAAAATAATGCTTAGGATTCAATGAATAGTCGTTTTATTGATGTTAATAAAGCAGCCAATTTCATCGTGGTCAAGTTGGGTATGATCCATTTTATCGCGATTTTTCCATTCCTTAAAATATATTTTCTATGCCAATGTTTATTCGAATGTTGTTCATTGAATAATTTGGTATAGTTGCCATACTGATCATTTTGTAAGAAAAGTTCGACTATCTCATCCCTTTCCACGATTATGTAAACCATAGTAAAGAAGTAAACTTGTAAAGAGTATTCCAAAACAACCTGACACTGTTTGTTGCTTAGCTGAAGATATAATTATTGATTTAACTGGAAATAATTTCAGTATGGTAACAACTTGAATAAATTGAAAACAAGTATCTTTCATAGAACATTTTTTTCTTTTGTCTGATCGCATTCTTCTAAGAATCTATAGGCATGTCTGAATCAATAAGAGCTCGCTTGCAACTTGAATTTTGAATCAAATTCGTGTCACCTCAAAATATTTATTCTGTGGTATTTAGATAAAGAAGATCTTCCAACTGAGGTATCACTTACCCTATCAAGGCATCTAAAATTTTGGGGGTTGAGATTACAGCGCGACGCAGATAGGACGATTTCTAAAAACCAGGTGGACAGAATTGAATCTCTGAAAGCACGCGGAAACATTTTGAAATAGGTATTTTCTACTAGAACGGTTCATTGTTTGTAACCTATGATAAAAGTTTTAATAATATACTTTCCTCAAACTGAGAAAAATATTTCTTTTAGATACGACTTCAATAAGCCGCAAAGTGTTATTTAATATTACCCTATACCCTAACGAACACATATGTCAATTAATGTTACCACATACTCTATCAACATTTAAGTGCTCTAGAGATTTTATCCACCTAAAATGAGCTCATTTACAAATGTACAGATTTTTGTTCACCTAAAAGTTGTTACAAATCGCACGTTGTGCGGCGATACGAAACAATTTGAAGGTAAGTAGTAAAAATATTCTCTTCTAGAATGAAGATAACCTGTACGAGTATCGTTTAAGAAACCCATTTGATCTATTTCCTTTCTATTGCCGTACCTTGTTCGTTGTTCGCATATACATTTCAAAATAATGTATACATTTTCTTTAATACAACTAATTATAGATATTACTTACACTTACCCCACACTAATGTTATTATCGTAAATGCAGTTGAACTTACCTGAAACAAAACATGACTATTAAGTGAAGTTTCATATTTTAAATAATTTAAAAATACACAGTAAACTTGAGTAAAAGGTCATATAGAGGTAGAAGGTAGTAATTTATTTGACATTATTGCAAAACAGTCGGTAAGTAGATTTGAAACTGATTGGTCTAGTTACTCGCAAAAATATATAATAATAAGGACTTTCTATATGAAAGTAAAGTATTGTGGGGCCTAGGTGAACTATGTTACTACGGTGTTCAAATATATTGTCTGAAAGTTATTTGTGGCATTCTACGAATATTCTTTCCTTTTATTTGGGTCTTCTACCACATGTATTATCCTCTTCAAAAACAAATCACCGATTAAATAATATAAATCGGAATAAACACAGAAATAATATATCCTGCTGACGTTTCGGAAAGTAGTCTCTTTCCGTTTTCAAAGCTTTTTTTAAAGAACACTTATTTACTGTGTATGTCAAATACACAGCTTTATTAGTTGTTATATTTATGTTATTTCCATAGACACCTACTACTTACAGAGAACTGATGTTATTTTCTTTTAGATAATATTGAGTTTGTTACGTTCTTCTTTTAATATTGGTAGCCAGGTTGTATAAATATTTGCAGAACAATTCGATACGCATTTATCTTCATTTAATAATATTATTGCTGATTATTTCATTTTTCCTTTTTTGTTATCTGCCTCTTTTGTTAAAATTTTTGCCGAGTCCCAGTTTATTCTATGTCCGTTTTCTCAAGCATGTTCACAAATCTTTGATTTCTGAATATCATCCTTTTTAATATAATTCTTGTGCTCTTCCAACCTCACACTGAAAGGTCTGGATGACTCAGCCACATAACATTTATCACATTCGCACGGGATATTGTAAATACAGTTTTTTGAATTCTGCTCCCGGTTTATCTGTATTGTTTTTGTTAAAATAGATCTCAAAGTGTTCCCCGTTTGAAATACCGTCCTAACAACAAATAAATTTGTCACCTATATGGCGTAACTTCTCCAATAGTCCGTATACATAAGGAATTGTTGCTATATAATGACGATCAGGGTTTTGTCGTACCTGATTGTCCCTATTTTCAACATTTATGAAAACTCTATCAACAAAGGCTTCAGAGTATTGATTTTGTACTAGAATCTCTTTGATAAATTTTTTCTCGTTATTTAGTATTTCATTATTAGATGAAATTATTTTGGCCCTATCGTATAAACATTTTACAACACCTCTTTTAACATTCATTGACTGATTTGAGTTAAAATTTAGATATCTATTATAATGTGTTGGTTTTCCATAAACGCTTGTTTCAATTGTATTATTTACCCTTTTAATTGAAACATCCAAAAACAGTCGTTGATTCCTACTTTCTACTTCTAATGGGAATTTAATAGACAGTTCCTTACTATTTATATTTTCTAAAAAACTATCTAGTAAATCAACACCATGAGGCCAAATTGCAAAAGTGTCGTCAACATATCTCCACCAGACAACAGGTTTGTTTATACAATTTTGAACATGTGTGTTCTCAAAGTTCTCCATAAATATGTTGCTTAAAGTTGGTGATAATGGAAACCCCATGGCCATACCAAAATCCTGCTGATAGAACTCATTTTGCAATTGAAAATAGGTTGTTTTTATACACATTGTTAGGAGTTCCATTATGCTATTTACAATTAATTTAGTTCTAGTTTCCAAATTACTATAATTCAGCAACCTATCTTTAACTATTTTTAAGGTTTTATCTACCGGAACATTGGTAAAAAGACTAACTACATCCAAACTAATCATCAGGTGTGATTCATGAATAAGTTTTCATACATTTTTTCTATAAAATTTTTTAATATATGAGTCGGTATTTCCAGATAATGAAAAATTATTGATTCACTATCTGGAAATACCAATTCATATATTAAAAACAGTAAATATTTTATAGAAAAAAATTATTAAAACGATATTCATGAATCACACCTGATGGTTAGTTTTGATTAGTCTTTTTACCAATGTTTCGGAAGATGAAGCCTTAAAAATAGTTAAAGATAGGTTGCTGAATGATAGTAATTTGGAAACTAGAACTAAATCAAGTGTAAATAGCATAATGGAACTCTTAACAATGTGTATCAAACAACTTATTTTCAATTGAAAAATGCGTTCTATCAGCAGGATTTTGGTATGGCCATGGGGTCTCCATTATCACCAATTTTAAGCAACATATTTATGGAGAACTTTGAGAACACACATGTTCAAAATTGTATAAACAAACCGGTTGTCTAGTGGAGATATGTTGGTGTGGATTTACTAGATAGTTTTTTTAGAAAATATAAATAGTCTATTAAATTCACATTAGAAGTAGGAACTAGGAATGAGCTACCGTTTTTAGCTGTTTTAATTAAAATGGTAAATAATACAATTGAAACAAGCTTTTATAGAAAATTAGCACACACTAATAGATATCTAAATTTTAACTCAAATCAGTCAATAAATGTTAAAAGGGGTGTTGTAAAATGTTTATACGACAGGACCAAAATAATTTCATATCATAATGAAATATTAAATAACGAGAAAAAATTTATCAAAGAGATTCTAGTACAAAATCAATAACCTGAAGCCTTTGTTGATAGCTCTCATAAATGTTGAAAATAGAGGTAATCAGGTACGATAAAACCCTGAACGTCATTATACAGCAACAATTCCTTATGTATACGGACTATCGGAGAAGCTACGCCATATAGGTGACAAATTTGATATTAGGGCGGTATTTCAAACGGGGAACACTTTGAGACCTATTTTAACAAAAACAAAACCGATAAACCGGGAGCAGAATTCAAAAAACTGTATTTACAATATTCCGTGCGAATGTGATAAATGTTATGTGGGTGAGTCATCCAGACCTTTCAGCGTGAGGTTGGAAGAGCACATGAATTATATTAGAAAGAATGAAATTCAGAAATCAAAGATTTGTGAACATGCTTGGGAAAACGGACATAGAATAAACTGGGACTCGGCAAAAATTTTAACAAAAGAGGCAGATAACAAGAAAAGAAAAATTAAAGAATCAGCAATAATATTATTAAATGAAGATAAATGCGTATCGAATTGTTCTGTAGATATTTATACAACCTGGCTACCAATGTTGAAAGAAGAACTTAACCAACTCAACATTATCTAAAAGAAAATAACATCAGTTCTGTGTAAGTAGTAAATATCTATGGAAATAACATAAACAGAATCTTAAAGCTGTGTATTTGACATACACAGCAAATAAGTGTTCTTCAAAAAAAGCCTTGGAAACGGAAAGAGACTACTTTCCGAAACGTCAGAAAAATACATTATTTCTGTGTTTATTCCGATTTATATTATTTATTCGATGATTTGCTTTTGAAGAGGATAATACATGTGGTAGAAAACCCAAATAAAAGGAAAGAATGTTCAAATATAATATTCCTCTATCACGATTCTGTTTAAATTAAGTCATGGTGCCTGCCCTGTGCATCTGTACAAAGCTCGGTACATAATAAGTGCTAGAATACATCAATACGTCTTGCATTTTAACCTTAACCACATGTTTTTTCATGTAAACAACATATTACGCAAACAGAGAATTTTTAATTGATTTAATTAACCTTAACGTAGATTTACTCATTAAAACAGAAGGCCTGCTAACTCAAATAAAAAAAAAAATCGGCCGACTGTGAATAACTGTTTGATTCATTTCGTTAGATTATAACACAATTCGGTGGTGACACTGGAATTAAATATGCATCAGGTATTTTTACTTTTTCATCTATAGATAGAAGAGATATTGGCGCCGTGAATAAATACAAATTCTAGACCGTGATCATGGACATTTTGAAGCCCAAAAATAACATGCCTTCTGTGTTTCTGTTTGTGAGCGATACATTTTTCTTTATAACGGCTCAACATAAATAACTGAAATTTTAGACAGAAGATTTCGGAGATCCAAGATAGACTGCAATTGAATATCAGTAAAATCGGTGCTCCAGGGACGGATCCAGTGAAGGCCGTAAAGTAATTTTACGTCAAATCAAAAAATATTTGAAATATAAATTGTTCGGTATGAAAATGTATGTGAAAAAGATATACTACAGCGTAGTTAAAATACCACAAAAAATCAATATAAAGGATTTTTTCCATAAGCAATTTTATGATCCTATTGGGGAGGTGGTTAGGAGTACCCAAAAAATTTTTGTACTTCAAAGACTTTGTGCTCCAACTGTTATTAACAATTTATTTATTTTTAACCGCGCTGTCCAACTTAAAAATGTGAATAACTCGAGGTATATAAGTCCAATCGGGACAAAACAAAAACCAAAATCTTTGTAGTTAAATTTTATAGAAGCGTAACCATAAACTACAAAAATGAAAAAACCGGCCAAATATCGTTTTTATCTTCATTTTGCTACCCAGAGCCACTGGGTGAACCGATCAGCTTCAAACATTCAAAAAATCTGCCTTTTGCTCTGTCAGAAATTTGGTGCAATAATATTAACCCCAGTGTATGCTATTGAATTTGTTATTTAAAATTTGAATTACCCGCCATTTTATGCCATTAAGTCCAAAATGGACCATTTTGTTTTCAAAAGTTAGGCCTCGATGACAGCTTTTCGATGACGTAAAAAAATTGTTTAAACCTATTTTGGCCATTTTTTTGCATTGGTTTAAAACCCAATAAATAAAAAATGAATTTTTTCGACCACTTTGAAAAAAAAAAAATTTGAAAATTTCTCTATCAGATCATAAAGAAAATTTTAATTTGAAAAAATTTTTATTTTGGTTAAAATTTTTTCTAGATGGCCGATAAAAATAATTTTTTGTTAATTGGGTTTTAAACAAATGCCAAAAAAGATTTTGTACGGGATCAAAGAGCCTGGCATCAAGACCTAACTTTTGAAAACAAAATGATCCATTTTGGACTTGGCATAAAATGGCGGCAAATTCAAATTTTAAGTAACAAATTCAATTACGCACACTGGGTTTAATATTTTTGAACGAAATTTTCAGGGCGTTTTTATTAGAGCGTTTTCACTTTTGTAGGTTATGGTTGCGCTTCTAAGACCTACACTAAACGTAGATTTGTAGAAAATTTAATTACAAAGATTCAGGATATCATTTGTAGTTTGAAAAACGCGGTTAAAAAAATTAAAATGTTAATTACAATTAAATCGCAGGGTTTTGAAGTACTACAAAAAATTTTTGGGTAATCCTTACCACCTCCTCAACAGGATTTAACCATAAAATTGCTTATGGAAAAAGTTCCACTTCAAATTTTATTTTTACTGCATTACTAGGGAAGATTTCAGAGACTGCTGAAAAACTTTATTTTGAATAAAAAAAATTAGGATGTAAGATGATGAGAAGGTCTACCCACGTCTGTCTATGGGTATTAGATTATTCACGAACAGAGCTGAGCGTGGACATTCGAAATTGTAGTCATAAGACATGGGAGTCACTGAGTATTGGTGATATGTGTTTCAAGATGAAAAATTGTTTCGAAAAGTTTTTTCTTCAAATTTGTAGACATAGTAGTAGGCGCGGGTCTAAAAACAAGTATTTGTCATATCAAAAATTCTGAGAATTAAAAATTTTCAACTTGGTAGCAAAAATTCCTTTAATAATCTTCCATTACTGTTGGTGAAATATGTTACCATTAGAAACATTAAATATATATCAAGGCCGTATTTGTTTTGGATATATTTCTATATCGCCTTCCGTCATAATGTTTTACCACATCAAAGGAATATTTAATTTATTTTGGTCAGCTTCAAGTGAAAATATATGCTTATATCTTATATAGGCAAAATTTTCATTGAGCTCCTTATTGTGATTATTAGAAAACTTATTTATATAATTATCATACCTGTAAATTAAAATTGATTATTAAAGGACATTTAAGAAACCCTTGCAATTTTTGAAACCATCTTATTCATCAAAAGTCTAAGAGAGGAATACTTAATTAATAATTTCATGTGTTCATTTTTATTTACACATAACATCAACTTGAAACTTGAAGAGAAACGGTGTAAATAACATAATGTGTCCAAGTGAGAAAACATATACTCCGTTATTATACTGTTGCCAAACAAAAACGTTGTCAATCCTTATAAACTGCTTCACTTAAACGATTTAAGGTGTTTATGAGGGTAACATACATACTACCTTTACTATATCATATAAATTAAAGTTATTTAAGCTTAGTGACAGTAAATATCTGGTTACTACTATATAACGAAAAATGTTGTGTAGACTTACTTCACCAGTGAAGAGAATAAAAACATTTATGCATCTTATACCTACTGAGTAAATAGTATTGAAGACACTATGTATATTCAGAAAACAAGTGCCAGTTTGCATAATTTTATACAGTACATAATACAGCTAATTACAGGAAAAAGAAAATTACAATGTTCTACACCATACCTAAAATAACGGCAAGCAATATATCTAAAGTTCAATACTTGAATCAAATTCCGTAGATACCATCACAGCATAACAAACAAGGAGGGTACGTTACAGTTAGATCAATAATAGGATATCGGTGCACGTCTGAAATATTTATAAGTTGATAGGCAATTTTAAAACAGTTTTAGAGTTCCTATATCGACAAACATTTCCGCATATATTTTTAAAACAGGTCATATATTTGTAAGTCTCGTATTTTAAAACCTTCTTCATTAATATTTAAACTAATTTGTTTAAATTATGTAAAGAACGAAATGAAATAATTTAGTTTTCACCTCATGGGTTTTTAGATAAAAATAATCACATGCGCCATATGACTTGTTTTGGAAAGAACAATTTTCGCTCAAAAGTAAAATATATTCAATAAAATTGTTGGTGAAAAATTTTAGTAATGCCTTACGATCTTGAAATGTTTCACATTTCTTGTGACATATTTATTCGGAAGCATTTTTTTCCTCAGTTTATTCTTATTGACTCGAACTTTTGATGTGCCAGATAGGCCGTCTATCTAACTAAAGATTCACCAAATTAACTGAAAAATCCAATCCAACTGCTACAAGACCAAAAACTAGGTCTGCAGTTAGTGACATTCTGAGATTGTTAAATAACACGCCAAAACAATCGATGAAATTTTCGAAACTGTAACAAAATCCGACATTTTGCATGAAAAGCGTGCTTCACGTAAAAAATGTCGTTGGAAGAGGTTTTTATACATTCAATCACATTTTCGCTCTACGGAGCCTTTTTTATGCAAAAATATCAGAAACTCATCAAGGAGTGTTAAGCACTGCAAATCATGCGTTGTGTTAAATATGAGGACAAGTTAATCCAGTCTCTATTCAAAGTATTTTGAGAGTTTTAGCGAATATGGCCCTTAGCGTCGAGGGTGCCCTATAATTTGCTTGCAGTCAATTTTGACGGGAAAATGATGGGTTTTAACGGTATTTGCCCTAAATCGGTTCCTCAGTGATTCGGTGTCAAAAAATTATAGTTACCATGTACTCGGAACGTATATGGGACCGCCTTGCCTGAACGTATGAATTTATAATTGCAAAATATAATTCAAAGTCGTTGTGATTCAAGCATATTTAAGCTCCGAGGAGCGAACTAAATTAATATTGAACTGATAATACGTCAATAGACAGACAAGCAAAAGTCCACCAAAAAATTATAAACATTGGACTTTTTACTGAATCTTTTTGTGTAATCGTTAGCTAAAAACTAAACATTGGATGGTAGTTGGTACATTATGAGTCGTTCCATTCCTCACTATGTGTTGTATATGGGCCAGACTATAGTTTGCCAATACATTTTTCTTGAACTTTTTGTAAAAACATAATTTTTTAAAAGATTTAATATATATTTTTGAACTTTATATTGTCGTTTTCTTGTATTTCAAAATTCCTTTTCAGGTTTAAATTTAAGAAAGTGTTAGTATTTACTGTGTTAGATTTATAGTGTTACGACGTCCAATTAGTATCTACCATCAGTGAAGCAGTTAACAAAAACGAAGCAGTAAGTATAGATTTTGTATTATTCTCCATCTGAAACAGTCGATTTGAACCCTTATTTGTGAACGTTTAATATCCACTTTGGAAAATATAATAAAAGTCCTTCAGACGTATAAAGATGGATCGTTCACAAGATCAAGGAGGCCTCGCGTCTTCCTCGTAGCATTCGAGCATTCGAGCATTCCAAGTCATTGTATTTTAGTGCTAACTGTGTTTAGACAAAATACGCAAAATTTTACCTTATAATTCAGCGTTCCTAAGGGGGAATAGCTGTTTTGGTTTAATTTGCTATAAAATTGCTTATTCATATAGTTTTTACTCAAGATTTCGAGAAAATATAGGCCTCGAAAAATAAATTATTTCTAAGACTTATTTCAATACAAACCACACGAATACCATTAAAAATGGAAAAAAAAATGAAAAATTATACCTGGTAGGGGTGGTTTTGGGAGTCACACCATTAGAATTCTAGGGGATTTATAGTCAGTTAAAAATGGACCACTTAGGAATACAAGCCCACTAAAATCTCAAAGCACACTAAATCTTAATTTACTAATCTAGGAATCAAAATTCTGTATGTATGACCGCATGCCGGTTGCCACAAAAAGTTTTTTTTAATTAAAATTAATTTTACAATAAATATGGAAAGTAAAATTTAGGTTACACTTATTACATTACATTACATTTCTTTACTTTTTTGCCTATAACTTTGTTTTGAGCAGAAATAGATATAGGGATTGCTGTAAAATAAAATGGTGATCTCAAAAAGTTTTTTCAATGAAAATTGACTGAGATATAGTCGCTTAAACTTAACCATTTTTTAAAATTTTTATCGCGTTTACCTTGATATTGTTTTAAATCTTATTTTTTATAATAAAATTGATTTTTACTCAATAAAACAATGTACTTCAAGTTAATTTATTAATAATGAATAATTATTTTCACAAATTATAAAACTGTGATGGTTTTTTAACAATGTGACAATTAATTATACTACAATATTGATTTTTTATCTATCTGATATATAGAGATTTGTCTTTTTTCCAATAAAATTATTACAATTTTAGTAAACTTAAGGATTTTATTCAATAAAGCTTATTCATGCAAGAATATGGTATTAAACTATTTGCAAAAAAATAAACATTTCATTCCATGTCTTCTAGCAGCAGTAATATGCAATACCCTGCGGCGTTTTTAGCACGCTGTTTACTTCAGCCAATATATTTTTCTCAAATAAAAAACAATGTTCCATTATAAATTATACATTTAATGTATCAGTAAAATTGATGTGAGCTCTACCAAAACAAAAACGTTACTGACACGTGGACTACATAACTTCAGAATGTTCGGCACCGCTGATGCTCTATCCCCACTCTTCTGCACATGAAGAGTTTTCCCCACTTTCAAAACAATGTTACAAAACTCTTGCAATTTTATTGTTGATAAAAAAGCATTATTTAAGAATAATTGACTGTTACTTTGTTTAAAGAACCATCACAGTTTTATACATTTGTAAAAATGATTATTCATTATTAACAAATTAACTTGAACTGCATTGTTTGAGCGACTATATCTCAGCTAATTTTCATCTAAAAAACTTTTTGAGACCACCATTTTAAAGGAAATTTCATCAAATTTTGTTTTTGTACAAAGCAATGCTTATACCTATTTCTGCTCAAAAAAAGTTATAGACAAAAAAGTGAAAGAAAATGGATTTTTGCCCTTTTATTAGTTGTTTTTTTGGATATTTTTCGCACAAAAATGGTTTTTTAATTTCATTTAAATAAGCTATTCGGAAAATTTGATTCTCTACTAAAAGTTTCCTATTAACTATATCTGAATTTTGCTTCGTTTTCGAGTTATATTTAAAAAACTGAAAGGGTTGCTTTTTCACCCCTATCTCCAATTTGCACCCTCAAATTTAATAGCACTCCTCAATTTTCTCATCTTCAATGACCAATTGAACAATTTATGCAAATAGTTCCTTATTTCCCTGTTTTTATGATATAATCAATAGCCTATTTGATTAGTTTTAAATTTAAAACATTATAAGTAACGCAACATTTTTTTTAGAATAAGTTAAAATTTTTGTGTATAGTAAGTAATTAATAATTCCATTTTACAATAAATATATAAATTAACAATTTCGTTATAGCTTAGATATTATAATCTTGTTTTTATTTCCTAAATCATTTTTCTGGTTTAAATTAACTATTAATTAAAAAATATATCCTGAAGGTTCAAGAAATAAAGTACTTAAGAAAACAACTAAAATGAAATATTTTCAGTTCATTCTACCGCGAAGCGGAACAGGTTGATATAAGGATAAAGCGGAACGTATTCAAAATTGACAAATATTTTGCATGCTGCATAAAACTAACTTCCGTCTGAGCAACACGACAAGTTTATTTAAAGGACATACGTAATTACTTCTGTTACTTCTGTTTACCATCGTGCAATAGAGACTATAAACTTTAATACAAAATTTATGTGTTCGGTTTGTGTTATACTACAACATCTTTGTAACTGTATTTCAGAATTTCTGGGATTAATAAGACGAAATTCCCACTGGGGAGTTGTTTAGTAACTTTTTAAATTAAAGTTGCCACACGAATAAGAACTTGTTCTTAAGTGGTCACAGTCTATTTTACTTATTAATAATGTGTATTTTATATTCTAATTAAAGAAGACTTATAAAACAGCTGTGAAAATAAAAAAATAAGGTTCTGCCGAGGTGCATCATTAAACTGCCATATATTTTGTTCGATTATTGTCCTGCTTTATCTATTGTATAATTCGACTGAGAATTCGCGAGATGGTACTGTGTACGCTCTCCAACCAACTATCAATTCCAAAATTTTTTTAAGGAGTTCTTTTATCTTTTCATCTATTTCTAGATGTATGTAATAAAATTAAGATTTCTGCAATAAAGTCAAGCTTATATTTAAAAATAATAATATATTAATTGGATTGAAAACATATTCAATAGAATAATTATAAATACTCAAAAGAATAGTTACAATACGCACTTGGTTTATTGTTTCATTAGTTTTGTTCATATTTCTCTGACATATGTTTCGACCTTGCGACCATTATCAAAGAGTCTTAAAAACTGACCTGAAAGTGGTGATTCACAGTATATATCTTAGAAATATTCTACCTACTTAGAAGGGGATAATAACTTGATTTGCTATTTCTTTAAATTGAACAATACAGACTGGAACTACGAACTTAATTTTAATTTTATTACTGTGTCTAGCTCAGGGTTGTTCATAAATTATGTTTGTGTATTTGTAACGTTAGAGCCTTCTTGATTTCTAAAATTTCAAGCATGTCTAGGATTTTTCCTTTGTTTGCATTATGCAAAAGTTTAACACTACTACCGTTAAAAACATGATTTTGCTCAATGCAATGTTCGGCGAAACCAGCAGATTTTTTATTATATAAAATAGACTTTTTGTGTTCTCTTAACCTCACATCTATGCTACGGCCACTCTGACCTATATACGGCATCACAGTCGTCACACTTTATTTCATATATCTTCCATTTTTTAATATCTTCTCTCTTTTCTTTATTATTAACCAACAAGCGACCTAAATTATTTGTATTCGTTGATATTTTATTAGTACCTAATTTATTTAATATATTACATACTGAGTTGCTAACCTTATTTACATAATTTATACTATGCCACTTTTTGTTTTCTATATTTGTTACGTTATAAAAATGTTTTGATGATAATCTTCTCTGTTTATTTTTTATTAATTTGTCAAGTGACTCATCATAGCCATTGTTTTTTGCTAGTGTTTTAAGAATTCTAACTTATTTTTCAAAGTTAACCCTATTTAAATTTAGAGATAATAGTCTGTGTACATAGCTATTAAACGGTGACATTTTATCTTCCAAGATTGATTACAATTTGCATGTGTAAGAGTGTCAGTAAAAGTTAACTTTCTGAAAATATCAAGTTCTAGCCCATTTTCTTTACGAGTCAGCGTAATATCTAAAAATTTTATTGACCGGTTTTTTTCCATTTCAATTGTAAACTGAATTTTGTTGTTTAGGGATAAAATAAAATACGGACCCATATAGAAAACACATCGTCAATATAGCTTATCCAAAAATGTATGTATTTAAGGAGATTATTGTTTGTGGTAAAAAGATTGTTTTCAAAATTTGCCATGAATATGTCAGCTAATAATGGGCTTAACGGACTATCCATAGGTAAGCCGTTTACTTGTGTATACATTTTATTATCGAATTTAAAATAGTTTTATTGGATACACATATTAATCAACATTTGTAAATCTTTTCGTTTCATTTTGATTCAATTCACTATTTGAGATAAGATGTAATATATCCTTAAGCTCATGAGTAGGGATAGAGGTAAATAAACTTTTAACATCAAAGGAAACTAATTTGGCATTTTCGGGTAAGGTTATGTTTTCCAATTTGGTCACAAATTCTAAAGAAGAATTTTTTATACTGTGATATATATAGAGGTCAGAGTGGCGGTAGCATAGATGTGAGGTTAAGAGAACACGAAAAGTCTATTTTATATAATAAAAAATAAACTGGTTTCGCCGAACATTGCATTGAGCAAAATCACGTTTTTAGCGGTAGTAGTGTTAAACTTTTGCATAATGCAAACAAAGGAAAAATCCTAGACATGCTTGAAATTTTAGAAATCAAGAAGGCTCTAAGAAACCATAAAAACGGTACAAATACACAAACAGAATTTATGAACAACCCTGTACAAGACACAGTAATAAAATTAAAATTAAGTTCGTAGTTGCAGTCTGTATTGTTAAATTTAAAGAAATAGCAAATCAAGTTATTATCCCCCTCTAAGTAGGTAGAATATTTCTAAGATATATACTGTGAACCACTACTTTCGGGTCATTATCAAAGAGTCTTACTCTTTGATAATGGTCGCAAGACCAAAACATATGTCAGAGAAATCTTAACAAAACTAATGAAACAGTAAACCAAGTGCGTATTGTAACTATTCTTTTGAATATTTATAATTATTCTAATAACAAATTAAAACTAATTTCAACTGTTTACCTATATTGGTTTAATTTAATTGTCTAAAGGTAGTAATGCACGTAGAGCTATACTTTAATATATATTGTGAGGAAAGAACGTGGTGAATGAAAAATTTCATAATTGCTTTCGGATGGATATATGTAGGTATACGAACTTCATGAATTAATAAATAAGGTGACATAATGGAAAAAGTACAAAGGTTCTTCAGTAGAGCAAATGTATATGCAACTGCAATGAGACGTAAGAGGGGGAGAGATATACCATAAATAAAATATCACACAGGCAAGCGATATTCCGACCTATGTAAAAATATAACGTCGACTAAAAATGTATATTATCGTTCGGTACGTTTTGCTTAATTTATAATCAACTGGGCTGTATTTTTGTAATATATGATATATAATATACATTATAGTATAGCTCTCCGTGTGTTACTGTCTTAACTGCAAAAGCCTTGTAAAGGCTTTTATGTACTAAAATAATACATTATAAGATAAACTACTCCAGGAACAGAACAAGATGATTAAACTATTTTCGAGATTCAGCGAAAACAGAGAAAACTTAAAATTAAATCGATTTTATAAAAGTTAAAATTTAGTTGAATGAAATGCTCTGCGATTTTAAAAGCAAATCCCTATTTCCCCACCCTGTGTAATACCATTGCCTATATTTTTATGCCATTTTATTCTACGCTACCCCGATACCACTTACAAATCAATCTGTGTCCTAATCTGAGATTATCTGATTTATTCACTGTCAATATGTGCGTTTATTTATTTCGCTAGAGATTGATTCCGGAGTAACTTCCCGTATCCCGGAGCAAAACATTTATCCGGATTATCCCTTTTAGATTATCGATACAATATGACGAAAATATACATTTATAGGTTGTGAAAATCTATATCCAAAAACAGTGAGGCACGCTAACCAATTTTATCTATAACTGGGATACAATATTAATTTATTGTGAGCGTACAAACGATGGGTGAGTTTTTGTTAATTTTGATGTAATAATAAGCCGGGTGATGGGCAATCAATTACGAAGGTAGAATCAAGGGTAATATAACAAGATATTGATAAATGATGTCATCGATTTTTCGAGACTACAATGATGTAAATTTGACGAAACTATCTTTGGCTTTAACCCCTTCAGTCCCATATTGCTCCAGATGGCAACAAATTCATATTACGTTTGTATACCAAGTTGTCATGTGTGGCAACAAAGGTTCTCATATAATACTGGAATAGTTTTGTAAGTGTTATTTTAAGCATGGGTTATAAAAAAAATCGTAATTCAAATAAAGTTGACATTTATATCGACTATAAATCTACGCCACTGTCTTTTTTACCTTTACAACTCGCCTAAAAAAATGTACCCAGGGTTCGGTGCTTGGCCCATTGCTATTTTTAGTGTTCATCGGTGACCTAGCCCTCAATATAAAATCAAAAATCACGTTCTTTGCTGACGACACCAAGCTCTATGCAAACCCAATAACCCATCATGCCGAACTACAAGAGGATCTAACAGAAGTGGAGTCATGGTCCAAAATTTGGAAAATGCAGATAAACGAAGAAAAGTGTACAGTCCTTAGCATAGCAACATCTAACACAGAGTTCCTTTATGTATTGAATAACATCACCCTGAAACATGTTGAAGAACAAAAGGACCTCGGTATCATTATATCTTCAAATTTGAAATGGGATACACACATTTCCAACATACTAAAAAAAAACCAATTCGCTTATGTACTGTATGCAGAAAGCCTTCCACGATCGCTCAGCCAATTCAATATTAAAGCCCTATAAAACTTTTATCCGTCCTAAGTTTGAATATAGCCAGTCCATCTGGAACCCATATTTTGTTAAAGACATCGAGATGCTCGAACAATGCCAAAGAAAAATAACAAAAATACCAAACTGTCTTTTAAACTACGACTATAGAACAAGGCTTTCAAGGCTCCAGTTAACAACATTGAAAGAACGCGTCTGCGAGGAGATCTTATCGAAACTTATAAAATTCTACATGGCTACTACGACTGCAACCTGGACATTTTTCTTCCAAATCAAAATATCCACCCGAGAGGCCACTCTAGAAAACTAGAAAAAGTGAAATGTTCAAAGCTTCCAAAAAAAAACTACTTAGTCAATAGGGTAGTCTACACGTGGAATGCCCTATCCGAGGATACTGTGTCCGCCCCTAGTTTAAACTCATTCAAAAATCGATTAGATAGAGAGTTCCCCCAAATTATGAATATGGACACCCACTATGGACAATAATACTCTTTTTTCTTTTTTGCATTTTTATATATCAATATTGTTTGTCTTTTATATGTATTTTATATATATTCAACAGCAAAACAGAGTCAATAGTTTCATCGGTTTTGTAACCGCTTACTATTGTAAATAAAATAATAATAATAATAATAAAATAATAATAATCTTTAGAAGTTTACATAGGATGTATATAACATATTAGACTAGTCAGCACACACACACACACACAAACATACATATAAGCACACATAACATAGTTCACATTACATATAGATATCTAAACAGTAAAGCATACACACAATTCAAATACATAATTAAGAATACAAAAACTCATCCACAGAATAAAAGGCCTTACTTACTAAATAAATATACAATATATGTTTAAAATCATTAAAATTTTGTATTTCACCAAAAATACTTATAAATTTATTAAAACATAATGTACATGAGAATTTTTACCAACACTCAATCTCGAAAATGGCTGGTATATGTTATGACTATTTCTTGTATTGTGATCAACATATATACATTATGGAACGATAGAAAGTACAATATAAGTGAATCATTTGTGTTGCCAATTTTCCTCTATGCTGATATTGTATACTATCCATGCCTAGACTTGAACACAAAAAATCGCATTCAAAGAGTGCAGAAGACCTGCTGTCGGTTCTTTAATAATCTTAGAAAATTTGATCATATAACTGATAATTTCGTCAATTAAAATGGTTAAACAGGAATAATAATTACGAATATCACTTACTTACATCTGTACTTATGCAAAAATTAGAATACTATGGTATAAGAGGAAATGCTTTAAATTTATTAAAATCTTACCTTGGTGGCCGTCAACAATGTGTCAAGTTTAATGGTAACGTATCACAAGTCGATTATGGGGTGCCACAGGGATCTGTCCTTGGCCCGGTGTTATTTATTATTTATATTAACGATATGTCTTTCAACTTAGCTTCCGAAGTAGTTCCAATACTGTATGCTCATGATGCTACATTTCTACTTAGCAACGAATTATCACAAAATCTACACCAAAACATCACAGAATCGAATAATTTGATAGTAGACTGGTCGGAAAGTAATTATCCGGCATATATATAATAAGACAACTTAGTCACAAAACTACATTGAACTGCTTAAGAATTGCTTACTTTGCTATTTTTCACAGTATAATGACGTATGGAGTAATTCTATGGGGTGGATCAAGTCATACAATAAAAATATTTAAATGCTGTTAGAATTATAACACAAGCTAAATGTGATGACCATTGCAAACCAATTTTTAAACACCTGAATATACTACCCCTACCATCTTGTTTTATTTATGAATGTTTATCCTATATAAAAAAACTAACTGATGAGAACAAAGTGACTAAACAGGGGGACATACACTGCCATGACACTAGGAGTAAAACAAAATTAAGAC